>CM067167.1:129530004-129550004 GCA_034093135.1 Erigeron breviscapus
CACGAATTTAATATTAAATTCGTTCCTTGGCTTTTGAACTTCCTACGAAGTTATTCATCAAACGAAGTTATCTTCTTTTTCGTTTTGAATCTTTTCAAACGAATTTAACTTATCCAAGACCGCGTATATGTAGAATCAAAATAAAAAATATTGGCAAGATAGGAAGCTAAACCATAATTTATATTCAATGTGAGTACAGGTTTGACGGATGATACGAAACAATCTTACAACTTATTCAATTTATACAATATTCTTACAAGAAAAATCATTAATAAATACTGAAAATTTTGATACATTCATTCAAAGTCTTACAATCTGAAATGAGAAGCTTTTATATCGTATGTTTTGTCTGAAGATTGTTCAAACTATCCCACAAATAAGTTTTTCACATATAATTAAACCTCGTATAGTTTTCCATATATACCTTTTTTTTTTTGTGAAAGATATTATTTGGGTAATATACTAACTAAAAATATATCATATACACAAATTCCTTCGAAAAATATTCAAGTTAGTATATCTTATCAAGATTATGACACGTAATAGCAAATCCTTAAACAAAATAAAGATTTAATTAATTTGGCATCCTAATATAAATGCTTGCATTGTCCAAAAAAAAAAAAACTTAGATGAGACAATCATATGTTGAGTCATGGATTCGCTGAGAGACTCAGCGAGTGACTTCGTCAGCGAGTCTTCAGCGACCATTAAGTATCTTCGAGTTAAAGGATAAGTTCAATGACTCACCGCCATGTTTTGTAAGTCAAATATGGGCGGGAAGATGAAGATAAGAAGACTGGTCCCCAAGGACACGTGTTGATAGATCAGGATGGAGCCATGTGACCGTGTACTATTTTGGTACTAAGGTATTTCTCTTTGATGCCGTTTTGGGAAAGAAACAAGATGAAGAAAAGAGACCTCTGCAGATCTGATTTATCCACCAATAGATAGTTGACAACCTTCATGTGTCAACATCTATTGGGTTGTCATGTGATGTCTTTTCTCTCCTATATAAGGCATCACTTGACCTAGCCGCAAAGTTGTTGGTTTGTGCCATATTTACACTTAGTGTGTTTTTCTCTCTTTGTATAATTGTTAAGTTTTTAGTGTGTCAAAAACTTAACAATATTTTCTCTTTTATTCTTTGTAAAACCGACCATGTATTCACTGTTTAATCTATGTTACTTATGATTAAACATCTTTACTTTCTTGTCTTATGTTCTTAGTGTAATTTACATTAGTTGTTTAATTACTTAATCGTTGCAAACTTGGGACTTTCAGTTGGTATCAGAGCAGTGTTTCGATACACTGAAACTGATCTGAAAAGAGTTTGCAAGATTATCTTTCTTCCTTTACTTTTAATTTTCTGCATCAAAAATCTTTTCTTTTCTTTAAAACCTTCTGTTTTTCTTTATTTTTTTTACATGGCTTCGGTTCCTACTCTGGTTAATACCAGAGACTTTGGGTATGTCTCTATCCCACCAAGATTCGAAACTCATGATTTCGGATCTTGGAAAGAGAGGATGCTCCTGCACATAGTAGGAGTTGAACCTTACTTAATGACTATTCTGACCAGAGGGCCATATGTACCGATTCTGGTTTCCAGGACACCAGGAGCTACTACTGATGCTCCTGAAGTTGTTACTGAGATTATTAAACCGGAAGTACAATGGACAGATGATGAGCGTAGGCTTGTCAATCTGGATGCTCGGTTAAGAAACCTTATTATCAACACCCTTCCTGATGACATAATGAAATCTGTCATCAAACTTTCTTCTGCCAAAAAGGTGTGGGATAATCTTTGTACCAGATTTGATGGTACGGAAGATGTTCTTGCTACCAAAAAAGATTGATTTAAAACGTGCCTATGAAGGATTCTTTTCTCTCCCTAATGAGAGTCTGGATGGCACTTATAATCGCTTTAAATGCCTTTTAAATGATATGACAAATGCTGGCATAGAGCATGATACGCTCGAAATATGCCACAAGTTCATTGACGTCTTGCCTATCAAATGGCAAGGCTTAAGGCAAATTCTTAGGACTACTAAGCAGCTGAAGCAGCATGACTTAGAGTCACTCTATGGCACTCTTCAATTTGAAGAGAGAGCCCTCGCTCAAAACTTGAGAGCTGAGGCTGAGTCTAAGAGGCATGCTGGTTCATCTGTTTCATCTTCTTCTTCTTTATCTAGCACTTCTTATTCTCATGACCCTCTTGCACTGGTCTCTGCTGAAGTCAGCACTATCCATGTTGACAACAGCAACTCTACCCCATCTCATATCCAAGATCTTGTCAATGACCTCGATTTCGAGGAGAGACAAGAGATGTTCTCGGATTTCATGCAATTTGCTCTCATCGCTGGCAAAAGATATTCTAAAAAATGGAACAGTCGTAGGTCGAATGTTTCACGAAAGCCAGTGGTAGACAAGTCGCAGGAAGAATGTTGGAGATGTGGTCGTAAAGGCAATTATCAAAAGGAATGCAAAGTTTCTATTCCCTCTTTGCAGGTAGCGAAGCCCTCTTCTTTGTCAGCGAGGCCTTCTTCTTCTGTCAAGCCTGCTGATGAATACAAAAAGAAGTACTATGAGCTTCGTGCTAAGATGGCCGATGTGGAAGAAGCCAAAGCTCCAGCCAAAGGTCTTGTTGCTGAAGAACACGACTGGGCTGAATCTGACATTTCTGACAGCGAGGACTTCGTAGATGCCATCTGCTTCATGGCACTCGCTGATGATCAGGCGCTGAGAAAGGATCAAGTGTGCTCCAGTCAGTGGGTGAATGTCACAATCAAGAAGGTATGCACTTTTTCCTCTGCCTCTGAAGAAGACAAACCTAAAATTCTTGAATCTCTTACTTGTGACATTCAATACGTCGAGTCAATTCGTGCTGACCTTCAGTCTAAACTTAACTCAGTTAGTGCTGAGTTGAGTGATAAAGCTGACAAGCTCAAGGACCTAAGAAATGTCCATGTTGAGCTTGAGTCTCAAAAGCTTCTTAACCAAACTCTTTCAGTATCCAATGAGAAGCTAAAAAGTCAGGTCGCTGACCTTGAGAAGATTGTCACCTCTTGGTCTAAAGCCTCCAGGCTTCACGACCAAATCTTCAGTAAGCAGGTGCCCGCTCAAATGAAAGCCATCATTGGTGGTGATTATGAAACTGCCGCTGTCATTACTAATATGTTCAGCGACGGTCCTGCTTCTGAAGAAAGGACTCCTCCAAGTGCTGTGGCATCTCCTGAGGAAATGCTGAAATATTACTTCATTAAAGGCATGAATGACTACCATTCTGAACTGAATGAAGAGTCACCCTCACCCAGCACTTCCTCTTCTTCGTCTCAAGCTAAAACTAGCTCATCAGCTAGCTTTGCTAAAACTGTCTTCCCTAATCATCCTATCATTGATATGATGCCTAATGAAGGCAGAGTTCAATATTCCTCTTCCCAAACATTTGAAGGAAATCCTTCAAGTGATGGTTTCAAGCCTCTTGCTCCTCAGCTTTTGACTGTTAAGCCCAATGGTGGTTTCAGTGTTGAACCTTTTAGAAGGAGCAAGGTCGCTATTTAATGACTACCATTCTGAACTGAATGAAGAGTCACCCTCACCCAGCACTTCCTCTTCTTCGTCTCAAGCTAAAACTAGCTCATCAGCTAGCTTTGCTAAAACTGTCTTCCCTAATCATCCTATCATTGATATGATGCCTAATGAAGGCAGAGTTCAATATTCCTCTTCCCAAACATTTGAAGGAAATCCTTCAAGTGATGGTTTCAAGCCTCTTGCTCCTCAGCTTTTGACTGTTAAGCCCAATGGTGGTTTCAGTGTTGAACCTTTTAGAAGGAGCAATGTCGCTATTCCATATGACTACAACACTCCTCAGCGAGTTGTGTCTGTTAGTCAACCTGCTGAGAATTCTGTTCCCACAGCAGTCGCTGAACGCCCTGCGTCTCAATCTTCGTCTTATCCTAATCATGCTGACAGTAAGTCTGTTATGCATGATCGCTTGATGAAAAGACGAGTTAGGTTTGGCGATGCTCGTTACCAGCAACCTAACCCTGTCTATGTACCTAAGGGAACTCATATCCCTCAGCAACCTAAACCTGTTAGTACCTAAGGGAACTCATATCCCTCAGCAACCTAACCCTGTCTATGTACCTAAGGGAACTCATATCCCTCAGCAACCTAACCCTGTCTATGTACCTAAGGGAACTCATATCCCTCAGCAACCTAAACCTGTTCAGCAGGTCAGACCTCCTCAGCAAGGAGGTCAGCGAGTTGTTCAGACTCATTCCGGCCCTTCCTCTTCTAATGCTCAATCAAAGGGCAAGTCTATTCTTGGACCAATTCCTAAGTCTCTTCCTTCTCAATTTAGGAAGAAAAAGGCTTCTTCAGCAGCCTCAACCTCTTCCTCCAACCATGAGATATGTGAGTTGACTAAACGTGTAAACGACTTGTCCTCACAACTCAAGGAGTTTCTGATTCAAAGTCAGAAACCAAGAAAGTGTTATCTTTGTGGGGAAAGAGGACACATTGCTGAGTTCATTGCCTCTCAGCGAATTTCCATTCCCCACTCTCAAGAGATCATTTCAAATGGTTTTGACAGCGTTCTGGTTGAATATGGGAATGATAATCAGGTCAGCAACATGTTTGTTCTTAACACTGGAAACACTGTCACTTATACCTCTGAAGATCAATTCTTCACACATGAGGTTACTCGTGATATGCTTCCTGCTCATCAACTTGTTGATAATATTCCAAGAGATGAGGTCACTGACCCAAATGCTCCTCTTCCCCTCTCTACTGATGATATTGTCAGTGGAGAAAATCTCGATTCTGCCTAAATCCTTCTATTGTTATCCATGCAGGCCTCGCTAGGAAAAGAAGTGTGGTATTTGGACAGTGGTTGTTCAAAACACATGACTGGATCCAAGGATCTGCTGGATAACTTTGTGGAGACCGATGGTCCCACAGTGGTGTTTGGTGACAATTCTACTGGCCAAACTGAAGGATATGGGTCTCTTTCTAACGGGCTGATCAAATTCACAAAAGTTGCTTATGTGAATGGTCTAAAACACAATCTGATCAGCATTAGTCAACTGTGTGATGCTGATTACAAGGTCATTCTTGATAAGCATCAAGGCACAGTAATTAACATCAATAAAGAGGTAGTTTTGGTCGCTCCTAGAAAAAGGGATATTTACTTGGTAGATTTTACTCCTATCAAGACTGACAGCGAGACCTGCTTCTTTTCAAAAGCTGCCTCTCAAATCAATTGGTTGTGGCACAAGCGTATGTCGCATGTTAACTTCAAAACAATCAATTCTCTAGCCAAGAAAAATCTTGTTCGAGGCCTTCCTCCTCTCACTTATGAGAAGGACAGGCTCTGTGGTGCCTGTGAAAAGGGAAAAAGCCACCGAGCCACCTTCAAAACTAAACAAGCCAATTCTATCAATGGCTGCTTCCATCTACTTCACATGGACCTTTTTGGTCCAGTGAATGTCCAAAGTCTAAGGGGTAGCAAATACACCTTAGTCATAGTGGATGAATATTCACGATATACTTGGACAATATTTCTTCATTCTAAGAGTGATGCTGCTGAGGAAATAATTAATTTCATTAAAAAGATGGAAAACCTCAACAGCATACGTGTTAAAGAACTCAGAAGCGATCATGGCACTGAGTTCAGAAACCACACTCTTGAGAGTTTTTGTGCTGATCAAGGGATTAGACAAAACTTCTCTTCTGTTAGAACTCCTGAACAAAATGGAGTAGCTGAAAGGAGAAACAGAACTCTCATTGAAGCTGCTCGAACTATACTCAGTGAGTCTTCCCTTCCTAGTAAATTCTGGGCTGAAGCAGTTAGTACTGCTTGCCACACTCAAAATAGGTGTCTTATTGTCAAGCGACATGACAAGACTGCCTATGAAATTCTTAAGGGTAAGAAACCCCAAATTGAATATTTCCATGTTTTCAGATGTCCAGTGTTCATCCTGAATGATAAGGATCATTTGGGTAAGTTTGATCCCAAAGCTGATGATGGCTACTTTCTGGGATACTCTTCTATTAGTAAAGCTTTCAGAGTTTTCAATACTCGCACTCAAAAAGTAGATGAATCAATTCATGTTACTTTTGATGAAAGTTGTTCAGCTCTAGGAGATCTCTCAAGTGAGACATCTGCTGAAGGCATCTTCAGCGATCTTGCTGATCCTTCAGTAGAGTCAGCGACACATCATGATGTTGCTAACTCACCTATTGCTGATACTTCAAGTTTCTCAACTAATGATGAGTATGTGGCAGCGCACATTTACTCTATTGATCCAGTTGAGCCTCTCCTCAGGACAGTTAATGCCACTTCCATTAATGTCTCTCCTTTAGATAATTCTCAAGCTGCTGACGGTGCTGCTGAGGACATCTTTCACGATGCTTCAGTGAATCCTGTTTCAGGAGACGCTGAGGATGACAATTCTCAGCAAGAGGTACCCACTGCTCTCAGTGACCCTCCTGTCAGCAACTCTGCACCTTCTCTAACCATTGATCTTTCCACTTATTCTCTTACACCAAATGATCTTACCTCCACCTTATCCGCTGTCACTCACTCTTCTTCTATCCATACACCAGCACTCAAATGGACTGCTGATCACCCTCTTGACCATGTGATTGGTAATCCACACAATGGTGTCCAAACTCGCTCAGCAACAAGTAATACTTGTCTCTATGTCAATTTCTTATCTCAAATTGTGCCTGCCAATATTGGCGAAGCCATGGCTGATCCTTCTTGGGTGGAAGCCATGCAAGAAGAATTGACACAATTTGAAAGAAATCACGTTTGGTTTCTTGTTCCTCCTCCCTATAAGGAACCCATTGGCACTAGATGGGTTTATAGGAATAAGATGGATGAAGCTGGTGTAATTATTTGAAACAAGGCAAGACTGGTTGCTCAAGGTTATACTCAAGCTGAAGGCATTGATTATGATGAAACCTTTGCTCCAGTCGCTCGCCTTGAAGCTATTCGTCTTTTTCTTGCTCACGCTGCCTACAAAGGCTTCACTGTCTATCAAATGGACGTCAAGAGTGCCTTTCTAAATGGTGCTCTTGATGAAGAAGTCTATGTTAAGCAGCCTCCTGGCTTTGAGGATCCAAAGCATCCTCACTATGTTTACAAGCTAAATAAAGCTTTATATGGTCTTAAACAAGCTCCTAGAGCTTGGTATGACACATTGTCTACCTTCCTTCTTGACCATGGCTTGTCGAGTGTTTGAGCATGGATTGTCGGGCTCAATAACAAACGGACTTAACCACGAAAATCATCAAGATCTCCTGCTTTGCAGTGCAAACCTACTAAATTTTTCACGAATCTAAGGTGATTGATGATTTTCTCAAAGAGATGTTTCGATCTTTGGAGGATATGAAATATGAATGTTCTTGTGTTATGGATGATTGATTGTGAGTGAATTGAATGAATGTGTGAATATCTAAATTGTATGTAGACATTTATGTCTATTGTCTTTGTTATATGATAGGAGGAAATTATAATTTCCATATATTTCTTCGATGAGAGAGTGATGCTCTTTTGTTGTGAGAGTCTCCTCCCTTTGTATCCACCCTTGTAAGGGTATATATATAGATAAAATGGGTAAGTGTATGTCTATCCAACAACACCTATCATCCACATCCTTGAAGCAATATTATATATATATATATATATATATATATACATATATATATCCCCTCATATATATATATATATATAAGATGGGACAAAAAGGGATTTTCTTGTCGTGCCTTTGAGCATTGTTAACTTGTATGTAACAACATACATGATCAAGTCCCCCAAGTTCGTATATAAAAATATTCTCGAACTTTTGTATGCGAACTTACTTATTTCTCTCTTTATATACATATACATATAGAGTGTGCATGAATTGCATGAGAGCCTAACAATAATATACTCTATGTTTTTGCACCACTCAATAGCTTAAATGTATTGTACTATTGGTATATTTCATGCACGGAAGTTTTGGTGCCTCTATTCTCGTTCTTTGGCGGATCTTTGCCTTTTGAAGGTCTATAAAGTACTTTTATCATGAAGTACATGTATTATACCCATGTGTAAAATAATGTTTATGTACAGTTAGGCAAGTTAGGCAACAATGTTCATGAGCAATTTGTCATGGTAACATAGATGTAGATACCTTTAGATATGTCTGTGTAACCATATTTGAAAAATATATATTGGTACGTAGAGCATAAAGAAACATAACTCTTGTCTCCTTTTTTTGTCATGGGGAAAATAATCCATACCCGCCTTCATCATCACGGAGGAACATGATCTATACCCGTCTTTATTACGAAAGAATATAACTTGCATATTTCTTGAGCTAATGTTTAAACTACCAAGTAGGAGCTTTGTCAATATCAAGTCCCCCAAATTCAATTGTAAATGATTTCTTCTTGATATCTTTGCATTTGAATTTTTATATTCTTTGCCCACGTTTGGGTCTTACAAAATTTGATTACTCGCGAGGATGTCACTTCCCAGTGAGAAGTGCTTACCTTTTTATCCGATGAATAAAAAGATGAATAGAATGTTCTGCGCGCCGCTTCCCAATGAGAAACGCTTATCTTATCATCCGATGAATGAATAAGACGTAAAATTGATGTGGGCAGAGTAATCTCTTTGCTTTCCCTTCATCAATATCACTCCCCGGTGGGAAGTGCTTATCTTTTTATCCAATGAATAAAAAGATGAATAAACATGGTTAGTGTTAAGCCGGGCCCATTTTTGGCTTGTTTACACTTTGTGACTCACACTTATGTGATTTTATTTTATTTTATTTTTTATGTTGCTTCCCGGTGAGAAGCGTCTGTACTTTCATCCAATGGATGAGAAAAAAATAAGAATTTCTTGCTTATTAAAGTTTTTGCACATACATGATATGTCTTGCCCTTTAGGTACTTTGGGCTTTTATAATATGGATCAAAAACCGCTAAAAGGAAGAATTTTTTCTTCATGTTTTAGCACTTTCTCTTTTTCTTTTTTTTTCTTCATGTTTTAGCACTTTTTCTTTTTCTTTTTTGCCAGCCAAATGAAGCTTTTATCAGTGACAAAGTTGAGATGCATGATCAGATCAACTTTTCTTTTTTACTTTTGAGCTCAAGTCTTCTCAAAAGTTGAGATGCATGATCAGATCAACTTTTCTTTTTTACTTTTGAGCTCAAGTCTTGTTAAAGACCAAATGCTCTTGCTTTTGATGGGCACCTGTGAAGGTGTAACATTGCTTTCCAATGTTTGAACCTGCTCGTGCCAAAGAGTCCGAGCATGTTTATACATTTTATTCATACGAAAAATACATCCGAGAATATTTATAGTCTACACTAATTCGGAAAATACGTCCATGTTTATTTATAGTCTTCACTTGTCCGGAAAATTCGTCCGAGAATAATGATTGTCTTCATTCGTCCGGATATAATATCCTTTTTACTCGGAAAATATGTCCGAGAATATTAACTTATTTCAAGCATCTAGTTATGGCTAATACAACACATACACAAGTTTAAACCATAACATGTATACATAAGTGTGATGTGCCCATATATATATAAAGAGAAATAAATGTACTGAGCCACATTTTCATGAAAATTTGGCTGAGTTAATAGGTATGGTGGCCAAATGCACCATAAACACAACAAACTCAAGAGGTAATATAGTGAGAATTGGAAAGTGAAAGTCACCTGTACTCCTCTTTGGGTCGGTAGGAGAGAAAGCAGTATGGACAAGTACAATGTACATAATCTCGGCACTAAGTGCAATGTCCTTGTTGTAAGCTGATGCAGCCTTGTATGCACCACCACCTAATCTGACTTTATAAAGGCCTTGATCAGACCCCACTGGAAATTGCCCCTAAACTTTGTGCAACAAGGTAGCCCAAAGCTCTCAGTATTGACACCTTTCTTGCAACAATAGCCCAAATTTACCTGCAGGATTAATGTATACAAGAAACTTGCGCACGACTTAAATAACTTCAATTTTTAACGGGAATTTGTCAAACTCGGTATTTTAACATAAGATGAGATTGAGCAGGCTACAACTTTAATATCTATTCCAGTTATGAAATTCAATTTTTAGTTAACCTTCAGCTAGACTTTCAATAATGATTAGACTTGAATGTGTTGGTTCAAGAAATAATGCTCCAGAACTAGTTTTTTTTTTTTAGAGCTTTCTCAAAAGTCGTTAACCAAATGTGGGTATTTAGAATAATAGCTACCTGGTCATTTGGCCAGCCTGACAGCTCGTGACCAGTATGTATTTAGGTTCAAGACTACGTAACTTGATTGGCCTAGTCAAGTGTTTGCATAAGCAATAGCTTATTTACGCAGCTACATAGTAGTATGAAACACCTTAGAGGGGGGTGCCATTCAAACATTTTAAGAGCTAATGGGGGGTGCTAAAATAAGTACTACTAGGCAAATTATTGCTCACATCATATAGCTGGAGTCAGATTTAAGGATAACATCAATATAGATTTCACATAAGTAAGTGGTCTGATCAGGTCAGCATACATCAAACAAGTAACAAGGTCTGGTCATTTGACAACATACACTAAATAAGTGACGAGTCTTGACAGCAAATTTCAACCCGCTTGACCCGTTCCCCTCTGTTAGTTTTTTTTTTGGACCCGTTTGACATACAACACTGGCCAAATCAGCCATTAATAGTTAAAGTGGTTGAAGTTGCCACCTCTATTTAGGGTATATGCCAATAATGTACCTGATGCCCACAGCCAAAGGCCATATCCTTTTTGACAGTTATGCAGATGGGACAAAGATTGTTATCGGGGGTAGATGTCCCTTGATAACTTGTGTTAGCCGATTTATTTCTTTTCTCGGATGTAGGGGCAACTGATTGGAAACTAGTTGATCGCGAATCTACAACACTGTCATCCATAAATGTATCAACAAGGTACTTGGGCCGAGTAATAACACCAGTAGCTTCTATGTCTCCTGAAAGGATTGCCACTACTTGTGACATTGATGGATGTTGCGTTGGTGAGGTTTGGGTGCATAAGAGGGCTACTTTCAACACTCTTCTTACTTCATTTTCATCATATTCAGACAGCTTTTTGTCCACTAACTCAAGTTCGGTACCAGCTTCATACAAGTTCCATGCCCATTCCAGAAGATATATTTTCTCATCTTTTAAAGTTGAATCAGAATTAGGTCTTCCACTGATAATCTCTAAAGCTACAACTCCAAAGCTGAATACATCAGCCTTTTTTGTAAGGTGTCCACCATGGCGTATTCTGGTGCGAGATACCCAATTGTGCCAGCAACGCGTGTACTCATGTGTGTTTGGCTGTCATCGTTAAGTTTGGCCAAACCAAAATCTGAGATCTTGGGGATCAGATGAGAATCAAGTAGAATGTTGCTAGCTTTAACATCTCGGTGTATAATCGAAGTTCGAGATTCCTCATGCATATGTACAAGACCACTTGCTACCCCGAGGCATATTTCAAACCGGGTGTACCAACTAAGAGACAAGCTATATTTTCCAAATAATGCTTGATCAAGAGTTTATCAGGTCATCTAAGCAACATCAAGAGGTTACCTCATATAACATGTACCAATAACTAGGCCAGCATATGCGCCTAAAAATCCAGAGGTTTCAACAGCACATATAGATGTGAATCATGTGATCTCTATAATATCTAAAATTGTCAACCAGTGAAGTCAAAAAAAGGGGAAACCTTTTCAACTGCAGCTTGAGTTTTGAGAAGGTAGACTGAAATTATCAGATACGTTTGTCTCGCAGTTTGCATTTATGTTAGACATTTCTTAAAGCCAGCTCAGGTGGACTAGCAAAGGGTGCCAACCCGGTTTTACTTGGGCCAAGAGAACGACCTGGCTAGGAGTAATCGAAGTTGGAATCCTCTTTTGTATATTAACTCAGATATGTTGTTAGTGCAATGAGGCCATAGCCATAGTTGTTGAGTAATAGCAGAGAAAAGATGAGACTCATGCTCTTGCCCATTTAATCAAATGGGAGCGTTTGAAAGCTGAATATTTTGTTATTGGTAGAAGCAGGCCATATCCATATTTGTCAAGTAATAGCAGAGAAAGGATGAAAGCTGCCTAATGGAAGCTTTTTTTTTTTTTTTTTTTTTCCAGACTTTTCGAGCGCTAGAAGCTGCCTAAAGGAAGTTTTTTCTTCGGACTTTGGCATTTTGCTCGAGTGTTAGAAGCTGCCAAAAGGAAGTTTTTTCTTCATACTTTGGCATTTTGCTTCCCAAGAATCATCCAGATTACTCTTTCATCTTGGTTTAATTTCACGAAGATGTATGGACTTCAATAATATACAACTTACTCGCTCGTGCCAAAGCGTCCAAGCATGCATATACGTCCAAAAATCATGTCGACTCTGTCGGCATGAAGCTAACACCGATTAGCATTATGAACATCCTCCCTGAGCCTTACATCACCAACCTCAGGTTGATATAACAATTTTAAGCAATCAAGCAACAAGTCAAAATTGCTCGTTGTATACGCAAGGTCTCCCGTTTCTGGTTTAAAGCCTTTCACAACAATTACCACCAATTTCATCAGTTTATGCTTCCTTCTGTCTGCAGTACTTCCTTTGTCATTAGCCATGAGCAGACATAATATCTACATTGCACGTCTATGGAGCAGAATATTGTGCAAGGGTACAAGACCTTGTATCTTGAGGGGAGGTTGGTGCCCGTGTTCCTCTCTGGCCCTCTTTCTGTTTCTTTTTTTTTTTTTTTTTTTTTTTTTTTGGGGGGGGGGGGGGGGGGGGGGGGGGGGGGGAGAATAAAATTGAAGATCTATTGGCAACCATCTCAAAGAGTAACTGAGTGATTTGTCTTCTGTTAAACTATGAGCAGCTGCAGAATGCCTTGCCAATGCCTTCCTAATGTGCACAATGTTGTCCCCTACCTAAAGGCGTCGGTCTACACCTGTGTTATCCAGACTTGTGGCTCTTTTCCAATGTTTTTCATATACGGATATTATACGCTGTATTTTAAAAGTTTTAAAAACCTTGAACAGAATTTTGGCACCCTCGAGTTATAAAATCTTTTTTTTATAACAGAATAACACAAGGTAGTTAACTGTCAAGAAAGCCGTCTTGCAAGGAATTCGTGAAATCTGAGAGTTCATCACAGAATTTTATCAAATCCACGATACATATGGTTGCTTTAACTAGGTGTTAAGCTATCTTAATAGCATCTTCTACCAGGTCATTGAAGTAAAAGCAATACTGCAAGAGGTTACCTCATATAACATGTATCAATAGCTATGCCAACGTGTGTGACTAAAAAGCATGAGGTTTCATTATAGAAGTAGGTGGAAATGACCAGGTAGTTTTTACAACCTTAAACATTTCATTCCAATAGATAATTAGGGCCGCATGATGCTAACTACAGCCAAAGACTTACAACAATTCAGCAAATAGAGCCTTGGAGTTGGAGTATCATTCTAGCACTTCACAAATCAGTAATTATAGAAATAGGAGCAAGATAAGGCAACCTACGGTTAGGAATTTTAGATGACATATGAATAAAAATTAACATACCGTTGGAATCCACCTCACGTGACAGTTAACATGTCAATCGGTTATTGAAGTCAAACTGCTGATAATATTATAAAGCTTCATAGAGACATTTTGTCAAACACTTGGTGTACCTCATAAAAAATTGAGAATCCAAATGCTTTTTACGATTGCTTGCAGCCTATTTATAATTTGATTCCTCCTAGAGTAGAGAACACCAACAACTTGTTTGTTAGTCGATTCAGCGACGTTTTTGAGCAGATATGGCTCTGTTAAGTAACTGGCATTTTGTCGAACACCTGGAGTGCACAACCAGGCCATATTTGCTATGTTGTTATGATGGAGACACGACTCACACGAGACATATGTTGTCGGTCCCACGGATGACTCCAATGTTTGATCATGGATTGTCGGGCTCAATAACAAACGGACTTAACCACGAAAATCATCAAGATCTCCTGCTTTGCAGTGCAAACCTACTAAATTCTTCACGAATCTAAGGTGATTGATGATTTTCTCAAAGAGATGTTTCGATCTTTGGAGGATATGAAATATGAATGTTCTTGTGTTATGGATGATTGATTGTGAGTGAATTGAATGAATGTGTGAATATCTAAATTGTATGTAGACATTTATGTCTATTGTCTTTGTTATATGATAGGAGGAAATTATAATTTCCATATATTTCTTCGATGAGAGAGTGATGCTCTTTTGTTGTGAGAGTCTCCTCCCTTTGTATCCACCCTTGTAAGGGTATATATATAGATAAAATGGGTAAGTGTATGTCTATCCAACAACACCTATCATCCACATCCTTGAAGCAATATTATATATATATATATAAGATGGGACAAAAAGGGATTTTCTTGTCGTGCCTTTGAGCATTGTTAACTTGTATGTAACAACATACATGATCATCGAGGAACCATAGACAGCACTCTCTTTATCTATAAGAAGAAAGCTGATGTTCTGTATGTTCAGATTTATGTCGATGACATCATCTTTGGTTCCCTATCGACAAAACTCTGTCAAAAGTTTAGCGCTCTTATGTCTAGCACTTTTGAAATGAGTATGATGGGTGAATTAACCTTCTTCTTGGGGTTACAAATTAAGCAGCTTCCCACTGGAATATTTATCAATCAAGAAAAATATATTCGGGATATGTTGCACAAATTTGACTTCACCCATGTCACTCCAAAAGGAACTCCCATGTCCCCTCCTAATAACCTCCATGCTGACCCAGATGGTAAGTATGTGAATCCTACTCACTATAGAGGCATGATTGGTTCGCTGATGTATCTCACAGCGAGTCACCAGACATCATGTTTGCAACATGCCTCTGTGCTCGCTATCAAGCTTCTCCTAGAGAATCTCATCTTCTAGCTGTCAAGCGCATCTTCAAATATCTTAAGGGTACACCCACGCTGGGTCTATGGTACCCAAAAGATTCCAACTTTGAGTTAGTTGGTTATTCTGACTCTGACTATGCTGGGTGCATGCTTGATCGCAAAAGCACCAGTGGAGGATGTCAACTGTTGGGGGGGGGAAGCTGACTAGTTGGACTAGTAAAAAGCAACACACAGTTTCCATCTCCACCGCTGAGGCAGAATATGTCTCTGCAGCGAGCTGTTGTGCCCAAATTCTTTGGATGAAACATCAGCTTGCTGATTATGATTTGGAATATACCAAAATTCCAATCATGTGTGATAATACAAGTGCTATTGCTATTACACACAACCCTGTTCAGCATTCAAAAACTAAGCATATTGATATTCGATATCACTTTATTCGTGACCATGTCATCAAAGGTGATATTGAAATCTATTTCATTCCAACTGATGATCAAATCCTGACATCTTTACTAAACCATTGGATGAAACTAGATTCAAATTGCTTGTCAGCAAGATAGGAATGCTAAATGGGGAATCAGCAACATGACTTATCATGTAGCTAACTCAGCGAGTTTAAGTCTGTCTTACTCGCTGAACCTAAAGCAATGAAGAGCTTAAAGTCTTCATCTAGTCCAGCAGCAAACGGCTCTGGTAAAGACTTATCAAATCCGTTTATCCCTATTTCTTTGGGAAAAAAGCAAAATAAAAGCAATGGAGAGCTAAAAGTCTTCATCTAGTCCATTAGCAAACGGCTATGGTAAAGACTTCTTAAATCCGTTGATCCCTGTTGCTTTGGAAAAAGCAAAATAAAAGCAATGGAGAGCTAAAAGTCTTCATCTAGTCCAATAGCAAACGACTATGGTAAAGACTTCTTAAATCCGTTGATCCCTGTTGCTTTGGGAAAAAGCAAAATAAAAGCAATGGAGAGCTAAAAGTCTTCATCTAGTCCAGTAGCAAATGGCTCTGGTAAAGACTTCTTAAATCCGTTGATGGCTGATAGTTTGCCAAAAACTGTAGTCAGCGACCAACGTTAGTTGTGAAGTCGCTGACAAAACATTAGACATATTGAGCATCTTCGAGCATGTGGTCCTTCCAAATATCTTTCTTAACAATAAAATTCTTATTTAATAAAACATAGGATATTTTCGAAACTAAGTGTTTTCAAAGTAACTATGTGGGTGACGTGGCAAAATTTTGAACCACATGTTTTATAAATTCAAACTGAAAGGTCACCTCGATTTCTGCCTTGATCACGTCATTTGTCTGTATATGACAGTCTGATTAGGTATATATGTCTGCAAAAATATATATATATATATATATATATATATATATATATATATATATATATATATATATATATATATATATATATATATATATATATATATATATATATATATATATATATATATATATATATAAATTAATGCATTTAAAACTTCATCTAATATATACATATATGATATATATATATATATATATATATATATATATATATATTATGGATATATACACACATACACAAGTTTAAACCATAACATGTATATATAAGTGTGATGTGCCCATATATATATATATAAAGATAAATAAATGTACTGAGCCACATTTTCATGAAAATTTGGCTGAGTTAATAGGTATGGTGGCCAAATGCACCATAAACACAACAAACTCAAGAGGTAATATAGTGAGAATTGGAAAGTGAAAGTCACCTGTACTCCTCTTTGGGTCGGTAGGAGAGAAAGCAGTATGGACAAGTACAATGTACATAATCTCGGCACTAAGTCCAATGTCCTTGTTGTAAGCTGATGCAGCCTTGTATGCACCACCACCTAATCTGACTTTATAAAGGCCTTGATCAGACCCCACTGGAAATTGCCCCTAAACTTTGTGCAACAAGGTAGCCCAAAGCTCTCAGTATTGACACCTTTCTTGCAACAATAGCCCAAATTTACCTGCAGGATTAATGTATACAAGAAACTTGCGCACGACTTAAATAACTTCAATTTTTAACGGGAATTTGTCAAACTCGGTATTTTAACATAAGATGAGATTGAGCAGGCTACAACTTTAATATCTATTCCAGTTATGAAATTCAATTTTTAGTTAACCTTCAGCTAGACTTTCAATAATGATTAGACTTGAATGTGTTGGTTCAAGAAATAATGCTCCAGAACTAGTTTTTTTTTTTTTAGAGCTTTCTCAAAAGTCGTTAACCAAATGTGGGTATTTAGAATAATAGCTACCTGGTCATTTGGCCAGCCTGACAGCTCGTGACCAGTATGTATTTAGGTTCAAGACTACGTAACTTGATTGGCCTAGTCAAGTGTTTGCATAAGCAATAGCTTATTTACGCAGCTACATAGTAGTATGAAACACCTTAGAGGGGGGTGCCATTCAAACATTTTAAGAGCTAATGGGGGGGTGCTAAAATAAGTACTACTAGGCAAATTATTGCTCACATCATATAGCTGGAGTCAGATTTAAGGATAACATCAATATAGATTTCACATAAGTAAGTGGTCTGATCAGGTCAGCATACATCAAACAAGTAACAAGGTCTGGTCATTTGACAACATACACTAAATAAGTGACGAGTCTTGACAGCAAATTTCAACCCGCTTGACCCGTTCCCCTCTGTTAGTTTTTTTTTTGGACCCGTTTGACATACAACACTGGCCAAATCAGCCATTAATAGTTAAAGTGGTTGAAGTTGCCACCTCTATTTAGGGTATATGCCAATAATGTACCTGATGCCCACAGCCAAAGGCCATATCCTTTTTGACAGTTATGCAGATGGGACAAAGATTGTTATCGGGGGTAGATGTCCCTTGATAACTTGTGTTAGCCGATTTATTTCTTTTCTCGGATGTAGGGGCAACTGATTGGAAACTAGTTGATCGCGAATCTACAACACTGTCATCCATAAATGTATCAACAAGGTACTTGGGCCGAGTAATAACACCAGTAGCTTCTATGTCTCCTGAAAGGATTGCCACTACTTGTGACATTGATGGATGTTGCGTTGGTGAGGTTTGGGTGCATAAGAGGGCTACTTTCAACACTCTTCTTACTTCATTTTCATCATATTCAGACAGCTTTTTGTCCACTAACTCAAGTTCGGTACCAGCTTCATACAAGTTCCATGCCCATTCCAGAAGATATATTTTCTCATCTTTTAAAGTTGAATCAGAATTAGGTCTTCCACTGATAATCTCTAAAGCTACAACTCCAAAGCTGAATACATCAGCCTTTTTTGTAAGGTGTCCACGCATTGCGTATTCTGGTGCGAGATACCCAATTGACCCAGCAACGCGTGTACTCATGTGTGTTTGGCTGTCATCGTTAAGTTTGGCCAAACCAAAATCTGAGATCTTGGGGATCAGATGAGAATCAAGTAGAATGTTGCTAGCTTTAACATCTCGGTGTATAATCGAAGTTCGAGATTCCTCATGCATATGTACAAGACCACTTGCTACCCCGAGGCATATTTCAAACCGGGTGTACCAACTAAGAGACAAGCTATATTTTCCAAATAATGCTTGATCAAGAGTTTATCAGGTCATCTAAGCAACATCAAGAGGTTACCTCATATAACATGTACCAATAACTAGGCCAGCATATGCGCCTAAAAATCCAGAGGTTTCAACAGCACATATAGATGTGAATCATGTGATCTCTATAATATCTAAAATTGTCAACCAGTGAAGTCAAAAAAAGGGGAAACCTTTTCAACTGCAGCTTGAGTTTTGAGAAGGTAGACTGAAATTATCAGATACGTTTGTCTCGCAGTTTGCATTTATGTTAGACATTTCTTAAAGCCAGCTCAGGTGGACTAGCAAAGGGTGCCAACCCGGTTTTACTTGGGCCAAGAGAACGACCTGGCTAGGAGTAATCGAAGTTGGAATCCTCTTTTGTATATTAACTCAGATATGTTGTTAGTGCAATGAGGCCATAGCCATAGTTGTTGAGTAATAGCAGAGAAAAGATGAGACTCATGCTCTTGCCCATTTAATCAAATGGGAGCGTTTGAAAGCTGAATATTTTGTTATTGGTAGAAGCAGGCCATATCCATATTTGTCAAGTAATAGCAGAGAAAGGATGAAAGCTGCCTAATGGAAGCTTTTTTTTTTTTCTTTTTTTCCAGACTTTTCGAGCGCTAGAAGCTGCCTAAAGGAAGTTTTTTCTTCGGACTTTGGCATTTTGCTCGAGTGTTAGAAGCTGCCAAAAGGAAGTTTTTTCTTCATACTTTGGCATTTTGCTTCCCAAGAATCATCCAGATTACTCTTTCATCTTGGTTTAATTTCACGAAGATGTATGGACTTCAATAATATACAACTTACTCGCTCGTGCCAAAGCGTCCAAGCATGCATATACGTCCAAAAATCATGTCGACTCTGTCGGCATGAAGCTAACACCGATTAGCATTATGAACATCCTCCCTGAGCCTTACATCACCAACCTCAGGTTGATATAACAATTTTAAGCAATCAAGCAACAAGTCAAAATTGCTCGTTGTATACGCAAGGTCTCCCGTTTCTGGTTTAAAGCCTTTCACAACAATTACCACCAATTTCATCAGTTTATGCTTCCTTCTGTCTGCAGTACTTCCTTTGTCATTAGCCATGAGCAGACATAATATCTACATTGCACGTCTATGGAGCAGAATATTGTGCAAGGGTACAAGACCTTGTATCTTGAGAATAAAATTGAAGATCTATTGGCAACCATCTCAAAGAGTAACTGAGTGATTTGTCTTCTGTTAAACTATGAGCAGCTGCAGAATGCCTTGCCAATGCCTTCCTAATGTGCACAATGTTGTCCCCTACCTAAAGGCGTCGGTCTACACCTGTGTTATCCAGACTTGTGGCTCTTTTCCAATGTTTTTCATATACGGATATTATACGCTGTATTTTAAAAGTTTTAAAAACCTTGAACAGAATTTTGGCACCCTCGAGTTATAAAATCTTTTTTTTATAACAGAATAACACAAGGTAGTTAACTGTCAAGAAAGCCGTCTTGCAAGGAATTCGTGAAATCTGAGAGTTCATCACAGA
>CM067167.1:129555004-129581573 GCA_034093135.1 Erigeron breviscapus
GATGCTAAAATGCCTTCTGAGGCTGGCTCGCTGGAAAACCCCCCAGCGACCTCCAAAGCCTCCAAAAAGACCAAAAGTAAATCTAAGGCAGCATCCTCAACACAAAATATACAATCTTCACCCTCCGCTGACGTCCCAACACGTAAGCGGAGTGTATCAAAGGGCAAACCCAAGGTTAAGAAGTCCACAGCGCCCATGGACATTAGTACCCAAGCCACCCCATCAGCAGCCTCCCAACAGGCTGTTGACGAGTTAAATGGGACCAGCAGGCAGCCACCTCAAACTTCTGTAGGCGAGGTTGGTGAAGATATTGGGTCACCCCAACCCACTAGAGGTCAAAGTCCAACTCCCCAATAAATTCCCCTTCTTCTCAATTACCCTCTGAGTCGTTGTCAGCAGCCAGATCACAGGTGATGCTAGAGACAACAAATTCTATGACCGATGAGGTCTTGGTGCAACAACACACTGAGACTGAGGCACCAGGTTCCACTACCCCCATCTCTGTAGATGTCTCGGAAACTGTTTGTGCAGGGACCGAGACAAATGTTCGTCAAGAAAGTGTTGTAAGTGATGAGGAATTGGGCAGTGAGTTTAGCCAACAAGATGATGAGGCTGAAATCAAACTCGCTGTCACTGAAGAAAACGAAGAAGAAATAATCAGTGGGTACTTGGAAGCTGCCCATGGGTATTTGTTAATCTCCTCACCACCAACTGAATTTGAAGATGGTCCAGTGTCACTATCGGATATGCCTCCACCTCCTTCTTACTCACCAAGGCCCACTACCTCTCATGAACTAATTGGGTACTTTGGAGATTATGTGCCGGCCTTGGATGATAATGAACTCCTCAGGAGGATGCAAATTTGTCTAGAGCACATCCACAAGGCTGATGTTTTTAATGAAGAAGAGGATGTTGATGATGAAATCATCATGGAAGTGCCTTCATTGCACCATCCAGACTTTTTCAAGGTGCCTTGCTCTACGTATCCTATCTCTTTGAAGGATCTCGGGGTTCCCTCTGCTGATGAAGCCACCACTGCTTTCACTGCTGTGAATGTGCCTGGTCTTGACTATGTTGAAACTTATCAATTGCAAGAAATGTTGAGAAGACTGCAGGTTGTGCAAAGTCAAGGAAACAGGCATGGTTATCTATATGCATGGTTGGTAGATAAAATGGCCGAAATGAACTCTGGGGCATTGGCCAAGTTTGAAGAATTAGTTTCTGGACACAATGAATTGCTTGATGAGCTGGCTGAGCTGAAGGACAGAGTGTTTGGCATCACCAAAAAGCAACATGCTGACACCCTGTCCAATGCATATCTATTTAAGAGGAATCAAAACCTGCTTCACCACAGCATGCAGAGAGTCAGCACCTCCAACTCTCAAATCTCTGCATCGCTGGATAAACTGAAAGCTGAAGTTCAGTCAGCGAATGTCACTGAAGTGCCTGGTCTTTTATCCTCTCTCCAACAACTCTCTCAATCCAACATTCTTTTCACTGCTCACCTTCGCCAACTTCATAATACCGTTTCCTTCTTTTCCAAAAATCAAGATGATTTTCACACTTCTCTCACCCAAGAAATTAATTCTCTCAAAAATAAACTCTTCTCTCACACGCCTTTCCAAGTTGCTGTTGACAAGAAGTTACTTGAAGAATCTGTCAGCAGACAGCGCAAACTTGAAGAAGAGGTTGGGAATCTTAAGGAAATGATGGGTGAAATGCTGGGACTTCTCAAGAAAGAGAAAGTGGAAGTAGCTAGTTCCTCAGCTGCTTCCAAGGGGGAGAAAACTGTTGAAGAAGCCCCAGCAACTGAAAATGTAAACTCTGGAAATGCTCCCCAAGCTGAAACTGAAAGTGCTGATAGGGTCGTTGAACCGGCAGCAAGTGTTGAGGGGGAGCAAGCTGAGAAGGTTATTGAACCGGCAGCTGATATTGAAAAGGAGAAAAGATCAAACACCGCTGAGGATGTGCCAGCGAGTGTTGTGAAAGTGGTCGCTGCTGAAAGTATTCCAGCGAGACCAATCAATGTCTCTACCTTCAAGCCTACCGCTGAGTTCCACGCTGCCCTTGAAAAGAAATATGCTGATAAGGGTAAAGCAGCTGTGGCTACTCAAAGCAAGCCACCCAAAGTTCCCACTTCAGCTAGAGAACAACAAGAAAAGCTGATGTCTGGAGCTTTCCCCAAGTCAACATCAACTCCACAAGCAACTGCTGAACTTACTCCTGAAGAAGTTGTGCTTCAGGAGGAGCTAAAAAAGAAAAAGAGAGAAGAGGAGCTCTCTCAAAAATTTATAAGTGAGCAGGTTGTTGGTGAAGAATTAAAGGATGCTGACGATGAAGTAAAGATGTTAGCTCAGCAGTCTGGTGGTCTTGAAGCACTTAAGAAAAATGAAGAAGAGTTCTTTGCCAACAGAATAATTTTTTTTGAAGAAGGTCAAAGGCTCTATCTCAAATCAAGGGAGATAAGGCAGAGAAAAGAAGAGATCATGTCAGTCAAGGTCACTCTAACCCAACAAGGGATGAATCTTACCCTACAAAGAAAAGGAGTGCCCAAGTTGTATACTCTGAAAAATGTTACTAAAGATACACTTGGGCCAACTGAATGGATCGAAATTTACAAGCTGGTCAAGGACAAGACAGCTGTGAGTTATGAACCGTTGATCAAGATGGCAGGTGAGCAGATAAAGCATACTCGCAAAATGGAACAGAAATATAAAGTCAAAGACTCTCTGCTCAGCTCTGCAAGACATCCATTTCCTCCTCCTCCTCAGCAACCAAGAAGTGGTGTGAAGAGATCAGCTTCTGGATCTCGAGTCTCTTCTCAGCTCCCCACTATGCTCAGAATCATTCCCAAGTCTGACATAGATGAGGAGCCCTTGCTAAACCTCCGAATGCCTTCTAGAACTCTTTTCATGGAAGGCATGTATGATAAGAAGCTTGGAGGATTTTGTTTCTGCAATGTCCATGGTCATGAACTCTTTTTCAGGACCAATGAGATTGGAATTGCTCCCTCTGCCTTCCTTCTAAAAATAAGGAAGTATTGTGCTAAGACTTCCAATGATCCCACGTTTATAAAGCTGATTGATCAAGAGCTGCTGAAGCCTGAAAGACAACAAGATAAAGCATTTATCGAGGCCAAGCAAGAATCTCAATGGGATTAAGTAGTCTTGTAATTTTTTTTTGTAATGTTGACTCACTGTAAAGTTGTTCGTCATATATGCAATGTCAACATTCCCTCATTCTATTTCTTATTCCTGTAAGTTCAAGCGACTTATACTCAGCTAAGTCTCCTCAGCGAATAGGGGGAGATTGTTGAGTCATGGATTCGCTGAGAGACTCAGCGAGTGACTTCGTCAGCGAGTCTTCAGCGACCATCTAGTATCTTCGAGTTAAAGGATAAGTTCAATGACTCACCGCCATGTTTTGTAAGTCAAATATGGGCGGGAAGATGAAGATAAGAAGACTGGTCCCCAAGGACACGTGTTGATAGATCAGGATGGAGCCATGTGACCGTGTACTATTTTGGTACTAAGGTATTTCTCTTTGATGCCGTTTTGGGAAAGAAACAAGATGAAGAAAAGAGACCTCTGCTGATCTGATTTATCCACCAATAGATAGTTGACAACCTTCATGTGTCAACATCTATTGGGTTGTCATGTGATGTCTTTTCTCTCCTATATAAGGCATCACTTGACCTAGCCGCAAATGTGTTGGTTTGTGCCATATTTACACTTAGTGTGTTTTTCTCTCTTTGTATAATTGTTAAGTTTTTAGTGTGTCAAAAACTTAACAATATTTTCTCTTTTATTCTTTGTAAAACCGACCATGTATTCACTGTTTAATCTATGTTACTTATGATTAAACATCTTTACTTTCTTGTCTTATGTTCTTAGTATAATTTACATTAGTTGTTAATTACTTAATCGTTGCAAACTTGGGACTTTCATGATATATATTCACGGTTAATTAATCGATCTATGTATTTTATTTAGCATAAATTACTAATTTCTCACATTAAACCATCATGAATTTTAAGTTTTATATATTCATGGTGATGATTAACATGCATGTCTTCATCTAAAACACAACATAATTAAGGACCGAAATAGTTGAAAACTCATAAACCTAGTACAAACAAACCCAACAAATACTGACTTTCATGGCAATTAAATGTATTCTTGCGGATGACATTTCTATATACGACTTATAATATAATTCGAGAATAATTCATTCATAATTTCTAGACGTACTCTAGTAATAAAAGCTCCGCATATAATAATAGTCTACAATATAATAATTTCTAGACGTACTCTAGTAATACTTTTTTTTCTTTTTGTTTATCAAGGAAACATAAATAGTATTCAATCCTATTCTATGTATTATCAATATATCATCATACTTATATAATAATATACAATTATCCGTTAATCCAAACTAGACTATTTTAACTGTGGATCTTGGTTTGCTTAAACCAAATATACGACTTAAAACTGGGTCTACATGCTCAATATCAAATCAATATACAAATATTTCTTTAGCTATTTAACAATGAAAATTTTGCCCAAATATGATACTGTGGAGAATATGCGTAGAAAAAGAATTGTTCCATGGATTTCAATATGATCACATATACTTAAATACGTTCTGGAGATTTGTTGAACGTAATTTAATTGAAGATTAACAAATATGACTTGTTATGAATAAATACTCATATAATAAGATCTTAAAGTCACATCCACATAAACTCAATCAAAACATATTAACATAAGAGAAGTAGATAAATTTGACGGGTAACGACACAAAAAAAAAAAACATTAATTTACTAAAATCATAACAGAAAATTATACATGCAAATAACATGTATCGATGCTATTAATGTCAACATATTAAAATTCGACCAGCCGTTTGCTAGATTATTGTGTGTGTTTTTTTTCTTCAATGTTTGATTAATTTAACAAATTTATATGCATAAAAAAATATATATTTTAATTCAAGAGTATATTATTCAATACAAGACTACGATACGCATCACGAGTAATAAATATGGAGTATCAATCCATGTTTACTACCATAGTATCATGAGCTAATTATTAATACGTAAAAGAAAAAAAATTCAATTCTTTTGATCATAATGATAATATATATTATTAAAATAAAATCCAATAAATAAACAGTCAATTTTGTTTTGGTAAAAAACATTTTTTATAGATGTTAATACTTTCATAGTTCCATTCAAATAAGTCAAACCAATATAAACATATATAATAAGAAGTAACTAGCCTCATTACCCGCGCGTTGCGCCGGGAGGTTCGTGTCCTATACTCCTATGTAAAGAAAAAACTTTGGTTTAAATTTTAAAACAACAGGGAAGTAAAATTGACATTACTATGTCCATGGTAACTCCGTTGCATTTGTATAATTGCATCAATGAACAAAAAATATAAACTTATCTGACTGAAAAGTGGATTTTATTCAATGGTCAAATGAAAAATGAAAAAAAACAACAACAATGTAAATGTGGATTTAACTACAACAATGTAAGGTTTTAACTTAAATTTTTCCATTTCAGAACTCCTTTAAATAACAAAAAAGTGCTCACGTAAGTGATCAGTTGCTGTGACTTTACTATAGTTGATTTATTCTTAGTAGTTTTGGGAAGATTCATATGATGACTTCACTTATTAATCGCCTATGTCAATCTATACATATAGTAAAGCACGGTTTTTGCTTGCGTCAGAAAATCCGATTTGGCAGATAGTCGGCCTATCCACATCGATTTATACACACTTTGGCCTATGTCATGTGAGTGTTTCCGTATATACGGTGAGCTGTATGTATAACCAGCAAGAAAGAGAAAGGACAGACAATATCTTGTATATGATTTTGTGCAGGAAAATATCTTACTGTTTGTTGTATTACCCTTATTTTAATTCGTAATTCAAATGCCCCTTTTTTGTCTATATATATACATTCCCTTTCATCGCAAATTTCACTTACATACGGTTTTGTACCAAATTCCGAATTCAATTCTCTTCCATCCCAAATTTCAATTACATTCGGTTTTGTCTCACCAATTTCAGAAATCAGTTCTCTTTCATCCCAACTTTCTAACATTCGGTTTTGACTGACCAATTTCCGGATTCAATTTTAAACACCTTTAGTCAATCATTGTTTAGCTTGTTCATAGTGGTCTTGGGTTGCTTCCTTGTTTTCCACAATCACCAGTTTTGCCATGTTTAATCTCTTGGAAGATGCTTCAATGTTTACCTAAAATTGGTTTATCGTATTTTCTACTCATGCTTTGCAGTTAAGTTGAATTAAATCCATCGGTAGAGGCTTCTTAAACAGTCTTTGTTTTACGGCTTTGTAAACATACAAACCTGCTGACAGGATATTCGACGTCTATGAGGGAATAACGGCTGATTCTAAGTTCTGCTGGTGTGATTCGTAGTTTCTTTTATTGTTTTATTTCTTTTTTTTGGGAATTCTAAATGTATTAAGAGTAACGTTTAATGAAATGTATTTGTAAAAAAACAAAGCTGCTGACAGGATTTTCGTTGTCTATGAGGCAATAACTGCTGATCCTAAGTTCTGCTGGTGTTATTCGTAGTTTCTTTTATTGGTTTTTCTTTTTTATTTTTGTAATTCTAAATGTATTCAGAGTAACGTTTCATGAAGTATATATTATAGATTTAATGTATCTCGTTTTGTTATCGTTCGTTTTGGGTGTTTGGTTTCAAAATGATATTTGTAGATTAAAATGTTGTAAACTGATTCATTAACTGTATAATTGATATAAAACACGAAACTGATCATACATAATGTCGAAGTTGAATTTAAAGTAAAATTCTTAATACATTCTGTAACATCCGAGATTTTTGACCTTTTGGCTTGAGTGTAATTTGACTAATCAAATCAATTAATAAAATAAATTAGTTCATTTTGAGACTAAACGACAGGCAAACGCGTAATGGGTCGCTTGACTATTAGATGAACAATACGATAATAGACGACACACGACGACGATCTAAATGAACTACAAGTATAGTCGGGTCGACCCATGGTTTAGACCCACGACCCATTTACCCAACTAGTTATCCAACCCATGCCCCCCCACCTTATCCTTTCATTCTATCTTCTCTTTCTCTCTTTATTCTCTTCCAAGATCACACCAATGCAAATCTCTCTCCCTCTCTATAATTCTTACACCAAATTTGGAGTTTCAAGCTGGAATTAAGATAGAATAATAATCATCATCAACACCTCATCATCATATCTCAAGTTTGGTCATCAAGTGCAAGGAAAACCCATCCATTTTGCTTAAATTCGGATTTGACTTTGGGAGAAGACTATGGTAAGTATAACCTATCCATTAATTACCATTCTACTTTTATAATCATGCTACTAGTTTAAAACAAACCAATTTCAGGTCGAAATTAGGGTTTTGATATGAAGTTTTGGGTTTATAAGCTTTAAATGGGTCAAGATGATTTTTGGAGGATCAAGTGGTGTTTGGAATGGATTTAAGTGGTGGGTTAAGTGTAATTATGTTTGTAAACATCTAGTTTTGCTACAAAACGAGCCCCATAACTTCATGAGTCGAATTAAGGTTCTTGGTTGTGAAATTTTAGGGTTTTGGTCGAGCTAACTACTCCTGCTGCTGCTGTTCTTGAGCTGCCCAGCAGCCGGCGTACCTTACGCCCCCTTCCAGGCGTAGCTTACGCTGGTTGTTTCTTGTGAGACCGTAGCTTACGCCCCTAGCGACCGTAGGTTACGCCCAGAATTGTTCTTACGCCAAATGTTTCTGTTTACGCTGCATGTTACGCCTAAAAACCATCGAATGCAGGCCACCGTAAGCTACGGTGGAACTGCCGTAGCCTACGGTGGGCACCACCGTAAGTTACGGTGGTGCTGTATTATCGTTTTCCTGGTTGACTTTCAGAACACTAGGCTCGTACCGGGCTTCGATCCGAACCATCACACAACTTCGTTAATGGAGTATTGAATCTTGGAAGTCACCTTAACTTTTGAAATGCGTATGAAACCCTAACTAGAAGTTGTAACCTCAAGTGTTATATGCATATATATAAATACTTAAATGGACAAGAATTAATTAACGACTCGGAATTATTCTTAGACGACTTTAGTCGGATTCAAACTAACTCTTGACCTTGTTAGAGACCATGTCGAGACTTAGTAGTCGGTTGAGGCCTCGTATTAAACTAAAACCTAGTTAGGGTTTTGGCAAGCAAAATGGCGTATATGTGTATATATATGGATATAAATATTAATGTGCACATATATTAATAATATATAGGTGGTGGACGTGAAGTGAATATTGAACGACATTGACTCGACGTTATATCAAATTAATAACATCTTTTGCCGATCAAGGTGAGTTTCGTATCTCCCTACTCGCTTGAGATTCGGGCTGAAAAGTGTAAACTTGTGTGTTTACTTACGTTGTTGATTGATTGATTGATTTGGTTTAAATATTGATTGTTGGCTCATGTTTGTCGAATATCGATTGTTGGTTCATGTTCATCGTATTGTGATTATTGGTTTATGATTGACGAATATTGATTGTTGGTTCATGTTCATCGTATTGTGATTATTGGTTTATGATTGACGAATATTGATTGTTGGCTCATGTTTGTCGAATATCGATTGTTGGTTCATGTTCATCGTATTGTGATTATTGGTTTATGATTGACGAATATTGATTGTTGGTTCATGTTCATCGTATTGTGATTATTGGTTTATGATTGACGAATATTGATTGTTGGCTCATGTTTGTCGAATATCGATTGTTGGTTCATGTTCATCGTATTGTGATTATTGGTTTATGATTGACGAATATTGATTGTTGGCTCATGTTTGTCGAATATCGATTGTTGGTTCATGTTCATCGTATTGTGATTATTGGTTTATGATTGACGAATATTGATTGTTGGTTCATGTTCATCGTATTGTGATTATTGGTTTATGATTGACGAATATTGATTGTTGGCTCATGTTTGTCGAATATCGATTGTTGGTTCATGTTCATCGTATTGTGATTATTGGTTTATGATTGACGAATATTGATTGTTGGTTCATGACAGACGATTGTGATTGATGCATATACGATTGATGGTAAGCATGCATACATTGTACATAATCCCTCGATTGAGGAGTGCCTACATCCAAGTGTATAGATGTATACACTATCTGATGGATGATGAGTTCTTGATCCCGAGTATATAGACATATATATCTCGATGTTTTTGAGATACAGCCTTGTTCATTGTGATGACAGGCGGGTATCGTTGCATAGGTGACCTGAGTTCACGCATAAGATAGGCATGTTGGCTTATTATGCATTCGGTACTTGCATTGATACGCATATCATTCGTGCATTCATAGTATACACTTACTTGTCTTGTATAATCTTGTTGTTGGACGTTATTGTGTTACTTAGAGGCTCGCTGTAAGTCATGTCTAGCCTTTACTCGTACATTGTGATTATTGACGCTGGTTCTTTATGGACCATTACTACGAACTCACCAACCTTGTGTTGACTATGCTTAGTACACTTTTCAGGTAATCAGGTTAATCCAGGACGTGGAGTTTGATTGTTTGCTTGCTGTTGAACCCGGACTTGGACTTATATGGATCAAGGATCCATTTGCCTTCTTTTGCATTGTACTTAGGACCGTTAGCCATCTTTTGATGTTCTATCGTTAACTTCATTGGTTACTTGCTCCTTATGTATTTGGTACTTGTTTATCTTATTGTAAGGATTCACTGAATCCTTTATTTACATTTAGTTCATGTTCTACATTAATCCCACCTTGTGCTATATGATTTCCGTGATATTCTGAGCCTTGGCTTGGGGTGTTACAGAATGGTGGCCCATGCGTGGTCGTAGAGAATTAGGCGGTTTGACCTAGACTACGGCTTAAGTTAAAACTCTTCATATAGCATGCATATGTTGCTAAATAGTATGTGAAATTGAACATGTAGGAGACATTGTTAAACTGGGTTGTAAGCATAATATAACGTAGCTGGTAATGCACGTGTAAAATGTATTAGTAGATGGACGGTTATATGAATGAATTTAACATGCTAGTTTTATTGCATGATTATGGGAAAACCATATCATTAAACTTGTTTTCTTTATGCTTGATGTAACGGAAATAGATAATGCATGTGTAGGGATGTTAATCGGTAAGCACTTGCAAGAACGGATTGGTGTACTAGTTTGTTAGTCTTAACAGGTATAAATTTTGTCGTTAAGCTAAGAGTATGTACATGAGATAAGCAAATATGGTGATGTATGTATAAATATTTACTCAATGTACAATTGTATGAATAAGGACAGTAGACATGTTTGATAATTTGAGTATGCCCAAAATGTTAATTCTTAACCTAGTTGCAAGAACGAATCAGTAATGATTGAAAACTTATGCATAGTTATACCCAACGTATGAGAGATTGCATGTACGACTTGGTATGCGAGATTAGTTGATAGACCTACAAAATCTTACCTTCTAACTGGGTTATGCAAATAAATTGTTAGGAAATGCGGTATAACAAATATGGTTGCCATGATATTCTAATTGTTGAATTTGCTTAAATTTCGTTGCCTAACTAAGTTGGTGAAATAAATCGTTAGGACTTGGTAATACATGCGTAAAGGTAATTGAAATCTTGGGCAATTGTGTGTATAGGTTGCCATGCTAGCCCAATTATTTGAATACCTCGGAAATCTTGTTGCCTAACTTGCTTATTGAATACATAGTTAGGAATTCAAAATGCATGCATAGATGTAAATGGTTCGTGAACAATTGTATGTATAAATTTGTAGGGCGATTAAGGATTACTTGGCTAAGTTAACCCCCTCCTGTTACTTTATAACTTAGTCAGCAACGTAGAGATTATAAGTATAGCTGTATTACGATTATGAGAACCTCATTGTATTATACATCCCTAAGATTGAAACTTTAGGAAAATGCCTGAGTTAACTAAGGTGGATTGATTAGAATAAACGAATAACAGTGGAGTTAATTGCGAAGTCAATATCGATGGCGACAACGGAACGTAGTGATTCATTGTGAGCTGCTATACAACTATAAACCTTATTATGGGTGAGAAGGAACGACCTTGGTTAGGCTAACCATAGATTGAACAAATAAAATAAAAATTTAAAAGTCTACCCAACATGTAAAATATGCGCAAGCACGAGCGTCGCGGGAATGGAGTTGAGGTCTAAACGATATTGGTGGTATATAAACACGTACACGATTGGTAAAGGTTGATTTAATTGAACGCCTAACTTAATGCGCAACCGAGAGCTCATAAAGATGGGAACGATGAGCCAATTGAGTGCCGTAATGAGAGTCACAAGTGAGATGTGAGAAGCTTGAGCCCTTATAGTGTACGATTCTCAAATCTTTTAGGCCTAAACGGATCCCTAGATCGTTGTCCATCACACAAAGGTGGTGCCGTCAAGATTGGATGTCGTGGACACGAGCCCTGCCATTGCCAGAATGGAAGACCGGAGGTGAAAGCAAACGTTTGACTTCAGTGATTGAGCCGCCGACCAGTGGGTGAAACATGTCACTAGTGCGCTAACTATAAGTCAAATCGTCATAATAAGTGTTACCTGTTTACAACTAATTGCACTTAATGTTAACCGCGTTATGTATATATATATATATAACAATAATAAATAATAAATTCCTGGAAACTGACAATAAACTCGTTTGAGAAAATGGAATTATAACCCGGAGATCGATGAATCATGGCGAAAGGTTCTAACACTTGGTATGAAGGATGCGTGCGACGTCACCCGGTTCTAAATAACCTAACGGGCTATAAACTAAAAACTTGTTACATAATACGGCTCCTTTAATCGAATGAATTTTTGCTAACATAATAGTAAGATGTTTTTGAGATAGATGCGATGACTCTAAACGAAAAGACAAATGAATCTTTGGTAAACATCCCTAGAGATTTTCAAAAATTAAATTGCGTAACAAATTGTAACTTATGAAAGAGTTCTTTTAACAAGGGAATCAACCATGGCGTGTATGAGATGGAATGATCAGAATGGGAATGGCATGTGAGTGGAAACCCGAGCTGTCCTATAGTACTAAATGGAGCCATGTGCTACAAGTGATGAGAGCGGATAACATTAGCGAGATTTGAATCTTTTAAGAGTGAGAATCGTTGTAATTTCGAGGAACCGGTAGGAATCTTAGGTAGCGAGGCCAAGAAGCTAAGGAACAAACGCTACACGAATTTCAGAGGTTGGACGATACACTAGACGCGGAAACGAGTTCACTTGGGAGCGAGGGGACCGTGTAAGGGTTAGATACCCAAAACTGTTTAACAACTAGGGTTTTGCTGAATTTCGGGACGAAATTCTTTTAACGGGGGAATAATGTAACATCCGAGATTTTTGACCTTTTGGCTTGAGTGTAATTTGACTAATCAAATCAATTAATAAAATAAATTAGTTCATTTTGAGACTAAACGACAGGCAAACGCGTAATGGGTCGCTTGACTATTAGATGAACAATACGATAATAGACGACACACGACGACGATCTAAATGAACTACAAGTATAGTCGGGTCGACCCATGGTTTAGACCCACGACCCATTTACCCAACTAGTTATCCAACCCATGCCCCCCACCTTATCCTTTCATTCTATCTTCTCTTTCTCTCTTTATTCTCTTCCAAGATCACACCAATGCAAATCTCTCTCCCTCTCTATAATTCTTACACCAAATTTGGAGTTTCAAGCTGGAATTAAGATAGAATAATAATCATCATCAACACCTCATCATCATATCTCAAGTTTGGTCATCAAGTGCAAGGAAAACCCATCCATTTTGCTTAAATTCGGATTTGACTTTGGGAGAAGACTATGGTAAGTATAACCTATCCATTAATTACCATTCTACTTTTATAATCATGCTACTAGTTTAAAACAAACCAATTTCAGGTCGAAATTAGGGTTTTGATATGAAGTTTTGGGTTTATAAGCTTTAAATGGGTCAAGATGATTTTTGGAGGATCAAGTGGTGTTTGGAATGGATTTAAGTGGTGGGTTAAGTGTAATTATGTTTGTAAACATCTAGTTTTGCTACAAAACGAGCCCCATAACTTCATGAGTCGAATTAAGGTTCTTGGTTGTGAAATTTTAGGGTTTTGGTCGAGCTAACTACTCCTGCTGCTGCTGTTCTTGAGCTGCCCAGCAGCCGGCGTACCTTACGCCCCCTTCCAGGCGTAGCTTACGCTGGTTGTTTCTTGTGAGACCGTAGCTTACGCCCCTAGCGACCGTAGGTTACGCCCAGAATTGTTCTTACGCCAAATGTTTCTGTTTACGCTGCATGTTACGCCTAAAAACCATCGAATGCAGGCCACCGTAAGCTACGGTGGAACTGCCGTAGCCTACGGTGGGCACCACCGTAAGTTACGGTGGTGCTGTATTATCGTTTTCCTGGTTGACTTTCAGAACACTAGGCTCGTACCGGGCTTCGATCCGAACCATCACACAACTTCGTTAATGGAGTATTGAATCTTGGAAGTCACCTTAACTTTTGAAATGCGTATGAAACCCTAACTAGAAGTTGTAACCTCAAGTGTTATATGCATATATATAAATACTTAAATGGACAAGAATTAATTAACGACTCGGAATTATTCTTAGACGACTTTAGTCGGATTCAAACTAACTCTTGACCTTGTTAGAGACCATGTCGAGACTTAGTAGTCGGTTGAGGCCTCGTATTAAACTAAAACCTAATTAGGGTTTTGGCAAGCAAAATGGCGTATATGTGTATATATATGGATATAAATATTAATGTGCACATATATTAATAATATATAGGTGGTGGACGTGAAGTGAATATTGAACGACATTGACTCGACGTTATATCAAATTAATAACATCTTTTGCCGATCAAGGTGAGTTTCGTATCTCCCTACTCGCTTGAGATTCGGGCTGAAAAGTGTAAACTTGTGTGTTTACTTACGTTGTTGATTGATTGATTGATTTGGTTTAAATGTTGGATTGATGAGACGGATATCACGTTTGATTGACTTGGTTTACGTTTGTTAAGTATTTCATTAATATTAGGATAGACGTACATACATGGAAGTCGGTTATGCTTTCATTGGGTTTTAGATATGGTGGGAAGGCTGCGGGTGACCCTATATATAAGCATCTGGGACTTGAAGAAAGTAGAATCCTCTTAAGTGTATGTACGTATAGAATTGGTGTTAATATTGATTGTTGGCTCATGATTGTCGAATATTGATTGTTGGTTCATGTTCATCGTATTGTGATTATTGGTTTATGATTGACGAATATTGATTGTTGGCTCATGTTTGTCGAATATCGATTGTTGGTTCATGTTCATCGTATTGTGATTATTGACGTGGTTCTTTATGGACCACTACTACGAACTCACCAACCTTGTGTTGACTATGCTTAGTACACTTTTCAGGTAATCAGGTTAATCCAGGACGTGGAGTTTGATTGTTTGCTTGCTGTTGAACCCGGACTTGGACTTATATGGATCAAGGATCCATTTGCCTTCTTTTGCATTGTACTTAGGACCGTTAGCCATCTTTTGATGTTCTTCGTTAACTTCATTGGTTACTTGCTCCTTATGTATTTGGTACTTGTTTATCTTATTGTAAGGATTCACTGAATCCTTTATTTACATTTAGTTCATGTTCTACATTAATCCCACCTTGTGCTATATGATTTCCGTGATATTCTGAGCCTTGGCTTGGGGTGTTACACATTCAGTGTAAAAACTTGATGACGTATATAAAAAAAAACTTACTCAAACACAATATAATAAAAAACTTGTATAGAATTAATGTATCTCATCTTGTTATCAATCAGTTTGTGTGTTTGGTTTCAAAATGATATTTGTAGATTAAATTTTTTTTGGGGAATTCTAAAGTAAAATTCTTAATACATTCAGTGTAAAAACTTGATGACGTATATAAAAACAAAGCTGCTGACAGGATTTTCGTTGTCTATGAGGCAATAACTGCTGATCCTAAGTTCTGCTGGTGTTATTCGTAGTTTCTTTTATTGGTTTTTCTTTTTTATTTTTGTAATTCTAAATGTATTCAGAGTAACGTTTCATGAAGTATATATTATAGATTTAATGTATCTCATCTTGTTATCAATCAGTTTGTGTGTTTGGTTTCAAAATGATATTTGTAGATTAAAATGTTGTAAACTGATTCATTAACTGTATAATTGATATAAAACACGAAACTGATCATACATAATGTCGAAGCTGAATTTAAAGTAAAATTCTTAATACATTCAGTGTAAAAACTTGATGACGTATATAAAAAAAAACTTACTCAAACACAATATAATAAAAAACTTGTATAGAATTAATGTATCTCATCTTGTTATCAATCAGTTTGTGTGTTTGGTTTCAAAATGATATTTGTAGATTAAAATGTTGTAAACTGATTCATTTACTGTATAATTGATATAAAACACGAAACTGATCATACATAATGTCGAAGCTGAATTTAAAGTAAAATTCTTAATACATTCAGTGTAAAAACTTGATGACGTATATAAAAAAAAACTTACTCAAACACAATATAATAAAAAACTTGTATAGAATTAATGTATCTCATCTTGTTATCAATCAGTTTGTGTGTTTGGTTTCAAAATGATATTTGTAGATTAAATTTTTTTTTTGGGAATTCTAAATGTATTAAGAGTAACGTTTAATGAAATGTATTTGTAAAAAAACAAAGCTGCTGACAGGATTTTCGTTGTCTATGAGGCAATAACTGCTGATCCTAAGTTCTGCTGGTGTTATTCGTAGTTTCTTTTATTGGTTTTTCTTTTTTATTTTTGTAATTCTAAATGTATTCAGAGTAACGTTTCATGAAGTATATATTATAGATTTAATGTATCTCGTTTTGTTATCGTTCGTTTTGGGTGTTTGGTTTCAAAATGATATTTGTAGATTAAAATGTTGTAAACTGATTCATTAACTGTATAATTGATATAAAACACGAAACTGATCATACATAATGTCGAAGCTGAATTTAAAGTAAAATTCTTAATACATTCAGTGTAAAAACTTGATGACGTATATAAAAAAAAACTTACTCAAACACAATATAATAAAAAACTTGTATAGAATTAATGTATCTCATCTTGTTATCAATCAGTTTGTGTGTTTGGTTTCAAAATGATATTTGTAGATTAAAATGTTGTAAACTGATTCATTAACTGTATAATTGATATAAAACACGAAACTGATCATACATAATGTCGAAACTGTATCCTCCATTCTATCGATTGTGTTTTTTTTCTTGTTAATACTATAACCGATAAAGCTAAATCTATGTCCTATTTATTTTTTACATGTAAATTGCATAAATTACCATGTGCTTGGTTCATTCATGGCGTCTATAATGATACAAAACACTAAAGAGGGTTACAACGTTTAATAAACAACACTGTTAGGGAATTGGAAAAGGTCATGTGAATGCTTTAGGAGTCCTTTATTATTATGTAGAACACGTTTTCAAAATTTGTCACACCTGATTGTTTCAGTTTCCAAGCATAATTTAAGTTATTTTTTTCAAATTTTAGTTTTTGTTTAAATTAAATACTCCACTAATAAAGAATCAAAATGAAGAGACACCAGATAAATGGATAGTTGCACTGTTTCGGGTTAGTATGTTTCTGGCCCGTTATATTATTGGTGGGGAAACTTAAATATATTATCTTTGCAGTATATACTTTTTGTTCATTTCTATTTCGATTAGTTCCCATAAACATCAACATGTCAGAAGTTACTACCGGTGAATCACATCTCTAAATTCATGATCCTCCAAGAGTAGATTGGGGAGTCAATAAGTCAGAACGAAGACTACTTCAGGTAAAATAATTTATTTTAAGGTTATTCATCTTCTTCACTCTAATATTCCTTTTTCGTTCAACAGTGTTTCTCTCAAATGAGATATGCTCACATGGAAGTTGCAAGAATCAAAGATGAAAAAATAAGGAGTAGAGACCGAATCATCCAATCACTTTTGGAAATTAGGAAGGCTGAAAGGGCAAAAATACAACAACTCGAAGAAGAATTGGCAAGGACCAAGGAGGAACTCCAACTGGCAAAAGTGGATCTGGTTTATGCCAGAGTTGCCAAAAAATTGAAACCTAATTCCTTTTCTGATTGAAAAAGTTATTATAAACAGTATTTCTTTTACGCCTTTGTAAAAATACAAAATTGCTGACAGGATTCTCATCGTCTATGAGAGGGAAACTGCTGGTTCTAAATTCTGCTGGTGTAATTCGTAGTTTGCATATTATTGTTTTGCTTTTTTATAAATTTTTTGTAATTCTAAATGTATTCAGAGTAATGTTTAATGAAATATATTATAGATTTAATGTATCTCATCTTGTTATCACTCGTTTTTTGTGATGGTTTTCAAAATGATATGTGCAAAAAAAAAATATACACACAAAATTTTACTACAAATCAGATCATAATCCTGTGAAGGTTGTAAATCTTGGAGTAACTGGGCTAGAAAATTAAATAGTTCTGTAATAAACAGTGAATATAAAAGGACACCAGATAAATGAAGAGTTGCATATTATATTTGCAGTATATAAAGCTACACATTGTGTTCAATCGATAAGTCAAGTTCTTCTTTAACAATTAGGGCTATAACCATTTTAAACAATTAAAATTTGTGAAAATAATGGCTCGTTTGTATGGTTGGACAGTGTCATCAATTGATCGAAGCTATGTATTCAGGAACACCAATATGAGAAAGATTAAGATTGAAAAGATCAAAAGGGTGCTGCAATTGGATGAAGATTTTGTAAGGGAGGTTTATCGGATGGCAGCTTGGAAAAACAACCTTAGTAACGAAGCTAAGGAGTTGGTGAGAGTGCTTAGGCCTAGGTTTGATCCATATGTCATGACCCTGGATGATTTATCAAATAAAGTTATGCAGTGGATGTGGATGTCAACACCACATATGGAAACAGGGCATGTGAAGATCTTTTGGGGGGATGGAAAACACCGATGGTACCCGGCTAAGAAGTTGTTGGAGTCGACAGCCATGGAGTTGCTGCAGCAGTTAGTTCCCAACAACTTTGCATCCACATCAAAGAAGGGAAGAAAGCGATGTAAGTATTTAGTTCAGTTTGAGCATGATTTGGGGGTCAAGATCGAGGAGTTGAAGGAAGCTGAGGAGCAAGCAGGAGATGGAGGATATGCATCTGAGGAGATGGCTGAGGAGGAGTTGTGGGGGTATGATTGGTGATATGATTTGCATGTTTTCACCTTTGTTATTTCACGTATTTAGTTCTGCTTTAATTGTTTAACTATTTTGATGCTCAATTTTGAAGGGATGGGTGTTATTCCTGTTTTGTACCATGTTTCATGATAATGAGATTTGTATATATATAAATGCATATTGTGATGTATGTTTTATAACAATTAAACGTTCTTTTGTTGTAAACATTTAATCAAATATATTATCTTATTAATGTAAGTCGTATTTTTAGTTTACATGTATATTTCATAAATTAGCTTGTGTTTCGTTCATTCATGTGTCCATAAATTAGTTTGTTTTGGGTTAATTCATGCGGTCTAGAAACTTCATGGCTTTAATGTTTTTTACTTTCTGTTGTATCGTTTGAGATTTCTTTTTCCAATGCTAATCCGATAACAAATCAACCTAGGTGGTATTTTTAGTTTACATGCCAAGTGCATAAATTAGCTTGTTTAGGGTTTATTCACGGGGGCTTGAAAGCGTATTAATTCAACGGTTTTTATGCTCTGTTTTATTGGTTTATGTTATGGTTCTCCCCTTCTAATACTATAATCCATAAACCTAAACTTAGTTTTTCTTTTTATTCTACATGGAAACTGGAAAGTGCATAAATTAGCTTGGTTTTTGTTAATTGAAGGCCTAAAAAACGTATGACTTCAATGCTTTCTATGTTCCGTTTCTATCGGTTGATATTATGTTTATCCCCTGTTTATATTATAACATGTAAACCTAAATTAGGTGCTACTTTTTACTTTACATGGTAAATTTTATAAATTAGTTTCTTCTGGGTTCATCCATAGGGCCCAGATAGCGCATGTCTCGAACGGTTTGTATCCTCCGTTCTATCGATTTGTGTTTTTTTTCTTTCTTGTTAATAATGGAAACTGGAAAGTGCATAAATTAGCTTGGTTTTTGTTAATTGAAGGCCTAAAAAATGTATGACTTCAATGCTTTCTATGTTCCGTTTCTATCAGTTGATATTATGTTTATCCCCTGTTTATATTATTTAATTGTGGTTTAGTTAAGATAGTTTCCAGATATCTTTCACTGTCTGCTCTAACAGTTTCCACAAACGCTAAATCACCACTTAATGATTCAGCTAGGTCCAGTTTCAGTTCTGGATCAACCTGGTTGTCATAATCACATACCTTTTTCAAAATGATATCCACCCATCTTCCAGTGATGACATCTTCTTTTGCCACATGTTGCTGTTGATCTTCAAAGGCCATGAAACACATGTCCCTTTCCTCTTCATCATCAGCTGATGAGTCATCAGAGTATTCCCATTTTCCTTCAGTATTTGCCATCATGCATTTGTTCTTTTCATTTTCTCTTTCAAATGACAAGAGGGCAATCTGGTCCTTAAGCTTTTTGTATTTTGCTTTGTAGCTATCATCAGGCCTACTAAAATTAGGGACAGAGGGACCAGTTTGGTTGTTCATCTGACTAGATCTGCATTCCTTCATAAAGTGACCTTTCTTACCGCACTTATAGCAGGTAAGATTGGCTTTATCCAGAGAGCTGGAGCTGGAAGCATTGTTTGGGCCATTAAATCTTTTAGATTTATGCTTAAACCTATTAAAGGTTTTAGCAATCATGGCTACCAGATCATCATCGTCAGTTTCATCACAACCATCACTGATTTCAGTGGTCAGGCCAGAGTTCAAGAAACTGTTTAACATATCCTTCATTGAGTGTGACTGGACACTCTCTGCAGACATTAAAGCAGTACAAGGTCGCTCAGTTATGCTAGCAACCTTGGGACTCTGGGCATGGTTCATGGCATCCTGCTCAGCCACCAGTCTTGCTACATTATTATCTTCAGTGAATCTGAAGGCTCCATAGAGCGATGCAAGAGTGTGACTGTGCAGGGTTTTACCTTGTCTTAAGACAAGAACCATATTTTCCCATTTGGAAGGAAGAATATCACAAAACTTCTCAAGAAGAATATCCTTATCCTTCTCAACACCCAAGCCTCTCAACTGATTAATGAGGCTAGAAAACCTGGTGTAAGTACCAGTTAGACTTTCATTGGGAAGAGAAAGAAGGATTCATACTTCTTGTTCAGGGCAACCTTTCTGGTGACAATAGTGTCATCACCTCCTTCAAACTGAATGACTAATTCATCCCACATTGCCTTGGCACTGGGGAACAACACAAGTGTTGGAATTAAGTCTTCAGGGATAACTCCAAGGATCATGTTCTTGAGTCTGGTGTCCAGATCTACAAGTCTACGATCCTCATCAGACCAGTGGTCTTCGAGCTTTTCTCTGGAACCTCTTCTTCTAGTAGGATCTAGAAGAGGACTTACCCCAAGAGACATGGGTATATAAGGTCCATCCTTAAGGATTTTCAGCATATACCTCTCTATCCCACCAAAATGCAAGAGCATTCTGGCCTTCCATGTACCAAAGGTCTCACTATTTCCATCAAATTTGAGAACAGGAGTGTTAGAATAATGTACATGGACATGGTTAGGAGCATTAGGAGGAGGAGGGTTTGTATTAACATTTTGAACAGGTGGTGTATTAAGAGGGTTTTCACCTTGACCAAAACCATCCACACCTTCAGTAGTAGTCATCTAAGCAGATCTAGGCAAGTATATTAGCCTTCTGCTCTGTTAGGTCGAGAATCGACCATGTATAATTTGTTCAGAAATAGCTTGAAGTTTAGTGAAGTCATTGCTTCAGAATTCTGAGATGCCTCAGAATTCAGAACTCCTTCACTGAAGCTTCACTTCAGTTCAGATCTACGTATCAGAATACCATTCAGAATGAAGTCAAAGACTGAAGTCTGAAGAAGAGAATCATCTCAGAAGCGAGCATCAGAATGATTCTACCAGATCGAAGACTGAAGCATCTCAGTGATAAAGTACTTACAACACTTTACACTGATTACGAGGAAGACTTTTACTTTACACCTTTATCCAGTTAATAGAATTATCTATTAATAAAAGGTACAAAGTATAGGTGGGAACCTAGTACTATAAGTCACATCAAGTGACTTATATACGCTTCCTTGTGCAGCATGTAAGGAATTATGGTTTAATTCCTTAAATGCTCACAACCACATTTGTACGACATTGTCCATGTCATCATGAACTTTGTCTATAAATACAAAGTCTTCTCACAACTTGCAAATAGCTTGAACTATTGCATTGCAACTTGTGAGATATACTCTAAGCAAAACTTACGAGTATTTCCAAGTCATCTTGATCACTTGTATTTCGGGATTGTTTAGATATTTACACTTGGGTGTTTATCTTTGTTCCGCAACAATCCTTGTATTTGTTTATATATCAATAAATCAAATACATTAGAAAACAACGTGTCTCAATGCTACATACTTGATTATATTTACATATATCTTTATATAGTTTCTGCCATTTGTTCTTGCATTAATTCATATTGTCATTTGTTTCTTGTTATCCATATCTGGATCGTAAACTAAACTTGTCCATCAAGATTAGTTGTACTTGCCAGTCGGTTTAGTCATTCGTCTTTATATTTGGGACTCACAATTGGTATCAGAGCAGCAAGGTTGAATTACTACAATTCTTTAACCTTTGATCTGCTAAGATGACTGACTTTGAACAAGGACCTGACCCTAATAATGCTACCCCACCCCCTGTCATCAACAACAATATACCCTCACACAACGTTCACGTACACTTTCCAACTAATCCTGTTCCCAAGTTTGATGGGAACAGTGAAAACTTTCAAACATGGAAAGCGTGCTTACTTAAGTATATTGCTGGTGTTGAGAGACACTTACCAGACATTTTAAAAGATGGACCCTTTGTCCCTATGAATGCGTCAACTGTCGTCAGAAATGCCGATGGGACTCCTAGGCAGTCACCTAAGGAGAAGGATCATTGGTCAGAGGAAGATCATAGACTTGTTGACTTGGATACCAAGTTACAAAATATGATCTTATACGCAGTTCCAGAAACCCTAATGCCCACTCTTGTTTTACTCGAAAATTCTAAATTAATGTGGGCGGAACTACTGACACAGTTTGAAGGCACTAATGAGACAATTGTCACAAGAAAAGTTGCTTTGAACAAAAGATATGAGTCTTTCTTTGCTATACCTGGGGAGTCTTTAACCCAAACTTACATTAGGTTTACAAATCTGGTAAACCAACTGAAAGCCCTAGGTGTAACCAAAGACAAAGAAATTTTGTTAGAAAAGTTCTGTGACATTTTACCTTCAAAATGGGAAAATCTAATCTTGGTCTTGAGACAAGGCAAAACATTACACAGTCATACTCTTGCTTCCCTTTATGGAGCTTTTAGGTATACTGAAGAGAACAAAGCTGAACGAGCTTTGGCTGAGCAGGATGCAAAGAACCATGTTTCGACAAGTTCTGGTATGGTTCAGTATTCTGAACCACAAAGCACTGCTCTACTATCTTCTGAGAATGACATTTTTGATTCAATGAAGAAGATGGCTTCTCAAATGTTAAAATCTGGTGTCTCTGCTAATGTCACTCATGATTGTGATGAGGATGACAATGATGATCTGGTTGCCATGCTGGCTAAAACGTTCAATCGTTTTAAGGCCAAATCAAATCGATCTGGCAAACCTTTTGCTTCCAGTGCTTCTATTGATAAGTCTAATCTTGAATGCTTTAAATGCGGCAAGAAAGGACATTTCATGAAGGAATGCAGATCTAGTCAACCTTCATCATCACAATCTGCTCCTAACCATTCTATTTTTCAGAAGTCTGATGCTATAAGGCCAAATACAAGACTGACTTTGAACAAGGACCTGACCCTAATAATGCTACCCCACCCCCTGTCATCAACAACAATATACCCTCACACAACGTTCACGTACACTTTCCAACTAATCCTGTTCCCAAGTTTGATGGGAACAGTGAAAACTTTCAAACATGGAAAGCGTGCTTACTTAAGTATATTGCTGGTGTTGAGAGACACTTACCAGACATTTTAAAAGATGGACCCTTTGTCCCTATGAATGCGTCAACTGTCGTCAGAAATGCCGATGGGACTCCTAGGCAGTCACCTAAGGAGAAGGATCATTGGTCAGAGGAAGATCATAGACTTGTTGACTTGGATACCAAGTTACAAAATATGATCTTATACGCAGTTCCAGAAACCCTAATGCCCACTCTTGTTTTACTCGAAAATTCTAAATTAATGTGGGCGGAACTACTGACACAGTTTGAAGGCACTAATGAGACAATTGTCACAAGAAAAGTTGCTTTGAACAAAAGATATGAGTCTTTCTTTGCTATACCTGGGGAGTCTTTAACCCAAACTTACATTAGGTTTACAAATCTGGTAAACCAACTGAAAGCCCTAGGTGTAACCAAAGACAAAGAAATTTTGTTAGAAAAGTTCTGTGACATTTTACCTTCAAAATGGGAAAATCTAATCTTGGTCTTGAGACAAGGCAAAACATTACACAGTCATACTCTTGCTTCCCTTTATGGAGCTTTTAGGTATACTGAAGAGAACAAAGCTGAACGAGCTTTGGCTGAGCAGGATGCAAAGAACCATGTTTCGACAAGTTCTGGTATGGTTCAGTATTCTGAACCACAAAGCACTGCTCTACTATCTTCTGAGAATGACATTTTTGATTCAATGAAGAAGATGAGGAACACAAACTGGACCTTTTGGTTCTTTTAGAGGCTGACATCTCTTTTGTTGAGACAGTGCGTTCAGAAAGCCTAAAAATGTTTGAAAATAATACTTCTGAACTGAACGCCAGTCAGGCCAGATTAAAAGAACTGAAAGATGTTCATCTGGCCCTAAAAGTTATCAATCAATGGTTGCCACTTTAGAGTTGGAAAAAGAAGAACTTAAAACCATCCTTGAAAAAGAACAAAAAATAATCAAATCTTGGATGAGTGCACCAAAACCAGATGCTGCAATTAAAAACACTTTTGCAAATCAAAAAACAGCATATGAATCTGGTGATCTTCACATGGCATCTATAATCACTGATTTAGATGCACTTCCAAAAGAAATGAAACCAGAAATTACTTTTCCTAAAGTTGGCAAACAAAAAATTGTAACTAATAAGGTCAAGGAACAATCTGAGGAAAACTCTGAAACAGCTCAGACAACTGGTTCAGAAAAGAAGGCTAAAACCAAAAAGCCATCTCCTCAGACTTCATCTAAGGTTCCAAAAGAACTAAAGAAGAAGAAAACTGTCTCCCCCACTGAGCCTTCTACCTCAGATTCTGGTAAGGCTCAGGTGTCTAATGTAGAATCTATGTTGTTAAGGTTAGAAAGTCAATTTCAACTACTGGCTAGACAAGTGCAGAGTTGTAATGCACGTTTAAAAAATGTTGAAACCACACCTCTTCAACCTAAACAAAATGCAAAACCTTTTTCTAAGCAAATCAAGCAAAAATCTGAGAAGAAAAAGGTTGAGCAACCCATCAAACCAACAACTTGTAACACCCGTCGTTTAAAATATGGGTTTTCAAAAACTTTTCACCTAACGGTGTCATATTGCGAAGAAAGGACCTTAAAAGTCAAAACCAATAAAACATTTTGGTTTCTGCATTTAGTTGGTGTTACTTGCGACATCATAAAATAGTTCAAATGAAAAACCCAACGGTTGCCCAACATAAAACAACCGTCCAAACGTCATTACATAAATTCGACATTAAGTACTGAATGTAACAAATGTCTAAACAAAGCGTCTATAGGGTAGCTAAGGCTCCTGCATTGCATCTACCCAAGCCCACACGTCCTGCATCTAGATTCCATCAAGCTAAACCTGAGGGAACAACCACATTAAGAAACAAGTGTTAGCTATAAGAATAGCTAAGTAAGATAACACTTAATTTAAAAGCAATTGTCCGATTAAAACAATCTTCATTATTAGACAAGTTTTAGTAGGCACAACACACATCACACGTTCACACATATACTGCATTACAACTTCGTATCAATTAGGATAATCATCCTAAATGTGCCTATCCTGCATTAGTTCCCACATTATCACACATATCTTCGTTATCTGCATTATTAGTTCACACATAGTCACACGTATCTTCGTTAACTGCATATAAGTGTGCCCTGCATCACACCCGACTGGATGATTAGTCAAAAGACTACTCACCTTACGTCGTTAAGGAATGGCAAGCCAATCCTTGAGTAATCCGTATGTGGAGGTTGGTCAAACCCCTCGTATTACTCGCCCTGCGTTATAAAGACCATGTTGCGAGGAGCCACCCAAGCAACAACTGCATCTACGCACTCGCCCGGCTAAGGCTAGTACGGGTTAAGCTTAACACTTTCCCTGCATCTGTTTTATGAGCTCAATTTCACACATATAGATTTGGGTCCCTGCATTCCCAACATTCACACACATATAGTCTAGGTAACACACATTCCTAGACACTCACACACTTTATCTTCATTACGTTTGGATCCTTAAACGTGCGAGTGACATAGCAACCTAGCAAGTCTAGTGAACTAGGTGTACAAGTCCAGCATGCATATCACACATCAACTTCATTTCTATACATTATGCATATAAAGATACTTCATTAAACTACATCAACTGCATAGCTACATACTACATTAAGCAATACTGCATTACACTACAATAGGGACTGCATCTCAGGTCTCATGGTCAACTGCATAACCCATAATACCTCCAAGTAACCCTTAAGCCCACATGCAATAATAAGGTACCGAATGGAAGTGTATATGATTTGAAACCAGCTTTTAGTTGATCCCCCAGCGTGACAAAGTAGTGTATCTTACCTGATAGTAGTGTATGCGCACAAACAAGTAGCTAATACTGCTTATCAGTAACCTCCGACACCTATCGTACATTAACATAATGAATATAAGTCATTTAGGACCTTAAATGGACCCTCGTACGAACTTAAGACTGACTACGTAAAATTTCAGAATTACACCTTACGAAGATAGACCTTATCTTCGTTTGGTTCTTACGAACTTAAGTATTAACTTCGTTACTTCACAACTTACGAATTTAAATTATAACTTCGTTTACTCTGTTCTTACGAACTTAATTCACACTTTACGAAGATAGGCTATTAAACGAATTTAAACTTCATTTTCGTTTTGTTTTCTTGTTTACGAATTTGCCAACGAATTTGACTTCAACGAATTTAAACAACGAACTTCATCTTCGTTTGGGCAAACGAATTTAGACTGCATAAACGAACTTGGCACCAGTTTACGAATTTAAGCATATTTTCGTCCAGCAT
>CM067167.1:129582573-129602764 GCA_034093135.1 Erigeron breviscapus
GTCTCAAGACAAGAACCATGTTTTCCCATTTGGAAGGAAGAATATCACAAAACTTCTCAAGAAGAATATCCTTATCCTTCTCTACACCCAAAACTCTCAACTGATTGATGAGGCTAGAAAATCTGGTGTATGTACCAGTTAGACTTTCATTGGGCAAGGCAAAGAAGGATTCATACTTCTTGTTCAAAGCAACTTTTCTGGTGACAATAGTGTCATCACCTCCTTCAAATTGAATCACTAATTTATCCCACATAGACTTGGCACTGGGAAACAACACAAGTGTTGGAATTAGGTCTTCAGGGACAGCCCCAAGGATCATGTTTTTCAGTCTGGTGTCCAAGTCCACCAGTCTGCGATCCTCATTAGACCAATGGTCTTCTGACTTTTCCCTAGAACCTCTTCTTCCAGTGGATCAAGAAGAGGACTAACCCCAAGGGACATGGTATATATGGTCCATCCTTAAGGATTTTCAACATATACCTTTCAATCCCACCAAAATGCAAAAGCATTCTAGCCTTCCATGTACCGAATGTCTCACGTTTCCATCAAATTTTGGAACAGGAGTGTTAGAGTAGTGTACATGGACATGGTTTGGGGCAGTAGGAGGAGGATGATTGGTGTTAACATTTTGAAAATGTTGGGCATTATTATTCAATGGGTTTTCACCTGAACCAGAACCATCTCCACCTTCAGTAGTGTTCATCTAAGCAGATCTAGGCAAGTTTATTAGCCTTCTACTCTGATACCACTTGTAAGTCCCAACTCATTAGATGGTACTACTGAAGACACCTCTATGTCGATGGTGGAGTTACTTTGCAATATATGCAACTGAACTGGAGACGACCAGTTGCAGTGTGTATATACCAAGTTCTAGATAGATTACTTATATAAAAGACAATAAGTAAAGAACAATGCAATAATACAAATAACTTGTAAGACAACTTGATGAGACAATATGTATTTTTCAATGTGTAATTTATTTATTGATATTAAACAAATTACAAGGTTGATGCGGAACCAAGATAATACACGAATGTAAATATCCTAACAACCTATGAAATACAATTGATCTACACTCGGAATTTCTCAAGACAATCGAAACACTTAAAGTAGTGAAATGTTCCTTTTAGCGATTGAGAGAATATTGCACAAGTTCACCAAGAATATTGCAGGTTTGCAAAGTATGAATTCTATCAAAGTTTATTCGAAGAAGTAGTTCAAGAGAACTTGTTCGATAGAAGTAATGTTCTTGTTTGTGCAATGACTTGTATTTATAGGCAAAGTTAACATTGGGATGTTAACTTTGGCCGTACAAATGTGGTTGGGAGCATTTAAGGAATAGCATTTAATTCCTTAAAAGGCAGTGTAAAGTCGTATGTTAAAGTGACTTTACTCAACCACCTTTATGTACCTTTTAGTACTTAAATAATAAGATAATGCTTATTATCCGGGTAAAGGTACATAAAGTATACAAGTCAATTCCTCATAATCAGTGTAAAGCTTTGTAAGGGCTTTCCACTGATGGTCTCCAGTTTGTAACTGACTAGAATGCCAACTGGGCTTCGCTGCCATTGCCATTCTCTATCTTCCATTTGTTGTCTTCGACTTCAACTGGAATGATTATTCAACTGGTCAGTTCTCAACTGGAGGAAGTCTTCAGTTGCGTTGACTGTACGGTGCAACTGGACTTCAATATATTTCTCGACAAATCTTGGTCACCAGTTTCACTAGTCTCCAGATGCAACTGGTGACTGGCAAGTGTGAACTGGTGACTGGCCAGTTCCAGGTGAACTGGTCCTAACATTTATGTGTGACATATATCTATTAATCCATCTCCGATTGATAGTTTTTCTCGGATTCTAGCTTATCTGCTTTCCCTCTATAATTTTTCTTTTTACTGAGCAGGAAATGATATTGGTACCATTTGGTTTGATTGATGTACCACACATGTGTAATACTGACTTGTACAGTCAGCTGTAAAACTTATACATTGTGTTACATTAATCAGAAACAATGGTACGAATATCACTTCCCATAAATTATACAGTCATATGTCTTGGACTATGGGGAATCCATTTTGTCGGGTTCAAATAAATAAATGAGCAAATGGAATATGAAACGGCATATCAAGTGTAATACCCGGATTTTTATAATTAGATAATAAGTGAATAAATAAATCAAATTAATAAAATAAATGTTAGAAATCCAAAAATAGTGATAAATTGTAATCTAGATTAGAGGAATTTCTTGTTGTTAATTCATAGATAAATGATTACTAAGGTTGAGGGGCTAATTGTGACAATTAGCATAATTGTATAATTAGACTATAAATAGCCCTCTCATACCTTAGAGATCATAACTTTCACATAACCTTTGTATAACTTTTCCATAACTTTTAATACCAGTAACACACACATTTTTACATACGATTCTCTCTCAAAACACACACAAACACTAAGAACACACACTATCCAAACCGCCATTGATGAATTGAATTCAGTGATAGAAATCGTGTTATAACAAGTGGTATCAGAGAAAAACATCAATCTGATGACGATCCATAACTGAATTCAATCACAAATTCATCAAAATCAAATTATAAAGTAAATGTTAGAAATCCAAAAATAGTGATAAATTGTAATCTAGATTAGAGGAATTTCTTGTTGTTAATTCATAGATAAATGATTACTAAGGTTGAGGGGCTAATTGTGACAATTAGCATAATTGTATAATTAGACTATAAATAGCCCTCTCATACCTTAGAGATCATAACTTTCACATAACCTTTGTATAACTTTTCCATAACTTTTAATACCAGTAACACACACATTTTTACATACGATTCTCTCTCAAAACACACACAAACACTAAGAACACACACTATCCAAACCGCCATTGATGAATTGAATTCAGTGATAGAAATCGTGTTATAACAAGTGGTATCAGAGAAAAACATCAATCTGATGACGATCCATAACTGAATTCAATCACAAATTCATCAAAATCAAATTTATTTACAATTTTTGTTCGTATTTTTCACCTACTGGTTCATCAAAATTCACACTTCAAATCACATAAAATCACAGTTATTTGTTCACCAATAGATTCGTGGTTGTTGAAAACATAATCCTGTCAAGTTTCAAGTTTCAACTCAATCTAATTCTCGAGATTGAATTTTGTGTTTTTAGGCGCGAATTTGAGGGATTTGAATCTGTTGTGTTTTGTGTTGAATTTTGTTCATAAATCTGTTGCGGACGTGAATACAATCAGTTTGCAAGTGATTTCATGATTTAACTCCCAGTAATTCAAAAGTTATTGAAGCTTTCTGAAGTTGTTAATGGAGTTTTTCTGGAAAACTGATGAGATGAAGAAGATAACACCAAAACGATCTTCACTAGGACGATCTTCCCAAGATCGTCTTAGTCTTTGAAAGCTCGTTTTTCATTCTTGTGCTATGTGGCTTGTTGGACGATCCTCACAAGATCGTTCTAGACAAGAGTGTGTTGTGTAGTGTTTGTTTCTGGCTAATTAATCCGAAAGGATTGGTTTGGTCAACTCAAATACTTATAAGTTTTGAGAAAGAAAACAAGACGATCTTCACCAAGATCTCACCTAGGACGATCTCACCTAGGACGATCTCACCTAGGACGATCTCACCTAGGACGATCTCACTAGACGATCTCACAGGACGATCTCACCTAGGACGATCTCACTAGACGATGACACCAAAACGATCTTCACTAGGACGATCTTCCCAAGATCGTCTTAGTCTTTGAAAGCTCGTTTTTCATTCTTGTGCTATGTGGCTTGTTGGACGATCCTCACAAGATCGTTCTAGACAAGAGTGTGTTGTGTAGTGTTTGTTTCTGGCTAATTAATCCGAAAGGATTGGTTTGGTCAACTCAAATACTTATAAGTTTTGAGAAAGAAAACAAGACGATCTTCACCAAGATCGTTTCATTTCCTCGAAACCTAAGACGATCTTCACCAAGATCGTCCCATTTCCTCTGAACTTAAGACGATCTTCAACCAAGATCGTCCCAGTTCCTTGAATCATTTCAATCCAAATTCATTTCAATTCAAGATCGTTTTATCCAAAATCATTTAGTTCAAAGTCATTTCATTTCAAGACCGTTTCATTTCAAGATCGTTTCAATTTCAAGACTTAACCAAATTTCATCAAAATCCTAGAACGATCTCACCTAGGACGATCTCACCTAGGACGATCTCACCTAGGACGATCTTGCTCAAGACGATCTTACACAAGACGATCTCACCCAGGACGATCTTCTCAAGATCGTTTCATTTTCTGTTCTTAATTCATTCCAATCTTTCAAATCAAATCAATCTCAAATGGCTTCTCGTGAAGCATTGGCATTGGGTTCAGATACAAGACCTCCAGTTCTCTACCGTGGTTCCTATGGACTATGGAAGAAAAGATTTATGGACTATGTGGAAAGTCAAACAAATGGTCATATGATGAAAGATTCCATCCTTAATGGACTTGCCGTTCATCGCCATCCCACTACTGATGCAATAATTCTAACTCCTGATCTTTTGAATGCTGAACAAAAAGATCGAACAGCTGCAGATAACAGAGCTAGGTCATGCTTATACAAAGCTCTACCGGATGAAATCTATGGCTCTGTTGATTCTTATGATACGGCCAAGGAGATATGGGATGAGGTGGCTAGACAGATGGAAGGAGCTGACGTGACTTCGACGATAAGATTGACCAATATTTTGACTGAGTTTGACAACTTCGCGAAATTGCCTAATGAATCTCTTGAAGCTGTCTACTACAGATTCTGCAATGTCATAAATGAGCTGAGGAAGAACAATGTCAAGAAAACAGAGATTGAGCTAAACATCAAATTCATCAAAGCTCTTGGTCCAGAATGGGAAGATTTTGGAACACAGATCAAGCAACATCAAAATCTGACCAAGTTCACCATTCATACTCTTTATGAATCTTTCAAACTCAATGAAAACCAAGTCCTAAACAAAGCTTCATCAAACAAAATGCCAGAAGTTGTATCTTCTGATCCTTTGGCATTGATAGTTGAGAAGAAGATTTCTGAAGCTCTTAAGAGGCAAATGGTAGTTGTTTCTTCGTCTGATGAGGAGGGAGATGATCTGATGGCTACAAGAGATGGTGTTTCAGATGAACTATATCAAGCTCTTGCCGCGGTAACAAAGCATTTCAAGAGGAAATTTTACAAAGCGAGGCCAACAAACAACAATCTCCGCACTTCTTCTACAAGTGCATTTCCCAAGAAGGAACACTATCATCCAAGGAGTAATGAGCAAGGTGAAGCTAATGGATCAAGGTATGGTGAAAAGAAGGAAATTTATGAGAAACAAGTTGTTGAGAAGGGTAAGGCATCAGACAAAAAGTGCTACAATTGTGGTATTCCTGGACATTTTGCTGTTGATTGCAAACAACCTCGAAAGCGGAACTATGAGTATTACAAGCAGAAGATGCTGTTAGCCAAACAAGTCGAAGCAGGACATGCATTGCTAGCTGAAGATGACAAATGGCTGTTACTCACAGATGATGAAGATCAAGATCTCTCTGCTAATGTTTGCTATATGGCAAGGTTGGCCAAGAACAAAGTCTTTGAAGAAGAAAGCACTGATGATGAATACCCAGATGATGAGGTAAATCTCGACTCTACTTTTTCTTTGATTAAGGACAAAGAGTCATGTAGATTAGCCCTATCAAATTTGATAACTCATATCAACTCTTTAGCCAACAAAAACAAAAAGTTGAAAAATAGTATTTCATTTTCTAAAAGTGAATTTTCAAAACTTCTGGAAGAACATTCCAAATTACTTTTTGAACATGATGCTATTAAACAAGATTTTCAAGCATACAAAGATGAGATGTTGGTCAAAGAATGTGAGTTGAATGTCTCTCCTGATTCTAAGTTATTACAAAAATGTCAAAATCTTGAAAAGACCATTCATGATCTTGAAAAGGCCAATCAAGATCTTGAAATTCAAAAGACCAATGAATGGCTTCGGGCGAATGCAAGACAAATGGATGTTGATATTCTTAATAAAAAGCTCCAAGAAGCTAAACCAAACAATGTTGAATTCGAAAGGAAGATTTCTGATTTAAATCATAATTGTTTTCTAAAAGGCATTGAGATTGAGAATCTTGAAAAACAAGTTGAGGAATTTAAAAAGAATATACTTTTCTATCAAGAAAAGTTATATAAAGTTGAACAAAATCCTCTCTTGAATTTCACTGCCTATTTCAACAAGTCAAAAATTGAAAAGACCATTCATGATCTTGAAAAGGCCAATCAAGATCTTGAAATTCAAAAGACCAATGAATGGCTTCGGGCAATGCAAGACAAATGGATGTTGATATTCTTAATAAAAAGCTCCAAGAAGCTAAACCAAACAATGTTGAATTCGAAAGGAAGATTTCTGATTTAAATCATAATTGTTTTCTAAAAGGCATTGAGATTGAGAATCTTGAAAAACAAGTTGAGGAATTTAAAAAGAATATACTTTTCTATCAAGAAAAGTTATATAAAGTTGAACAAAATCCTCTCTTGAATTTCACTGCCTATTTCAACAAGTCAAAAATTGACAAAACAGAACTTCTTCTCGGGTTGGGATTTGAGAATATCACACCATTGCAAAAAGCCAAAGAGGAAATTGAACCCTTGTATGATGAAAAATTCCTACGACTTGGTATGATACAACAATTTATTCGTCCATTGGATGACGAATTTGAGACTGATGAAGTTGAGAGAATACCAAAACAAGAATTTTTGGTTAATTATGATGCAATAAATGATTCATACAAAACAAAAAGTTGAAAAATAGTATTTCATTTTCTAAAAGTGAATTTTCAAAACTTCTGGAAGAACATTCCAAATTACTTTTTGAACATGATGCTATTAAACAAGATTTTCAAGCATACAAAGATGAGATGTTGGTCAAAGAATGTGAGTTGAATGTCTCTCCTGATTCTAAGTTATTACAAAAATGTCAAAATCTTGAAAAGACCATTCATACTCTTTATGAATCTTTCAAACTCAATGAAAACCAAGTCCTAAACAAAGCTTCATCAAACAAAATGCCAGAAGTTGTATCTTCTGATCCTTTGGCATTGATAGTTGAGAAGAAGATTTCTGATTTAAATCATAATTGTTTTCTAAAAGGCATTGAGATTGAGAATCTTGAAAAACAAGTTGAGGAATTTAAAAAGAATATACTTTTCTATCAAGAAAAGTTATATAAAGTTGAACAAAATCCTCTCTTGAATTTCACTGCCTATTTCAACAAGTCAAAAATTGACAAAACAGAACTTCTTCTCGGGTTGGGATTTGAGAATATCACACCATTGCAAAAAGCCAAAGAGGAAATTGAACCCTTGTATGATGAAAAATTCCTACGACTTGGTATGATACAACAATTTATTCGTCCATTGGATGACGAATTTGAGACTGATGAAGTTGAGAGAATACCAAAACAAGAATTTTTGGTTAATTATGATGCAATAAATGATTCATACAAAACAAAGAATCTTCAATTTTCAAATTGGAAGAAATTGAATCAAATTTTCAAAACCAAGAATCTGTCTGTACTCCACCTAAACCAAACAATGTTGAATTCGAAAGGAAGATTTCTGATTTAAATCATAATTGTTTTCTAAAAGGCATTGAGATTGAGAATCTTGAAAAACAAGTTGAGGAATTTAAAAAGAATATACTTTTCTATCAAGAAAAGTTATATAAAGTTGAACAAAATCCTCTCTTGAATTTCACTGCCTATTTCAACAAGTCAAAAATTGACAAAACAGAACTTCTTCTCGGGTTGGGATTTGAGAATATCACACCATTGCAAAAAGCCAAAGAGGAAATTGAACCCTTGTATGATGAAAAATTCCTACGACTTGGTATGATACAACAATTTATTCGTCCATTGGATGACGAATTTGAGACTGATGAAGTTGAGAGAATACCAAAACAAGAATTTTTGGTTAATTATGATGCAATAAATGATTCATACAAAACAAAGAATCTTCAATTTTCAAATTGGAAGAAATTGAATCAAATTTTCAAAACCAAGAATCTGTCTGTACTCCACCTAAACCAACTAAAATGTATTTTCCAACCACATTTTTGGAAAAACAAATAGAAGGTTTACAACAAAAGGTAGAATCTCAACAAAAAGTTATTGATCATCTCAAGTCTCAAAGTCCGAATTCAGAGGATAAATGTATTGTTGTTGATACTAAGAAAGTTTGTGAGATTGCTTCTACTCAAACTGACCAAAGTGCTTTAGTAGACAATTCTACACAAACTACTTGTGATTCATCTACCAATACCTCTACTCAGACCTTGACTGATTCTCTTGGATGTACTTGTCAAAATACTGCTACATTTATAGCTGAGGATTATGTGCAATCTGATTTTTCTAATGAAGAACTTGCACATAGTTTAGTTTTGATATGGTACTTCTATAGGTTTTTCACATGCAACAATGTTGATGAGTTAGTTGTTCACCCTAAGCCTAGTGCTAGTATAGGTGTTGATACTTCTACTCAATTTTTTTGTGAAACCAAAGATGTGTCAGTTCAAGTTGACCTAATTTCTGAGACTAACCATGATGTGAAGTTGGACACCAAGATTCCTGATTTTTCAAAATTTTCAACTAAATCTGAAATTAATCAATCTCCATTGAAATTTTCTTTTTCAAAAGATTTCACGAAAGATGATTTTGATAAATTCATGGAGGGAGAATATGTTTTTGATTCAGAAACTGAGAAAAAGATTGAATCTACCAAAATCAAAGTGAAAACAAAAGTGGAATCTCAAAAACCATTGTCCAAAGCTCCAACTTCATATTACTCAAAGAAACGAGTTAAGACCAAACTCGTCAAGACTGAACCAAAGACCATTAAGGTAGAAACCTTTGTTGCTACCCCTGTGAAACATGTCAAAAAGGAACAAGCTGAGACTCCACACAGGACAAAGTACACCAAAGTGATACTTCCGAAAGACTATCCTAATGCTTCTCAATCTAGCTCTCAATCTAGTTCTATACCTAAGGTGTCTAAGTCTAGCACAGTTTCGCTAACTAAGGATGCATCAAATGGTACAACTAGATATAGGGATAGATATGGATGGTTTTCTCATGATAAACCAAAGAAGCAAGAAGTTTCCTCACCTCCAAAAGATTCCAAAAAGATGAAAGTGTTTAAAACTCCTAGTTCTAATTTTCTTAATCTCAATTCAACAGGTGGAAAGAGTATAACTAGTGGTGCTAAATGGGTTGCTAAGACATTAGTACCTAAGATCACTAGTAATCAAAAGGATGTTGAGAAAAAGAAGAAAACAAAGAGGAGAAAGCATGTTAATAGGAGGAAGGGTGTTCATGTTAGTAAAAACAATTTTTCTTTGTTAAATAATGTTGAAAATGCCAAGGCAAGGCCTTGTGAGCTTGTAAACAATCTTAATTCCCGTACTTGTGTGACTGATGTTGATGCTCGTAGACATGTTACTTTTAATTCTCATGTGAATGTTCGTACTTTTTATTCAAATGTGTTTGTTGATAATGTGCTTGTCAATGCTTATGTTGATTCGAAAACATGTTTGAATGCGATTCCTAAGTTATATACCCTGCCTGTTTTAACTAACCATAAAGGACCCGTCTTCAAGTGGGTACCTAAAAACGGTTAAATTTCCTTGATTGCAGGAAATAACCATCTGTGTTTGGATACTCGATTCCGGGTGTTCGAAACACATGACAGGAAATAAATCTTTGCTCAAGAATTTTGTTGAAAGATTCATGGGAACAATTCGCTTTGGAAACAACAATTTCGCTCCTATCTTAGGTTATGGAGACATTGAACGAAATGGAATAATCATCAAGAAAGTTCACTATGTTGAAGGATTAAGTCACAACTTGTTCAGTGTTGGACAATTCTGTGATAACAATCTTCAAGTTCTGTTTCGAAAATCTCTTTGCAAAGTCCAAACTCTAGATGGAGTTGATATTCTTTGTGGTGATCGTGATGATAATCTTTTTACCGTTAATCTCGATAATAACCAACCAACCGACAATATTTGTCTCATTTCAAAGGCTACTTCAAAGAATTCTTGGTTATGGCATAGAAGGCTTTCTCATCTGAATTTTCAAACCATCAATACTTTGGTCAACAAGCATCTTGTTGAAGGCTTACCTGACTATAAGTATGAAAGTGAGCATGTTTGTCCTTCTTGTGCTGTTGGGAAGATTAAGAGAACTTCTCATAAACCGAAGAAATCTCCAAATTCTGTAGCACCTCTTCATTTGCTTCACATGGATCTTTGTGGGCCGATGAAAGTACAAAGCCGAAATGGGAAGAAATACATCTTGGTTATTGTTGATGATTATTCAAGATATACTTGGGTCAAGTTTCTTGCATCCAAAGATGAAACAACTCAGATATTGATAGATTTCATCACTAATACTCAAGTAAATCTTCAACTTCCAGTTCGTTACATCCGTTCGGATAACGGAACTGAGTTCAAGAATGCTGTTTTTGATGAATTCTGCAAATCCAAAGGTATAACTCATCAATTCTCAGCAGTTCGCACCCCACAACAAAACGGTGTTGTTGAAAGGAGAAATCGATCGCTGGTAGAAGCAGCAAGGACAATGCTTGCTTATTCCAAATTACCATCCAATATGTGGGCTGAAGCTGTTGACACTGCTTGTCACACTCAGAATCGGTCCATTATCAATCAGCATTTCGAAAAAACTCCTTATGAGGTTGTTAACAAACGCAAACCCAATATCAACTACTTTCACATATTTGGGTGTGTTTGTTACACTTTGAATGATCGGGAGAATCTTGGAAAGTTCGAGAAGAAAGGTGATGAAGGATATTTTGTTGGTTATTCCAAAACATCAATTGCCTACCGAATCTATAATCGTCGAACAAACACAATTCAAGAAACAATGAATGTTTGGTTTGATGAGATGTCAGGCATGATTTTTGAGCAAGAAAGTTTGCTACCAACAAGTAATGATCCAAGTGCTTCAAGTACTTCTACAAGGAATTCTACCTTAGCTTCAAAATTCAAGAAGTTTCCAACTCCAACAAGTGATGAATTAGATATTCTTTTTGAAGAATTCTATAATTCAAAACCGATTCATGATCAAGAACCTCATGTCATCGTTGAACCAATTCAAAACAATGAACCTCTTCATAACAACGATCCAGTTCCTGACAGCATTCATGAATCATCATCAAGTTCTTCAGAGCAAGGAATCTCTACAAAAGATTCTTGTCCACCATTTTCTCAAGTGAATGTTCAAGAACAACCTTCTCGATTAACTCAGACAACAAATCCATTGAACACTCCAAATGTGTATGTACCACTTGACTTTGATCATCCAGCTTATGAGGAAAGAGTTATACCAAGTTATGATTCCATCTCTCAACAAAACTCAAGCTTTAATGATGGTGATGTTGATCTTCAACAACAAGATCCTCTTCCTCATGCTCACAAGTGGACACGTATGCAAAAATACCATCCTACTGATCAAATAATTGGAGATCCACAAGCAGGAGTAACTACTCGTACTTCAGTAAATGAGTGTCTTGTTGCACTTTCTCTTAGCAACATCGAACCCAAAACCGTATCTGAAGCTCTTCGTGATCCAGAGTGGGTTAAGGCAATGCAAGATGAACTCGCGCAATTTGAAAGACTGAAGGTATGGAGATTAGTTCCAAATCCTAGAAAAGATGATCCAATAGGAACAAAGTGGATATTCAAAAACAAAAAGGATGAGAATGGAGTGGTAGTAAGGAATAAAGCTCGACTTGTTGCAAAGGGTTATTGCCAACAACCTGGTGTTGACTTCGACGAAACTTTTGCTCCAGTAGCAAGAATGGAGGCCATTCGGATATTCTTAGCTTATGCCGCATTCAGAAACTTTACTGTGTTTCAAATGGATGTGAAGACTGCTTTCTTGAATGGTGATCTCAAAGAAGAAGTTTACGTTGATCAACCAGAAGGTTTTGTTGATCCTCAAAGGCCAAACCATGTCTACAGGTTAGACAAGGCTCTCTACGGTCTTAAGCAAGCACCCCGAGCATGGTATGATTCTTTAACTACTTTCTTACTAAGAGGTGGCTTTACCAAAGGCACAATTGACCCTACCTTGTTCATTCGCAAACAAGGTAAGCATGTTCTACTTGTTCAAATATATGTTGATGACATTATATTTGGGTCGACCAGTCAAACATTTTGCCGAAACTTTTCATCTCTTATGGTTAATCATTTTGAAATGAGCATGTTTGTCCTTCTTGTGCTGTTGGGAAGATTAAGAGAACTTCTCATAAACCGAAGAAATCTCCAAATTCTGTAGCACCTCTTCATTTGCTTCACATGGATCTTTGTGGGCCGATGAAAGTACAAAGCCGAAATGGGAAAAAATACATCTTGGTTATTGTTGATGATTATTCAAGATATACTTGGGTCAAGTTTCTTGCATCCAAAGATGAAACAACTCAGATATTGATAGATTTCATCACTAATACTCAAGTAAATCTTCAACTTCCAGTTCGTTACATCCGTTCGGATAACGGAACTGAGTTCAAGAATGCTGTTTTTGATGAATTCTGCAAATCCAAAGGTATAACTCATCAATTCTCAGCAGTTCGCACCCCACAACAAAACGGTGTTGTTGAAAGGAGAAATCGATCGCTGGTAGAAGCAGCAAGGACAATGCTTGCTTATTCCAAATTACCATCCAATATGTGGGCTGAAGCTGTTGACACTGCTTGTCACACTCAGAATCGGTCCATTATCAATCAGCATTTCGAAAAAACTCCTTATGAGGTTGTTAACAAACGCAAACCCAATATCAACTACTTTCACATATTTGGGTGTGTTTGTTACACTTTGAATGATCGGGAGAATCTTGGAAAGTTCGAGAAGAAAGGTGATGAAGGATATTTTGTTGGTTATTCCAAAACATCAATTGCCTACCGAATCTATAATCGTCGAACAAACATAAATGCTGATACAAATGGGAAACCATTTGACCAAAAGAGATATCGAAGTATGATTGGTTCGTTGTTGTACCTAACAGCATCTCGCCCAGATATAATGTTTGCAACATGTATGTGTGCTAGATATCAAGCTGCTCCAACTAATTTACATTATCAAGCTGTGAAACGAATCTTTCGTTATCTGAAGGGTACACCCAATTTAGGTCTCTGGTATCCAAGGGATACTGGATTCAATCTAACTTCCGGTACTCTACAATTTTTAGGTGATAAAATTGTGAGTTGGTCATCCAAGAAACAGAATTGTGTATCACTATCAACGGCTGAAGCTGAATATGTAGCAGCAGCTAGTTGTTGTGCTCAAGTTTTATGGATGAAGACACAACTAACTGATTATGGTCTGAAATATGATCATATCCCTATCTATTGTGATTCTCAGAGTGCCATTGCCATTGCAGTCAACTCAGTAAACCACTCTCGATCAAAGCATATTGATGTTAGATATCATTTTCTCAAAGATCATATTGAGAAAGGTGACATCGAGCTCTACTTTGTGGGTACTGACTTTCAACTGGCAGATTTGTTCACAAAACCATTGGATGAAAAGAGGTTTAACTTTCTCATCTCCAAGCTTGGTATGTTAAATCTTAAACCTTAAACTCTTTTTCCATTTGAAGGAATTCTTGACACATTCCAGAAAATCAAAATACAAAATTTGAAAAGAAAAAATCAAATACAAAATTACAAATTTTCAAAATAAACAAAAAGATTTTTATTTTCAGTGGCTTGCATATACTATGTATACAACCCGTTCTTAAATGATATATTTATTGGTAGAGTGTTTTTACATTCTAAGCTTTTGTTATTATACATATAAATTGATATAAGATAACATGGAATCGAACGCCTTTGTGTACTTCCAAGTGGTCTTATATGAGTATGTATGTGTAATAGCAATCAAATTTTTCTTTCCTTCGAATAAATTTTTTTTTCAAACTTTCAATTGTTGATATGAGAAGCAAAGGATCGAACGCCTTTGTGTACTTCCAAGTGGTCTTATATGAGTATGTATGTGTAATAGCAATCAAATTTTTCTTTCCTTCGAATAAATTTTTTTTTCAAACTTTCAATTGTTGATATGAGAAGCAAAGGATCGAACGCCTTTGTGTACTCCCTTGTTGTCTTACTCTCAACATTGTTGTTAAAAAAAAAAAAAAAATTTTTCAAATCAAAATCTTGTTCACTTTAGACTCTCAAAGATTTTTCCGAAAATATCACAACAAAGATTTTACTACTTTTGATCTCACAAAACCAATTTTTGCTCCACCTTTCTATGGAAAACTTTTTGATCTATTCTTGCATAGATTAAGGAGGAGTTTGTGATTTCAAACACTTTCAAAACTTCAAATGTGTGCCAAAATTTTTTCACACATTTGATGTTTTTCCAATGATTTTTAATCAAATGGAGTTCGGTGATTAGTTTGCACATGAGTGATAAGTATTTCTCAAAATTTACTCCATGAATTTCATCATCGCCGATGAATTCTAACCCCGGAGTATTCACTTCTTTCATTAGATAGTGAGGGTATTTTGAGTGATGTTGTTTTCGTGCAAATAGGATGGAGGGAGTAAGTTGAAAAGTGAGAGGGTAAGGTGATATGATGTGAGAAAGGGCTAAAAGAAACAAAAGCCCTCCCCAAAATTCTCAAAAAGCCGGGTAAACACGTTCCTATCGGATTTCATTTGTTGAAATATCGATATTGAAGAAGTCTTCATGGACCCAGTGAAGCAATGCACATCTTTCCTAACCACTCAAGTGTTTCTTAACAAATACTTGTTTCATTTCTCACGGAGATTTTCACATTTCTATTGACTCTTCATTTCCCCTTCACCCCCCCCACACCTACACCCCTCACCCCTTAAATTCCCACCACACACTTCTATTGACTTTCTCATTTGGAAAATGTTGATATTGAAAAAGGGCGACATTCTGCTCCAGTCCCCGATTCGTTTTTAAATTCGTTTGAAGCCAAATTCGTTGGTTAAATTCGTTGAAGCCAAATTCGTTGTTTAAATTCGTTGAAGCCAAATTCGTTGTTTAAATTCGTTGAAGCCAAATTCGTTGTTTAAATTCGTTTGAAGCCAAATTCGTTGTTTAAATTCGGTTGAAGCCAAATTCGTTGTTTAAATTCGTTGAAGCCAAATTCGTTGTTTAAATTTGTTTGAAGTCAAATTCGTTGTTTAAATTCGTTGAAGCCAAATTCGTTGTTTAAATTCGTTGAAGTCAAATTCGTTGTTTAAATTCGTTGAAGTCCAAATTCGTTGTTTAAATTCGTTTGAAGCCAAATTCGTTGTTTAAATTCGTTTGAAGCCAAATTCGTTGTTTAAATTCGGTTGAAGCCAAATTCGTTGTTTAAATTCGTTTGAAGTCCAAATTCGTTGTTTAAATTCGTTGAAGCAAATTCGTTGTTTAAATTCGTTGAAGTCAAATTCGTTGTTTAAATTCGTTTGAAGCCAAATTCGTTGTTTAAATTCGTTTGAAGCCAAATTCGTTGTTTAAATTCGGTTGAAGCCAAATTCGTTGTTTAAATTCGTTGAAGTCAAATTCGTTGTTTAAATTCGTTGAAGCCAAATTCGTTGTTTAAATTCGTTTGAAGTCAAATTCGTTGATTAAATTCGTTGAAGCCAAATTCGTTGTTTAAATTCGTTTGAAGTCAAATTCGTTGATTAAATTCGTTGAAGCCAAATTCGTTGTTTAAATTCGTTGAAGCCAAATTCGTTGTTTAAATTCGTTTGAAGTCAAATTCGTTGATTAAATTCGTTGAAGCCAAATTCGTTGTTTAAATTCGTTTGAAGTCAAATTCGTTGTTTAAATTCGTTGAAGCCAAATTCGTTGTTTAAATTCGTTGAAGCCAAATTCGTTGGTTAAATTCGTTGAAGCCAAATTCGTTGTTTAAATTCGTTGAAGTCAAATTCGTTGTTTAAATTCGTTTGAAGTCCAAATTCGTTGTTTAAATTCGTTGAAGTCAAATTCGTTGTTTAAATTCGTTGAAGTCAAATTCGTTGTTTAAATTCGTTTGAAGCCAAATTCGTTGTTTAAATTCGTTTGAAGCCAAATTCGTTGTTTAAATTCGTTGAAGCCAAATTCGTTGTTTAAATTCGTTTGAAGCCAAATTCGTTGTTTAAATTCGTTGAAGCCAAATTCGTTGTTTAAATTCGTTGAAGCCAAATTCGTTGTTTAAATTCGTTGAAGCCAAATTCGTTGTTTAAATTCGTTGAAGTCAAATTCGTTGTTTAAATTCGTTGAAGCCAAATTCGTTGTTTAAATTCGTTTGAAGCCAAATTCGTTGTTTAAATTCGTTGAAGCCAAATTCGTTGTTTAAATTCGTTGAAGCCAAATTCGTTGTTTAAATTCGTTGAAGTCAAATTCGTTGTTTAAATTCGTTTGAAGTCAAATTCGTTGTTTAAATTCGTTGAAGCCAAATTCGTTGTTTAAATTCGTTGAAGCAAATTCGTTGTTTAAATTCGTTGAAGCAAATTCGTTGTTTAAATTCGTTTGAAGTCCAAATTCGTTGTTTAAATTCGTTGAAGTCAAATTCGTTGTTTAAATTCGTTTGAAGTCAAATTCGTTGTTTAAATTCGTTGAAGCAAATTCGTTGTTTAAATTCGTTGAAGTCAAATTCGTTGTTTAAATTCGTTTGAAGCCAAATTCGTTGTTTAAATTCGTTTGAAGCCAAATTCGTTGTTTAAATTCGGTTGAAGCCAAATTCGTTGTTTAAATTCGTTTGAAGTCCAAATTCGTTGTCTAAATTCGTTAAATTCGTTGTTTAAATTCGTTTGAAGTCAAATTCGTTGTTTAAATTCGTTTGAAGTCAAATTCGTTGTTTAAATTCGTTTGAAGCCAAATTCGTTGGTTAAATTCGTAAAGAAGCTATTTTCATAAAGTAGATCGAACGAAGTTTAAGTTCGTACGAAGGTTATCTTCGTAAGGTGTAATTCTGGAATTTTACGTAGTCAGTCTTAAATTCGTACGAGGGTCCATTTAAGGTCCTAAATGACTTATACTTTATATGTTAATGTACGATAGGTGTCGGGGATTACTGATAAGCACTATTAGCTATTTGTTTGCACGCGTACGCTACTATCAGGTAAGATACACTACTCTGACACGCTGGGGGATCAACTAAAAGCTGGTTTCAAATCGTAAACACTTCCATTCGGTACCTTATTATTGCATGTGGGCATATGGGTTACTTGGGAGGTATTATGGGTTATGCAGTTGACCATGAGACCTGAGATGCAGTCCCTATTGTAGTGTAATGCAGTAATTGCTTAATGTAGTATGTAGCTATGCAGTTGATGTAGTTTAATGAAGTATCTTGATATGCATGATATATATAGACATGAAGTTGATGTGTGATATGCATGCTTGACTTGTACGCCTAGTTCACTAGACTTGCTAGGTTGCTATGTCACTTGCACGTTTAAGGATCCAAACGTAATGAAGTTAAAGTGTGTGAATGTCTAGGAATGTGTGTTACCTAGACTATATGTGTGTGAATGTTTGGGAATGCAGGGACCCATTCTATATGTGTGAAATTGAGCTCATAAAACAGATGCAGTGAAAAGTGTTAAGCTTAACCCGTACTAGCCTTAGCCGGGCAAGTGCGTAGATGCAGTTGTTGCTTGGGTGGCTCCTCGCAACGTGGTCTCTATAACGCAGGGCGAGTAATACGAGAGGTTTGACCAACCTACATATACGGATTACTCAAGGATTGGCTTGCCATTCCTTAACGACGTAAGATGGGTAGTCTTTTGACTAATCATCCAGTCGGGTGTGATGCAGGGCACACTTATATGCAGTTAACGAAGATACGTGTGACAATGTGTGAACTAATGCAGGATAGGCACATTTAGGGTGATTATCCTAATTGAAACGAAGTTGAAATGCAGTATATGTGTGAACGTGTGATGTGTGTTGTGCCTAATAAAACTTGTCTAATAATGAAGATTGTTTTAATTGGACAAATGCTTTTAATTAAGTGTTATCTTACTTAGCTATTCTTATAGCTAACACTTGCTTCTTAATGTGGTTGTTTCCCTCAGGTTTAGCTTGATGGAAACTAGATGCAGGACGTGTGAGCTTGGGTAGATGCAATGCAGGAGCCTTAGCTACCCTTAGACGATGCTTTCTTTAGACATTCATTACTTTTCGTATTTAATGTCGAACTTATGTAGTGATGTGCGAACGGTTGTTTTATGTTGGGCAACCGTTGGGTTTTCATTTGAACTATTGTTTGATATGGCATGTAACACCAAATAAATGCAGAAACCGAAATGTTTCTATCGGTTTTGACTTTTACAGTCTTTACTTCCGCAATTTAACACCGTTAGGTGAAAAGTTTTTTGAAAACCCATATTTTTAAACGACGGGTGTTACAAGTTGGTATCAGAGAAGTAGTTTAAGTGAACCAAGGCCTATGGACCATAGGATTTGGACTTAAACTTAAGGTGTGCATGCTAGGTACTCGTAGGATGCCTTAGCTAGAGATGACAGGTGATGTAGGATGGGTTGGGATGAGTGCGAGTGTGATAGGGCTTATGAGATGTTTACGTTACAATGATATGTTTTAGCCTTATCTCGACGAGCTTTTTATTTTATTTTGCGCTTATCGACTCCACCATTTTATTGAAGGAAAATGGTTAACACTCGCAACCGCAACATCCAACCGCGACGGAGCTACTGCTAGCGTTACTCCACCTGTCCATCCGGGTGCAGTGCTTCTAATGCTGCTAATGCTGCTGCTAATGCTAATGTGAATCGTGTGAACCCCCGCCGTGTTAATCAACCAGGCTCATTGGGTCCGATGCCTCTACCACCTGGCAATCCTCCGAGAGTTAACGATGTAGTGGTGGATTAGATTCCCAATCAGACGGAGATGTATAATCTTGTGCTAACTCTTCAGGCCCAGTTGGCCCAAACGCAAGAACAGTTGAATCAAGCGTTGGCAGCTAACGCAGAAGGAACTGGTAACAATCACTCTGTGCCTTCTCACCACACTGAGCCACCGGTCGATGATGTTGTTATTCCCCATGCTAATGTTAATGTGGTTCCTCCTAATGATGTTTACGCCCCTCGATTCAAGTTTGAAAGTTTCCAGAAGTGTGGAGCTCAGAAATTCTATGGAACATTTAATGCAGTAGGTTGCATGGAATGGCTTGATGATACTGAGATGGTTTTTGAAGCTTGTGATTGTCCCGAGGATAAGAAAGTGTTGTGTGCTAGTAGGATGTTGAAAGAAGGTGCTCAGGACTGGTGGAAGAGCATTACTATTTCGATGACTCCGGCTATGGTAACTGCTATTACGTGGGCTGACTTTAAGCAGAAATTCATTGAGGAATATATTGGGGTACATGAGCAGCGTAAAATGGAAAAAGAGTTCCGTGCTTTGACAGCTGAAGTTGGCAAAATTAATGATTATGCTCGTTCCTTTATGGAGAAGATGAAGTTCGTAGGCCATCTGTTCCGTACTGATGCAGATCAGGTTGCTTGCTATGTCGATGGTTTGCCTCCGAGTTATCGAGGTATCTGCAGGCAGCACAAGACTCTGACTGAAGCTATCAAGGAGTCTAAAAAGCTTGATGATGATTTTGCTTCGGACAAGAAAGTAGTTGAGAAAGTCTACGACAAGAAAGTGGGATTTAAAAGAAGGTCAATTGGTCTTCCAACAACAATAATAATAAGAAGTTCCGTGGAAGTGGTAGTTCGAATGGTGACAAGGATAAAAAGAAGAATGGTTCATGGTGTACATTTTGCAAGACAATTCATGAAGGGCATTGTACCGACAAGACAAGAAGGTGCCATAAGTGTGGGAAGTCGGGACATCTTGCCACTGAATGTAGGGACAAGACTCGTTGCTACAAGTGCCAAGAAACGAGTCATCTCATTGCCGATTGTCCACAGATGAAGAATGCTGGAAAGAAGACCGCCACGACAGCAACAAAAGTGAGAGCTCTTCAAATGACGGTTGATGACGCAAGGAACAACGATGAAGTGGTAAGTGGTACTTTCCTTGTTAATTCAAAGCCTGCCTCTGTTTTATTTGATTCAGGTGCAAATAGGTCGTTTGTGTCCACATTATTTGCTCCTAAGCTATGAAAGAG
>CM067167.1:129603764-129716986 GCA_034093135.1 Erigeron breviscapus
GACAATGGATAGATGTAAATATCCTAACAACCTATGAAATACAATTGATCTACACTCGGAATTTCTCAAGACAATCGAAACACTTAAGTTGTGAAATGTTCCTTTTAGCGATTGAGAGAATATTGCACAAGTTCACCAAGAATATTGCAGGTTTGCAAAGTGTGAAGTGTTGTATGTTTTTTTTATTATTCTTTTTTTTTTTTTTTTTTTTTTTTTTTTTTTTTTTTTTTTTTTTTTTTTTTTTTTTTTTTTTTTTTTTTTTTTTTTTTTTTTTTTTTTTTTTTTTTTTTTTTTTTTTTTTTTTTTTTTTTTTTTTTTTTTTTTTTTTTTTTTTTTTTTTTTTTTTTTTTTTTTTTTTTTTTTTTTTTTTTTTTTTTTTTTTTTTTTTTTTTTTTTTTTTTTTTTTTTTTTTTTTTTTTTTTTTTTTTTTTTTTTTTTTTTTTTTTTTTTTTTTTTTTTTTTTTTTTTTTTTTTTTTTTTTTTTTTTTTTTTTTTTTTTTTTTTTTTTTTTTTTTTTTTTTTTTTTTTTTTTTTTTTTTTTTTTTTTTTTTTTTTTTTTTTTTTTTTTTTTTTTTTTTTTTTTTTTTTTTTTTTTTTTTTTTTTTTTTTTTTTTTTTTTTTTTTTTTTTTTTTTTTTTTTTTTTTTTTTTTTTTTTTTTTTTTTTTTTTTTTTTTTTTTTTTTTTTTTTTTTTTTTTTTTTTTTTTTTTTTTTTTTTTTTTTTTTTTTTTTTTTTTTTTTTTTTTTTTTTTTTTTTTTTTTTTTTTTTTTTTTTTTTTTTTTTTTTTTTTTTTTTTTTTTTTTTTTTTTTTTTTTTTTTTTTTTTTTTTTTTTTTTTTTTTTTTTTTTTTTTTTTTTTTTTTTTTTTTTTTTTTTTTTTTTTTTTTTTTTTTTTTTTTTTTTTTTTTTTTTTTTTTTTTTTTTTTTTTTTTTTTTTTTTTTTTTTTTTTTTTTTTTTTTTTTTTTTTTTTTTTTTTTTTTTTTTTTTTTTTTTTTTTTTTTTTTTTTTTTTTTTTTTTTTTTTTTTTTTTTTTTTTTTTTTTTTTTTTTTTTTTTTTTTTTTTTTTTTTTTTTTTTTTTTTTTTTTTTTTTTTTTTTTTTTTTTTTTTTTTTTTTTTTTTTTTTTTTTTTTTTTTTTTTTTTTTTTTTTTTTTTTTTTTTTTTTTTTTTTTTTTTTTTTTTTTTTTTTTTTTTTTTTTTTTTTTTTTTTTTTTTTTTTTTTTTTTTTTTTTTTTTTTTTTTTTTTTTTTTTTTTTTTTTTTTTTTTTTTTTTTTTTTTTTTTTTTTTTTTTTTTTTTTTTTTTTTTTTTTTTTTTTTTTTTTTTTTTTTTTTTTTTTTTTTTTTTTTTTTTTTTTTTTTTTTTTTTTTTTTTTTTTTTTTTTTTTTTTTTTTTTTTTTTTTTTTTTTTTTTTTTTTTTTTTTTTTTTTTTTTTTTTTTTTTTTTTTTTTTTTTTTTTTTTTTTTTTTTTTTTTTTTTTTTTTTTTTTTTTTTTTTTTTTTTTTTTTTTTTTTTTTTTTTTTTTTTTTTTTTTTTTTTTTTTTTTTTTTTTTTTTTTTTTTTTTTTTTTTTTTTTTTTTTTTTTTTTTTTTTTTTTTTTTTTTTTTTTTTTTTTTTTTTTTTTTTTTTTTTTTATGGAATAGAGATAGTAACTCTTTTAATCAAAATCACCCTGATCAACACCAATATCTTGTGGTTTCTCTGTTCTTCCAGCAACTTTGGATTATATTGTTTTGTAAGTTTAAGAAGCTCTGTGTATTCTTCAATTTGTCTGGCTTCCTTAAACTTGTACATTGAGTCAAGCTCTGGTCTCTTGGTTTTAGTGACCTTAGTTGCTCCACAAAATATAGGGTAAGCCCTTTCCTCCAGATATCTTGATTTCTTAGCTGCTTCTTTAGGTTTGATGCCGAGAGCAACCATTCTTTCCCTATCCCTCAAGAAGTATCCCCGATTAATAAATCTTAATTGTTCTTCAGTTAAATCAGTTGGAAAGTAATCAGGAAGAACTTCCTCGGATATGATTGCCTCTCTCAAAACCTGTTTGTAAGTAGATTTCTGAAAGTTTTGAACTGCAGCTTCTGGAGTCTTTCTAAGATCATCAAAATTGTTGAATTCATCAAAATTATAATGCTGTGGAGCTGAGCTAGCACGAGCAGATGATTCTCCAACTTCAACTCTGCTTGAAGGACCTGTTTCAAAGTAATCAAGATCTGCAAATTCTTCAAACATAGGTTCCTCTGCAGCTTCTACGTTTACAGGAGTCTCAACTATCTCTGGCTCATCCAATATAACATTATCTTTTATGGCCTCTAGATCAGCTTCTCCTTCAGCATATTCAACTAAATCCTCTTCAATAACAAAACCTTCTTCTTCATTGACCTCAAACTTCTTCTTCATTGACCTCAATATTTTCAACTTCTTCTTCACTTTCTACATCAGAATTATCACCAAAAACTTCAACTAACCTTCTTCTAATCTCATCATTCAAAGAATCATTCTCAACATTCTCAACATTTTCAACATTCACACTCATCTTCTCAACATTCTCAACAGTCTCAACTTTCTCAACATTCTCAACATTCTCCACATTTCCTTCTTCCATCAACATTCTCACACATCATCTATTGTTTCCTCAACATTCTCAACAGTCTCAACTTTCTCAACATTCTCAACATTCTCCACATTTCCTTCTTCCATCAACATTCTCACACATCATCTATTGTTTCCTCAACATTCTCAACATCTCAACATTTCTCAACATTTACAACATTCTCCACATTTCCTTCTTCCATCACCACATCTCCAACAATTTCAACTTCTTCTAATCACATCATCTATTGTTTCCTCAACATTCTCAACAGTCTCAACTTTCTCAACATTCTCAACATTCTCCACATTTCCTTCTTCCATCACCACATCTCCAACATTCATCATCTATTGTTTCCTCAACATTCTCAACAGTCTCAACTTTCTCAACATTCTCAACATTCTCCACATTTCCTTCTTCCATCAACATCTCCAACATTCTCCATTCTCAACATTCTCAACAGTCTCAACTTTCTCAACATTCTCAACATTCTCCACATTTCCTTCTTCCATCAACATTCTCAACATTCATCATCATTCTCAACATTCTCAACATCTCAACTTCTCAACATTTACAACATTCTCCACATTTCCTTCTTCCATCAACATCTCTCAACATTCATCCATTCTCAACATTCTCAACAGTCTCAACTTTCTCAACATTCTCAACATTCTCCACATTTCCTTCTTCCATCAACATTCTCAACATTCATCATCATTCTCAACATTCTCAACAGTCTCAACTTCTCAACATTTACAACATTCTCCACATTTCCTTCTTCCATCAACATCTCTCAACATTCATCCATTCTCAACATTCTCAACAGTCTCAACTTTCTCAACATTCTCAACATTCTCCACATTTCCTTCTTCCATCAACATTCTCAACATCATCATCTATTGTTTCCTCAACATTCTCAACAGTCTCAACTTTCTCAACATTTCAACATTCTCCACATTTCCTTCTTCCATCAACATTCTCAATCACATCATCTATTATTTCCTCAACATTCTCAATATTCTCAACATTCTCAACATTTACAACATTCTCCACATTTCCTTCTTCCATCAACATTCTCAACACATCATCTATTGTTTCCTCAACATTCTCAACAGTCTCAACTTTCTCAACATTCCAACATTCTCCACATTTCCTTCTTCCATCACCACATCTCCAACAATTCCTTCATCTTCTTCTAATCACATCATCTATTGTTTCCTCAACATTCTCAACTTTCTCAACATTCACAACATTCTCCACATTTCCTTCTTCCATCAACATTCTTCAATCACATCATCTATTGTTTCCTCAACATTCTCAACAGTCTCAACTTTCTCAACATTCTCAACATTCTCCACATTTCCTTCTTCCATCAACATTCTTCAATCACATCATCTATTGTTTCCTCAACATTCTCAACAGTCTCAACTTTCTCAACATTCTCAACATTCTCCACATTTCCTTCTCAACATTCTCAGCTAGTTTAGCATCATACTCAGCCTTTTGTCTGTGAACTTGTTCTTGTAAAGCTTTGACTCGTCTGTCAGTTGCAAGTTCCCTTTCTCTAACTTCCAAGGCATTCAATACTCCTCTTTCCGTAACAGTCAACAAATCACCCTCCGATCTTAATATATTCAATAAAACCTCACATGCAGAATCTTTGGTTGGTTGATTTGTTGATGTTGATGGAATTTCAGTTGGTGTTGGTGTTCTTTGTGTTGGTGTTAGATGTGGAGGATCCAACCCGGAGGTTGTTGGCACACTTGTGGTGTGACCTAAATGCAGCGATGCTGATTCAGGATTTCCTGCGGATCCTCGGGTTGTACCCTCACCAGCAGTTTCAGATTCATGGGCTTTGCAACCCGAATCAATTGGTGTCCTAGACTGTGATAAATCACTGTCCTGGACTTGTTGTTGGGCAACACCACTAACAACACCGGGGTCACTGAGAATGCCCGTTAATACAGTCTCAGGTTGATCCTGAGGAACAGCAGTGTCACTACGGCGTTCATACTGCTCCCCAGTCTCGGTCTGAGGACTGTTACCTGCGGCTAAAGCTGGCGTGATGGTAGCTAAGGCAGGATTTCCAAGCTGTCCTTGAGGGTCACACAAAGTGGGTCCCTCTCCGCTTGTTCCGGCACCAGTACTCAACTGGGCTTGTGAATCAGTGTCCCTAGGGGATCTAGACTCTTGTGCAAGAACTGAAGGCGAGAGGTGGGGCTGGTCCTCTCTAATTTCAACACTCTCATCCTCCAAATGAGGAGAGTGTGGTGAGCGTGGCTTATCCCCGTGTATTTCTGAGACTAACTCCTGTTGTGAGGAGTCAGAATGGCTGGGAGAGGTTGGTGCAAACGAGAATGGGCAGTTCCCGATTTCTACCCTAGGGTAAACAACCCGGCTAGACACATTGGTTTCAACTAATGGAGGGCCATCGTTTTCTTTTTGCCCTTGTCCTAACCCGGACCGCACATCCTCTCTGGTATTTTCAACTCCTCCCTCATTCCTGCCTTGTTCCTCCAGCACAACATCATCTCCAGTGCTCACATGCGCAGTCTCAACATCAGATTCAACATTATGCACAATTCTTGTTGCTTGTTCAACATCAAACTCCGCTGAGGCACCAGGTTGGTCATTCACATCTGCTGAAGAAGATTCTAGTCGTTGTCTTGCAGATCTAGACGACTTATGTTTTCTTTTTGATTTCTTCTTCTTTGAAGTTTGCTTTAGGACACTTCTAGCAGACATTTTAAGTCGTCTACCTGGTGGTGGAGTTGGTTCATCAGGTAGTACTGAAGCAATTGATCGAGGTGGTGTTAGAATTGGTGGATTCGGTGAAACAACGGATGGTAAAGGTGTCGATTGCGAAGGTGAAGATTGTGAAAGGTGACCGGTTGGTGTAGATTGTGTTGATGGTGTAGGTTGAGAAACAGGTGAAGAAATAGGTTCAGGTGAAGCAACATTTTGCTCAAATATAACCCTCCTTGACTTTCTTTTCCTCTGCTCAGAGGCCCCTTCATCACTAACCCCTCTTTTTCTTTTTGATTTCTTCTTCTTTGAAGTTTGCTTTAGGACACTTCTAGCAGACATTTTAAGTCGTCTACCTGGTGGTGGAGTTGGTTCATCAGGTAGTACTGAAGCAATTGATCGAGGTGGTGTTAGAATTGGTGGATTCGGTGAAACAACGGATGGTAAAGGTGTCGATTGCGAAGGTGAAGATTGTGAAAGGTGACCGGTTGGTGTAGATTGTGTTGATGGTGTAGGTTGAGAAACAGGTGAAGAAATAGGTTCAGGTGAAGCAACATTTTGCTCAAATATAACCCTCCTTGACTTTCTTTTCCTCTGCTCAGAGGCCCCTTCATCACTAACCCCTCTTTTTCTTTTTGACGAACTAGGACCCTCACTTGGCGACCTATGCTCAGCTTGGGAAGGAGTCTGTCGGCTTTCAGACCCCATAGCTGAGACTAACCACTCGAGATAAGCCCTAAGGTGAGGACTCTGAGCAGGAACCAGGTTTATCAAAAATGGTGGAATCGGAAAAGGTCTTACGGTTTCACAACTTGTGCCTCTCAGATTTGATTTATACAAGGCAATCACACATTTAAAGTTATTTTCCAATTTTGGGATTTCTTCTCTGTTATCAAGAGCATCTTCGATAACCAATGTGAAAAATCTGATAAATGGAATATACTTTCTGTCTTGTTTATCCTTTCCCTTAACAACTTGAATCAGCTTTTTCCAGATTATAGTCGCAAAGTCACACTGCACATTGTGAGTGACTGCATAATAGATTGCCAATGAATCTTTTGTCATCAGATCAATTCCTTTCTGTGACGGCATCAAGCAGGTTGAAAGAATATTGTACATCGTATGCCAGAGAGTTGCTACATTACTTCTTCGAAAATCTCTCATCGTTGTCAAATCTCCTGCATAACCCAACGAATGAACTCCTGCCAACATTTCTTCAACAGATGGGAGTTCTTCGTATTCTTCTAGAACAGGAAATCCAATGATTGTTCTAAATTCATCCAGAGTTAATCTACAGTTGAAGATTTCAGTTTCTGATTCTAGTGAAAATTTGAAGTAGTCTGCTGTGTTGTGCCTTTTACTTCCTCGTACATATTCAATAGATTGCCACAGCTCAAATACATACTTCTCAGGTACAATTGCACCTCCAGTCACTGCATTATTCAGTGGATGATGACTGAGAATCTCTGGAATTATCGGAAATTTGCAAGCAAATGGAATATGTAATGCTTGATTGGCTTGCATTTTCATTGAATCTCCTTCTCTGAACATTGCCATCTTGATACTTTATTATTTTTCTGTTTAATACAAACCGACCAAAGTTTTTGACCAGAAAATACATGTTAAGAACAGAAAAATAACAAAATATACCAACTTTTAAGAAACACATTTATTTCACAGATAATGTTTTGCATATATCTTAAAAATGAGAGAACAAAGTAGTACACAAAGGCGTTCGATACCTTGCATCTCACTCAAATATATATACAAAACATGACAATATATAGAATCACATAAGTATCAGAAGATAAGAAAACAAGGTAGTACACAAAGGCGTTCGATACCTTGCATCTCACTCAAATATATATACAAAACATGACAATATATAGAATCACATAAGTATCAGAAGATAAGAAAACAAGGTAGTACACAAAGGCGTTCGATACCTTGCATCTCACTCAAATATATATACAAAACATGACAATATATAGAATCACATAAGTATCAGAAGATAAGAAAACAAGGTAGTACACAAAGGCGTTCGATACCTTGCATCTCACTCAAATATATATACAAAACATGACAATATATAGAATCACATAAGTATCAGAAGATAAGAAAACAAGGTAGTACACAAAGGCGTTCGATACCTTGCATCTCACTCAAATATATATACAAAACATGACAATATATAGAATCACATAAGTATCAGAAGATAAGAAAACAAGGTAGTACACAAAGGCGTTCGATACCTTGCATCTCACTCAAATATATATACAAAACATGACAATATATAGAATCACATAAGTATCAGAAGATAAGAAAACAAGGTAGTACACAAAGGCGTTCGATACCTTGCATCTCACTCAAATATATATACAAAACATGACAATATATAGAATCACATAAGTATCAGAAGATAAGAAAACAAGGTAGTACACAAAGGCGTTCGATACCTTGCATCTCACTCAAATATATATACAAAACATGACAATATATAGAATCACATAAGTATCAGAAGATAAGAAAACAAGGTAGTACACAAAGGCGTTCGATACCTTGCATCTCACTCAAATATATATACAAAACATGACAATATATAGAATCACATAAGTATCAGAAGATAAGAAAACAAGGTAGTACACAAAGGCGTTCGATACCTTGCATCTCACTCAAATATATATACAAAACATGACAATATATAGAATCACATAAGTATCAGAAGATAAGAAAACAAGGTAGTACACAAAGGCGTTCGATACCTTGCATCTCACTCAAATATATATACAAAACATGACAATATATAGAATCACATAAGTATCAGAAGATAAGAAAACAAGGTAGTACACAAAGGCGTTCGATACCTTGCATCTCACTCAAATATATATACAAAACATGACAATATATAGAATCACATAAGTATCAGAAGATAAGAAAACAAGGTAGTACACAAAGGCGTTCGATACCTTGCATCTCACTCAAATATATATACAAAACATGACAATATATAGAATCACATAAGTATCAGAAGATAAGAAAACAAGGTAGTACACAAAGGCGTTCGATACCTTGCATCTCACTCAAATATATATACAAAACATGACAATATATAGAATCACATAAGTATCAGAAGATAAGAAAACAAGGTAGTACACAAAGGCGTTCGATACCTTGCATCTCACTCAAATATATATACAAAACATGACAATATATAGAATCACATAAGTATCAGAAGATAAGAAAACAAGGTAGTACACAAAGGCGTTCGATACCTTGCATCTCACTCAAATATATATACAAAACATGACAATATATAGAATCACATAAGTATCAGAAGATAAGAAAACAAGGTAGTACACAAAGGCGTTCGATACCTTGCATCTCACTCAAATATATATACAAAACATGACAATATATAGAATCACATAAGTATCAGAAGATAAGAAAACAAGGTAGTACACAAAGGCGTTCGATACCTTGCATCTCACTCAAATATATATACAAAACATGACAATATATAGAATCACATAAGTATCAGAAGATAAGAAAACAAGGTAGTACACAAAGGCGTTCGATACCTTGCATCTCACTCAAATATATATACAAAACATGACAATATATAGAATCACATAAGTATCAGAAGATAAGAAAACAAGGTAGTACACAAAGGCGTTCGATACCTTGCATCTCACTCAAATATATATACAAAACATGACAATATATAGAATCACATAAGTATCAGAAGATAAGAAAACAAGGTAGTACACAAAGGCGTTCGATACCTTGCATCTCACTCAAATATATATACAAAACATGACAATATATAGAATCACATAAGTATCAGAAGATAAGAAAACAAGGTAGTACACAAAGGCGTTCGATACCTTGCATCTCACTCAAATATATATACAAAACATGACAATATATAGAATCACATAAGTATCAGAAGATAAGAAAACAAGGTAGTACACAAAGGCGTTCGATACCTTGCATCTCACTCAAATATATATACAAAACATGACAATATATAGAATCACATAAGTATCAGAAGATAAGAAAACAAGGTAGTACACAAAGGCGTTCGATACCTTGCATCTCACTCAAATATATATACAAAACATGACAATATATAGAATCACATAAGTATCAGAAGATAAGAAAACAAGGTAGTACACAAAGGCGTTCGATACCTTGCATCTCACTCAAATATATATACAAAACATGACAATATATAGAATCACATAAGTATCAGAAGATAAGAAAACAAGGTAGTACACAAAGGCGTTCGATACCTTGCATCTCACTCAAATATATATACAAAACATGACAATATATAGAATCACATAAGTATCAGAAGATAAGAAAACAAGGTAGTACACAAAGGCGTTCGATACCTTGCATCTCACTCAAATATATATACAAAACATGACAATATATAGAATCACATAAGTATCAGAAGATAAGAAAACAAGGTAGTACACAAAGGCGTTCGATACCTTGCATCTCACTCAAATATATATACAAAACATGACAATATATAGAATCACATAAGTATCAGAAGATAAGAAAACAAGGTAGTACACAAAGGCGTTCGATACCTTGCATCTCACTCAAATATATATACAAAACATGACAATATATAGAATCACATAAGTATCAGAAGATAAGAAAACAAGGTAGTACACAAAGGCGTTCGATACCTTGCATCTCACTCAAATATATATACAAAACATGACAATATATAGAATCACATAAGTATCAGAAGATAAGAAAACAAGGTAGTACACAAAGGCGTTCGATACCTTGCATCTCACTCAAATATATATACAAAACATGACAATATATAGAATCACATAAGTATCAGAAGATAAGAAAACAAGGTAGTACACAAAGGCGTTCGATACCTTGCATCTCACTCAAATATATATACAAAACATGACAATATATAGAATCACATAAGTATCAGAAGATAAGAAAACAAGGTAGTACACAAAGGCGTTCGATACCTTGCATCTCACTCAAATATATATACAAAACATGACAATATATAGAATCACATAAGTATCAGAAGATAAGAAAACAAGGTAGTACACAAAGGCGTTCGATACCTTGCATCTCACTCAAATATATATACAAAACATGACAATATATAGAATCACATAAGTATCAGAAGATAAGAAAACAAGGTAGTACACAAAGGCGTTCGATACCTTGCCTCTCACTCTAAACACTTATGAAATACTATATATATTTACCAACACAAAACACATAAACATTTATACATAACACAACTAATAATAATAAAAAAATAGAAAAAAAACTTTTGAAATTCTAATTTGTACTATTTGCAGAGCAAAAACCTCTGCAAATAGCAAATTTTGAAAAATAAATCCAGAAATTGACAAGGACCAAAAATTGGTTTTGGCAAAAATTTGATTTGTTTTGGAGTTGAAACATGTAAATGCAGAGCTCAAAGCTCTGCAAATGGATGGTTTAAGTCTTGACAAGATTTAAAAATCCAATTTGTACTGTTTGCCGAGCAAAATGCTCTGCAAACAGTTGTTCTAAGACTTGGAACAAGGTTTGTACAAAAAGCACTGTTTGCCGAGCAAACTGCTCTGCAAACAGTTGTTTTTAAAACTTGTAAAACTTTTGGAATTCAAAGAGCTTGAATGCCGAGCAAAATGCTCTGCATTATGTTGTTTTAAATTGTACTGTTTGCCGAGCAAAATGCTCTGCAAACAGTTGAATTTAAAAGTTTGTGAAATTTTTTTTCATTTTGTACTGTTTGCCGAGCAAAATGCTCTGCAAACAGTTGGTTTTAGAAACTTGGTGAAAAATTTTCACTTCGTACTGTTTGCCGAGCAAAATGCTCTGCAAACAGTTGGTTTTAGAAACTTGGTGAAAAATTTTCACTTCGTACTGTTTGCCGAGCAAAATGCTCTGCAAACAGTTGTTCTAAGACTTGGAACAAGGTTTGTACAAAAAGCACTGTTTGCCGAGCAAACTGCTCTGCAAACAGTTGGTTTTAGAAACTTGTAAAAATTTTGGACAAAAAGCACTGTTTGCCGAGCAATGAGCTCTGCAAACAGTGGTTTTTAAGGCTTGAAAGACTTGGAAATCAAAAAGGCCTGTTTGCCGAGCAAGGAGCTCTGCAAACAGTTGAATTTAAAATGGCTTGTTTGCCGAGCTCAAAGCTCTGCAAATGGATGGTTTAAGTCTTGACAAGATTTAAAAATCCAATTTGTACTGTTTGCCGAGCAAAATGCTCTGCAAACAGTTGTTCTAAGACTTGGAACAAGGTTTGTACAAAAAGCACTGTTTGCCGAGCAAACTGCTCTGCAAACAGTTGTTTTTAAAACTTGTAAAACTTTTGGAATTCAAAGAGCTTGAATGCCGAGCAAAATGCTCTGCAAACAGTTGGTTTTAGAAACTTGGTGAAAAATTTTCACTTCGTACTGTTTGCCGAGCAAAATGCTCTGCAAACAGTTGGTTTTAGAAACTTGGTGAAAAATTTTCACTTCGTACTGTTTGCCGAGCAAAATGCTCTGCAAACAGTTGGTTTTAGAAACTTGGTGAAAAATTTTCACTTCGTACTGTTTGCCGAGCAAAATGCTCTGCAAACAGTTGGTTTTAGAAACTTGTAAAAATTTTGGACAAAAAGCACTGTTTGCCGAGCAATGATGCTCTGCAAACAGTTGTTTTTAAAACTTGTAAAACTTTTGGAATTCAAAGAGCTTGAATGCCGAGCAAAATGCTCTGCAAACAGTTGGTTTTAGAAACTTGGTGAAAATTTTCACCTTGTACTGTTTGTCGAGCACAATGCTCTGCAAATGGATGGTTTAAGTCTTGACAAGATTTAAAAATCCAATTTGTACTGTTTGCCGAGCAAAATGCTCTGCAAACAGTTGATTTTAAAATGCTTGTTTGCCGAGCAAAATGCTCTGCAAACAGTTGTTCTAAGACTTGGAACAAGGTTTGTACAAAAAGCACTGTTTGCCGAGCAAACTGCTCTGCAAACAGTTGTTTTTAAAACTTGTAAAACTTTTGGAATTCAAAGAGCTTGAATGCCGAGCAAAATGCTCTGCATTATGTTGTTTTAAGACTTGGTGGAAAAACAAATTTGTTTTGATAAAAACAAGCGTTTGCCGAGCAATAAGCTCTGCAAATGGCACTTTTGATCTAAAAAATTTGTTAGAGATTACCAAGAACATGTTAATCAAACTTTATGATGATTTGAAGATGATCAAGAACAAAGTACCCATTTGCCGAGCAAAATGCTCTGCAAATGGTACTTTTAATCAAAAACACCAGTTTACCCAGCCCATGCACAATCAAATCCAAAAAAAATCATACACTCAAGCAGATTAAGGCATCTAATCATTTAAGCAAAAAGTACAGTACCTAATCATGCATTTATCATCCTCAAAACATGAATCAAAACATCATATCAAGCATAAGAATTCAAAAAGTTCATCTTGGCATTTAATCAAACAGTTGGTGATCAAAAATAAACAAGAATTCTTACCTCAAAAACCGATGATATAATCGATGTAAATGATGAACTATAACTGAAAAACTATCACACGAATGTATACACTTGAATTATTATGATAAGACTTGAAATATTGATTGATTGATGTGATGTTTTGAATCGGTTAGAGAGAAAAATAAGAAGATACTGGATTTGAATTTGAATAAAAGTGAGTTGACCCGCCCATATCCCTTTTAAATCTCAAATTCGGGTCGCGGGTCTGGGTGTGACCCGCGTGTCAACCCGTATCTCGACTGGTATTGGGCTTGACATGGCAGTTGGGCTCAAATTGTATTGGGCTTCAACATCATTTTGGGCTCATAATGGTTTTGGGCTGAAACTAATAACAACAAAATAACAAAACAATAAACATAAAAAGTAAAAAAAAATAACACAGAAAATAAAAAAAAAAAAAACAAAAAAAAAAAAAAAAAAAAACAAAAAAAAATTAAAATTAAAAATAACAATATTGAAAAACAAAAAAAAAATAAAACAAACACACAAAACAAAACAAAAAACATTTAGTAAAAAAAACTTTAAACATATTAGAAAAATAAACAAACATTTTCATGCATTGCACACTCCCCCTCAAATACAGCATATTAGACTATACTAAATTTACAAACTCCCCCTAAAATCATGTATTCTACCCTTTTTCTCCCCCTCAAACATTGCATGCAATACCAAGTAAAACACATCAATGTTTGATATAGAAAATGAACATAGAATACATGGCATTAAAGCATTTAAGTTTGTAAATCAAGCATTCCCAACTTGGTTTTCAGAAAATTGAACCTGTTTTCATCCAAAGGCTTAGTGAAAAGGTCTGCAAGTTGGTAGTTTGTTTGATAAAAACAAGCGTTTGCCGAGCAATAAGCTCTGCAAATGGCACTTTTGATCTAAAAAATTTGTTAGAGATTACCAAGAACATGTTAATCAATTTTTTTTTTTTTTTTTTTTTTTTTTTTTTTTTTTTTTTTTTTTTTTTTTTTTTTTTTTTTTTTTTTTTTTTTTTTTTTTTTTTTTTTTTTTTTTTTTTTTTTTTTTTTTTTTTTTTTTTTTTTTTTTTTTTTTTTTTTTTTTTTTTTTTTTTTTTTTTTTTTTTTTTTTTTTTTTTTTTTTTTTTTTTTTTTTTTTTTTTTTTTTTTTTTTTTTTTTTTTTTTTTTTTTTTTTTTTTTTTTTTTTTTTTTTTTTTTTTTTTTTTTTTTTTTTTTTTTTTTTTTTTTTTTTTTTTTTTTTTTTTTTTTTTTTTTTTTTTTTTTTTTTTTTTTTTTTTTTTTTTTTTTTTTTTTTTTTTTTTTTTTTTTTTTTTTTTTTTTTTTTTTTTTTTTTTTTTTTTTTTTTTTTTTTTTTTTTTTTTTTTTTTTTTTTTTTTTTTTTTTTTTTTTTTTTTTTTTTTTTTTTTTTTTTTTTTTTTTTTTTTTTTTTTTTTTTTTTTTTTTTTTTTTTTTTTTTTTTTTTTTTTTTTTTTTTTTTTTTTTTTTTTTTTTTTTTTTTTTTTTTTTTTTTTTTTTTTTTTTTTTTTTTTTTTTTTTTTTTTTTTTTTTTTTTTTTTTTTTTTTTTTTTTTTTTTTTTTTTTTTTTTTTTTTTTTTTTTTTTTTTTTTTTTTTTTTTTTTTTTTTTTTTTTTTTTTTTTTTTTTTTTTTTTTTTTTTTTTTTTTTTTTTTTTTTTTTTTTTTTTTTTTTTTTTTTTTTTTTTTTTTTTTTTTTTTTTTTTTTTTTTTTTTTTTTTTTTTTTTTTTTTTTTTTTTTTTTTTTTTTTTTTTTTTTTTTTTTTTTTTTTTTTTTTTTTTTTTTTTTTTTTTTTTTTTTTTTTTTTTTTTTTTTTTTTTTTTTTTTTTTTTTTTTTTTTTTTTTTTTTTTTTTTTTTTTTTTTTTTTTTTTTTTTTTTTTTTTTTTTTTTTTTTTTTTTTTTTTTTTTTTTTTTTTTTTTTTTTTTTTTTTTTTTTTTTTTTTTTTTTTTTTTTTTTTTTTTTTTTTTTTTTTTTTTTTTTTTTTTTTTTTTTTTTTTTTTTTTTTTTTTTTTTTTTTTTTTTTTTTTTTTTTTTTTTTTTTTTTTTTTTTTTTTTTTTTTTTTTTTTTTTTTTTTTTTTTTTTTTTTTTTTTTTTTTTTTTTTTTTTTTTTTTTTTTTTTTTTTTTTTTTTTTTTTTTTTTTTTTTTTTTTTTTTTTTTTTTTTTTTTTTTTTTTTTTTTTTTTTTTTTTTTTTTTTTTTTTTTTTTTTTTTTTTTTTTTTTTTTTTTTTTTTTTTTTTTTTTTTTTTTTTTTTTTTTTTTTTTTTTTTTTTTTTTTTTTTTTTTTTTTTTTTTTTTTTTTTTTTTTTTTTTTTTTTTTTTTTTTTTTTTTTTTTTTTTTTTTTTTTTTTTTTTTTTTTTTTTTTTTTTTTTTTTTTTTTTTTTTTTTTTTTTTTTTTTTTTTTTTTTTTTTTTTTTTTTTTTTTTTTTTTTTTTTTTTTTTTTTTTTTTTTTTTTTTTTTTTTTTTTTTTTTTTTTTTTTTTTTTTTTTTTTTTTTTTTTTTTTTTTTTTTTTTTTTTTTTTTTTTTTTTTTTTTTTTTTTTTTTTTTTTTTTTTTTTTTTTTTTTTTTTTTTTTTTTTTTTTTTTTTTTTTTTTTTTTTTTTTTTTTTTTTTATTTTTTTTTTTTTTTTTTTTTTTTTTTTTTTTATCTTTTTAAATATTTTCTAATTTTATATTTGGTTTTTCAATTTTAAAACAAACACACAAAACAAAACAAAAAACATTTAGTAAAAAAAACTTTAAACATATTAGAAAAATAAACAAACATTTTCATGCATTGCACACTCCCCCTCAAATACAGCATATTAGACTATACTAAATTTACAAACTCCCCCTAAAATCATGTATTCTACCCTTTTTCTCCCCCTCAAACATTGCATGCAATACCAAGTAAAACACATCAATGTTTGATATAGAAAATGAACATAGAATACATGGCATTAAAGCATTTAAGTTTGTAAATCAAGCATTCCCAACTTGGTTTTCAGAAAATTGAACCTGTTTTCATCCAAAGGCTTAGTGAAAAGGTCTGCAAGTTGGTAGTCTGTTGGGACAAAATAGAGTTCGATGTTACCTTTCTCGACATGATCTTTAAGAAAATGGTACCGAACATCTATGTGCTTGGTCTTTGTGTGCTGTACAGGATTGCAAGAAATGGCAATAGCACTCTTTGAGTCACAGTAAATGGGAATTCTGTTGAATTGGAATCCATAATCAGTCAACTGAGTCTTCATCCAAAGAACTTGTGAACAACAGCTTGCTGCAGCAACGTATTCAGCTTCTGCAGTAGATGTGGATACACAATTCTGTTTCTTTGAAGACCAACTGACTAATCTATCCCCAAGAAACTGTACACTCCCAGAGGTACTCTTTCGATCAAGCTTACAACCTGCATGGTCAGCATCCGAGTATGCAATTAACTGAAACCCGGTATCCCTTGGATACCAGAGACCAAGGTTCACTGTGCCTTTCAGGTATCGGAATATCCGTTTAACGGCCTGGAAATGACTTTCCTTGGGATTGGCCTGGTACCTGGCACACATGCATGTGGCGAACATAATATCCGGGCGACTAGCAGTCAAGTACATGAGTGACCCTATCATACTGCGATATTTCTTTTGATCAAAAGATTTTCCATTTAAGTCAGCATTTATCTTTGTTCGAGCTTCCATGGGTGTCCCAATCGTTTGACAATCCATCATATCAAACTTTTTCAACATGTCCAAAATGTACTTAGATTGACAGATAAAAGTACCATTTGACAATTGTTTTACTTGAAGGCCAAGGAAAAAGTTTAATTCACCCATCATGCTCATTTCAAATTTCTTGATCATTAAAGCAGAGAAATTCTTGCAGTATTTAGGATTAGTTGACCCGAAAATTATGTCGTCAACATAAATCTGGATTAGAATAATGTCACTTCCTTGTCGTTTTATAAACAAGGTAGTGTCAATCGAACCTTTATTAAAACCAGATTTCACAAGATAAGAGGATAGAGCATCATACCATGCACGAGGCGCTTGTTTCAGACCATATAATGCCTTGTCTAACCTGTAAACGTAGTCTGGATGTTTGGAACTCACAAAACCTTCTGGTTGTTCAACGTACACTTCTTCTTTGAGAATTCCATTCAAGAAAGCAGTTTTAACATCCATCTGGTAGACTGTGAAGTTCTTGTAGGCAGCATAGGCAAGAAACATCCGAATAGCCTCAATTCGTGCAACTGGTGCGAATGTCTCATCATAGTCAATTCCATCTTGTTGGCAATATCCCTTTGCAACCAATCGTGCTTTGTTGCGTACAACAACTCCAGTTTCATCCTTTTTATTCTTGAAGATCCACTTGGTTTTAATTGGCTCCTTGTTCTTGTAAGGATTTGGAACCAATTTCCACACCTCAAGGCGTTCAAATTGATTCAGTTCCTCTTGCATAGCTTTCACCCAATCTGGACAACTTAGAGCTTCATTCACTGTCTTTGGTTCAACAATGCTTAGAAAATTTACAAACTCCCCCTAAAATCATGTATTCTACCCTTTTTCTCCCCCTCAAACATTGCATGCAATACCAAGTAAAACACATCAATGTTTGATATAGAAAATGAACATAGAATACATGGCATTAAAGCATTTAAGTTTGTAAATCAAGCATTCCCAACTTGGTTTTCAGAAAATTGAACCTGTTTTCATCCAAAGGCTTAGTGAAAAGGTCTGCAAGTTGGTAGTCTGTTGGGACAAAATAGAGTTCGATGTTACCTTTCTCGACATGATCTTTAAGAAAATGGTACCGAACATCTATGTGCTTGGTCTTTGTGTGCTGTACAGGATTGCAAGAAATGGCAATAGCACTCTTTGAGTCACAGTAAATGGGAATTCTGTTGAATTGGAATCCATAATCAGTCAACTGAGTCTTCATCCAAAGAACTTGTGAACAACAGCTTGCTGCAGCAACGTATTCAGCTTCTGCAGTAGATGTGGATACACAATTCTGTTTCTTTGAAGACCAACTGACTAATCTATCCCCAAGAAACTGTACACTCCCAGAGGTACTCTTTCGATCAAGCTTACAACCTGCATGGTCAGCATCCGAGTATGCAATTAACTGAAACCCGGTATCCCTTGGATACCAGAGACCAAGGTTCACTGTGCCTTTCAGGTATCGGAATATCCGTTTAACGGCCTGGAAATGACTTTCCTTGGGATTGGCCTGGTACCTGGCACACATGCATGTGGCGAACATAATATCCGGGCGACTAGCAGTCAAGTACATGAGTGACCCTATCATACTGCGATATTTCTTTTGATCAAAAGTTTTTTTAAGTTTTATTTTTTTTTTTTTTTTTTTTTTTTTTTTTTTTTTTTTTTTTTTTTTTTTTTTTTTTTTTTTTTTTTTTTTTTTTTTTTTTTTTTTTTTTTTTTTTTTTTTTTTTTTTTTTTTTTTTTTTTTTTTTTTTTTTTTTTTTTTTTTTTTTTTTTTTTTTTTTTTTTTTTTTTTTTTTTTTTTTTTTTTTTTTTTTTTTTTTTTTTTTTTTTTTTTTTTTTTTTTTTTTTTTTTTTTTTTTTTTTTTTTTTTTTTTTTTTTTTTTTTTTTTTTTTTTTTTTTTTTTTTTTTTTTTTTTTTTTTTTTTTTTTTTTTTTTTTTTTTTTTTTTTTTTTTTTTTTTTTTTTTTTTTTTTTTTTTTTTTTTTTTTTTTTTTTTTTTTTTTTTTTTTTTTTTTTTTTTTTTTTTTTTTTTTTTTTTTTTTTTTTTTTTTTTTTTTTTTTTTTTTTTTTTTTTTTTTTTTTTTTTTTTTTTTTTTTTTTTTTTTTTTTTTTTTTTTTTTTTTTTTTTTTTTTTTTTTTTTTTTTTTTTTTTTTTTTTTTTTTTTTTTTTTTTTTTTTTTTTTTTTTTTTTTTTTTTTTTTTTTTTTTTTTTTTTTTTTTTTTTTTTTTTTTTTTTTTTTTTTTTTTTTTTTTTTTTTTTTTTTTTTTTTTTTTTTTTTTTTTTTTTTTTTTTTTTTTTTTTTTTTTTTTTTTTTTTTTTTTTTTTTTTTTTTTTTTTTTTTTTTTTTTTTTTTTTTTTTTTTTTTTTTTTTTTTTTTTTTTTTTTTTTTTTTTTTTTTTTTTTTTTTTTTTTTTTTTTTTTTTTTTTTTTTTTTTTTTTTTTTTTTTTTTTTTTTTTTTTTTTTTTTTTTTTTTTTTTTTTTTTTTTTTTTTTTTTTTTTTTTTTTTTTTTTTTTTTTTTTTTTTTTTTTTTTTTTTTTTTTTTTTTTTTTTTTTTTTTTTTTTTTTTTTTTTTTTTTTTTTTTTTTTTTTTTTTTTTTTTTTTTTTTTTTTTTTTTTTTTTTTTTTTTTTTTTTTTTTTTTTTTTTTTTTTTTTTTTTTTTTTTTTTTTTTTTTTTTTTTTTTTTTTTTTTTTTTTTTTTTTTTTTTTTTTTTTTTTTTTTTTTTTTTTTTTTTTTTTTTTTTTTTTTTTTTTTTTTTTTTTTTTTTTTTTTTTTTTTTTTTTTTTTTTTTTTTTTTTTTTTTTTTTTTTTTTTTTTTTTTTTTTTTTTTTTTTTTTTTTTTTTTTTTTTTTTTTTTTTTTTTTTTTTTTTTTTTTTTTTTTTTTTTTTTTTTTTTTTTTTTTTATAATCTTCTGGATTTGTTGATGGATTTGTCACTTGAGAGATAACATGAGGTTGAGTATGCAACTCTGAATAATCAGTAGGTGGAGGAGAATCAGATGTTGAACTATCATCTGATGATTGTGATGGTGAAGACTCATTGGGATCCATCTCTTTCGAACTTGAACTTGATGGTTCATTTGAATTCACTTCAGGTGCAGGGACTTCTTTTGAAACTTTGAAAAATTCTTCGAACAAGATATCCAAATCTTGTGATGTTGGAGTAGAGAATGATGATTTGACATTTGAAGTAGTTTTTGTTGCGGAAGCTTGTGGACTTTGAAGTTCGGGTCTTGAACTGTGTTGTTCAAGAACCATTCCTGAGAGTTCATCAAATTTGACATTCATACTCTCTTCGATTCTCTTGGTTCTTCGGTTATATACACGATATGCAATGGATTCTCTTGAATAACCGATGAAATATGCCTCATCGCCTTTTGGTTCAAATTTGCCCAGATTGTCTCGATCATTGAGAACATAACATACACATCCAAAAATGTGTAAGAAGTTCACATTGGGCTTTCTTTTGTTGATCACCTCATACGGAGTTTTATCAAACCTCTTGTTTATTATGGATCTGTTTTGAGTAAAACAAGCAGTAGCAACAGCTTCAGCCCATAGATTCGGTGGCAACTTCGAATAGGCAAGCATTGTTCTAGCTGCTTCAACAAGAGTTCGATTTCGACGTTCAACTACTCCATTCTGTTGAGGTGTACTGACAGCAGAAAATTGGTGTGAAATACCCATGGACTTGAAGAAAGAATCAATTGTTGAATTCTTGAATTCAGTGCCATTGTCTGAGCGAACTATTCTAACAAATGATTTGAGATTGACTTGGGTCTTCTTGATGAAATCAATAATCACTTGCGGAGTTTCACTCTTTCCATGAAGAAAGAATCAATTGTTGAATTCTTGAATTCAGTGCCATTGTCTGAGCGAACTATTCTAACAAATGATTTGAGATTGACTTGGGTCTTCTTGATGAAATCAATAATCACTTGCGGAGTTTCACTCTTTCCATGAAGAAAGAATCAATTGTTGAATTCTTGAATTCAGTGCCATTGTCTGAGCGAACTATTCTAACAAATGATTTGAGATTGACTTGGGTCTTCTTGATGAAATCAATAATCACTTGCGGAGTTTCACTCTTTCCATGAAGAAAGAATACCCAAGTGTAACGAGAATAATCATCTACAATCACTAGAATGTATCGCTTCCCATGGATACTTTGAACTTTCATTGGGCCACACAAATCCATATGAATAAGGTGCAAAGGACCTTCTGTACTTAGGTGCTTCTTTGGTTTGTGTGAAGCTTTCTTCATCTTTCCAATTGCACAAGCTGGACAAACATGTTCACTTTCATACTTGTAGTCCGGAAGACCTTCAACAAGTTGTTTATCCACGAGTGTATTAATCGTTTGAAAGTTAAGATGAGAAAGACGGCGATGCCATAACCAAGAATAGGAGCGATATGATCGTTTCCGAATCTTACAGTTCCCATAAACTTTTCAACATAGTTCGAAAGAATTGATTTGGTTCCAGTCATATGGCGAGAACATCCCGAGTCGACATACCATACACAAATGAGATATTCCTGCAAGGACAGGTAATATGTTTTAGGTACCCATGTAGATTGGGTCCTTGCAGGTTAGAGGGATAACATGCAAGTACACATAAAAAAAATTAAGCAAAATAACACGCAAACAAACACTTTATTCAAATAACAAATAAGCACACATAAATGTTCAAAACACATATACGAATTACAAGCAAGGAAGTGTAAAAGTTTATACACATGTTTTGGTACAAGCAGGACTAGTCCTAGATTTATCAGTATTATCTAATGTAATCGATCTACGAACAATCCACACTTGTTTGACAGTAGAAGTTCTCCCATCAAGCTTAACTTTACTAGAAGCATTCAAATATCTATCCTTAGGGATCCATCTACTGCTACTAGTTAAGCACACGTCACCTGAAACACGAACATTCTTTGAGTTAGCAAACAATTTGTCAACTTTGTTCTTAACAGGTTTCTTTTTGATGGGTTCTGTGGTCTTATTCACTTTCTTAATGTTATTAGGTGACAACCATCCATACTGGTCTTTGTATTTAGTCATGCCTGTAACAGTATCTCTAACCCTATGTAAAGTGCACTTAGGATTCGTCTGAGAGTACCTAGGGAAACTAGAATACCTAACCTGCTGAGGTTGATTGTTACCTAATGAGAAAGATTCAATTGTAACAATCTTCTGACCACTGCTTGTTTTGACTTCTTTTTGAGACTCAGATTTAGATTTGACCTTGTACATCTGTTGTTGCCTAGAAGTCTTTGATTCAGAATGTGTGGTCTTGGGTTTTGATACACACTTTGGTAATGGTCTGGTCTTCGGTTTTGAGTCAGTCTTGGGTAATTGTTTGGTCTTTGACTGTTGGGTAGTCTTTGATCTTTGGAACTTATCGTATGAAGATTGTGAAGAGTGTGACTGTGGAATCTTTTTTAGATTAAAATCAAGTTTTTCGTCCTTTTGAACAAAATGTTTTTCAAAGTCAGGATCATAATCAAGATTTTCTTCCAAAAATGTTGATAATTCATCAGTTTCCAACTTCACACTTACTTCATTTTTCTTTATCGGATTTAGACTTTGCTTGAGTGAAATTGATGCTTTATCTTTATGAAATTGAAGTGCTATTTTCTGAAGTTGGAATTCAACTTTTAAATCATTAAGTTCTTTTAGCACATTTAATCTCTGTTTTCGTTCTTTTTCAAACTTTTGTTTGAAAGCATCAATTTCATTCAAGTAAGATTGAGTTCCTTCAGAAAACTTGGTGAAAGTCTCAATTTCAGAGGTAATTGGGAAAAAATAATCATCAATATCATGAACATCATCTAAATCACCATCAGTTTGAACAGAAACATGCACAACTTGACTCTCAGTTTGCACAGATGCATTCATGATTTCACAAATTGAACATGCAGTTTGTGAAGTTGTCTCATTTTGACACACAGACTGGTTTGGTAGATTTGGAGTGGCCATAACTTCACAAACAGGACAATCGGGGTGATCACAATCATTTTCATGATTCTTGAGTGGGTCAATAACATAGTGATTTTGAGGTTGTAGATTATCTATCAAAGATTGCTTTTCATCAAGTGACTTTTCCAGATTTTCAATTACCTTTTCCAAAACTATCTGTGGAACATAAGGTCTCAAAATTGCAGGTTTTGGAATAGGAATAGGATTTTCCAAAGATTTTTCTGTAAAACACTCAAGAATTTCCGGTATGACAGCCTCATGATTGTCTTTGATTGTGTTGTGTGTAGAGTTAGCGAAAAAATCATATGACTCATCCATTAACTCATAGTTAAAATAGACTTTTGCACCCTTTTCTAGAAAATCATCAGCCTCATAATCACTATTGGTCGGTCTCACAAATTGGTCTGTCATCCCACATCTCAGATAAGATTCGTTGTATAACGATGGGACTTCTTTTTGTACTTCGAGCAAACATTTTGGATTATTATAACCCAACCCTGATGTGAAAATTGTTTCTGAATTTCTGGGCCTGTTTAAATAGACTTGTTGATATGAACGATTTATCTTATACAACTTTTCTTGATAGGACTTGATTTCAGCTTTCAACTCATCATTTTCTTTATCAAGTTTTTGTTTAAGAGAATCTTTTATACAACATTCATATTTTAGGTCAGAAATTTTATTTTCAAATTCCGTCACATCAGGGATAGATTCTTTCATCTTGACATTCAAAGACTCAATGTCTTCAGCCAAAGCATTTGCTCAAAACATCTCATTGGTCTTCTCAACTTGAAGTTGTCGTACAATCTTGCTCAGTTCAAGAACTTTGGTCTCAAGTTCTTGTTTCTCAAGATGCAGTTTGGAGTTTTGAGTAAAAGAGACTGCTGCTTTTTCAGATTTCAAATTTTCAAATTCTTTTTGAAATGTATCAATTTTAATTTGAAAATCTTTTTCTTTGTCCTCCAAATATTTCTTTAATTTTAGATTCTTTTTACTCAACTCCCTGCAGTCTTTCCTTGCTGTCTCAGCCATATCCATATAATATTTCAACACAGATTTGGGAAAAGAGATTACCTCATCCTCGACTTCAGAAACACTTTCATCTTCTTCCTCCAACTCCTTTGACTTCTTGATCTTTGTCATGAAGCACACATTTGCTGCAAGTTCGTCTGTCTCCTCGTCAGAAAGATGTAACCACTTGTCATCCTCAGCGAGAAGAGCAATTCCGCTTTCCTCTTGTCTTGCCAGCAAAAGTTTGTACTTGTAGTACTCGGAGTTCAGAAACCTTTTCTTCCATTGAGGATAAGATCCTCTAAATAAGACAGGTGGTCTTCCTTCAGAACCAAGTGCTAAAGCCTCTCTTGAAGCCATTGCAAGCAATAAAAGACTTAGAAAAAATTTGAGATTTTTCAATTTCAACTAAATGCAGAGCTTAAACCTCTGCAAATAGAACAAGTAAGAAATTTCAAAATTTCAAAATTTTTGATTTTTCAACCCCCGCGAAGATTATTGATGGAAAATGGTTTTGAGAAATTTTCTTGAAAATTTTTGATTTGAGATCCTTAAATGGTACAAGTGACCAAGTTCTTAAAAACAACTAAGTGCCGAGCTTAGTTCTCTGCAAATAGTGTAAGTAACCAAGTTCTTAAAAACAACTAAGTGCCGAGCTTAGTTCTCTGCAAATAGTGTAAGTAACCAAGTTCTTAAAAACAACTAAGTGCCGAGCTTAGTTCTCTGCAAATAGTGTAAGTAACCAAGTTCTTAAAAACAACTAAGTGCCGAGCTTAGTTCTCTGCAAATAGTGTAAGTAACCAAGTTCTTAAAAACAACTAAGTGCCGAGCTTAGTTCTCTGCAAATAGTGTAAGTAACCAAGTTCTTAAAAACAACTAAGTGCCGAGCTTAGTTCTCTGCAAATAGTGTAAGTAACCAAGTTCTTAAAAACAACTAAGTGCCGAGCTTAGTTCTCTGCAAATAGTGTAAGTAACCAAGTTCTTAAAAACAACTAAGTGCCGAGCTTAGTTCTCTGCAAATAGTGTAAGTAACCAAGTTCTTAAAAACAACTAAGTGCCGAGCTTAGTTCTCTGCAAATAGTGTAAGTAACCAAGTTCTTAAAAACAACTAAGTGCCGAGCTTAGTTCTCTGCAAATAGTGTAAGTAACCAAGTTCTTAAAAACAACTAAGTGCCGAGCTTAGTTCTCTGCAAATAGTGTAAGTAACCAAGTTCTTAAAAACAACTAAGTGCCGAGCTTAGTTCTCTGCAAATAGTGTAAGTAACCAAGTTCTTAAAAACAACTAAGTGCCGAGCTTAGTTCTCTGCAAATAGTGTAAGTAACCAAGTTCTTAAAAACAACTAAGTGCCGAGCTTAGTTCTCTGCAAATAGTGTAAGTAACCAAGTTCTTAAAAACAACTAAGTGCCGAGCTTAGTTCTCTGCAAATAGTGTAAGTAACCAAGTTCTTAAAAACAACTAAGTGCCGAGCTTAGTTCTCTGCAAATAGTGTAAGTAACCAAGTTCTTAAAAACAACTAAGTGCCGAGCTTAATTCTCTGCAAATAGTACAACTTATAAATTCACTTGGTCGAAGAATCAATTTCAACTATTTGCCGAACAAAGCTCTGCAAATAGAACAAGTGAAGTTCCAGTACTTAGCCAAATTTCTGAAACACGTATTTGCCGAGCAAAATGCTCTGCAAATAGAACAAGTGAAGTTCCAGTACTTAGCCAAATTTCTGAAACACGTATTTGCCGAGCAAGGAGCTCTGCAAATAGAACAAGTGAAGTTCCAGTACTTAGCCAAATTTCTGAAACACGTATTTGCCGAGCAAGGAGCTCTGCAAATAGAACAAGTGAAGTTCCAGTACTTAGCCAAATTTCTGAAACACGTATTTGCCGAGCAAAATGCTCTGCAAATAGAACAAGTGAAGTTCCAGTACTTAGCCAAATTTCTGAAACACGTATTTGCCGAGCAAAATGCTCTGCAAATAGAACAAGTGAAGTTCCAGTACTTAGCCAAATTTCTGAAACACGTATTTGCCGAGCAAGGAGCTCTGCAAATAGAACAAGTGAAGTTCCAGTACTTAGCCAAATTTCTGAAACACGTATTTGCCGAGCAAAATGCTCTGCAAATAGAACAAGTGAAGTTCCAGTACTTAGCCAAATTTCTGAAACACGTATTTGCCGAGCAAGGAGCTCTGCAAATAGAACAAGTGAAGTTCCAGTACTTAGCCAAATTTCTGAAACACGTATTTGCCGAGCAAAATGCTCTGCAAATAGAACAAGTGAAGTTCCAGTACTTAGCCAAATTTCTGAAACACGTATTTGCCGAGCAAGGAGCTCTGCAAATAGAACAAGTGAAGTTCCAGTACTTAGCCAAATTTCTGAAACACGTATTTGCCGAGCAAGGAGCTCTGCAAATAGAACAAGTGAAGTTCCAGTACTTAGCCAAATTTCTGAAACACGTATTTGCCGAGCAAGGAGCTCTGCAAATAGAACAAGTGAAGTTCCAGTACTTAGCCAAATTTCTGAAACACGTATTTGCCGAGCAAGGAGCTCTGCAAATAGAACAAGTGAAGTTCCAGTACTTAGCCAAATTTCTGAAACACGTATTTGCCGAGCAAAATGCTCTGCAAATAGAACAAGTGAAGTTCCAGTACTTAGCCAAATTTCTGAAACACGTATTTGCCGAGCAAGGAGCTCTGCAAATAGAACAAGTGAAGTTCCAGTACTTAGCCAAATTTCTGAAACACGTATTTGCCGAGCAAGGAGCTCTGCAAATAGAACAAGTGAAGTTCCAGTACTTAGCCAAATTTCTGAAACACGTATTTGCCGAGCAAAATGCTCTGCAAATAGAACAAGTGAAGTTCCAGTACTTAGCCAAATTTCTGAAACACGTATTTGCCGAGCAAAATGCTCTGCAAATAGAACAAGTGAAGTTCCAGTACTTAGCCAAATTTCTGAAACACGTATTTGCCGAGCAAGGAGCTCTGCAAATAGTGTAAGTAACCAAGTTCTTAAAAACAACTAAGTGCCGAGCTTAGTTCTCTGCAAATAGTGTAAGTAACCAAGTTCTTAAAAACAACTAAGTGCCGAGCTTAGTTCTCTGCAAATAGTACAAATAGAACTTGTACTTAGTCACACCACCCAACAACACTTGTTTGCCGAGCTAAACTTCTGCAAACAATGCAAGTAGCACCAGTCTCAACTCAAGAATTCTCAATTCTCAAAAACAACTATTTGCCGAGCAAAATGCTCTGCAAATAGAACAAGTGAAGTTCCAGTACTTAGCCAAATTTCTGAAACACGTATTTGCCGAGCAAAATGCTCTGCAAATAGAACAAGTGAAGTTCCAGTACTTAGCCAAATTTCTGAAACACGTATTTCGTATCCCTTGATGTCGCAGCAAGGGCAGGGTTCTAGTTACTCGATCTGGCCATTGCAGAGTGTTGCGTGAGTGAGTTGTACGTCGTTAGGGTACTAACCTTTGAAGAGAAACGGTGATGATCATTACTTTGAATAATCAAGAATATAAAGGATATAGAATTTTGTTTCGAATAAGTGGGATAGGAAATAGGAAATCAAAAGATTCATTAAGGCTCGAATCAGACTCCTTGCGCGAGTTAAAGGAGTCACTTCTCTGTCTTTCGTTGCCCAATGGACTCCAACTTTTGATGACGTCAATATATGTCGCGCCGGCTTAGAATATAGATAGTTGTTTGCGTACACGCGTTAGAATAGAAATATCGCACCAAATTTCAGGGTTACCATTCTCAGGACGTGTCGTCTAGAATATATATGGGAATGCGTCCTACCAGTGTCGTTGTATCGTCATATGGCTTTAATACCGCTCGTCTTTTATAAGTCTCCAATTTCATTCGGCGTTTCCATATGTTTCTCACCATCTCAGATCGAATACAAAGGTTATGCGTAGTATCTGAGGGGATAGAGTCGCGTCATATCTTGGGGCTACAATTCTTAGAGTATATCGTCCAACGTTCGTGGGAAGATGTTCCACCAATGATATTGCGTTGTCATATGTCTATAATGAATAGTGGTGTCGTAAGAAATAGGATGGGGGATAATTTCAAAAGAGCACGAGTGAACGAATATTGGATTAGAGGGGTACTTAATGACAACTTCCATACTTAAGAAATTTCTAATTCATTTTGCATTTCTCAGGGACAATCACTAGTTCCCAAGCGGTCAAATCTCATCACGCAATATATATCTCAGTAGTACGGACTAACCATATTATAATCACATCTAGCAGGTGCCAGTTCTCAATAGTCAAATCTTAGAGCATAATAACTATCTCAATAATAAGGCACAACTATATAACCATTAAATCGTTCATGCACTAGCCCTCAATTAGCTCAATCTTAGGGCGCAATAACTATCTTAGTAGAAAGGCATGACTACATAATCGTCGCAATATTCACGCGCTAGTTTCAAATAGCTCAAACTTAGGGAGTAAAGGCTCTTATATCCATATCGTCCATGAAATTTCATATCAACTCGCCACGCCTATATTTTCTTTCTAAATCGATCATGAATAATCAACATCATTACTCAATAATTTGACCAAGTCATACTCCAAAATGATTTCGTGCCTTATAATAATCTCATTATTTTAAAGTGCATATGCTACTTAAAGTTCAACATCATAAATCACAAAGCTTTTACGCATGCATTTATCTCGCAATTTCCACTTTGCACATTCCAAACTTTCACATTGATATTTCAAACTTTCACATTGCACATTACAACTTTCACATTGATATTTCAAACTTTCACATTGATATTTCAAACTTTCACATTGATATTTCAAACTTTCACATTGATATTTCAAACTTTCACATTGATATTTCAAACTTTCACATTGATATTTCAAACTTTCACATTGATATTTCAAACTTTCACATTGATATTTCAAACTTTCACATTGATATTTCAAACTTTCACATTGATATTTCAAACTTTCACATTGATATTTCAAACTTTCACATTGATATTTCAAACTTTCACATTGATATTTCAAACTTTCACATTGATATTTCAAACTTTCACATTGATATTTCAAACTTTCACATTGATATTTCAAACTTTCACATTGATATTTCAAACTTTCACATTGATATTTCAAACTTTCACATTGATATTTCAAACTTTCACATTGATATTTCAAACTTTCACATTGATATTTCAAACTTTCACATTGATATTTCAAACTTTCACATTGATATTTCAAACTTTCACATTGATATTTCAAACTTTCACATTGATATTTCAAACTTTCACATTGATATTTCAAACTTTCACATTGATATTTCAAACTTTCACATTGATATTTCAAACTTTCACATTGATATTTCAAACTTTCACATTGATATTTCAAACTTTCACATTGATATTTCAAACTTTCACATTGATATTTCAAACTTTCACATTGATATTTCAAACTTTCACATTGATATTTCAAACTTTCACATTGATATTTCAAACTTTCACATTGATATTTCAAACTTTCACATTGATATTTCAAACTTTCACATTGATATTTCAAACTTTCACATTGATATTTCAAACTTTCACATTGATATTTCAAACTTTCACATTGATATTTCAAACTTTCACATTGATATTTCAAACTTTCACATTGATATTTCAAACTTTCACATTGATATTTCAAACTTTCACATTGATATTTCAAACTTTCACATTGATATTTCAAACTTTCACATTGATATTTCAAACTTTCACATTGATATTTCAAACTTTCACATTGATATTTCAAACTTTCACATTGATATTTCAAACTTTCACATTGATATTTCAAACTTTCACATTGATATTTCAAACTTTCACATTGATATTTCAAACTTTCACATTGATATTTCAAACTTTCACATTGATATTTCAAACTTTCACATTGATATTTCAAACTTTCACATTGATATTTCAAACTTTCACATTGATATTTCAAACTTTCACATTGATATTTCAAACTTTCACATTGATATTTCAAACTTTCACATTGATATTTCAAACTTTCACATTGATATTTCAAACTTTCACATTGATATTTCAAACTTTCACATTGATATTTCAAACTTCATGATGCATATAATTCCTCAAAGCTTATGCTAATTCCTGAAAAGCATGAAGAAAAAGTGTCAACTACGAAAACGTAGTTGGTGAGTGCATAGGTTTTCAAGTAAATCTCGTTACATATCCATTTCAAAATAGTTTGAGAAATTCTTGGTATATTATAAAGTTTTCATTCGTCACATTTATCGTGAGAGAAAAATGTATCAATCGATTGATCATTCGTCATACCAAAACCATTCGGTCATCAATGTTTCAATATCGCCAATTTCAACAACTTTCAAGATTCCATATAAGGTCCAATACCCAAACCGTATGTTCAAACCATAACATCCAACCATACATAATATCGATACCACTTGGTCAATGGTAAGACTACCATGACATAATTTGATGAGATTGTTCTTGAGCCACTACTAAGACCATTTTACGTCAAAATAATAATAATGATAATATGTCCCGAAGATATGATAATAGAAGCACATGCTGTCAATCACGTGCAATAATGATAATAAAAGGGTCGTGCCATGGAGACGACCGATAATAAAAGTAGATTAGAGCACCCCTAGGCAGACCGGAGATGAGGGCGGCCACTCAGGCGGCCAGTCAACCCGCTGCCATCTTGGTGAGTGAGGGGACGAATCCTAGTTGCGCAACCCTCTAACTACAGGCCTCAATGAGTTAATAGTAGTGTACAGGGGACCACCGTTTGACAGTACTCAAGCTCATCACATAATATATAACATGTTGAACATACAATATAACTCCCATATCGTTATCATTATTTCAAAGAATCATTTCATAAAAGAAAACAATTTTATTTATCATGCTTTTCACCCCGCAAGTAAAACATATAAAAGAGTTTGAAAGGGGGCTATGACTCACCTTGATATGCCGCATATTATATTCACTTATCCAAAATGGGTACTTCCCATCTATCGCTTCCTTGATCATATAACCGTCATATTCCTCAATCACATTCCAAGCCAAGACTATCCCTACGATAGGACTAATATACGTAAGTTCCTATCTTAAGCCATCACTAAGAAATGCCACTTTCATTATGTTGTCATAAATTTTTGGGATCCAAGTATATTGTTAATATTTGCATCTTTTTGGTTGTAGAGAGTGTTGGTGTAAAAGGGTCACTTTCGTTATACATGTAGTTATAAGTTGTTAGAATTTCGGTAACTTGCCTTTGATTATCATGGTTCCCATTGTGTGCTTTGCTTAATTATAATATTTGACATTAGTAACTTCATAATATTAGTATTTATGAATACTTTCTGATTTATGACTATGTATTTAATTTAATATTATTTAATTAATTATTTATTCATTTTCTTGATTTATTAACCAAATAATTCTTTAAAAATACTTTTAAGTACCTCACTTGCCTTTATAATTTGTGGCTAATTATATTTGGGTTATATTCTGATTATTATGCTTTTTAACTTAGAATATTGTGATATATATATTTATTTATGTACTTTTTCTATTAATTTAAAAATAGTTATTAATTAGTGATTTTCACTTACTTAATTATTTCTAAATTATATGACATTTGTTCTTTGACTTAAAATGATTTTACTCCAGTAGGTTTTAGTCACTTTCATCATTGGTTGTGATTATTTAACCAATTTCATGATTTATATACTTTATTTATTTATTTATTTACCTTTTTAATTATCATTTAAATTTAATAATTAATAGAAATTCTTAGAAATCACCACACAACTTTTTGGCTAAAAATCCCAGCCTTTTAGGCAACTTTTATCATGGGAAAAATCATATCAATTCAACCTCTCTTGTGTCTCGCTCATTTTGAGGATTCTAAGCTTATAATCGTTTACCGAAATAGTGATTTTAGCCTCATTTTTCGAGCAATTCAAATGCGTCAAAATGGATTTTCATCCTTATTTCATTATTTACAGAATGATCATTATACTTTGGTGTCTTAAGTCGTGATAGTGGTGGTGGTGTGATATGTGCAAATTAAAGCTTTCGGTTAGTGCTTATATGAACCGCATTAGTGATTTGTAGGCTTGTCTTTGCCATTTAATAACCAAGTTAAGTTTTATAACTTTTATTTGACATATTCTCAGTAGGTTTATGATACTTTTTGTTACAAGATTGTTGGAGTTGATTAAAGTTGCAATCTAGTGACTTTTAGCTTATTTTGTTGTGAAGAACTTTCACTTGGAATTTTCTGTTTTAACACTTATTTTCATAAAATGTTGAGTAGTCATTTTTGGTTAAGTTGAATTATTTGGATGTTGGTGATTTTTATACAGAGACATATATGTGTCCTATATTTATGTGAATGTTTGCTAAATTTTTAGACATTGTTTTCTACCTTTAAAAATTACAAAACCAAAGTTGGTCAGAATGCTTGCTGCTAAGCGACCCGAAATATTTTATAAAAGATTTCTATGATGAACATTTAAGAAAAATCTCCCAATTTTATTTTAAGTTAGGGACACTTTGAACTCAGTTCACACCAAGTTTAAACTTCTGAAACCTATTAGTTAAGAAATTAAAAATCTTCAAAGTTGACTCAACATTAAGACAAAAATCCAGTTTTGACCACTTTTGGTAGAAAAATCATATCTTTGGTTTGGTTTAGTATTTTTGAGTGATTCCAGTTGGAGGTTAAACTTAACTCTTTTATCTACAACTTTTATTTTGAAAGTTTTTCTTGAAACGGCCCTCACATGTTCAGTTTATCCGTCCAAAGACAGAAGAATAATTCTGTCAGAAAGTATTTCGGTCCAAACAACTCACCAATGACCATTCTTGCTTTATTAACACTTGAGTTCATCATTTACAAGATTAATACTTTATTTTTATACCTCTTAACATCAAATTTACAGATTATTATACCTCTTTTAACATATTTTTCACTTAATGCAAGTCCATATCAATCTCATAATCCAACAACAAGATTCAACTTTCTTAGATCTAACATGCATTCATTCAAATCAATACTTTTCAATACCAATCTTTATAGATCTATCATCTACAACATAAAAACATCTTTTTAATGAAAAATCTCAGAAATATATTCTTCAAAATATACAAAAACATATAGATCTATCAAAAGGAAAATCACTTTAAAAGCTACTAATCTATAACAACACTTTTGGGTCTTAAACTTGTTGAATCCTTGGATCTTTCTCATAGATTTCGACATGCATATGCATGAGGAGAAAGATCCTATCAACTTTGCCTTCATCAAGTGTATATTACAAAGAAAACAAGAAGAAAACATAAACTTTTGATAAAATCTTTGAAAAATAAGCAAGAACAAGATAGATCTAGTAAAGAGATGAAGATTTATACCCTTGAAGAACTCGGATTTGAAAGTGATTTTGGGCAGAAATTTCGTGACCCTAAAGCCTCAAATAACCCTTTTTTTCCAAGCTTAAAACAACCCTTAATCTTGCTTGAAACAACCCTTGCTTAACCCTTATTATTATTATTGATTAAGATGATTTTTCCCTTGCCTTTTTGTTGATTATTTGAGCCGAAATGGAGAGGAAGAAGAGAAGAGAAAGTGCAGAAAATTTGAGAGAAAAGAAGAAGAAGAATGTGTTTTTGAGAGAGAAAATGAAGTGGTGTGTTTTGGGGAGTTACAAAACTAAATGGTGGAGTGTAAAATGGAAATGAGAAGTGTATGGGTGTGTGTGAAGGGGGGGACGGCCAAAGGGAGGGGGGAGTGAAGGGTTTTCTATTTTTTTTTTATAAGTGTATAAGTGTGTATGTATGTATGTATATTTAAGTGGGTATTTGTTTTGTAAGAGTAATATATGTTTATTTGTAAGTATAGATAGTTGTTTGTGTCCAAGAGTATATATATGTATATATGCCGTGTATATATGTATGTGTGTACATGTTTGTATTTTTGTTTTGTCACTTAACCCATTGTATGTACATTTTGTATTTGTATTAAATATATATATATGTATATATATATACATACTCATTGTTGTTATTCAAGCACTTTTATGTACATATTGGTTTATCAATATATTTTTGAGATAGTCATTTTATTTTCGTGACCTTATATACTTTAATTGGCATGATTAATTAAATTGTTGGACATTTCGTAAGATTTATTGACTTTGTCACAAGTTGTGAGTCTTACATTATTATTTATATAACTTGAGTTCTTGAAATGAAGTTTTTGGTTTATTGACATTTCATCAAGTTCAATTAGAACTAGTTTATAGATTGGGGATTGTCTTGAATGATTATTGTTATTATTTATGGCATTTCTAAGATAGCTAGTCATTTACGGTATTTCATTGAACTAGAGGGCAATTATCACTATGCCTTAAATGTCTAGAAGGTCAATTCTCTTAATAAACCTCTAGGGATTGATACCTAGATAAGTCTAAGTAAATTGTTCTAGTCGGAAATTGAGGGTTGTTACATCATTACCCCCTTAACTGAAACTTTGTCCTCGAAGTTCGATCATTCATACGGTAGTAAAAATGGATAGACCAACAGTAAGGGTGTCTACACGGAGACATATAATGTGGGAAAGTCAAACAAGATTTCATCATGATTCTTGGTTTCTTGCGAGCTTTTAACTCTAGGTTTGGGGCATCCATTCCTCGGTTCCCTAAAATTCCTCTTGATTAGAACCTTTGAAAAAGGTTACAAATGTCGCTCACTTCATGAGACGACTAGAGATTAATCGTATGTAATGTCACATAGAGCAATAGTGTAAATGAGATGATGATTAGGTTATCAACACGGAGGTGTAAAATGAACAAACGGTTCGTAACGTGAGTTACAATAAAGTAGTGAGAGACGTTGGGTTATCGCTCGTTGGTGGCTACTCATTCTCATTGTCACTTGGTGTACCTTCCTTTATCGTTTGCTTTCTTAATTACAGAAACGTCTCAATGGATTCTCGCCTATCTTTATCTTTCTTCAGTTTGAAGTTGGACACGCTTGCCGCTACTTGAATTTATTGACTTCGTTTGTGATTAATCACTTGTTAAGGGATTACACCCCTAACAAGAGTGATACTAGCCCATTATGCCAAGTTGCAATAGAATTGCAAAGGTACCGCTTCGTAGTACCTTACTTTAGGGTTTCTAGTGTTGTCTCCGTTGTTTTATGGCGTGCAGGGGAATCATGAATTGTATGATGATAGTTTTTGTTTTTTTTTTTTTTTTTTTTTTTTTTTTTTTTTTTTTTTTTTTTTTTTTTTTTTTTTTTTTTTTTTTTTTTTTTTTTTTTTTTTTTTTTTTTTTTTTTTTTTTTTTTTTTTTTTTTTTTTTTTTTTTTTTTTTTTTTTTTTTTTTTTTTTTTTTTTTTTTTTTTTTTTTTTTTTTTTTTTTTTTTTTTTTTTTTTTTTTTTTTTTTTTTTTTTTTTTTTTTTTTTTTTTTTTTTTTTTTTTTTTTTTTTTTTTTTTTTTTTTTTTTTTTTTTTTTTTTTTTTTTTTTTTTTTTTTTTTTTTTTTTTTTTTTTTTTTTTTTTTTTTTTTTTTTTTTTTTTTTTTTTTTTTTTTTTTTTTTTTTTTTTTTTTTTTTTTTTTTTTTTTTTTTTTTTTTTTTTTTTTTTTTTTTTTTTTTTTTTTTTTTTTTTTTTTTTTTTTTTTTTTTTTTTTTTTTTTTTTTTTTTTTTTTTTTTTTTTTTTTTTTTTTTTTTTTTTTTTTTTTTTTTTTTTTTTTTTTTTTTTTTTTTTTTTTTTTTTTTTTTTTTTTTTTTTTTTTTTTTTTTTTTTTTTTTTTTTTTTTTTTTTTTTTTTTTTTTTTTTTTTTTTTTTTTTTTTTTTTTTTTTTTTTTTTTTTTTTTTTTTTTTTTTTTTTTTTTTTTTTTTTTTTTTTTTTTTTTTTTTTTTTTTTTTTTTTTTTTTTTTTTTTTTTTTTTTTTTTTTTTTTTTTTTTTTTTTTTTTTTTTTTTTTTTTTTTTTTTTTTTTTTTTTTTTTTTTTTTTTTTTTTTTTTTTTTTTTTTTTTTTTTTTTTTTTTTTTTTTTTTTTTTTTTTTTTTTTTTTTTTTTTTTTTTTTTTTTTTTTTTTTCTTTCTTTCTTTTTTTTTTTTTTTTTTTTTTTTTTTTTTTTTTTTTTTTTTTTTTTTTTTGGACAGGTTTGTTTGATTTTTTTTTTTTTTTTTTTTTTTTTTTTTTTTTTTTTTTTTTTTTTTTTTTTTTTTTTTTTCCTTCACTCTTCTTGGGCGCACTACTCCTTGGGTCGATGGTCCGTTGCAAATTGTTTTTCACTCAGATTCATCTTGTTTTAGCTTACCTCCCTACGACCGTTGACCTTGAGGGGATACTTTTCACGACTCCCTGTGCTTCTAAACTCGGGTGTTGAGCGTATATCGCTTTCTCTTGGCTCAGTTGATATGTTCTACTACTAGCTTGTCTTTCGATAGAGGTTTTCCAATTGATATTCCGAGGATAACGTGTGGAGTGCCGTAAAGATGAACGCTACCGGAACTACATCGGGTAAATGGTGTCAATGCCTTCACTTCATTTGTTTGGGTCGAATGACGTTTCTTCACTTCATATTCTACTCCAAATCATCTTCATTGATGCTAGTGAATAACTCTACTTGAAAGATAAAGTATAATCTTGCACTTCATACTCCTTGTTCGAGCATCTACCTTTGCTGTGATTACCCCCTTAACATTTTTCCTCTAGAAAAATGTAAGGGATTTCCTACTTTTCACTTTATCTCACCATCCTTGACGATCTTCATTTCGCCAAATTCCTGATTCCTTCATGTAGCGAATATCCGTTTGCTTTGGTGTTTTGAAAAAGAAAAGGATAGCTCAGAATCCCTTTTGTTACTCTTCCATCTTGAGGGTTACTCGACACATCCTAATTATCTTATTGTCCTTGGTTTTCTTCTTCTAATCACTTTCGTCTTCCAACATTGCTAGTGATCTCCCCCAAGTTCTAGGGAAGTCTTATATTTATCCAAAGGTGACCTTCATGTCACACGACCTTCCTTTCGTCGGCCGCTCAATTTTTCCTTCGGTCGATCAACATAGATAGGGAAGACCTTCAATTCTTTCTCCAAGTTAAAGCTTAGTATACTCTTCACTTGTGCTTCCATGTACTTTGACTTACACACCACATATCTTCTCCGCCCTACTTTATGTACATGATCCAATAACATCTTCTATGCTATATAGTTATCCCAAGTATTTCACTTATGGACGGCCGATGTCCCACGTCTTTCGTATCCCTTGATGTCGCAGCAAGGGCAGGGTTCTAGTTACTCGATCTCGCCATTGCAGAGTGTTGCGTGAGTGAGTTGTACGTCGTTAGGGTACTAACCTTTGAAGAGAAACGGTGATGATCATTACTTTGAATAATCAAGAATATAAAGGATATAGAATTTGGTTTCGAATAAGTGGGATAGGAAATAGGAAATCAAAAGATTCATTAAGGCTCGAATCAGACTCCTTGCGCGAGTTAAAGGAGTCACTTCTCTGTCTTTCGTTGCCCAATGGACTCCAACTTTTGATGACGTCAATATATGTCGCGCCGGCTTAGAATATAGATAGTTGTTTGCGTACACGCGTTAGAATAGAAATATCGCACCAAATTTCAGGGTTACCATTCTCAGGACGTGTCGTCTAGAATATATATGGGAATGCGTCCTACCAGTGTCGTTGTATCGTCATATGGCTTTAATACCGCTCGTCTTTTATAAGTCTCCAATTTCATTCGGCGTTTCCATATGTTTCGCACCATCTCAGATCGAATACAAAGGTTATGCGTAGTATCTGAGGGGATAGAGTCGCGTCATATCTTGGGGCTACAATTCTTAGAGTATATCGTCCAACGTTCGTGGGAAGATGTTCCACCAATGATATTGCGTTGTCATATGTCCATAATGAATAGTGGTGTCGTAAGAAATAGGATGGGGGATAATTTCAAAAGAGCACGAGTGAACGAATATTGGATTAGAGGGGTACTTAATGACAACTTCCATACTTAGGAAATTTCTAATTCATTTTGCATTTCTCAGGGACAATCACTAGTTCCCAAGCGGTCAAATCTCATCACGCAATATATATCTCAGTAGTACGGACTAACCACATTATAATCACATCTAGCAGGTGCCAGTTCTCAATAGTCAAATCTTAGAGCATAATAACTATCTCAATAATAAGGCACAACTATATAACCATTAAATCGTTCATGCACTAGCCCTCAATTAGCTCAATCTTAGGGCGCAATAACTATCTTAGTAGAAAGGCATGACTACATAATCGTCGCAATATTCACGCGCTAGTTTCAAATAGCTCAAACTTAGGGAGTAAAGGCTCTTATATCCATATCGTCCATGAAATTTCATATCAACTCGTCACGCCTATATTTTCTTTCTAAATCGATCATGAATAATCAACATCATTACTCAATAATTTGACCAAGTCATACTCCAAAATGATTTCGTGCCTTATAATAATCTCATTATTTTAAAGTGCATATGCTACTTAAAGTTCAACATCATAAATCACAAAGCTTTTACGCATGCATTTATCTCGCAATTTCCACTTTGCACATTCCAAACTTTCACATTGATATTTCAAACTTTCACATTGCACATTACAACTTTCACATTGAACACTATAAGCTTTCACATTGCAATCAAATCATGCCCAAATTCACATGTTATAGCATAGAGTAGCATGTATCAACGAATGCCTTTCAATCTTATATTCATTTCACTTCTAATGTGCAAAAAGGGGAATCCTACTAAACTAGCATAATCCTCAAGTAAAGAAAGTCTCGAATCGCTATATATGCTTAGGTGAATGTCTAAATGCAACACGTATGCTCATAAAAACGCGTGTAATAAAGATCTCTCTTTTTTTTTTCTTTTTTTTTTCTTTTTTTTTTTTGAAAAGGAATCCTTTTGAACATAAGTCCAAGTGGCCGTTTGAGTTTTACATGGTCCTCTCATAATTAAACATAGATTCATGACTTTACGTTTAATTATGGTCCTACCATGTAAAGCTCAAACTAGTCCGCTCAACCTTATGCTCGACTCGACTATAAAATTCGTTTTGAAAAGAGGCTATAGTCTTGGAATTCCCGGAGGAACCCCAATGTTCTCTATAACCTTAGTCTCTGATACCATTTTCTGTAACACCCCAACCAAGGCGGAACGATGAGATGTACAGAAAGTCGAGTATTCAAAACAAAGGATAATAGATAACATTCACCATAGCTTTAGTTGATAAAAATAATTTTACAATGCACAAGCATGTGAACCAATTCCCAAGTACAATACGTCTACCATACTTGGATATTGAGTCCACGGAACAAATAACAAATACATGAGATGATATACTACAATGATCAAGGCGGATTCCATTGCCCGTCACAAGGTTTGATCTTTGACTCCAAAGTGCAATGCAAACAATCATGATGCATATAATTCCTCAAAGCTTATGCTAATTCCTGAAAAGCATGAAGAAAAAGTGTCAACTACGAAAACGTAGTTGGTGAGTGCATAGGTTTACAAGTAAATCTCGTTACATATCCATTTCAAAATAGTTTGAGAAATTCTTGGTATATTATAAAGTTTTCATTCGTCACATTTATCGTGAGAGAAAAATGTATCAATCGATTGATCATTCGTCATACCAAAACCATTCGGTCATCAATGTTTCAATATCGCCAATTTCAACAACTTTCAAGATTCCATATAAGGTCCAATACCCAAACCGTATGTTCAAACCATAACATCCAACCATACATAATATCGATACCACTTGGTCAATGGTAAGACTACCATGACATAATTTGATGAGATTGTTCTTGAGCCACTACTAAGACCATTTTACGTCAAAATAATAATAATGATAATATGTCCCGAAGATATGATAATAGAAGCACATGCTGTCAATCACGTGCAATAATGATAATAAAAGGGTCGTGCCATGGAGACGACCGATAATAAAAGTAGATTAGAGCACCCCTAGGCAGACCGGAGATGAGGGCGGCCACTCAGGCGGCCAGTCAACCCGCTGCCATCTTGGTGAGTGAGAGGACGAATCCTAGTTGCGCAACCCTCTAACTACAGGCCTCAATGAGTTAATAGTAGTGTACAGGGGACCACCGTTTGACAGTACTCAAGCTCATCACATAATATATAACATGTTGAACATACAATATAACTCCCATATCGTTATCATTATTTCAAAGAATCATTTCATAAAAGAAAACAATTTTCACCCCGCAAGTAAAACATATAAAAGAGTTTGAAAGGGGGCTATGACTCACCTTGATATGCCGCATATTATATTCACTTATCCAAAATGGGTACTTCCCATCTATCGCTTCCTTGATCATATAACCGTCATATTCCTCAATCACATTCCAAGCCAAGACTATCCCTACGATAGGACTAATATACGTAAGTTCCTATCTTAAGCCATCACTAAGAAATGCCACTTTCATTATGTTGTCATAAATTTTGGGATCCAAGTATATTGTTAATATTTGCATCTTTTTGGTTGTAGAGAGTGTTGGTGTAAAAGGGTCACTTTCGTTATACATGTAGTTATAAGTTGTTAGAATTTCGGTAACTTGCCTTTGATTATCATGGTTCCCATTGTGTGCTTTGCTTAATTATAATATTTGACATTAGTAACTTCATAATATTAGTATTTATGAATACTTTCTGATTTATGACTATGTATTTAATTTAATATTATTTAATTAATTATTTATTCATTTTCTTGATTTATTAACCAAATAATTCTTTAAAAATACTTTTAAGTACCTCACTTGCCTTTATAATTTGTGGCTAATTATATTTGGGTTATATTCTGATTATTATGCTTTTTAACTTAGAATATTGTGATATATATATTTATTTATGTACTTTTTCTATTAATTTAAAAATAGTTATTAATTAGTGATTTTCACTTACTTAATTATTTCTAAATTATATGACATTTGTTCTTTGACTTAGAATGATTTTACTCCAGTAGGTTTTAGTCACTTTCATCATTGGTTGTGATTATTTAACCAATTTCATGATTTATATACTTTATTTATTTATTTACCTTTTTAATTATCATTTAAATTTAATAATTAATATAAATTCTTAGAAATCACCACACAACTTTTTGGCTAAAAATCCCAGGCCTTTTAGGCAACTTTTATCATGGGAAAAATCATATCAATTCAACCTCTCTTGTGTCTCGCTCATTTTGAGGATTCTAAGCTTATAAATCGTTTACCGAAATAGTGGTTTTAGCCTCATTTTTCGAGCAATTCAAATGCGTCAAAATGGATTTTCATCCTTATTTCATTATTTACAGAATTTTCATTATACTTTGGTGTCTTAAGTCGTGATAGTGGTGGTGGTGTGATATGTGCAAATTAAAGCTTTCGGTTAGTGCTTATATGAACCGCATTAGTGATTTGTAGGCTTGTCTTTGCCATTTAATAACCAAGTTAAGTTTTATAACTTTTATTTGACATATTCTCAGTAGGTTTATGATACTTTTTGTTACGAGATTGTTGGAGTTGATTAAAGTTGCAATCTAGTGACTTTTAGCTTATTTTGTTGTGAAGAACTTTCACTTGGAATTTTCTGTTTTAACACTTATTTTCATAAAATGTTGAGTAGTCATTTTTGGTTAAGTTGAATTATTTGGACGTTGGTGATTTTTATACAGAGACATATATGTGTCCTATATTTATGTGAATTTTGCTAAATTTTTAGACATTGTTTACTACCTCTAAAAATTACAAAACCAAAGTTGGTCAGAATGCTTGCTGCTATGCGACCCGAAATATTTTATAAAAGATTTCTATGATGAACATTTAAGAAAAATCTCCCAATTTTATTTTAAGTTAGGGACACTTTGAAATCAGTTCACACCAAGTTTAAACTTCTGAAACCTATTAGTTAAGAAATTAAAAATCTTCAAAGTTGACTCAACATTAAGACAAAAATCCAGTTTTGACCACTTTTGGTAGAAAAATCATATCTTTGGTTTGGTTTAGTATTTTTGAGTGATTCCAGTTGGAGGTTAAACTTAACTCTTTTATCTAAAACTTTTATTTTGAAAGTTTTTCTTGAAACGGCCCTCACATGTTCAGTTTATCCGTCCAAAGATAGAAGAATAATTCTGTCAGAAAGTATTTGGGTCCAAACAACTCACCAATGACCATTCTTGCTTTATTAACACTTGAGTTCATCATTTACAAGATTAATACTTTATTTTTATACCTCTTAAAATCAAATTTCCAGATTATTATACCTTTTTTAACATATTTTTCACTTAATACAAGTCCATATCCATCTCATAATCCAACAACAAGATTCAACTTTCTTAGATCTAACATGCATTCATTCAAATCAATACTTTTCAATACCAATCTTTATAGATCTATCATCTACAACATAAAAACATCTTTTTAATGAAAAATCTCAGAAATATATTCTTCAAAATATACAAAAACATATAGATATATCAAAAGGAAAATCACTTTAAAAGCTACTAATCTATAACAACACTTTTGGGTCTTAAACTTGTTGAATCCTTGGATCTTTCTCATAGATTTTGACATGCATATGCATGAGGAGAAAGATCCTATCAACTTTGCCTTCATCAAGTGTATATTACAAAGAAAACAAGAAGAAAACATAAACTTTTGATAAAATCTTTGAAAAATAAGCAAGAACAAGATAGATCTAGTAAAGAGATGAAGATTTATACCCTTGAAGAACTCGGATTTGAAAGTGATTTTGGGCAGAAATTTCGTGACCCTAAAGCCTCAAATAACCCTTTTTTTCCAAGCTTAAAACAACCCTTAATCTTGCTTGAAACAACCCTTGCTTAACCCTTATTATTATTATTGATTAAGATGATTTTTCCCTTGCCTTTTTGTTGATTATTTGAGCCGAAATGGAGAGGAAGAAGAGAAGAGAAAGTGCAGAAAATTTGAGAGAAAAGAAGAAGAAGAATGTGTTTTTGAGAGAGAAAATGAAGTGGTGTGTTTTGGGGAGTTACAAAACTAAATGGTGGAGTGTAAAATGGAAATGAGAAGTGTATGGGTGTGTGTGAAGGGGGGGACGGCCAAAGGGAGGGGGGAGTGAAGGGTTTTCTATTATTTTTTTTATAAGTGTATAAGTGTGTATGTATGTATGTATGTATATTTAAGTGGGTATTTGTTTTGTAAGAGTAATATATGTTTATTTGTAAGTATAGATAGTTGTTTGTGTCCAAGAGTATATATATGTATATATGCCGTGTATATATGTATGTGTGTACATGTTTGTATTTTTGTTTTGTCACTTAACCCATTGTATGTACATTTTGTATTTGTATTAAATATATATATATATTATATATATATATATATATATATATATATATATACATACTCATTGTTGTTATTCAAGCACTTTTATGTACATATTGGTTTATCAATATATTTTTGAGATAGTCATTTTATTTTCGTGACCTTATATACTTTAATTGGCATGATTAATTAAATTGTTGGACATTTCGTAAGATTTATTGACTTTGTCACAAGTTGTGAGTCTTACATTATTATTTATATAACTTGAGTTCTTGAAATGAAGTTTTTGGTTTATTGACATTTCATCAAGTTCAATTAGAACTAGTTTATAGATTGGGGATTGTCTTGAATGATTATTGTTATTGTTTATGGCATTTCTAAGATAGCTAGTCATTTACGGTATTTCATTGAACTAGAGGGCAATTATCACTATGCCTTAAATGTCTAGAAGGTCAATTCTCTTAATAAACCTCTAGGGATTGATACCTAGATAAGTCTAAGTAAATTGTCCTAGTCGGAAATTGAGGGTTGTTACATCACAACTACAAAGATGTTTAGATGTTATATGTGAAGATGCAAAAGATGACTAGGCACATTTAGGATGACCCATCCTATATGAAAGATGTTTAATGCAAGATGTGATAAAATAGATGTGATGACTTGTGATGACATGTGCCTTAAAGATGAAATGTGACTTTTCTATAATGTTTAAAGGGACAAATGTTTTATTAATGATGTGTTATCTTACTTAGCTAATTCGTTAGCTAACACTTGTTTCTTGAAATGAAGTTTTTGGTTTATTGACATTTCATCAAGTTCAATTAGAACTAGTTTATAGATTGGGGATTGTCTTGAATGATTATTGTTATTGTTTATGGCATTTCTAAGATAGCTAGTCATTTACGGTATTTCATTGAACTAGAGGGCAATTATCACTATGCCTTAAATGTCTAGAAGGTCAATTCTCTTAATAAACCTCTAGGGATTGATACCTAGATAAGTCTAAGTAAATTGTCCTAGTCGGAAATTGAGGGTTGTTACATCACAACTACAAAGATGTTTAGATGTTATATGTGAAGATGCAAAAGATGACTAGGCACATTTAGGATGACCCATCCTATATGAAAGATGTTTAATGCAAGATGTGATAAAATAGATGTGATGACTTGTGATGACATGTGCCTTAAAGATGAAATGTGACTTTTCTATAATGTTTAAAGGGACAAATGTTTTATTAATGATGTGTTATCTTACTTAGCTAATTCGTTAGCTAACACTTGTTTCTTGAAATGAAGTTTTTGGTTTATTGACATTTCATCAAGTTCAATTAGAACTAGTTTATAGATTGGGGATTGTCTTGAATGATTATTGTTATTGTTTATGGCATTTCTAAGATAGCTAGTCATTTACGGTATTTCATTGAACTAGAGGGCAATTATCACTATGCCTTAAATGTCTAGAAGGTCAATTCTCTTAATAAACCTCTAGGGATTGATACCTAGATAAGTCTAAGTAAATTGTCCTAGTCGGAAATTGAGGGTTGTTACATCACAACTACAAAGATGTTTAGATGTTATATGTGAAGATGCAAAAGATGACTAGGCACATTTAGGATGACCCATCCTATATGAAAGATGTTTAATGCAAGATGTGATAATAGATGTGATGATTGTTTATTGATATGTGAATGTGTCTTTTAGCCTTTATTCTTCTGTTTCTCGCTTCTCCGTCGCTAATTTATTATTGCTACGATAGACGGTCCTCGAGGTGATCTTCTATTTCTCTAATTGAATTTGATAACCTTGTGCTTTACATTACGTGGAAAATTGTTGAGATGGACAAAAGTTGGAGGATTAGGTGAAATGGTATTCTATCAATGTCGAAACCATGAGGTTAGTGACAAGGAACACAATGGAAAATATATGTTGTATGCGTAATAAAGGTCGCGGGAATGGATTTGGTGAAGAGAAGACGATACCCAAAGGTGGTAATGAACATGCAAGTGAAAGGATACAATTACAATTATGGTCCGGAACATAATTGCAAGCGTATCACGACGCGAGCGTGTTTGTATGGCCATGCTTGTGTTGACCGGAGTAGAAAGTAACGAAGTTGGTAAGATCTCTATGAGGTGTTGTATTGTGTTGTGGAGCCCACGGGCTTAAAAGACATGGACTAGAAGTTTGACGAGTAGAGTTGGAGCTGGATACTTGAAGGGTTATAAGTAGGTGACGCATAGAAGGGTTACCGGGCACGCGTATGGAAGGATACAGTTACAATTCCGGTCGCGAACGTAATTGTAAATGTATCACGACATGTGTGTGTTTGTGAATGAAGTGAAGATGAGAATGATGGGATCACTGGATGATAGCATATGTAACCACGTGAAGAGTACTCATGTATCTATGGATTAAAGAATGATGAAGTTGAAGCAAGTAAAGAAGTTCAGACTAAAGTCGATTGAACCCTTGACCATGAAACTCTTCCATTCTTTGAACACTATGTTATGATGTGAGACTACATTCGAGCTGCGAAGTGTTAAAGTTGTGCTTGGGATTAAGGTTAGGAGTTTGAAAAAGAATTCGTTTAAAGGATTAAAACATGGGGTACTTGGTCGAGCTGGATGAGATGCGGCACACCAAAAGGGGGTGCGGCGCACATCCGCCCAGTTTTGAGATTAGGCCTTCTGAAGGGAGCCCGATATGCGGCGCATGGACCTTTCATGCGGCGCATATCTTGTGTGCTCAAAACGTTGGGTGTTTTCTGTGACAAAATTAATTGAAATATGCGGTGCATATTTCTCCCATGCGACGCATATATGCCCAGTTTTGAAATATGCGGCGCATGCACCATCCCTGCGGCGCATAATTTGGTCTGTTTTGGATTTACGACTCGTTTGGTTTTGATTTCGCTACGGGACGATATGTGACGATTGGGACGAGTATCTACGGGGGAGATTCTTCCTTATATTGCATGATTGTAAAGGTGATGTTGATATCTTATATTTGTACAAATTATATGTATGACTGCTTCTCAAGATAAATGAGTTTTCCCTTAAGAAAAGTTAAGACGTTGGATGATGGAGTTATTTATAGTTTCTTAAAGCAGAAGAAGTAAAAGTTTTTAAGAACATCTTATTCCGAATTGATCATGTTTCTCGCCTATGTGATTTACTCATGTAAGGCAAAGATTATATTTCTAAAGTGGGGCCACCCGTAGTTTTGAGATGTTCTAATAATTTTCCCAGTTTCGTTGTAAACGTGTGATCGAGCCTTCAAGTGATGTGTCTAGTGCTACTTTCATGCAAACGCATCTTCCGTTTTGTTCTCCATTATAGGAAGAAGTTAATGTTTTCGATTGTGGGATGTATTTCTTTTTATAAGATAGATTTACGAGTTAGCTACCATTTGTTTATGATAAAAGTCCTGCTATAGTTATTTCTATCCTCATAATGATCCTATTGAGTTTCTCGAAATACCTTCATGATAACGAAAGTCTTTGTTGTGTATGAATTTAAGGAATCAAGTCTAAAGTTTTCTTTAGATCGTTTAGTCATTACGTCTATCAATGAAAATTGTGCCTATTCTAAGTATGATGAAGAACATTACGTTTACGTAAAGAGCGTTATTACGATTTCCAACTCAAAGAGTCTTAGTTTTAAATTCGTCAAAAGTGAGTAAAAGCTAAGGGAGCAGCTGACGCTTAATGTTGAAAGGAACAAAGTTCTATATATTAGCTAAGTCCGTGGTTGCGAGGTTATAGTGAGTGCTTGACTACGGCAAATCAGCTCAAGGTAATGTTCATTGGGACAAAGAATGTAGTAGAACTGGAGCATAGTCAGTAGAGTCGAGATAAACCATCATGAGGTAATAAGTTAAAAGTAAGATTTCGGTATCCGAGAACGAAATGACCAAAAGTTGTACTTGAGAAGGCTTATGAACCGTGGTGACGTGCTTATTTGAATGTCTCCTGAAATGTGATACGACCTAATATGATACGAGGCGTAGTAAATCTTATATGTCGACGTGTGATAGGGTTAAAAGCCAAGATTAGACACCTAATGTTTTGTTACAAAATAATTATTTAATGATCCTTTAATGGAAGTGAGGAGTCACGTTATCATGGACTAAGAGACAAGGTTGCGTGGGAAGCTAAAAGTAATGATATGAGTCATTAGTAAACAGGTTGTCCGAGAATGTTTACTTCCTGGTGAACTAATGCACCGTTTCATTGGACATGAAAGAAAAGATGTATGTTAAAGAAGTTCTCTTAAAGTGTGAAAGCTAATTGTTGAATGCTTCAAATCAAGACGGTCGTTATGTAAATAATTTTCAAATATGTTTGGCAAAGTATGAAGGGAAAGGTGAACTTAAATTGTGCCTATCACCCCTAGATTGATGGGAAAGAGGAAGAATGGTTTAGAAACTCAGGAAAAATCATATGATTGTGCGATGGTGCATTGAGGTTTATTGTTGTGTTCATATGCAACCATGGTTATGCCATAGGCTATGGATGTCACTTCATGATAAGACATGTTATTGAAAGGAAAGTTGTGGAGCCAAAGATCATGAAGATAATAGTTCATAAAGTCGGAATCGTTAAAGAAGTGATCTGGTTAGCTCAAAGGTGACTGAAGGTTTTGTGGTGAGCAAAGAAAGCTTATTATGAACAAAGTGAGTATTATGGTCTAACCATAAGACTCTATGGAAGGATATGTTATGCATCAAAAGTTATGGCGAGTTGACCCTTTGTTCAATGAATCATGTGAGTCATAGCAGCAAGTTAATAAGGATATGTGTCGGAAGGTCTTATCCGCCAAATGAATAGTCTTCGCTGAATGTAATGTGTGTACTACTTATGAAGGTTGAAGAAATGAGGTGATTACTTGTTTTGATTTTTATATTGAACCAAAGAAATGACGAAACGGATGAAATGTAAAGTGAAAGTAGAAAAGACTATGTAAGAAGTTCAATGAGTTTGGCTATGTTAAGTTGAAGAAACCCATAGATATTATATTCATCCAGGTGGTACAAAGGTGTATGCTGATTTGAAACCCATTTTATGATGGCCAAATATCAAGAGTGATGTGATAGTGTGTGTACAAAAATGTGTGACTTGTGCTCAAGTCAAACCTGAGCACCGAACGCTATATGGAAAAATGCAACAATTGGTTATTCCGAAGCAGAAATGTACTTATATGATGACTACGGATGTGTGACGAAGTTGTTTATAACCCCTAAGGGCAATGATGTGATATGAGTCGTTGTAGACTAGTTGATAAAATGCTTCTTCTTCTCGTTACTCATGAGTATGTGCACGTGGTGAAGCTTACCACTTTCTATATAGGTGAAGTAAGCATGGAGTTCCGTTATCTAATGTGTATGACCTTCATAAAAGGGTAAACTCTAGAAGGTATATGATATGTGCTTGTGTATTGCTTTTAGATGACATCCAGAGTACTTTCGTGAGTGTTATTGAACATATGCCGTGATGATGAAACCAATGTGACTCCATTCGAAGATGTGAGTATTGGTGCTGAGAAATGATTGTAGATGTTCCAGTTGAGATTCTTGGCCAGAAGTAAAAGAAGCTTCGTAGGAAGTTAATTGAGCTTGTGATAGTGAGATGGAATCATATTAACGGTTGAAGATGATTTGGAACTATCCTCACCTATTTAATGCTAAAGTGATTCCGAGGACGGAATCCTCTTAAAGGGGAGGTAATTGTAACATCCCGAACTTTTAATTAACGGTTAACTTGTGTCGTTAAGTCAACACCTTGTGTCCGTTAAGTCTTTAGGAGATTTAATGCTTATATGTGATTAATGTGCTATATGTGTGAGGCTTCAATGCCTTAATGATGTATATGTTAATGTGTTTAAGATGTCAAGGATGATTAAATGTGTTTAATATGTCGAGAAGTATTTCCGTTAGGTTGTTTAAGCCTTAGATGTAAAGATGTGAAATGGAGGGACTTAATTGTGAACCTTTGAAAGATGTATCCAGGTTTTAGGGGTCAATTAGGCTAACCTAATTGACATTAATCAGATCCTAAACCTTCTTGTGCCTCCCCAAAACCGTCCCCTCCTTCTCCATTCGATTTCCATTGCAAACCTTCTTCAAACGTGTTGATTCGGGTGTCATTGATCAAGCCTTTTGCATCCTTATTGTAATCTCCAGGTGTTAAAGGTATAATAACATTGATTTTATGTCTTTTCAATCATATAATTCATTCCATAACTGATCTAGATCATTAGAGGATTAATTAATGTCAAAATCGTGAATTTTAATCGATTCGGTAACCTAAAACGTTTGTTATTGTGATGCAAATCAAGTAGGGTTGATCAATGATTTCATTGCATCATTATGGTCTAACCATAAGACTCTATGGAGGGATATGTTATGCATCAAAAGTTATGGCGAGTCGACCCTTTGTTCAATGAATCATGTGAGTCATAGCAGCAAGTTAATAAGGATATGTGTCGGAAGGTCTTATCCGCCAAATGAATAGTCTTCGCTGAATGTAATGTGTGTACTACTTATGAAGGTTGAAGAAATGAGGTGATTACTTGTTTTGATTTTTATATTGAACCAAAGAAATGACGAAACGGATGAAATGTAAAGTGAAAGTAGAAAAGACTATGTAAGAAGTTCAATGAGTTTGGCTATGTTAAGTTGAAGAAACCCATAGATATTATATTCATCCAGGTGGTACAAAGGTGTATGCTGATTTGAAACCCATTTTATGATGGCCAAATATCAAGAGTGATGTGATAGTGTGTGTACAAAAATGTGTGACTTGTGCTCAAGTCAAACCTGAGCACCGAACGCTATATGGAAAAATGCAACAATTGGTTATTCCAAAGCAGAAATGTACTTATATGATGACTACGGATTGTGACGAAGTTGTTTATAACCCCTAAGGGCAGTGATGTGATAGTGTGTGTACAAAAATGTGTGACTTGTGCTCAAGTCAAACCTGAGCACCGAACGCTATATGGAAAAATGCAACAATTGGTTATTCCAAAGCAGAAATGTACTTATATGATGACTACGGATTGTGACGAAGTTGTTTATAACCCCTAAGGGCAGTGATGTGATAGTGTGTGTACAAAAATGTGTGACTTGTGCTCAAGTCAAACCTGAGCACCGAACGCTATATGGAAAAATGCAACAATTGGTTATTCCAAAGCAGAAATGTACTTATATGATGACTACGGATGTGTGACGAAGTTGTTTATAACCCCTAAGGGCAATGATGTGATAGTGTGTGTACAAAAATGTGTGACTTGTGCTCAAGTCAAACCTGAGCACCGAACGCTATATGGAAAAATGCAACAATTGGTTATTCCAAAGCAGAAATGTACTTATATGATGACTACGGATGTGTGACGAAGTTGTTTATAACCCCTAAGGGCAATGATGTGATAGTGTGTGTACAAAAATGTGTGACTTGTGCTCAAGTCAAACCTGAGCACCGAACGCTATATGGAAAAATGCAACAATTGGTTATTCCAAAGCAGAAATGTACTTATATGATGACTACGGATGTGTGACGAAGTTGTTTATAACCCCTAAGGGCAGTGATGTGATAGTGTGTGTACAAAAATGTGTGACTTGTGCTCAAGTCAAACCTGAGCACCGAACGCTATATGGAAAAATGCAACAATTGGTTATTCCAAAGCAGAAATGTACTTATATGATGACTACGGATGTGTGACGAAGTTGTTTATAACCCCTAAGGGCAATGATGTGATATGAGTCGTTGTAGACTAGTTGATAAAATGCTTCTTCTTCTCGTTACTCATGAGTATGTGCACGTGGTGAAGCTTACCACTTTCTATATAGGTGAAGTAAGCATGGAGTTCCGTTATCTAATGTGTATGACCTTCATAAAAGGGTAAACTCTAGAAGGTATATGATATGTGCTTGTGTATTGCTTTTAGATGACATCCAGAGTACTTTCGTGAGTGTTATTGAACATATGCCGTGATGATGAAACCAATGTGACTCCATTCGAAGATGTGAGTATTGGTGCTGAGAAATGATTGTAGATGTTCCAGTTGAGATTCTTGGCCAGAAGTAAAAGAAGCTTCGTAGGAAGTTAATTGAGCTTGTGATAGTGAGATGGAATCATATTAACGGTTGAAGATGATTTGGAACTATCCTCACCTATTTAATGCTAAAGTGATTCCGAGGACGGAATCCTCTTAAAGGGGAGGTAATTGTAACATCCCGAACTTTTTAATTAACGGTTGAAGATGATTTGGAACTATCCTCACCTATTTAATGCTAAAGTGATTCCGAGGACGGAATCCTCTTAAAGGGGAGGTAATTGTAACATCCCGAACTTTTAATTAACGGTTGAAGATGATTTGGAACTATCCTCACCTATTTAATGCTAAAGTGATTCCGAGGACGGAATCCTCTTAAAGGGGAGGTAATTGTAACATCCCGAACTTTTTAATTAACGGTTGAAGATGATTTGGAACTATCCTCACCTATTTAATGCTAAAGTGATTCCGAGGACGGAATCCTCTTAAAGGGGAGGTAATTGTAACATCCCGAACTTTTAATTAACGGTTGAAGATGATTTGGAACTATCCTCACCTATTTAATGCTAAAGTGATTCCGAGGACGGAATCCTCTTAAAGGGGAGGTAATTGTAACATCCCGAACTTTTAATTAACGGTTGAAGATGATTTGGAACTATCCTCACCTATTTAATGCTAAAGTGATTCCGAGGACGGAATCCTCTTAAAGGGGAGGTAATTGTAACATCCCGAACTTTTAATTAACGGTTAACTTGTGTCGTTAAGTCAACACCTTGTGTCCGTTAAGTCTTTAGGAGATTTAATGCTTATATGTGATTAATGTGCTATATGTGTGAGGCTTCAATGCCTTAATGATGTATATGTTAATGTGTTTAAGATGTCAAGGATGATTAAATGTGTTTAATATGTCGAGAAGTATTTCCGTTAGGTTGTTTAAGCCTTAGATGTAAAGATGTGAAATGGAGGGACTTAATTGTGAACCTTTGAAAGATGTATCCAGGTTTTAGGGGTCAATTAGGCTAACCTAATTGACATTAATCAGATCCTAAACCTTCTTGTGCCTCCCCAAAACCGTCCCCTCCTTCTCCATTCGATTTCCATTGCAAACCTTCTTCAAACGTGTTGATTCGGGTGTCATTGATCAAGCCTTTTGCATCCTTATTGTAATCTCCAGGTGTTAAAGGTATAATAACATTGATTTTATGTCTTTTCAATCATATAATTCATTCCATAACTGATCTAGATCATTAGAGGATTAATTAATGTCAAAATCGTGAATTTTAATCGATTCGGTAACCTAAAACGTTTGTTATTGTGATGCAAATCAAGTAGGGTTGATCAATGATTTCATTGCATCATTATGGTCTTAAAATGATGAATTTTGAGGTACAAAATTCGTTCATAAGGTTTGGGGTCGTTTGGGGTATGTTTGGTTAAGTTTTGGAGGTTAAACAATGAGGTTTGTGCAGAATCGGGGCTAGTTGCGGCGCAACTCCTTAGTTGAGGCGCAACAAAAATGCAGTGACTTAAGTTGCGACGCAATAGCGACAGAATTTTCAAAAGGCCATAACGTTTGAACCGTAACTCCGTTTTTGACAAATAAGCTATCCACGGAATCGTGAGAGAGTCTACTTTCTAATGGTAATGCTTTGAAAAGATGATTATGATGTCAAGTTTACTGAAAGGTTAATTTAGTGAGTGAATGTCGAGTTCCGTCGAGTTATGTAAGCTCTAAAGTATTAATCGAATGTCCGATGCTTCAAGCATTGTCATGGGTCATGTTTAAAGATATTTAGGCTTGATTCATGAACATAAGTAAGTAGGTACTTGTTTAGCTCATTATGGTCGTTCAATGATTATAGGTAGTCGGGAATACTTGCAAAGCTCGGTAACTTACGTTATCATTTGTTGTACGCTTCTACGAGGTAAGATACACTACTTTGACACGCTAAGGGTTCAACAAAAACATGGTTTTCATATAATAACTTCCCAATTGATATCTTGATTGCTTATGGGTATTCGGGGTTACACGGGAGGTGATATGGGCTATGTAAATGACTGTTGAGGCCTGAAATGCAGTCCCTATGATATGAAATGTAATGATATGATATGAAATGTAATGATATGCTATGAAATGTTATGTAATGATATGAGATGAATGATATGATATGAAATGCTATGTAATGTCTTGAGATGAATTGAAATGTGATGATATGTTGGTGATATGTGAAATGTGCATGATTGTATGGCATGTTCATCTAGTCCACTAGACTTATTAAGTTTCCATGACACGTGCACGTTTAAGGGCCCAAACGTTAAGATGAAACTATATGATGAATGTTTAGGTAATGTGCACACCTAAACCATATGAGATGTGAAATCGAGCTCGTAATTTAGATGTGAAAGTGTTAAGCTTAACCCGTACTTGCCCTTGCCCGGCTAAGTGCGTAGATGTGGTTGCTTGGGTGGCTCCTTGCAACATGGTTTGAGATGTGAAGAGTAATACGGGAGGTTTGACCAGCCCCATTTGTCTTGAACATACGGATTACTCCGGGATTAGCTTGTCATTCCTTAACGACATTGATGTACAGCCGTAAGGTTTGTCCATCTAGTCGGGTGTGACTTATGTCACCTTACAAAGATGTATATGTTATATGAGATGCGTGACTTATGTCACAACTACAAAGATGTTTAGATGTTATATGTGAAGATGCAAAAGATGACTAGGCACATTTAGGATGACCCATCCTATATGAAAGATGTTTAATGCAAGATGTGATAAAATAGATGTGATGACTTGTGATGACATGTGCCTTAAAGATGAAATGTGACTTTTCTATAATGTTTAAAGGGACAAATGTTTTATTAATGATGTGTTATCTTACTTAGCTAATTCGTTAGCTAACACTTGTTTCTTGAAATGTGTTGCTCCCTCAGGTTTAGCAAGTTCGTGATAGATGATGAATAAAGTGCGAGGCAAGGGTAGATTGCAATGAGGATAGCTATAGTTTACCCATAGTGGCTGCTCGCATTAGACATTTGCTTTATGTTTAGACATTTATGATTTGCATTTACTATGTTGTCGGTTGTTTAATGTTGGGCAACCGATGGATTTCCATTTGAACCTATCTTGATGACATTGCTGGTAACACCTATGAATAAATGAACCAAACAGATTCTTTTAGTTTGGTCTTTTCAAGTTTACTTCCGCTTTCTCTTGACGCCGTTGGGCGAAAATTTTTGGAAATCCATATTTTTAAACGACAGGCGTTACACATGGTTTCCAGCATAGTCCTTAGGTGGCCAGGAACCATCATATCCAGACTCATCCGGCAAAGCTGTGGATCGGGCAATTCACTCTGGAGAGGAACCCCTGAAAAATCACGAAGAATTGCAAATAAGTAATATGAAAAAGGGGGAACAGCGGTTGAAATATCCATGTAATTCCCAGCCACTTACCAACTGTAGCAGCTCTAGCTCCAGCTGTGGCAGCTCTAGCCCCAGTTGTTGTAGCTCTAGTTGTAGTAGCTCCAGTTTCATCATCTGGCTCTTTCCCATGCCTACGTCCGGGATTAGAAGCCCCAGCTAAATGAAGAAAGAGCACACAAATAAGATTTATGCGGACACAAATGACAAAAAAAAAACGTACCTTGATCAGCATCAGAAACTGGAGCAGCAGTAGTATCAGCACCTTCATCTCTTACGGAAGAAGAATCAAGGATAATGACGGAAGAACTTGTAGCCATAGGGTCTGTTGAAACAGGCGGGCCACCCCTCACCCTCTGCCTCTTCGGAGGAGGCCCAGAAACATCAACACCAGCAAAAAAGGGACTTTCCCCATCATCAGAAGGAGACAAAGGCCTTCTACCAACAACCATGCCTCGAGGATTTATGTCACAGCCTCTCTAAGTGTTAACTCTGCAGACACAACGTAAAGCCATCAAAAGAGGACAACATAATGAAATTGACAGGAAAATACAGCAAAGAAGAATGGTACCTTCACAACACCATATCAAAACAGGCTGATCAGGAAAACCCTCCCATGACATGGTAATGCCACAAAGATACAGGATTACGGATGGATAGGTGACCAACTTGAATGGAGACCTATGCACCTGACGGACCAACTCATTATCAAGAGTAACCCAGTCATGCACATTATCCTCAAAAGATACCCTCGGCACCAACCTACTCGTATCCAACAAACCCCTAAACATCGGATGAATGTACTCTTGACTGAAAAACAAAAACCCAGGCCTCCAGTTCAACATATCGGAATCACCTACGTCAAAAAACAACCTACCCGGCCTCTCTTCCACTATAACCCAACCGTCACGAATACCAAACCTAAAGAAGTATCGAAAAACACTTATCCTGGGCTCTAACTCGTATGCACGACAAACTATGATAAACGACATTATCATCGTAATCGATAAAGGATGCACCACAGACAAATACAGATTATGGTAATCAAGTAACCCTAATAACCAAGGAGACAAAGGAAACCTAAGATTACCACCGGAAAAAAGGAGCGGTGTACATACCTATGAAACCAGGAGGCGCATCAAGAATCGATTATGCCCGGCCTGGAACCCTAATCTCAGGATCGGTAGGGCGGCAGAGACATTGGCGGAACCACGAGACATCATCCTCCGTCATCTCCGAATAAGAGGTACTGATGGCACGAAAATGATTGCGATCCATAGTTTGGAGATGGTTGAATGGGGGGAATAAAAATTTTTGAAGAAAATGGAGTAAGGAAGGGAGAGTAAAAACAAAAAAGAAGAAGACAAGAAAGTCTTCGGAGCAGTCACAGATTAAATAGGAGACAAAACGGACGGTTCGAAAACCGGCGCATAACCTACCCTAACCGTCGATTGGTTTTCTCCTCGAGATAAGCGGCACGAATTTAACTCTTGATGGGGATATATACGCGGCATGGTAAAATGACAATTTTACCCTCACAAAGAGTTCCAGAGAAGAAACGGAGCATCCAAAACCAAAGCTCTTATGAGCTCCGGTTATACAGGTATGCTTTCATTTATTTTAGATTATTTTTGAAGTTTAATGCGATATTCTACAGATAGACTCTCCCATCAGATTGGGGGGCTTGATGATATACCATATACGGAGCTTTACCTCCGTATAACATCCTGGATACGAAGGACCCATCGTAAGCAGTAAAAGTACTTGTACATTATACCAAGCAGGCGTACGCGTAGCCGATGCTACGATGTATACCTCCGTAATTCCGGAGCTCTCAAGATAATTACAAAATAAGGAACGGATACACATTCCATGCTTATTCGACCTCCCAACAAGGGAATGATGTTAAACATTCCTATAAACTAGGACACGGCTTAAGAGTCCTAGATATATCTTCCTTACTTGGAATATATCACGAAATTAAGAGGAAGAGATTTACCCTAAATCCCTATCTTTCTCTCCAAGGTTTTTACCCTCTATATAAAGAGGAGATGCCACATGGTCATACACGGACCATTATTCGATATACTGAAACCCTAATCACTAATACATCCGACCTCCATAAGCAAACCCTCAGCCTCCTTAACGACTGAGAATAACCAATCATAGGCGTAAAGCGGCCTACGACCCTCTGACCGGAAGGAAATCGCCAACAAACACCCAAAACCCCATTCACACCTTCGGTTGAGCCATAGTGCGATTATTTGATCAATCAGTAACAATACGCACCAAATTAAAAAGACGTGGAATTACGAAGGGGGACCCTCCGGTACCACGCAGCTCCTAAGAAGCACATACAAATTTTCAGAATAAGAGACATGGACCCACGCAGCTCCTATATGCATTTTTAACAATAACATATATCCATTAGTGATATAATAGAATACAATACACAAAATTCAAATTTCAGAAAATATATCGGAAATATTTTCCGACAAAGATGCCGTCTCCACGAGACGCTTCGCAGTATCAGGATCGGTGATGGCAGTTTGATAAACATGAGGAATAACCTCCTTCCTCCACTTCTTCAGTTGCTCCTCCAGATATTGGATCTTCGAATGGGCAGTTTGCAATTCCTCACATTTTTTGCCCCACACCTCCCTGACTCCATCAACATAAATTTTATTCTCCGACAGATGTTTCTTAGAATCATCAAGTCTCTTACTCAAATAATCAAAGACTTTCTCAGCTTTCTTCAATTTCTCTTGATATCGCCTATTAGAGCAACGCAAGGCGATGAAAGGAATGGATTTCTCCACATCATGGGACAGGCGGCGGATCTCATCACCAGCAAGTTGGATATCGCTTTTCAAACGGGACTCCCTACCTTTCACCTCAACAACTTCCTGACGGAGACGGGCCCACTCTATTCTCAACTCACGATAAGACGCTTTATCAACTTCTGAATCAGAATCAGTAAAAACGACCGGATGTCTGCTCTTTCTAGCAGATCTTTTCCGACGACCCTGAAAGTATGTCAGAGCCGAAGTTTCCAGCAGATGCCGGCCTGGAAGATGAAGGTTGATTCCCACCAACAGTTCTTTTTGCTTTAGCACGAGCCATTTGAGATTTAAAAAGAATAAATGAGAATAAAGAGATTGGGGAAATCGATAGAATGGAAAAAGAGGAAGATGATAAACTTGGAAATGAAAAGACAAAGCTTTAATAGACCTCACCTACCACTTCGGTTTTCGTGCAGGAAAACGAAAGGATCCCATTATCTTTCAAAGATTGTCAAGAATGGTCCCTCCACAAAAAGTCACCCTCTTTTAATCCTCGGTAACAGACGAAGTATCATCCTTCGGTCCTTCGTATATGACCCCCGGAGAGTGACGTATTGCAGAAAGTGAGTGAAGAGAGAAATAGTCTAAAATCAAAGCCTTTGAAGCCTTTCATATTAGACTGGGGGTTTGATGATGTACCCCTCAGAGTCATTACCCGAAGACCACATAATACGAAGCACCTACACGAAGGGCACGAGCCCGGAGGTGCTTAATTCGATCGAATAGTTGAAAGATTAACATAAATCCTTTCCAAGGATAAACATATCTTTGCCTAGTTCGATCTCCTTAAAAGATATTCTCTTAAGAAAACTAAATCGGATAAACATGGCAATAAGAGTTTGATTCAAAGAAGGAAAGGGGAAAACCCTAGCCTCCTCCTCCAAGAAACCTCCTCCTATAAAAGGAGGAGGATTTCTCCACAAACGATATACATTCATACGATCACGGATCGACCCAAAACCCTAACTAAAGTCGAACAAGCTTCGACAATTACATCAACAACCTTAGATTGGCGTAAAGGAGCACCGCTCCTACCTTCGGGGAATCGCCAACAAATATAAATCAAAACCCTTTTTCACCCACAAATCCGTTCCATAAGGCTTGCGCGGTTTGGTGCACAATCAGTCATGACCCTCCCAGATAAAGGATTCCCGGGCAGGAGATCTATTTAAAGAACAGAATTTCTGACGACATAAGATCACTAGAAGAAAAGAAACTGTTCTAGAAGACGAAGACGCGGGCGCTAGTAGAGCCCTACAGAGGGTAAATAGGCATCAGGAATGGGGAAGCTGCAATAGTCAATAGTCATGAATTGTAGGCTAACTACCATTTAATTAATTTATAGTAATAATAGTAATAATTTACTTCATATTAGTTAAAGAATTAGTCCACTAACCATTTTGGCCTTTTTTTCCAGTTTTATTTGGGAGGGTGTTGGTCCTGAATGATATGTTGATTAACTTATTATAATTTTCTCAAAGGTTTATTCTATTTAATTATTGCGATTTCTGCTTATGATGTATACAAACCGTGTTCACTCTCTCGTTGAACTTCTTATTTAAACAACAACAAAAGCAACAAAAATTCAAAACAAAATGTACCCTTTTCATCGTCTGTCTCTGCTGTGATTTAAAGGTTTGCTGGATGCTGCTCATGTTGGTTGTTTAGTAACCGTGTGTCGGTTTTACTCTTTCAAAGGTGTTGGAATATATAACTAAATATCATTATTCACGAGTACGCAACGGAAGCAAATCAAACCATGTAATCAAATAATTAACCTTGAAATAGGATTAAGGAATACCTCTTAATGTAGATGATAAAGTAAAGAAACTTTAAAAGGATTTGAAGTAAATCCCTCTACGATTGCACACACGATCCACCGATATAGGTGTGCTAGCACTTGATCACGAACCGAGCAACCTTTTGCTTGATCTCCTTCTTCAAAACCGAAAACCAAAAACCCAAAGGGTTTTTCCTTGGTTTTGGCCGTCCAAGATAAGAGAGGAGAGGGGGAGATGAGAGGTTTTTGGAGTTACAATTCTTATGTATAATTGTTAAAAAAAAACATAAGCCTACCTTTAGTATTTATAGGTAGAACCAAACTTGTCCATCAAGTTTAGGGTTTCACTAGGAAACCTAGTAGGGAGGCCGGCCCCCTATGGCTTTCTAGAACCTTCCCTAATCGTTTTATCTCCTTACTTTAACGACCGTTAGCTAGTAACCGTTAAATATTAACGACGTTCGTTAACTTATTCGTGATCCATATTAATTAATAAATCAATTAATATTAACTATATTTGAATCGAGACGTGTGACCCCGTAGGCTTAAATCATTTCCGAACATACGTTCATTTTACGTGATCACATACTAACAGCTCCCACTTGAGCTCGTAACAAATGAAGGTAATAACATTGGTTAGCGTCTAGCAACACGCCAATGCTCCCAGAAATATTTAAGTATAGTTTCTTAAAGTATATTTAAATGGTTAAGGCATTTATTATCCCTTTGTTCAGATACCGTGTTAAACATGAATATGGATCAATGTCATTTCATGATTTAACGATTCTGTTTCTCATTTCATCACTACTTAAGATTACCAAACATAATCCAGACACATCTGGATTCATTCTGGACATGGCCATGTAAACATCTTAAATAGTCCCAATGAGGGGCCCAATGGTATCATTCTGCAACTATTAGTTGGAGGAACAAATCCTGTATTGACTACACGTGTCAGTCATCATACTTCACTACACTTTCTGAAAATAGCCCTTTATGTACTCCCTTATTCAGGAGAGTTAGAACTATATCTAGTAAGTGCAATCCATACATGCTGACCTGCTTGTATCTCAAGTCAAAGGATCAATAAAGTAACCATTTACGAATTTCACTTAATGACGCCGATCCATAAAGTGATAAATTCATTAGTGGGGTAGTCCGATATGCATCATATGGATACCATGTGAGTTTGGTGGGACCAGCCATTATATATTCAAAGAATATAACCAATCGCTCAGATTTGTCTTAGTTTAATTATATTCCCATATAATTAATCGACAATGGACAATTTAGAATATTTAATAAAATATTCAAGGATTAAACATGCAAATATAGGATACAATTAATATTAAATGAAATCAAACATATCAAGTACTTTATTTCATTATGAAAAATATAAATTGTTTAACATCCCTTATCCAAATATCGAAACAACAGATTTACATGAAATAACTAGCTAATTTAAGTCCTATGCCCTCGGCATGCCTTTCAAGCTTGGGCCTAGCCAAAGCTTTTGTGAAATGATCAGCTTAGTTAAAATCTGTGTGAACTTTGAGTAATTTTATCTCTCCTAGTTCGATCTGCTCACGAACATAGTAATATTCTCTAGCATAATGACTGGCACCTTTCTGAGCTCCGGGCTCGTTGGCAATGATTAATGCACCAGTGTTATCACAGTACATATCAGTGGGTAAGTCACTCGAGGGGATCACGTCAAGCCCGCTAATGAACTTCTTTATCCAGACTGCTTCCATTGCAGCTTCTGAGGCGGCAATGTACTCAGACTCTGTTGCAGACATGGCAACTGTGGTTTGCTTTTAGCTCATAGCATTCCACCGTGCCTTCATTTAAATAATGAAGACGTATCCCGACTGATATTTTGAATCATCTTTATCAGTCTGAAATCCAACATCACAGTATCTATTCACTTTGAATTCTGGATCAGAATTTCTTCCATACACCAAGAATAATTCTTTAGTAGCACACATGTACTTAAGAATATTCTTTACAGCAATCCAATGATCCTCTGCAGGATTTTGCTGATAATGGTAACTATATTTTGCGCGAACGCAATATTAGGTCTAGTGCATCTTACCGCATACATGATAGATCCCACCGTCGAAGCATAAGGAACTCTTTGCATACGCTCCACCTCATTAGGTGTAGAAGCACCGTTCTTGCTAGATAAATTAAGTCCTTGCATGAGTGACCTTATCAATATAAGCACTTTGACTTAGTCCAATTAACCGCTTTGATCTATCTCGGTAGATCTTGATTCCAAGAATAAATGCCGCTTCTCCTAAATCTTTCATGGCAAAACACTTTCCAAGATGGGATTTAACATCTTGCAACATTGGAATGTGTTTTCTATGATGACATCAACATATAAGACAAGGAAAGTAACATTACTCCCACTAGCTTTGCGATATACACATGGCTCATCGGGATTTTGAACGAAACCAAACTTTTTGATTTCTTCATCAAACCGCTTATTCCAACTTCTTGATGCTTGCTTTAGTCCATAAATAGACCTTTGAAGCTTGCATACTTTGTTGGGATGTTTTGGATCAATAAAACCTTCAGGTTGATCAATATAGACTTCTTCATCCAAGTAACCATTTAAGAAGGCAGTCTTAACATCCATTTGCCATATCTCAAAGTCATAGTACGCAGCTATGGCTAAGAGAATCCTAATAGCTCTAATGGCCGCAACTGGAGAAAAGGTCTCATCATAGTCAACACCGAAACGTTGAGTATAACCTTTCGCCACGAGACAAGCTTTATAGGTGTGTACATTTCCATCCATGTCTGTCTTCTTCTTGAAGATCCACTTACACCCAACAGTTTGAGCCTTTTGTGGAAGATCAACCAAGCTCCAGACTTGATTGTCTTTCATGGATTTCATTTCCACCTTCGTAGCTTCAAGCCATTTGTCAGATTCCGGATCTGATAATGCAGCTTTGAAATTCGGAGGCTCATCGAGATCTCCTAAAACGTTTTCTTCTACCATCAGACATAATCTGTCAGTAGGACGTCTTGTCCTTACGGACCTACGAAGTGGAATTGCTTCATCATCATCGACTTGAGGTTCATCACTTTGAACATTTCCCCCCCCCAAGTTGATGATTGCTAGGAGCTTTAGAAGGTGACACATCTTCCTCTTGAGTCTCATCAAGTTCTACAACCCTCCCACTGTTCTCTTGAGCTAATTTCTTTTAAAGAATTCAGCATATCGAGCAATGCGAACAGTGTTTTTGACGGGATCATAGAAGTCGTAACCCATCGTTTCCTTAGGGTATCGGACAAAGATGTACTTAGTAGTTCTGGATTCAAGTTTGTCAGGCGTATCGCGCTTCACAAGTGCCTCACATCCCCAGACTCTTAAGTAAGACAGATTAGGGACATCTCCATGCCATAATTCATATGGTGTCTTGTCAACCTTCTTGGTTGGAACCATATTGAGAATGCGTACAGCAGTCTCTAGAGCATAATCCCAAAACGAAATTGGGAGAGTCGTAAGGGTCATCATAGATCTCACCATGTCTAGCAAGGTTCGATTTCTCCTTTTAGACACTCCATTATGTTGAGGAGTGTATGGAGGAGTAAGCTGTTGGACAATTCCACACGCTTTTAGATAATCCTTAAACTCTTGGCTTAAGTATTCACCACCTCGATCTGAACGAAGAATCTCGATGGTTTTGCCGAGTTTATTTTCTACTTCATTTTTAAACTCTTTGAATGTTTCAAACACTTCATGTTTATGTTTAAGCAAGTAAACATAACCATAACGACTGAAATCATTCATAAAAATGATAAAGTAGCTAGCATCTTTCCTTGACTCATGTCTAAATCGGCTCCATACATCCGAATGTATTAGTCAAAGTAGTTCCTTAGCCTTTTCTGATTTTATGCGAAAAAGGTATTCTTGTCATCTTGCCGAAAACACAAGACATGCATTTTTCAAATGATTCATCATTTGATTGTAAGATCCCTTTACGTTGAAGTCTTTCAATGCTTTTCTTGCTAACGACAATTCAAAAGACACGCATTTATCAAATGATTCATCATTTGATTTGTAAGATTTTTTCACATTGAAGACTTTTAATGCGTTTTTGTCAAAACCACGCATTTTTCAAATGATTCATCATTTGATTTGTAAGAATTCTTCACATTGAAGACTTTTAATGCGTTTCTTGTCAAAACCACGCATTTTTCAAATGATTCATCATTTGATTTGTAAAAATTCTTCACGTTGAAGTCTTTAAATGCGTTTCTTGACAAAATTAAACAAGATGACAATGTCAAAGATAGATAGAATCCAAGTTAACTTGACTCTTTTGCTATTGAATTATCATTTGAATCTCATCAACACTTATAATTCAGTTAAGAAGATACTTGAAGAACTGGTTAAACCAACTTGCTTCTTCTTCTTGTTCAACTCAGCTAGATACTTAGGACAATTCCTTTTCCAGTGTCTCACTTTAGCATAGTGATGACAAGACTGGTCTTTAGCCGTATGCTCCTTTTTCCAAGGGGTCTTTTAAGGTTTTGAGACTAAATACTTTGTTTTCTCTTACCAAAGTTCTTGCCCTTAGCTTTACGGTTGTTTTGCTTTCTAAACCATTCCCCCCTTGATCATAAGAACTTGGGGTATCTCAGATTTCTTAGGAAGGTTTTTCTCATACTCAATCAACTTGATTATGAAGTCCAACTTATGCTATGCAAATTGTAATTGTGCACAAACTTCTCAAAGTCTCTTATGCCAATAACAATCGGCAGAAGATACGCATAGTTTAACCTTTCCAAAATGCTCAAAGTAACTCTTCATCTTGAGTACATGAGCATTTACCGGTTTCCCATACTCGTGTTCAAGTTATGGAGTGACTCAATTAGCTCAAGTAATTTCAACTCCAACTTGTTTTCCGTACATAGACTTGAGTTATTTGATCATAGCACACGGATTTTGCAATCCGAATTGCTTTTTGAAGCTCGGGAGACATGCTTCTAGCATCAAATAAGCAACCTCAATATGTCTATAGTACTGAGTATTTTATGCTTCCAACTGCAAAGCAGTGGCATTCGTATTAGGAATAGCGATATCTGAGTTTCAATGACACGGGTTTTCTTTTCAACTTTTAGAACAGTTCTCTATTGACAAAACAGCCATTGAAATTGGTTTTAGAAAGTTTTCCCTTTCTAGCATCGACCTAAAAGCCGATTGGTGTATGTTTTGTGAAGGATTTGTTGCCTTTTACAAAACAGATTCAAGTTCAATTATCGGTATTTTCGATAATTAATCCTTAAGAAATCAATTACCAATGTTTACAAAATAATCTTTGTATAATTTTCATACCTGAATATACACACACAGTTACATACGATTCTCTCTCAAAACACACACAAACACCAAGAACACACACTATCCAAACCGCCATTGATGAATTGAATTCAGTGATAGAAATCGTGTTATAACAAGTGGTATCAGAGCAAAACATCATTCTGATGAAGATCCATAACTGAATTCAATCACAAATTCAACAAAATCAAAATTATTTACAATTCTGTTCATATTTTTCACCGTCTGGTTCATCAAAATTCACACTTCAAATCACATAAAATCACAATTATTTGTTCACCAATAGATTCGTGGTTATTGATAACATAATCCTGTCAAGTTTCAAGTTCCAATTCAATCTAAATCTCGAGATTGAATTTTGAGTTTTTGGCGCGAATTTTGAGGGATTTGAATCTGTTGTGTTTTGTGTTGAATTTTGTTCATAAACTTGTTGCGGACATGAATTCAATCAGTTTGCAAGTGATTTCGTGATCTAACTCCCAGTAATTCAAAAGATATTGAAGTTTTTTTTTGTTGTTAATGGAGTTTTTTCTGGAAAACTGATAAAATGAAGAAGATGACTCCAAAACGATCTTCAACCAAGATCGTCTCATTTCCTAGAAATCTAAGACGATCTTCACCAAGATCGTTTCATTTCTTAGAAACCTAAGACGATCTTCAACCAAGATCGTCTCATTTCCTAGAAATCTAAGACGATCTTCAACCAAGATCGTCTCATTTCCTAGAAACCTAAGACGATCTTCAACCAAGATCGTCTCATTTCCTAGAAACCTAAGACGATCTTCAACCAAGATCGTCTCATTTCCTAGAAACCTAAGACGATCTTCAACCAAGATCGTCTCATTTCCTAGAAACCTAAGACGATCTTCAACCAAGATCGTCTCATTTCCTAGAAACCTAAGACGATCTTCACCAAGATCGTTTCATTTCTTAGAAACCTAAGACGATCTTCACCAAGATCGTTTCATTTTCTGTTCTTAATTCAATCCAATCTTTCAAATCAAATCAATCTCAAATGGCTTCTCGTGAAGCATTGGCATTGGGTTCAGATACAAGACCTCCAGTTCTCTACCGTGGTTCCTATGGACTATGGAAGAAAAGATTTATGGACTATGTGGAAAGTCAAACAAATGGTCATATGATGAAAGATTCCATCATTAATGGACTTGCCGTTCATCGCCATCCCACTACTGATGCAATAATTCTAACTCCTGATCTTTTGAATGCTGAACAAAAAGATCGAACAGCTGCAGATAACAGAGCTAGGTCATGCTTATACAAAGCTCTACCAGATGAAATCTATGGCTCTGTTGATTCTTATGATACGGCCAAGGAGATATGGGATGAGGTGGCTAGACAGATGGAAGGAGCTGACGTGACTTCGACGATAAGATTGACCAATATTTTGACTGAGTTTGACAACTTCGCGAAATTGCCTAATGAAACTCTTGAAGCTGTCTACTACAGATTCTGCAATGTCATAAATGAGCTGAGGAAGAACAATGTCAAGAAAACAGAGATTGAGCTAAACATCAAATTCATCAAAGCTCTTGGTCCAGAATGGGAAGATTTTGGAACACAGATCAAGCAACATCAAAATCTGACCAAGTTCACCATTCATACTCTTTATGAATCTTTCAAACTCAATGAAAACCAAGTCCTAAACAAAGCTTCATCAAACAAAATGCCAGAAGTTGTATCTTCTGATCCTTTGGCATTGATAGTTGAGAAGAAACCTAAGACGATCTTCACCAAGATCATTTCATTTCTTTGAAACTTAAGACGATCTTCAACCAAGATCGTCCCAGTTCCTTGAATCATTTCAATCCAAAATCACTTTAATTCAAGACCGTTTCATTTCAAGATCACTTCATTTCAAGAACATTTTCATTTCAAGACCGTTTCATTTTCAAGACCGTTTCACTTCAAGATCGTTTCAATTTCAAGACTTAACCAAATTTCATCAAAATCCTAAGACGATCTCACTCAAGACGATCTCACTCAAGACGATCTCACCCAAGACGATCTTACCAAGGACGATCTTCTCAAGATCGTTTCATTTTCTGTTCTTCTCAAGATCGTTTCATTTCCTGTTATTCTCAAGATCGTTTCATTTCCTGTTATTCTCAAGATCGTTTCATTTTCTGTTCTTAATTCAATCCAATCTTTCAAATCAAATCAAATCAATCTCAAATGGCTTCTCGTGAAGCATTGGCATTGGGTTCAGATACAAGACCTCCAGTTCTCTACCGTGGTTCCTATGGACTATGGAAGAAAAGATTTATGGACTATGTGGAAAGTCAAACAAATGGTCATATGATGAAAGATTCCATCATTAATGGACTTGCCGTTCATCGCCATCCCACTACTGATGCAATAATTCTAACTCCTGATCTTTTGAATGCTGAACAAAAAGATCGAACAGCTGCAGATAACAGAGCTAGGTCATGCTTATACAAAGCTCTACCAGATGAAATCTATGGCTCTGTTGATTCTTATGATACGGCCAAGGAGATATGGGATGAGGTGGCTAGACAGATGGAAGGAGCTGACGTGACTTCGACGATAAGATTGACCAATATTTTGACTGAGTTTGACAACTTCGCGAAATTGCCTAATGAAACTCTTGAAGCTGTCTACTACAGATTCTGCAATGTCATAAATGAGCTGAGGAAGAACAATGTCAAGAAAACAGAGATTGAGCTAAACATCAAATTCATCAAAGCTCTTGGTCCAGAATGGGAAGATTTTGGAACACAGATCAAGCAACATCAAAATCTGACCAAGTTCACCATTCATACTCTTTATGAATCTTTCAAACTCAATGAAAACCAAGTCCTAAACAAAGCTTCATCAAACAAAATGCCAGAAGTTGTATCTTCTGATCCTTTGGCATTGATAGTTGAGAAGAAGATTTCTGAAGCTCTTAACAGGCAAATGGTAGTTGTTTCTTCGTCTGATGAGGAGGGAGATGATCTGATGGCTACAAGAGATGGTGTTTCAGATGAACTATATCAAGCTCTTGCCGCGGTAACAAAGCATTTCAAGAGGAAATTTTACAAAGCGAGGCCAACAAACAACAATCTCCGCACTTCTTCTACAAGTGCATTTCCCAAGAAGGAACACTATCATCCAAGGAGTAATGAGCAAGGTGAAGCTAATGGATCAAGGTATGGTGAAAAGAAGGAAATTTATGAGAAACAAGTTGTTGAGAAGGGTAAGGCATCAGACAAAAAGTGCTACAATTGTGGTATTCCTGGACATTTTGCTGTTGATTGCAAACAACCTCGAAAGCGGAACTATGAGTATTACAAGCAGAAGATGCTGTTAGCCAAACAAGTCGAAGCAGGACATGCATTGCTAGCTGAAGATGACAAATGGCTGTTACTCACAGATGATGAAGATCAAGATCTCTCTGCTAATGTTTGCTATATGGCATTGAGATTGAGAATCTTGAAAAACAAGTTGAGGAATTTAAAAAGAATATACTTTTCTATCAAGAAAAGTTATATAAAGTTGAACAAAATCCTCTCTTGAATTTCACTGCCTATTTCAACAAGTCAAAAATTGACAAAACAGAACTTCTTCTAGGGTTGGGATTTAAGAATATCACACCATTGCAAAAAGCCAAAGAGGGAATTGAACCCTTGTATGATGAAAAATTCCTACGACTTGGTATGATACAACAATTTATTCGTCCATTGAATGACGAATTTGAGACTGATGAAGTTGAGAGAATACCAAAACAAGAATTTTTGGTTAATTATGATGCAATAAATGATTCATACAAAACAAAAGAATCTTCAATTTTCAAATTGGAAGAAATTGAATCAAATTTTCAAAACCAAGAATCTGTCTGTACTCCACCTAAACCAACTAAAATGTATTTTCCAACCACATTTTTGGAAAAACAAATAGAAGGTTTACAACAAAAGGTAGAATCTCAACAAAAAGTTATTGATCATCTCAAGTCTCAAAGTCCGAATTCAGAGGATAAATGTATTGTTGTTGATACTAAGAAAGTTTGTGAGATTGCTTCTACTCAAACTGACCAAAGTGCTTTAGTAGACAATTCTACACAAACTACTTGTGATTCATCTACCAATACCTCTACTCAGACCTTGACTGATTCTTTTGGATGTACTTGTCAAAATACTGCTACATTTATAGCTGAGGATTATGTGCAATCTGATTTTTCTAATGAAGAACTTGCATATAGTTTAGTTTTGATATGGTACTTCTATAGGTTTTTCACATGCAACAATGTTGAATTCGAAAGGAAGATTTCTGATTTAAATCATAATTGTTTTCTAAAAGGCATTGAGATTGAGAATCTTGAAAAACAAGTTGAGGAATTTAAAAAGAATATACTTTTCTATCAAGAAAAGTTATATAAAGTTGAACAAAATCCTCTCTTGAATTTCACTGCCTATTTCAACAAGTCAAAAATTGACAAAACAGAACTTCTTCTAGGGTTGGGATTTAAGAATATCACACCATTGCAAAAAGCCAAAGAGGGAATTGAACCCTTGTATGATGAAAAATTCCTACGACTTGGTATGATACAACAATTTATTCGTCCATTGAATGACGAATTTGAGACTGATGAAGTTGAGAGAATACCAAAACAAGAATTTTTGGTTAATTATGATGCAATAAATGATTCATACAAAACAAAAGAATCTTCAATTTTCAAATTGGAAGAAATTGAATCAAATTTTCAAAACCAAGAATCTGTCTGTACTCCACCTAAACCAACTAAAATGTATTTTCCAACCACATTTTTGGAAAAACAAATAGAAGGTTTACAACAAAAGGTAGAATCTCAACAAAAAGTTATTGATCATCTCAAGTCTCAAAGTCCGAATTCAGAGGATAAATGTATTGTTGTTGATACTAAGAAAGTTTGTGAGATTGCTTCTACTCAAACTGACCAAAGTGCTTTAGTAGACAATTCTACACAAACTACTTGTGATTCATCTACCAATACCTCTACTCAGACCTTGACTGATTCTTTTGGATGTACTTGTCAAAATACTGCTACATTTATAGCTGAGGATTATGTGCAATCTGATTTTTCTAATGAAGAACTTGCATATAGTTTAGTTTTGATATGGTACTTCTATAGGTTTTTCACATGCAACAATGTTGAATTCGAAAGGAAGATTTCTGATTTAAATCATAATTGTTTTCTAAAAGGCATTGAGATTGAGAATCTTGAAAAACAAGTTGAGGAATTTAAAAAGAATATACTTTTCTATCAAGAAAAGTTATATAAAGTTGAACAAAATCCTCTCTTGAATTTCACTGCCTATTTCAACAAGTCAAAAATTGACAAAACAGAACTTCTTCTAGGGTTGGGATTTAAGAATATCACACCATTGCAAAAAGCCAAAGAGGGAATTGAACCCTTGTATGATGAAAAATTCCTACGACTTGGTATGATACAACAATTTATTCGTCCATTGAATGACGAATTTGAGACTGATGAAGTTGAGAGAATACCAAAACAAGAATTTTTGGTTAATTATGATGCAATAAATGATTCATACAAAACAAAAGAATCTTCAATTTTCAAATTGGAAGAAATTGAATCAAATTTTCAAAACCAAGAATCTGTCTGTACTCCACCTAAACCAACTAAAATGTATTTTCCAACCACATTTTTGGAAAAACAAATAGAAGGTTTACAACAAAAGGTAGAATCTCAACAAAAAGTTATTGATCATCTCAAGTCTCAAAGTCCGAATTCAGAGGATAAATGTATTGTTGTTGATACTAAGAAAGTTTGTGAGATTGCTTCTACTCAAACTGACCAAAGTGCTTTAGTAGACAATTCTACACAAACTACTTGTGATTCATCTACCAATACCTCTACTCAGACCTTGACTGATTCTTTTGGATGTACTTGTCAAAATACTGCTACATTTATAGCTGAGGATTATGTGCAATCTGATTTTTCTAATGAAGAACTTGCATATAGTTTAGTTTTGATATGGTACTTCTATAGGTTTTTCACATGCAACAATGTTGATGAGTTAGCTGTTCACCCTAAGCCTAGTGCTAGTATAGGTGTTGATACCTCTACTCAATTTTTTTGTGAAACCAAAGATGTGTCAGTTCAAGTTGACCTAATTTCCGAGACTAACCATGATGTGAAGTTGGACACCAAGATTCCTGATTTTTCAAAATTTTCAACTAAATCTGAAATTAATCAATCTCCATTGAAATTTTCTTTTTCAAAAGATTTCACGAAAGATGATTTTGATAAATTCATGGAGGGAGAATATGTTTTTGATTCAGAAACTGAGAAAAAGATTGAATCTACCAAAATCAAAGTGAAAACAAAAGTGGAATCACAAAAACCATTGTCCAAAGCTCCAACTTCATATTACTCAAAGAAACGAGTTAAGACCAAACTCGTCGAGACTGAACCAAAGACCATTAAATTAGAAACCTTTATTGCTACCCCTGTGAAACATGTCAAAAAGGAACAAGCTGAGACCCCACACAGGACAAAGTACACCAAAGTGAAACTTCCGAAAGACTACCCTAATGCTTCTCAATCTAGCTCTCAATCTAGTTCTATTCCTAAGGTGTCTAAGTCTAGCACAATTTCGCTAACTAAGGATGCATCAAATGGTACAACTAGATATAGGGATAGATATGGATGGTTTTCTCATGATAAACCAAAGAAGCAAGAAGTTTCCTCACCTCCAAAAGATTTCAAAAAGATGAAAGTGTTTAAAACTCCTAGTTCTAATTTTCTTAATTTCAATTCAACAGGTGGAAAGAGTATAACTAGTGGTGCTGAATGGGTTGCTAAGACATTAGTACCTAAGATCACTAGTAATCAAAAGGATGTTGAGAAAAAGAAGAAAACAAAAAGGAGAAAGCATGTTAATAGGAGGAAGGGTGTTCATGTTAGTAAAAACAATTTTTCTTTGTTAAATAATGTTGAAAATGCCAAGGCAAGGCCTTGTGAGCTTGTAAACAATCTTAATTCCCGTACTTGTGTGACTGAAGTTGATGCTTGTAGACATGTTACTTTTAATTCTCATGTGAATGTTCGTACTTTTTATTCAAATGTGTTTGTTGATAATGTGCTTGTCAATGCTTATGTTGATTCAAAAACATGTTTGAATGCGATTCCTAAGTTATATACCCTGCCTGTTTTAACTAACCATAAAGGACCCGTCTTCAAGTGGGTACCTAAAAACGGTTAAATTTCTTTGATTGCAGGAAATAACCATCTGTGTTTGGATACTCGATTCCGGGTGTTCGAAGCACATGACTGGAAATAAATCTTTGCTCAAGAATTTTGTTGAAAGATTCATGGGAACAGTTCGCTTTGGAAACAACAATTTCGCTCCTATCTTAGGTTATGGAGACATTGAAAGAAATGGAATTATCATCAAGAAAGTTCACTATGTTGAAGGATTAAGTCACAACTTGTTCAGTGTTGGACAATTCTGTGATAACAATCTTCAAGTTCTGTTTCGAAAATCTCTTTGCAAAGTCCAAACTCTAGATGGAGTTGATATTCTTTGTGGTGACCGTGATGATAATCTTTTTACCGTCAATCTCGATGATAATCAACCAACCGATAATATTTGTCTCATTTCAAAGGCTACTTCAAAGAATTCTTGGTTATGGCATAGAAGGCTTTCTCATCTGAATTTTCAAACCATCAATACTTTAGTCAACAAGCATCTTGTTAAAGGCTTACCTGACTATAAGTATGAAAGTGAGCATGTTTGTCCTTCTTGTGCTGTTGGGAAGATTAAGAGAGCTTCTCATAAACCGAAGAAATCTCCAAATTCTTTAGCACCTCTTCATTTGCTTCACATGGATCTTTGTGGGCCGATGAAAGTACAAAGCCGAAATGGGAAGAAATACATCTTGGTTATTGTTGATGATTATTCAAGATATACTTGGGTCAAGTTCCTTGCATCCAAAGATGAAACAACTCAGATGTTGATAGATTTCATCACTAATACTCAAGTAAATCTTCAACTTCCAGTTCGTTACATCCGTTCGGATAACGGAACTGAGTTCAAGAATGCTGTTTTTGATGAATTCTGCAAATCCAAAGGTATCACTCATCAATTCTCAGCAGTTCGCACCCCACAACAAAACGGTGTTGTTGAAAGGAGAAATCGATCGCTGGTGGAAGCAGCAAGGACAATGCTTGCTTATTCCAAATTGCCATCCAATATGTGGGCTGAAGCTGTTGACACTGCATGTCACACTCAGAATCGGTCCATTATCAATCAGCGTTTCGAAAAGACTCCTTATGAGGTTATTAACAAACGCAAACCCAACATCAACTACTTTCATATATTTGGGTGTGTTTGTTATACCTTGAATGATCGGGAGAATCTTGGAAAGTTCGAGAAGAAAGGTGATGAAGGATATTTTGTTGGTTATTCCAAAACATCAATTGCCTATCGAATCTATAATCGTCGAACCAACACAATTCAAGAAACAATGAATGTTTGGTTTGATGAGATGTCAGGCATGATTTTTGAGCAAGAAAGTTTGCTACCAACAAGTAATGATTCAAGTGCTTCAAGTACTTCTACAAGGAATTCTACCTTAGCTTCAAAATTCAAGAAGTTTCCAACTCCAACAAGTGATGAATTAGATATTCTTTTTGAAGAATTCTATAATTCAAAACCGATTCATGATCAAGAACCTCATGTCATCGTTGAACCAATTCAAAACAATGAACCTCTGCATAACAACGATCCAGTTCCTGACAACATTCATGAATCTTCATCAAGTTCTTCAGAGCAAGAATCCTCTTCTACTGATACTTCTCCACCATCCTCTCCTGATAATGCTTCTCAAGTGAATGTTCAAGAACAACCTTCTCGATTAACTCAGACAACAAATCCATTAAACACTCCAAATGTGTATGTACCACTTGATTTTGATCATCCAGCTTATGAGGAAAGAGTTATACCAAGTTATGACTCCATCTCTCAACAAAACTCAAGTTTTAATGATGGTGATGTTGATCTTCAACAACAAGATCCTCTTCCTCATGCTCACAAGTGGACACGTATGCAGAAAGACCATCCTACTGATCAAATAATTGGAGATCCACAAGCAGGAGTAACTACTCGTACCTCAGTAAATGAGTGTCTTGTTGCACTTTCTCTTAGCAACATCGAACCCAAAACCGTATCTGAAGCTCTTCGTGATCCAGAGTGGGTTAAGGCAATGCAAGATGAACTCGCACAATTTGAAAGACTAAAGGTATGGAGATTAGTTCCAAATCCTAGAAAAGATGATCCAATAGGAACAAAGTGGATATTCAAAAACAAAAAGGATGAGAATGGAGTGGTAGTAAGGAATAAAGCTCGACTTGTTGCAAAGGGTTATTGCCAACAACCTGGTGTTGACTTCGACGAAACTTTTGCTCCAGTAGCAAGAATGGAGGCCATTCGGATATTCTTAGCTTATGCCGCATTCAGAAACTTTACTGTGTTTCAAATGGATGTGAAGACTGCTTTCTTGAATGGTGACCTCAAAGAAGAAGTTTACGTTGATCAACCAGAAGGTTTTGTTGATCCTCAAAGGCCAAACCATGTCTACAGGTTAGACAAGGCTCTCTACGGTCTTAAGCAAGCACCCCGAGCATGGTATGATTCTTTAACTACTTTCTTACTAAGAGGTGGCTTTACCAAAGGCACAATTGACCCTACCTTGTTCATTCGCAAACAAGGTAAGCACGTTCTACTTGTTCAAATATATGTTGATGACATTATATTTGGGTCGACCAGTCAAACATTTTGCCGAAACTTTTCATCTCTTATGGTTAATCATTTTGAAATGAGCATGATTGGGGGAATGAATTACTTTTTGGGTCTTCAAATCAAACAATTACCAACTGGTATTTTTATATCACAAGGTAAATACATAAATGATATGTTGAAAAAGTTTGACATGACTTCATGTTCTTCAATTTCTACTCCGATGGCTGCTCGAACAAACATAAATACTGATACAAATGGAAAACCGTTTGACCAAAAGAGATATCGAAGTATGATTGGTTCGTTGTTGTACCTAACAGCATCTCGCCCAGATATAATGTTTGCTACATGTATGTGTGCTAGATATCAAGCTGCTCCAACTGATTTACATTATCAAGCTGTGAAACGAATCTTTCGTTATCTGAAGGGTACACCCGATTTAGGTCTCTGGTATCCAAGGGATACTGGATTCAATCTAACTGCATACTCAGATGCAGATCATGCTGGTTGTAAACTTGATCGCAAGAGCACTTCCGGTACTCTACAATTTTTAGGTGATAAAATTGTGAGTTGGTCATCCAAGAAACAGAATTGTGTATCACTATCAACGGCTGAAGCTGAATATGTAGCAGCGGCTAGTTGTTGTGCTCAAGTTTTATGGATGAAGACACAACTAACTGATTATGGTCTGAAATATGATCATATCCCTATCTATTGTGATTCTCAGAGTGCCATTGCCATTGCAGTCAACTCAGTAAACCACTCTCGCTCAAAGCATATTGATGTTAGATATCATTTTCTCAAAGATCATATTGAGAAAGGTGACATCGAGCTCTACTTTGTGGGTACTGACTTTCAACTTGCAGATTTGTTCACAAAACCATTGGATGAAAAGAGGTTTAACTTTCTTATCTCCAAGCTAGGTATGTTAAATCTTAAACCTTAACTCTTTTTCCATTTGAAGGAATTCTTGACACATTTCAGAAAAACAAAATACAAAATTTGAAAAGAGAAAATCAAATACAAAAAGATATTTATTTCAAAGTGGCTTGCATATACTATGTATGCAACCCGTTCTTAAATGATATATTTATTGGTAGAGTGTTTTTACATTCTAAGCTTTTGTTATTATACATATAAATTGATATAAGATAACATGGAATCGAACGCCTTTGTGTACTCCCTTGTTGTCTTATCTTGTACAATTGATTGGATTTTCATTTGCTTAAATGTTTTAATTGCCTCCAACTTGTTGTTGTAAGATGCGAAGGATTGAACGCCTTTGTGTACTCCCTTGTTGTCTTATCTTGTACAATTGATTGGATTTTCATTTGCTTAAATGTTTTAATTGCCTCCAACTTGTTGTTGTAAGATGCGAAGGATTGAACGCCTTTGTGTACTCCCTTGTTGTCTTATCTTGTACAATTGATTGGATTTTCATTTGCTTAAATGTTTTAATTGCCTCCAACTTGTTGTTGTAAGATGCGAAGGATTGAACGCCTTTGTGTACTCCCTAGCTGTCTTACTCTCAACATTGTTGTTGACTTTAGACTCTCAAACATTTTTCCGAAAATATCACAACAAAGATTTTACTACTTTTTGATCTCACAAAACCATTTTTTTGCTCCACCTTTCTATGGAAAACTTTTTTGATCTATTCTTGCATAGATTAAGGAGGAGTTTGTGATTTCAAACACTTTCAAAACTTCAAATGTGTGCCAAATTTTTTTACACACATTTGATGTTTTTCCAATGATTTTTAATCAAATGGAGTTCGGTGATTAGTTTGCACATGAGTGATAAGTATTTCTCAAAATTTACTCCATGAATTTCATCATCGCCGATGAATTCTAACCCCGGAGTATTCACTTCTTTCATTAGATAGTGAGGGTATTTTGAGTGATGTTGTTTTCGTGCAAATAGGATGGAGGGAGTAAAGTTGAAAAGTGAGAGGTTAAGGTGATATGATGTGAGAAAGGGCTAAAAGAAACAAATGCCTTCCCCAAAATTCTCAAAAAGCCGGGTAAACACGTTCCTATCGGATTTCATTTGTTGAAATTTCGATATTGAAGAAGTCTTCATGGACCCAGTGAAGCAATGCACATCTTTTCCTAACCACTCAAGTGTTTCTTAACAAATACTTGTTTCATTTCTCACGGAGATTTTCATATTTCTATTGACTCTTCATTTGGAAGATGTTGATATTGAAAAAGGGCGACATTCTGCTCCAGTCCCCGACTTCATTTCGCTCACGATGTGTCTAGAGCTATCTTGTTTGGTCATTAATTTGATCATCATTCATTTGTATTAGAACACATTCGAGTCATATCTTTGTGATATAATTGCTTATCTTTGTGATATAGCCGGAACATTCGTAGTGATATCTCAATTGATATTTGATATAATGTTAGGTGATTTGTATGCTTTGTGATATAGAGCTATCTTTGATTGATCAATTGATTTGATTATCATTCATTGTATTAGAACACATTCGAGTCATGTCTTTGTGATATAATTGCTTATCTTTGTGATATAGCCGGAACATTCGTAGTGATATCTCAATTGATATTCCACGATGATCGAATGGAAATCCTACCAATGCTAACATCTTTTCCAACGTTGAACGTAGGTCTCATAATTACATTTATGTGATTATTGAGTTAACAAGAAGTCTAAGTGACCTCGGTTTTCCCTAAAAAGTCTTTAAGGATAAAATTGTGGTTATCAAATGCTTCGGTAGTGTTAACCATGATTTATATTCTTTGAAGCAATCTCGTGGTTGCAAAGCCGCAGATCGAACTATGATAGAGAATTGTTTTGTGCATATCTCAATGATACATAGGAAATCCGAAAAATGTTATACATTTCAATCGGTCATTTCATTAATCCTTTCGATTTTTGAACATGCTAACGGATCATTCTTATCCGGTATCATTTCTCTTCACACAAACACAGAAAACACCAACACCATAATATAACGTTTGTCCCAACAACTTCAATCTTACGTTTTAGTCACTCCTAGGATTTCTTGGGTTGGGCTAATGGTTTGGGTTGTTGTCTTGATGATTGACATTTCTTCATAAGATCATGTTATTCCTTTTTGACATTTAATCAATCAAATGTGTACATAATGACATTGGTTCTCAATTTTATCATTATGAGGGGGAGAAAATATTATGATTGATTTACTGGTTGATAAGGAAACAAGGAGAATAGTTTGTAGTTGGTTGTTTTCAATCGGTTTTTAGGCTTATCAAAGTTCTAGGCTTATCAAAGTTTGTAATTGGGTTTAGGCTTATCAAAGTTTTAGGCTTATCAAAGTTCTAGGCTTATCAAAGTTTGTGTATAGGGGGAGAAAATTATTCATGATGTGACAATAGTTTCAGATTTTCACTAGACTTTAGTTGATTGAAATTTTGATTTTAAAAAGGGGGAATCTGAATTGACGTCAAAGATAAGAATGAAACCGAAGATGAAAAGATTTTCACTCAAGATGCTTCAAAAGTTCAAAGATGCTCCAAAATGTTTATAATCATGGATTGAGGGGGAGCATGATTACTTCGTAAGAATTTCATCCAAACCTCATTCAATTGCTTACTCTCCAAAGTGTTCAAGTTGATGTGACAAAGGTCAAAGCTTCAAAAAGGATCAAAGATTTGTTAGAAGATTCAAGTCAAAGAAGTAAAGCTTCATAAGAGTCTCCATCAAACACACTTCATTCAAGATCTTCAAGTCATACAACAACATTTTATCAAGAAACTCCAATGCACACATCAAGGGGGAGAGTTCATATTCATGAAACTTTATTCCAAGAAGATGAAATTCATTCGAAAATTAAAACTGAAGAATCGAAAAGCTGAATTTCACTCAAGAATCGAAGATTGAAACATTCGAAACCAAGATTCATACCTTCCGCATTTCAAAAGACAACTCTGATTCATGATTCAACAATTCTCGAAGATTCAAGTCACACACATTTGTTCGACTTCATTATTCTCTTTATTCAAAGACTCACACGCATTCATTATTCTCTGTTCTAAAAGAACATTGAGAATCCTCACATGATTTAACTTCAAGAAGTTCAAGACCAAGATCAAGACTGAATCAAGTTCTCCAAAGACAAAAGAGAAAGCTTTGAAGACTTGTTTCAACACACCAATTGTCTTCATCACCGAGCTCATCAAATTCATTCCTACAAGACAATATAACACGTACTTCATTACAATGTATCACTAAGGGGGAGAATGTTAGAAATCCAAAAAATAGTGATAAATTGTAATCTAGATTAGAGGAATTTCTTGTTGTTAATTCATAGATAAATGATTACTAAGGTTGAGGGGCTAATTGTGACAATTAGCATAATTGTAGAATTAGACTATAAATAGCCCTCTCATACCTTAGAGATCATAACATTACACATAACTTTACAAATAATCTTTGTATAATTTTCATACCTGAATATACACACACAGTTACATACGATTCTCTCTCAAAACACACACAAACACCAAGAACACACACTATCCAAACCGCCATTGATGAATTGAATTCAGTGATAGAAATCGTGTTATAACACATTACATGTGCAATTCCTAGTAAGAATGGGACCTACAAATGACACTTGATTCATCAAGTGATTTGTAGTCATGTTTTGTCCCATCTTTTGCCACAGGCCAAGGTCTCACCGCTTAACTCGCTTTAAGTCGTCCAACCAAGAACGCACAAATTTGTCCACCACTGTGTACCAGTGAGTGGGATCTGCCATGCAACTACCATTTCACCATTGTGTACCAGTGAGTAAAACAACAGCCACAAGTGTCCTTTACGAGTTGGATGGCAATGACTTAAGTTTATTGGGTCAATCAATTTGATGTGTGATCAAAAAGTTATGTTTGAAGATTCATGCATATCTTCTAAACATAATATGTTTATAAAACTCATTTTGATTACCCCGGTAAATATATAAAACTCATTTTTATTGCCTTTAAATACAAAAGAGCTCGGTAGCTCCATTTGAACGCACAAAGAAGCACAAGGGCAAAGGTTTGCGATGGGCGCAATTAAAAACCCGCCTTTTTAGAAGGCTAACGCACTCCGACTTATACCTCTCTTAGAGTTTGTTCAAATGGGTGAGCCGGTGTATCTTTTGATTTTAGGGCACCAATTTTATAAACAAAATCATTATTTCAATGTAATTTAGTCAAGTTTAATTTTCGAAAAACAATTTTGCACACAATTTTCTTAAAGGCCAAAACTAAACATACTAAATATAAACACGTAACAATTAGGTATCCATCCTCGGTTAGGCCACTATGGTTTAAGATTGGCTCCCCTTTCTCAAGGAAAAGTATCACATACATCAAGTAAACTTGATTGCGTAAGCCAAAATATAATAACAAATTTATCACATAAACACATAAGGTGCTGATTTGAAAAATTCCAGCAGCTTCACGACCCATTTAGACCTAGAGGATGGACGAACTGGACTTAGCACAAAACTACAAAGTTGTAGCCCTATGAGTCAAGTATCTACTGTTCAAAGGACGACTTCTAACTCCTCACGGATTAAAAGATATGGTCGTTTTAGTGGACTGGTGTCAAGCAGCAACATTAACAAATAATTATCACATTGTCAAACAATTAATTATTTTAATTATCCACCTAAATAGACCTAGTGATCAAGTAATTTATCATTATAACTAAGTAATAATCAAGAATCAATAGCATGTAAAAACTCATGATTATTACTTCTTTTTAACAATTAAAATAGAGGTAATCCATAAACGCATGCAATTAACACATTAATCATGCAATAAATCAAAACTTGCAATTTGGGTTTCCTAAAAAAAAAAAAAAAATTATTTCCAGATTTTCGAATTTGGGGTTTATCAAAAAAAATAATTTTATTGTTTATTTCATTATTTTATTACAATTAAACCAATTAATTAATAAAATAATCAAAATAATTACATAAAAAATCGAAAAATATGAAACCTTAACCCCCCTTCAAGTTTTGATTTTTAGGTAATTAAAAATCACATGGGTGGCTCGTGATACCACTGTTGGAATATATAACTAAATATCATTATTCACGAGTACGCAACGGAAGCAAATCAAACCATGTAATCAAATAATTAACCTTGAAATAGAATTAAGGAATACCTCTTAATGTAGATGATAAAGTAAAGAAACTTTAAAAGGATTTGAAGTAAATTCCTCTACGATTGCACACACGATCCACCGATATAGGTGTGCTAGCACTTGATCACGAACCGAGCAACCTTTTGCTTGATCTCCTTCTTCAAAACCGAAAACCAAAAACCCAAAGGGTTTTTCCTTGGTTTTAGTCGTCCAAGATAAGAGAGGAGAGGGGGAGATGAGAGGTTTTTGGAGTTACAATTCTTATGTGTAATTGTCAAAAAAAAACCATAAGCCTACCTTTAGTATTTATAGGTAGAACCAAACTTGGCCATCAAGTTTAGGGTTTCACTAGGAAACCTAGTAGGGAGGCCAGCCCCCTATGGCTTTTCTAGAACCTTCCCTAATCGTTTTATCTCCTTACTTTAACGACCGTTAGCTAGTAACCGTTAAATATTAACGACCGTTCGTTAACTTATTCGTGATCCATATTAATTAATAAATCAATTAATATTAACTATATTTGAATCGAGACGTGTGACCCCGTAGGCTTAAATCATTTTCGGACATACGTTCATTTTACGTGATCACATACTAACAAAAGGAACACAGTATATGTGTTATTTGACATTATGAGTTAAATAAAAAGGTATGTTGATGCTTTTAATTTTTGAAAATAAATTAATGAAAGTGAATACATAATATGGGGGATTTGTGTTTCATACAGATTTTTAGATTATTATTACAAGAGTTTTATTAATACTAATTTGATGCATTAAAATTTGTACTTTGTTTTGCGAAAATTGAAGTGGTTATTGATATATAAAATATTAATTTTTATGCATGTAATAAGCTGTTAATGACAACCCTTCATTATCATTTTCCTTATTTAATTATAACATAAATAATCTATTTGTAGTTTCTATCTTACGTGCTATAGAACTTCAGGCCAACCTTCACGTTGGAATCTGTCTTTACTATCATTTTCTTTACAATTTGCCGGCTAGAAATTGAAAAAATAATAATAATAAAAAAAAAATGCCGTGTTGAATATTGAAATAATACGGGTCATACGTTTAATTTACTATCTATCATTTTATTATTTTAAGGTGGTATACGATTAATTTAAAGCAATTTTATTATGTTAGAGTAAATTAGATGCTTTTTTTAAAGCAATTTTTTTTTTAAACATTGATTTTTTAACAGTATTATATTTACACCAAATCTATTCTAATGTTAAACTAAATTGTAGACCCGTATCCAATACACGAGGCTTACGACAATGCTAGTTTATTGCGGTTTAAAATTTTTATTATTTTTATTAATAAAAAATTGATCTTATATTAAAACTTTGATTTTTTTATATTGAAATTTAAAATATGTCATCGAAGTTGTTTCGTGACATACTTAGAATATTTGAATATTACAAAATCATAATATGTTCATCAAAGTTGTAGATTGTGACATACTTAGCGATATTTAAATATTAAAAAAATCATAATAGGTCACTATCATTTTATTTGTTTTATTGTTACACAATGGTGTGTTACATTCTTATTTTGCACTATTAGAAATAATATCTTATTTTATAAAACATATGAGATATTTCAATTAGAATATGACAATATTATAGATGTTTCCTATGGAGATAACATTTTAACATGCTTTTCTTTTTTTATATGTGTCATGAGAATTACCTAAAAAACTTAAAAAAAGGATAAAAGTATAATTATTTTAAAATCTTAATATATTTACATTGAATTTTATTTATAATATAGAATATATATTAGTTATTATTCTATTGGATATATGTTAAGTATTATTTTTGATTTATTATATTGAATTATTGGTTAAAAATGTAATTATAAAGGTGTAAATTGGTGATGAAAAACAAAAAAAAAATTAAAATCAAAATTAAAAACAAAAGTCAACTTAATGAAATCAAGAGCTGTGATTGACTAATGAATTATTAGAACAACTGTCTTTTAACATATTAAAAGATTACCGCAAGTATTCCTATGACAAGGGAGGCCCAAGTTACCAATGGAAATGAAGAACGTCGTCTAAGGCTAAGTGGTATGGGGCTTCTTGGTGGAAGGGGACTTGCGCCATGTCATACTCCAAGAAGCCTAACAAAGGCTAAATGATAAATCCTGTTAAAAAAGAGCCTAAAAATTCTTCTAACTATTAGGTGGAGACATGTTGAAAAATATGTGGGTAAAATTAGGAAAGAGAATTGATAGATTCCATATGTCACCATCTAATTGTTTACAAGGATTTTTAGGCTAATCTTTATGAAGATAAATCATTTTCTTTAGCAAAATGGTGGATATGAGGCAACTTGGGTGGATGAGTGACATCTGACATGTGATATTGACTTTTATCTTATTTTAGAGTTAATTGCAAGAATCATCCATGTGGTTTGTTCATTTTCGTGGTTTACATCATTTTTTAAAAATTTTAGTGAAATTGGTCCAAACTTCATACTTTTGTTGCGCGTTTCATCCCTTTAACGGATTCCATCCATTCTTATCCGTTAATAGACATCACATGCTCTTCACACGAGGGCACTTTGGTCTTTTTCAAAATTTGTACTTCTTCTTCCCAAAATAAGAGATTTGAAATTTTAGCAAACAAAATTAAATATCCAAATTTAATTTCAAACCCAGATCTTCAAAAGAAGAATACAAAGAAAAAAGAAGAAGATTGAAAAAGATCTTGCATTTTTTGTTAGTAACACGGTAAAGAAGTTGGGTATACTCATTTATTGATTTACTTAGTATTTTGGATGATTTTCTTCCTTGATATATAAATTTTCGATATGTAGAAAAACACACACAAAAACACACTATCAGATGGTGAGAGAAAATGCTATAAAATGGTTCATAATCTTTCCATTTGATGTTATAGCCGAAATTACATTAAAACCCCCTCAAATTTGGCTTGTTTAACATTTAGTTCCAAAATATCATAAATAACTAAAGAACAGATAAGAAGTGGAAAGGTAGGTGGAAAAGACCAAAGTGCCCTCATGTGAGGCGCACGTGATGCAAATTAAGGGCAGAAAGTAGATGAAATCTGTCAAAGGGATGAAACACGCAACAAAAGTATGAAGTTTGGACCAATTTCACTAAATTTTTTGTGAAAGGATGTAATTCACGGAAATGGACAAACCACAGGGATGATTCTTGCAATTTAAAATTTCTTTTCCAACCTTTATTAATTTAAAATATTAAGTTCTATATATATATATATAGTCAAAAGTTAAATCGAGAACCAAATAAATGTCGAGAACTACGATAACTCTTATATAATTAATATGTACAAGGACAATATTGTAATTTGTCAAAATCAATATATTAACTACTAATTAAAATAATTCACTTTCTCTTTCATATTAACATAAGTATAATAACGATTTTCAATTTTTACTAATTCTCTTTAATCCCTATCCATTTCTATCCCCTTATCTGAATCACTTTATCAACCAGTGACAAGAATTGATCGACAACACCAACCATACTAAATCTTATACATACTATTTGGATTATTTGTTTAAAACTAGTATTAATAAGAACAAATATTATATATTTTTAAGTATTAATGATTCACATGTGAGCAAATAAAACATTAACGGATTGATAATATATGCATTTATACAAACTTTAAAAATTTTAGTATCTCGTCTTATCGAGCAATTTTGTTATAATATTCGCACATATATATGTGTGCACACCTATGCATAGAATATATGAACCGCATAATCGTTAGGTAATATATTTCTTGATCACATGTGAATGCAATTCATATAATATAAACACTTGTGAACAGGGTTATACACATGAGTACATGACAAAATCACATGTGTACAAATCCAAAATGTTTACAAAATCACATGTGTACAAATCCAAAATGTTTACAAAATCACATGTGTACACTTGTGATTTGTGAATAGATTCATTCACATGTGTATCCGACAAAAGGTTTATAAATTTTAAAAGTATATTATTATTGTAATTTACATGTTCATAATTTAAATTCTATTTCACACATGTATCACAAAAAACTCTTGATTTAAAGAATATATATTTTTATAATTATAATTATTACTCTTTACAAAATTAAAAAAAACAACGATATAGATGATAGTGCTTAAAACAATAAAATAAGTTGTACGTAATTTTAATATTAACAATTATTAAATAACTATGATATCAAATAACCATTTGAATGCCATTAAATATGGGGGTCGGTTTTTTTTCTGGAGATTTTTAAGGAAGACACGGTATTTTCTAATTTTATTATAATTCCATGTTTACCCTTTTTCACTTTATAACCAATTGTTTATTGTTTTAATTATATATTAATGACATTATTTATTATAGCCATTGATCAATCTCATCCAAGGGCTTTAAATAGTTCTCGTAGTTCTCGACAAATAGTTAGTTCTCACAATATCCTAACTCTCTCTCTATATATATATATATATATATTTATTATAATACATAATTTTTGTAATTAAGTAAAACATAAAAAAAACTATTACATTTTATTCCTAGACACATTAATCCATTACATTTTATACACATTGTTAATAGATAAATACATGTTGCAAATGAAATATCAATTGAGAAATACACTAATATAGGGGTATAAGTTAAAACTTTTCAAACTAGTATTGTTATTTCAAAAAAAAACAATAATATAGGGTCTAAAATGAAAACTTGATTATTAAATACACATATAGTCTTCATCTTCAACCTGCAAATTGAAAAAAAGAAGAAAATGGAAAAACTCCTGCAAATTGCAAATATATAAGAAAATGGAAAAACTCCTGCAAATTGCAAATATATATAATTCACATATTCACCAAATTATTCATGATGGATACCCCACACTAACGGCTATTTTGTCTCGGAGCATGGGATAGTCAAACGTTTTGCCAGCGACTTGTGGAGGACGCTCAACACCCATGCCGCCTATGGGGGGCGGTGTAGCCGGCGGCATGCCGGCGGAATGACCCGACGACGCCAGCCACCGAGACCCATACCATTTAGCCTAACCGTCGCAAGGTAACTAATCGTTGTTTTTTTTTGTTTTTTTTTGCGTTTTTTTTCAATCTAAATTTTTAAATGGGTCTGCCCCTCCAATTTTTTAATGCGTTTTTTTTTTTTAAAAAGACTCCGTAACAATTAGGATTAATAAGGTATGAATTTGTATTTGGAAGGATTAAAATCTCCGTTTAATAAATAAAATACAAGTTACTCAACCCGCTGATCAGGTATATTAGTCTTACCTTATACTTAATTGAATCTAATCTTGAGACAGATCGAAAATGGAAATTAAAGAAAAGCTGTTATATGCGACAAACTAATATGTCCCAACAAGTCAAAAGCATGTATTGGCTATTTGGGTTGTGTCAATCAAAATTCCATGATCTAATTTCCTCCGTTAGAAGCAAGCTTTTCTTAGATAACTAGGTTTTTGTTTCGTGTGTCCGTTGCACGAGCTGAAATAAATTTTTAACAAATAACTCCACAAAAACTCAAATATAAAAAAAAACTAACTTTTAGTGAAAAACAAACATAATTTTCTATGGAATTCTTGTAACCTAAACGTATAGTCCATGACGATTCCGGGGCAGAGTTGTTTCATCTATTACTAAAAGTAGACTGTTAAGGAGACACTTGCCAATAGGTTGGTAGCCCATTGGTAAGGTCTAAGACCTTGGGAAAATCCACCAGGGTTCAAATCACACTTCCTACATTTGTAGGATTGGATTATTGGGTGGGTTTTTTGAGAGTGGTTCGAGCTTTGCATACTACCCAATTGGATGTGACTGTGGTATCTCGAATGCATACTACTAACTATTAACTCGTTGTTCAAAAAAAAAAACATACCATCTGGTTACAACTTCACATTCGCAAGAAAGAAATGTCTTATCATGCGTATATATGAAAATGTATCATGTATTTATGAATCCTTAATGTTACTGGAATAGGAATTATAGATAGAAATTCTACCTATAATAAAGTGGCATCCTCATGATATCATTGAAAATAGAAAAGGTTAAGAAGAAAAAAATGTATCATGTATTATGGCTGACTCTATGAGCTTATAGGAAGAACATACTTTATCATGCCTATATAATAAGATGTATCATGTATTATGTATATATGAATCCTTGTAATCACGAGTATATTTAAAATGAAATTATAACTTGAAATAATATTATGGGCGTATAGATAGAAATTACTTAATAGTGTGTAGATGGAAACAGGAGGCATGTTTCCTCACAAGCGGTCCCAGGTTTGAGTCTTGCCTTATGCATATTTGAGGATTGTCACATGTATTTAATTTACACATAATGTAAGTCTGAGTGAGTTTTTTTCTCCAAAGTTCTCACTCATCAAGAGGTTTAAATTGGGATTGCGCCGGGGGGTGGGGGGGTTAACAATAAATTACAATTTTCGTCCCTGTGGTTTGTACCCATTTTCACGTGTCATCCCTGGGTTCACGAAATTACGTTTTTCATCCCCAGGTTTGGAATGTCGTTAACAACTTTGGTCCACATCACTAACAGACGTTAAATATGTGGTCATGCGACATGCATGCTGAGGGTATAATAGTCACTTCCTTTAACATAGGACCAAAAGTGTAATATCTATCATCATCTTCTCAACAATATACCATCAGACTCTAGAACAAAACATTATCCTCATAACTGTAATTTTAAACCTCCAAAATGATCAATGTATACATCTATATTTAAAGTAGATTCCATATATGTATAAAAGCAAGCACCTGATCTACACAATACCAAAAACTCAACCATTCAATTCATCACCATTTCACAACCTCACCACCAACCGCACATCACCACTGCCCCCACCAACCGTCCACCACCACTGCACCACCAACCGACCACTACCAAACAGCCACCACCACTGCCATATTTACCATTCCGACCATCATTCTTTTATTTTCGAAGATTTCGATCTAAAGAATTCTAGATCTGAAATGCTACAAAAAACCCAGATCTAAACACCGATCAGACTTCCGGCGACACTTCCGGCCACGGGTAGTATGAAAAAGAAAAGAAAAGAAAAAAGAAACCCAAACACCAACCAGATTCATGGTGTATATAGATTTGTACATGGATTTGTGGATCTTTGAATTAGATTTGATATACTTTTGTGTGGTTATTGATATATACTCGTAGTTATATACTAGTAGTTATCTAGTTTTATGTTCTTTTAATTTGTATACCAATAGATAGATATCGACGATGATGATGTTGGTTTCAAAGAACTTGACTGGAAATAGATGTCGGCAAATGATGATGTTGATAAATTGATGAAACTAAACTAGGATGGAATCTACTAGTTTTGTAAGAAGTGTAAAAAAAATGAAAGCTTGTTATTGGGATTTTGAAGATCTGAACAAAGAAAAAGACAAAGGTGTAAAAAAGTGTTTTTTTAAGAAAATATTTTTTTCAATAAAAGGCAAAAAGACAAATATGCCCATGGTGTGCCTGTCGTGACCACTAATCTAACGTCCGTTTGGATCGTGGACCAAATTTGTTAACAGAGTTCCGAACCTGTGGATGAAAAAAACGTAATTTCGTGAACCCAGGGATGAAACCTGAAATTTGGAACAAACCATAGGGACGAAAATTGTAATTTACTCTATTTTTTATTATACCAACACTTCTTCGGATACAGAACTTTAATGTCATTATGTTAACTTGTTCAGTTTGTGAGCCTAGTACAAGTATATTCCCACTTGACTTTGACATGAATCGGTTGAGAAAGTAGATGGGTGTGTAGTCTAGTTATTTAATAGTTAGTTTATTAATTTTAATAATTTATTGTTCACCAAGTTTTTAATAATAATAATATATACAGTAATAGTTACGGCCCGACCCATTAGGCCCATCTTCTTATTCCAGTGTAGATTGATATAAGTGACAACTGATTCATATCAATACTCATCTAGGGGTGTTCAAAACTATCCGTATCCGAATCCGTTATCCGAAAATCCGAAAATCCGAATCCGAAATTTCGGATATCCGAACTTCGGATATCCGAAATTTCGGATATCCGAACTTCGGATATCCGAAATTTCGGATATTTCGGATATCCGAAATTCATATTTCGGATATCCGAAATTTCGGATATTCGGATATCCGAACTTCGGATATCCGAAATTTCGGATATGATGTTCGGATATTTCCATATCCGAAATTTCGGATATCCGAAATTTCGGATATCCGAAATCGATATTTCGGATATCCGAAATTTCGGATATCCGAACTTCGGATATCCGAATTCGGATATCCGAAATTTCGGATTGAAATTTCATATCCGAAATTCGGATATCCGAAATTTCGGATATCCGAACTTCGGATATCCGAAATTTCGGATATGATGTTCGGATATTTCATATCCAAACGATATTTCGGATATCCGAAATTTCGGATATCCGAAATTTCGGATATCGGATATCCGAAACGATTTCCGATATCCGAAATTTCGGATATCCGAACTTCGGATATCCGAACTTCGGATATCCGAAATTTCGGATATTTCGGATATCGAAATTTCGATATTTCGGATATCCGAAATTTCGGATATCCGAACTTCGGATATCCGAATTTCGGATATCGATTCGGATATCCGAATATATCCGAAATTTCGGATATTTCGGATATCCGAATTCGGATATCCGAACTTCGGATATCCGAAATTTCGGATATCCGAACTTCGGATATCCGAAATTTCGGATATCCGATTTCGGATATTTCGGATATCCGAAATTTCGGATATCCGAATTTCGGATATCCGAAATTTCGAATTTCGATATCCGAAATTCGGATATCCGAAATTTCGGATATCCGAACTTCGGATATCCGAAATTTCGGATATTCGGATATGAAATTTCGGATATCCGAAATTTCGGATATCCGAAATTTCGGATATTCGATATCCGAACTTCGGATATCCGAAATTTCGGATATTTCGGATATCCGAAATTTCATATCCGAAATTTCGATATTTCGGATATCCGAAATTTCGGATATCCGAACTTCGGATATCCGAATTTCGGATATCCGAATTCGGATATCCGAAATTTCGGATATCCGAATTCGGATATCCGAATTCGGATATCCGAACTTCGGATATCCGAAATTTCGGATATCCGAAATTTCGGATATCCGAAATTTCGGATATCCGAAATTTCGGATATTTCGGATATCCGAAATTTCGGATATCATGTTCGGATATCCGAAATTTCGGATATCGAAATTTCGGATATAAATTCGGATATCCGAAATGTCGGATATCCGAATTTTCGGATATCCGAATTTCGGATATCCGAAATTTCGGATAGTGGATTTCAATATCCGAACATATATCCGAAATTTCGGATATCCGAAATTTCGGATATCCGAAATATCGGATATCCGAAATTTCGGATATGAAATGATATCCGAAAGTTCGGATATCCGAATTTTCGGATATCCGAATTTCGGATATCCGAAATTTCGGATAGTGGATTTCAATATCCGAACATATATCCGAAATTTCGGATATCCGAAATTTCGGATATCCGAAATTTCGGATATCCGAATTTCGGATATCCGAAATTTCGGATAGTGGATTTCAATATCCGAACATATATCCGAAATTTCGGATATCCGAAATTTCGGATATCCGAAATTTTCGGATATCCGAATTTCGGATATCCGAAATTTCGGATAGTGGATTTCAATATCCGAACATATATCCGAAATTTCGGATATCCGAAATTTCGGATATCCGAAACTATCCGAAATATCCGAAAATTTTATCCGAAATTTGATATCCGAAATCGGATATCCGAAAGTTCGGATATCCGAAATTTCGGATAGTTCGGATATCCGAAATTTCGGATATATGTTCGGATATCAAAATCCACTATCCGAAATTTTGGATATCCGAAATTCGGATATCCGAAATTTCGGATATCCGAAATTTCGGATATCCGAAATTTCGGATATATGTTCGGATATTGAAATCCACTATCCGAAATTTCGGATATCCGAAATTCGGATATCCGAAACTTCGGATATCCGAAAGTCGGATATCCGAAGTTTCGGATATCCGAATTTCGGATATCCGAAATTTCGGATAGTGGATTTCAATATCCGAACATATATCCGAAATTTCGGATATCCGAAATTTCGGATATCCGAAATCGGATATCCGAAATTTCGGATATCCGAAATCGGATATCCGAAATTTCGGATATCCGAAATTTCGGATATATGTTGGATTAAATCCGGACTATCCGAAATTCGGATATCCGAAGTTTCGGATATCCGAATTTCGGATATCCGAAATTTCGGATAGTGGATTTAATATCCGAATCATATCCGAAACATCCGAAATTTCGTATCCGAAATTTGATATCCAAATCGGATATCCGAAATTTCGGATATCCGAAATTTCGGATATTTCGGATATCCGAAATTTCGGATCGAATTTTCGGATATCCGAATTTCGGATATCCGAAATTTCGGATAGTGGATTTCAATATCCGAACATATATCCGAAATTTCGGATATCCGAAATTCGGATCTGAAATATCCGAAATTTCCGTATCCGAAATTTGATATCCGAAATCGGATATCCGAAATTTCGGATATCCGAAAGTTCGGATATTTCGGATATCCGAAATTTCGGATATATGTTCGGATATTAAAAACCACTATCCGAAATTTCGGATATCCGAAATCGGATATCCGAAATTTCGGATATCCGAAAGTTCGGATATTTCGGATATCCGAAATTTCGGATATATGTTCGGATATTAAAAACCACTATCCGAAATTTCGGATATCCGAAATTCGGATATCCGAAACTTTCGGATAGAATTTCGGATATCCGAAATATCCGAAATTTCGGATATCCGAAATTTCGGATATCCGAAATTTCGGATATCCGAAATTTCGCCGAAATATCCGAAAATTTCGGATATCCGAAATTTCGTATAGTGGATTTCAATATCCGAACATAAATCCGAAATTTCGGATATCCGAAATATCGGATATCCGAAATATCCGAAATTTTGTATCCGAAATTTGATATCCGAAATCGGATATCCGAAATTTCGGATATCCGAAATTTCGGATATTTCGGATATCCGAAATTTCGGATATATGTTCGGATATCAAAATCCACTATCCGAAATTTCGGATATCCGAAACTTCGGATATCCGAAACTTCGGATATCCGAAATATCCGAAAATTTTATCCGAAATTTGATATCCGAAATCGGATATCCGAAATTTCGGATATCCGAAAGTTCGGATATTTCGGATATCCGAAATTTCGGATATATGTTCGGATATTAAAAACCACTATCCGAAATTTCGGATATCCGAAATTCGGATATCCGAAACTTTCGGATAGAATTTCGGATATCCGAAATATCCGAAATTTCGGATATCCGAAATTTCGGATATCCGAAATTTCGGATATCCGAAATTTCGGATATCCGAAATTTCGGATATCCGAAATTTCGGATATCCGAAATTTCGGATATCCGAAATTTCGGATATCCGAAATTTCGGATATCCGAAATTTCGGATATCCGAAATTTCGGATATCCGAAATTTCGGATATCCGATTTCGGATATCCGAAATTTCGGATATCCGAAATTTCGGATATATTTCGGATTAAATCCGGACTATCCGAAAGTTCGGATATCCGAATTTTCGGATATCCGAATTTCGGATATCCGAAATTTCGGATAGTGGATTTCAATATCCGAACATATATCCGAAATTTCGGATATCCGAAATTTAGGCCGCTCAAATTTAAAAGCCCGCCCATTTTTATTACATCAACTGTATATACAGATCTTTATATAAACACACACCAATCTCACCTAATATACATACAAATTTGCTCATCGATGACATCACAAATCCTATGTGGACTCCTTATTTCTTGACACACCAGCTTTGCATATGTATTGAGGAGTTTTCTTTTAGTAGATTAGGGAGACAAGAAGATGATTAAGCTTAACTAAATTGCTTGTTTCAATTGTCCTTTGATTTTAAATTTTAATGCCCCCCTAACTTTTTAGATGGTCCGAAAGTTATCTGTTTGGTTCCTGCCGATGACCAGCCATACCCTTTCCATATACATAGCGAAAATCACCAGCAAGGTGGCCGGCCTAGTGGGTAGAATACTTGATAATCTCATAAAAGGTCTCACGCTCTAACCTTTTAAGTACCATCTTGGGGAGTGAGCATGTAGGTTCGCAAGCTGACAGAAAGTGTCACATATGTGTAGACATTTGAGTTAAGAGACTCATTTTCTGGATAACCTAAACAGGACAACCAACTCTTATGATCTATACACCAATCCATAAGGCTTTATCATTTTTCCCTTAATAACCTTATCGCAGGCACGCGGTGGAACTGGAAGACTTGAGGATTCCACTAACTGATATAATAGAAGCCACTAAGAACTCAATACCGTATTGGAAAAGGTGGACAGGGTAAGGTATATGAAGCAAAACTTGACGTGCTAATAGAATTGAAAAACGAAGGGGAAGTTTCCAAGAAACAGAGAAGAACTGTAGCTATAAAATGCATTAAGGCAAATGGAAAAGAAGGATTTGATGCAGAAATTAAATTGCTTACTCGTTGTAAGCATGACAATATAGTCACCCTACATGGTTTTTGTGATGAAAGTGATAAGCTAATCCTTGTATACGAGCATGTATCTAACGGGAGCCTAGATGATTATTTTGGAGTTAACCACGAGTTGACTAATCTTACATGGAGGCGACGTTTAAATATATGTATTGACATTGCACGTGGACTAAAATATCTTCACACCACCAAGGCAGAGGATAAACAGAGCATTGTTCACCGTGACATAAAAAGCGGAAACATTTTGTTAACCAAAAATTGGGTGGCAAAGATTGCTGACTTTGGGCTCTCAAAGTTTCATCATGTGGATGAACACGAAGAAACTCACATTTCTAATAATTTTGCTGGCACCCCTTATTATGTGTGTCCAGCATATCAGAAGAACGGTAAGTTTAAAAGAGCGATAGATATTTATTCCTTCGGTGTGGTTCTTTTTGAAATTTTTTCCGGGAAGCTTGCCTATGATAAAATTTACATCACGGAGAATAAAGATGGAATTGCACACGTTGCTAGGCGACGCTTCAATGATCAAACATTACATGAAATGGTTGATCCAATAATAATGAAAGAAGTAGATGAAGATTGTTTGAAAACGTTTTTAGCAGTCGCACATAAATGTGTGTCAAAAACTCAAAAGGAACGGCCTTCAGCGGAACAGACCCTTGAGGAGCTTGAGAAAGCATTATTGCTTCAAGTAAGTCCATACATTGATAATTTATGTATTTGAAAAAAAAAATAGGTGGAAATAGATATCCACTATTACATCTTACAAACGTCACCGACATCAATCATCCATAAACCGGCAACTGGCTCGCCCGGCATCCAATTAGCCGTCTATTCCTTGCTGAATAATTGTTAATTATTTACCAAGCACAATTCTTCAAGTAGTATTTATATAATTGTACCAAAAAGTTGACATGAGTTTGTGAGTGTAAAGTTAAAGATACTACCTTTTCTCGAACTTTAGACAAGAGTTTGAATCTATTTTTGACTTGTAAAGTTGATTAAAGTGTTCATGGTTCACAGGCAAATAAGGACAGGCTAGCCCTCCAAATGTCCTTTAGACAAATTCAATTAGCCACACAAGATTTCGCTCATGAGAATATTATTGGAGAAGGAAGATTTGGGAAAGTATACAAAGGAGAAGTCACTCATGCTAATCAACATCACGTCATTGCTGCAAAACGATGGCATGGGAAGTTTGGTCAAGCAGAGACTGAATTTTTGAAAGAGCTTGAAATTCTTCTGGAATACAAAAATGATAATGTGATTGGTCTTGTAGGCTACTGTGACGAATTGGGCGAAAAAATCATTGCTTATGAGTATGCGGGTCATAAAAGTCTCGATCTCTACTTGAGCAATACAGATCTTACATGGACAAAAAGACTTAAAATATGCATTGATATAGCAATGGGGTTGGACTTCTTGCATGGAGGTGTTGCAACACAAAATGTGGTGATACATAAAGACATAAAAAGTTCAAACATTCTACTCACTCTGGACTGGAAAGCAAAAATTGCTGACTTTGGGCTTTCCCAAATAGGTCAAAGAAACCAGGAAATGGACTTTCTGATCAGCAATGCTATGGGTACACAAGGATATATTGACCCGGCATATATAGAAACTTATATATCAAACAAAGAATCTGATATGTACTCCTTGGGTGTGGTTTTATGTGAGATCTTGTGCGGTAGACTTGCATATGATTACCATCAAGATGTGCCTCTAATCTATTTGGTTAGAGAACACATCAATGAAGGAAAGCTTAGGGATATAGTATTTAAGAATATAAAGGATCAAATTATGTCAGAATCATTGACTACATATTCCAAGATTGCCATTAAGTGCTTAAATCGATACAGAGAAGAACGACCAACGGCGGGCGAAGTAGTCTTACAACTTAAGCAAGCATTGGAATTTCAAGTGAGTTTACATAAATAAGCAAATATTTAGTTGGCTACTTTTAGTATATGCATATTGAAACTAGAATATGTCAATCAGGGAAATTTCCCACTAAATTTCATAAGGGTAGTTTTAGCCCAAGGTTGATTACTGTTTGAAAGCCATTTCTTGTTATTGTTTGTATCATTTTATTTTTTTTCACTAAAAATTATTTTTTATTTTTTATTTATTTTTTATTTTTTTTCTAAAATTATTTTTTATTTTTTTTCACTAAAAATTTTTTTATTTTTTATTAATACCAAAAAAAAAAAAAAAAAAAAAAAAAAAAAAAAAAAAAAAAAAAAAAAAAAAAAAAAAAAAAAAAAAAAAAAAAAAAAAAAAAAAAAAAAAAAAAAAAAAAAAAAAAAAAAAAAAAAAAAAAAAAAAAAAAAAAAAAAAAAAAAAAAAAAAAAAAAAAAAAAAAAAAAAAAAAAAAAAAAAAAAAAAAAAAAAAAAAAAAAAAAAAAAAAAAAAAAAAAAAAAAAAAAAAAAAAAAAAAAAAAAAAAAAAAAAAAAAAAAAAAAAAAAAAAAAAAAAAAAAAAAAAAAAAAAAAAAAAAAAAAAAAAAAAAAAAAAAAAAAAAAAAAAAAAAAAAAAAAAAAAAAAAAAAAAAAAAAAAAAAAAAAAAAAAAAAAAAAAAAAAAAAAAAAAAAAAAAAAAAAAAAAAAAAAAAAAAAAAAAAAAAAAAAAAAAAAAAAAAAAAAAAAAAAAAAAAAAAAAAAAAAAAAAAAAAAAAAAAAAAAAAAAAAAAAAAAAAAAAAAAAAAAAAAAAAAAAAAAAAAAAAAAAAAAAAAAAAAAAAAAAAAAAAAAAAAAAAAAAAAAAAAAAAAAAAAAAAAAAAAAAAAAAAAAAAAAAAAAAAAAAAAAAAAAAAAAAAAAAAAAAAAAAAAAAAAAAAAAAAAAAAAAAAAAAAAAAAAAAAAAAAAAAAAAAAAAAAAAAAAAAAAAAAAAAAAAAAAAAAAAAAAAAAAAAAAAAAAAAAAAAAAAAAAAAAAAAAAAAAAAAAAAAAAAAAAAAAAAAAAAAAAAAAAAAAAAAAAAAAAAAAAAAAAAAAAAAAAAAAAAAAAAAAAAAAAAAAAAAAAAAAAAAAAAAAAAAAAAAAAAAAAAAAAAAAAAAAAAAAAAAAAAAAAAAAAAAAAAAAAAAAAAAAAAAAAAAAAAAAAAAAAAAAAAAAAAAAAAAAAAAAAAAAAAAAAAAAAAAAAAAAAAAAAAAAAAAAAAAAAAAAAAAAAAAAAAAAAAAAAAAAAAAAAAAAAAAAAAAAAAAAAAAAAAAAAAAAAAAAAAAAAAAAAAAAAAAAAAAAAAAAAAAAAAAAAAAAAAAAAAAAAAAAAAAAAAAAAAAAAAAAAAAAAAAAAAAAAAAAAAAAAAAAAAAAAAAAAAAAAAAAAAAAAAAAAAAAAAAAAAAAAAAAAAAAAAAAAAAAAAAAAAAAAAAAAAAAAAAAAAAAAAAAAAAAAAAAAAAAAAAAAAAAAAAAAAAAAAAAAAAAAAAAAAAAAAAAAAAAAAAAAAAAAAAAAAAAAAAAAAAAAAAAAAAAAAAAAAAAAAAAAAAAAAAAAAAAAAAAAAAAAAAAAAAAAAAAAAAAAAAAAAAAAAAAAAAAAAAAAAAAAAAAAAAAAAAAAAAAAAAAAAAAAAAAAAAAAAAAAAAAAAAAAAAAAAAAAAAAAAAAAAAAAAAAAAAAAAAAAAAAAAAAAAAAAAAAAAAAAAAAAAAAAAAAAAAAAAAAAAAAAAAAAAAAAAAAAAAAAAAAAAAAAAAAAAAAAAAAAAAAAAAAAAAAAAAAAAAAAAAAAAAAAAAAAAAAAAAAAAAAAAAAAAAAAAAAAAAAAAAAAAAAAAAAAAAAAAAACTCTATTTACTGCAAAACTAGTCTCTTCCCCATTATAAGTCATCCAAACACATTTGTCTTCTTTATTTTCATGCAAACACAAACATAAGTCTTCATTATTGTTTGTATCATGTATGGATTCAGTTATTAGTTTTAACTATTTAATCAATATGCAGGAGGATCGTGAAATATGGGAGCCCAAGAGACTATAAAGAAATAATCGGGATGTCAAAATCTCCTGTTCTCGCTTTAAGCAAAAAGGATCTTTATGACATGCTTTGCAAAGGAATTCTACTTCAAGATGAAGAGGTGGTACTTTGCCTTGTATTGTGTTTTCTGCGTTCTCATATCTTTTTTTTTATTTTGTGCTATTTGCATCTTTTGCTCTTATTATTGAATATGGACAACTGGGCTAAATATTACTAAAAGGGGAGATTTGTTAATTGTTAAGACCAGAATCCATGTCTAATTAGTGATAGCTATTTATAGGGGTAAATAGTCACGCACTAGGGAATCCAATATTTTTTATGTAATCAGTTTGAGCCTTTGACTTTATTACATGTAATCTGTTTTCAATTATTGAATATAGGTAAATGTTTATTCGAAAATAATTTTTCAAGTTGAAAATCAAGGTACATTTTTTTTTTTAACAGCGAGTTAGTAGTTTGTAGTTAGAAGTTAACTTCATAGCCGGATCATTCAATTAATGTCTAAGATTGATGTGATATCTCTCTCTCTCTCTCTCTCGCCGGAACTCTCTTTCCTCTCCGACAATTGTAACAACCACCACCTTAGCTGCTGCCACTACCACCGCCACTTCCATCTGTAAAAGTTTAGTGTTCATTGATTCATGGTTTGTGTCAATTCTTTTGGTTTCAGCTGAAGTGTAATTAAAAGCTACATATGGAGATATAAGTTTTATATCTGCAATTATAGTGTAGGGTGGTCTAAAATAACGCATGCACTTGCACCCAATTAAATTTGGGACTAATTTGTTTTGTTTAACATCACAGTGGTTTTGGCTAGGAAGAAGTAATGGCAAAAAAAATACAATGATATCAGCAAGAAAGTTTTCATACAGCAACCGTAGTCCACATATGTGGCAATCTGTCTCAGAATCAAGGTTACTCTTTCTTTTCCTTTTTCTCTGTTTGTGTGGATTTATCAAGTTAGGTGTACTTTCAATCTTGGCAAAGGAGTTTTCCTATTCGAGGGGTTTAATTAAGCGGGTTTGCTCGTTAAGGGGCTCTCTAAAAACATTATTGTGAAACCTAACTCTTGTCCTTGAAAATTAATGAGATAAATTATTTCATAATTTGGGAGGAAAATGTTACATTTAGAGATGTGTATGTGGGGAAAAGAGACCGACTTACTTAGACTACAATATTTTGCAGGTTTTCGGAAGTAACAGAGATGTTAGATATTTCAAATTTGATGATCAATATCAAGACAACCACTAAATATTTATCACCATCTGTTGCTTATGGTGTTTATTTAGTTTTAAATTTTGCAATCTGAAAGAAGTCTCAAGTAAACCTGTGTATGTTAACCTGAAATACAGAAAGAGGAGTGAAACATTTTGTTCATATTTTGCAACATGGAGAGACAAAAACTGGATGATGATTGAGTTGGACCGATTCATTAATCAGACAGAAGAGGTTGTTTTTGAGGTTCTACTAGAAAATCTTTCACCATCCTACTACGCAGTTGATGACATCTATGTCGAAGGCATTGAGTTTCGAGCTATTAACAATGCAAGTTTGAATATATCCTTTGCCTTTATATATATATATTTCGAAAATCATGGCTTGATGCATGAAGAACATTTTTATGTTTTAAGTTACATAATTATATATGACATCAATAACATCATCTTTTACTTTTTGCGCAGGTGGAGCATAAAGAAATTGAAATGTCAAAGGAAGTCCAACAAGTAGTATTAAACTCGAACTTGAAGAATGTGGATCAGGTGCAAGAATTTTTATCTAGAAGTGAAGAGATATTTAAGAAATCCAATGATGACGAAAAGGTCCATATTTTATATCTAACAAAATTTATCGATTGGGGGATTAAATGCATGCCCTTTAGTTATATAACAATATGCGTCTTTGAATCATGAACAGGTGTTGCCATTAAGGGAAATGAATGGAAAGAAACATCTTATGCTTTCGGCAACGGAAGCACTCTACCATTTTTCTGATTTGACGCTCTATAAGTCTACACCATCAGCTGAGTCCAGGTTTGCTTTTCAAATAACTTTAATATGTCTTCTCATTTAAACGTTTACGATTCGTACAATGCAGAATGGAATTGAAACATAAGGTGCTTGGCATAAAACACACAATTTTTTAGATCAAATGGTAATGGTGTATACACATAAAAATGTCAAAGTTCAGTGTGTTGACTTATATTGGCCAAACAGTTGTAAATTTCTCATGATAAACTTGAGATCATATTCTAGTGAATATTTCTATAAAAAAAATGTAAATATATGTGGATTTGTGTGGTTAATAAGTTGCCTTCCAACAGATAACTGACAGAAGTTTCATTCGTCGGATATCATTTTCCATGTTTTAACACTTTCAATGTAATCACATAATGTATATCATATACAGATTTCCAGAGGTGGTTGAGCTTCTGCCGCAGCAAGTATTTCTAATCAAGTGCACCATCAAAGCTCAAATGTTGTCAGCAGATACAATATATGGGTGTTACCTTGTGTACAAGCTCTCGGAAGAATGTCAAGGATTTCATTGTCCTGTGGAAGTACGAGATCTACTCGATCGAGGAAACAAAGAGGCTGAAATTGTTTACTTTAAAACCCCAAGCCCGTGGAATGTACATGATATTATTACTCAGGTTCCAAAAGAAAGGGAAGATGGATGGATGGAGCTTAATGTGTGGAAACCCAACTCTGATAACGCATTTACGAATGATCTTCTTCAGGTGAATTTAAAATTTAGAAGCTATGAAGGAACTATGTCTGGCCTTATTGTATATGGCCTTGAGTTTCGACCGATGTAAGAATGTGTTTATATGACAAGATCTTTTGCTTTTGTATTCCAAATAATCAGTGTTTACTTTCGGTATTGACTAAAGGTTCTCGTTGATCATGTATGTGGCACCTGAAACTGTTACAAACGAGTCAAATTGTGAATTTTACTTGACATGGAACTCTTGAATGCAAAATGAACATTTTAAAAATTCGTTCATACGATTAAAAGGTTGTCTAAAGTTCATTACACTTTCATGCCATTAGCCGTTTTATAAATCATAGATGTTGATTATTTTATATCAATGTATATTGATTATTGATTAATGATCAAATTAGTGTTAATGTATTAATTTGAATGATGTCGGGTTAGGTATTATGATTTAACAGTTTAGGATCCTCGTCATATTTTCTTATAGCAATAGCAATTTATTATTATTCTTTTTCATTTAACTTGTCTTATTATAAGAAGTGTTAAGTTATATGACAAGATCTCCTTTGCTTTTGTACCAATAATCAGTGTTTACTTTCGGTATTGACTAAAGGTTCTCGTTGATCATGTATGTGGCACCTGAAACTGTTACAAACGAGTCAAATTGTGAATTTTACTTGACATGGAACTCTTGAATGCAAAATGAAACATTTCGTTTCAACCTTTAAAGTAATAAAAAGGGAATTTTTCCTAAAATTCCTATCTACTTTTCTATTTGTATTTCCAGGCTCTGCCAAGGCCTCTAGGTTGAAACTTTGCTATATTATAGCACGTACATACCTTTTCATAGCAGTTGGCATCCCATTAAAGAAAACCAATTGCATTTTCTTTCCCCATACACGCCACATCACCTAGAATGTCATCTTAAAGCAGAAAACCTCCTAAATCATTTTATTCCATATTGATCCATTCTTATATCTAAAATCGCAAAAAAGAAGGCTAAAAAGTGTTTTCGGTCGGCTGACCAATTTTGACCCGTACTAAAACGAACATCAATCAATAGAGTATGTATCTCAAGATAATATACCCTTTTATATTATTGTTGTTAAGTTTTTGGATTTAGTCAGCTTGTATTAATATTCAATAATACTAATTATTACTTGAAAATGAAAAAAGATTGATGTACTCATACATTAACAATTCAAGCAAAAACAAATTAAATGCTTTTCTTTATGATTGAAGTACTGATTTATACCAATATCTCGATCAAGATAATTTGGAAAAAAAGTTCAATGTTTCCAAAATGAACATCGCAACACGAACTTAACGAATTTTTCGTAACTTTTACATCAAACGTTAACCATTTTTAACATTTTACATCAAATGAACATTTTAAAAATTCGTTCATACGATTAAAAGGTTGTCTAAAGTTCATTACACTTTCATGCCATTAGCCGTTTTATAAATCATAGATGTTGATTATTTTATATCAATGTATATTGATTATTGATTAATGATCAAATTAGTGTTAATGTATTAATTTGAATGATGTCGGGTTAGGTATTATGATTTAACAGTTTAGGATCCTCGTCATATTTTCTTATAGCAATAGCAATTTATTATTATTCTTTTTCATTTAACTTGTCTTATTATAAGAAGTGTTAAGTTAATTTCAAAAATCGTCCTTGTGGTTTTACCAAAAAATCACGTTTCATCCTTTAAACTTCAAAATGACACTGGTAGTCCTTTATACGCGGATAATGGTCACGTTTCGTCCTTTAGTCGACGTATAAAGGACGAAACGTGTCCATCATCCGTTAGATTAAAGGACGAAACGTGACCATCACCCGTTAGATTAAAGGACGAAACATGATCATTATCCGCGTATAAAGGACTACCAGTGTCATTTTGAAGTTTAAAGGATGAAACGTGATTTTTGGTAAAACCACAAGGACGATTTGTGAAATTAACTCTAACTTATATATGTAAAACATAGATTTTTAAAGAGTAGAAAATAAAAGTCAAAGGGAAGGTGTTGGTAGAAAAGGGAACATCCTAGCACATTATCCAGTCAACAAAGGCTACATTTCGTATGCGCTTACGTCGTCGCTTCCTAACCTCCATCCTTTCCTTTTATACCCTTACTAGCTTTCAGATTTACATGGACACCCGCTATTTTAATTTTTATTACCCGTAGTTAACTGAACATATATATTAACAGAAACTTCGGCAAAATACCGAAGTTAAAAAATATTACATCAAATGTCTAGGACTAATGCGACATAATGATCACGATAACTTAATCTTATCACAGCGAGAGGAAAACCATAAAAACGATAGAGAAATAATCGAGTTAAAAACATCTTCACTAGTCTCAACCTGATTCTCAAATACAACGTTGTTTCGATGCTTCCACAAATTCCACCACCAAATAAAAAAGATCGCCTCAATTACCATCTTGAACTTGGAAGTTGCATGGAATGAAGATAGCCATTCTAGCATCTAAAAGGGACCGGCCAAGGGGATATCAAGTTGTAACCATGTCTTCATACGACCCCATAATACTCTAGCAAACTCGCATGAACTAAACAAGTGCGGAATAAAATCCAAACCTGAAGGGCATACCGCGCATCTAACCGTTGGAACATCTATACAACGTGCGAAAAGATTCATTCTTGTCGGAATAACATCTCTTAGGAGTATCTTCTTGGGAACATAAGAATTCCATCCGGTGAAATAGTGAGAACCTATGAGTAATGTTTTGTCAATAAAGAGCCGCAAGTTTCTGACGGTAAACTGGGTTGTTCCGTCCAGATCCCAACTCCAACTATCTTGCTTATCTGATAGCCTAGTCCTTTCAATGATCTGTCACAATTCTGAAAATTTGTTATGTTCATGTCCACTTCTTAACGGTCTTCGTCACTCCCATACTCATTCATCATTGACTCGACGTTGAGCAAGAGTGCAAACTGGTCGCTTATCTAGAGCAAAAACACGAGGGAATCTAGTTGCTAGATTTTGGTTGCCAACCCCTAATTCTTTCCAAAAACTGATAGTGTTAATTTATTATTATTTTTAATTGCTCAGCATTTGTTTCCTATATTAAGTTATTTCATTTCTCTATAAATTAGGATTTAGGTTTCATTGTTAACGAACTAGTTTATTTTAATTAAAAATTATAAAGCTTTGAGCTTACATCTGAATCATTCGATTCGAAGCATTTGAATAAAATCCTTAGTTTTCTTTAGCTATTTGAATGCGCTTCTAAACTGCATCATTTGGTAAGTATTGGTTTGTTTGCTATTTTAGTGGGGTTAAGGTTAATATAAATAGTGATTTTGGTTATTGTAATGTTCAGTTTATTATTATTGAGTAGAAGAAAGTTGAAATTTTGTTAATGGTTTTGGTCTTTGATTAATCAATTGTTTTTGAACCATTTGATTATGCTTCCAAACTACATTAATATGTATAAAACACATATATGTATTACATGAATATATCATTTACATATCTATTTAATTTTTTTACATTTTTTGCGTATGTTATTACAATTTTACTTACTTTCTTTCTAAATCTATGATTAACTTCAAATACCTCAAAGTATTTTCTTATATATATATACACCAATAATTTCTTTTAAGGACATTTGTTAACTTTGTTTCAAATACATCAAAAGTATTAGTAATCTACCAATAAACTAAAATATGATTGTAAACCTCATGAATCGACATGTAGCGATTTTTGAGATGTAATGTATATCTATTTATAAATAAAACATTGATGTGTAGTAAACAATGATCAAATACATAAAAAATAAATTTTTAATTGGTTAACAATGTAAATTGACTATTATAATTAAAAACTTGAACTTTTATATTGACATGACTTTAACAAATAGTTAAGGGTTTGGGAGGATCAAGTTGGTTAGTTGGAGGGCTGAAAAATATACAATCAGAACACAACTTAGTAAAACACCGGGTTGGAAATCTCAATTCGAACATACCAACCCGGAAAAAATCAGGTTGAAAGGGTTGATGGTTTGGATTCGGGTTGACAGGTCAAATGAGTTGACGGGTTGACATGTTGATTTTAGGTCAAACACTTCATATAGGTCGTGAGTTAGTGGGTTGACTCAGAAGTGTAAAGTCCCAAACTCGATGGTTAACTCAGAAGTGTAAAATACAACAAGTCTAATAAGCACTAGAATGGACTAGTATTACTTGAATATAAATGCAAGAATATAATCAAAGTAATACAAGACTAAAAGCAATAAATTAAAGGTGGAACACAATGTAATTTTTCAAGTGTATTTTATTTATGATGTTAAATAAAATACAAGGTTGTGCGGAATCAAGATAATACAAGTATGTAAGTATCCTAACAACCTATGAATTACAAATGATCTATATTTGTCAAATAAACTCTTTGGATCGAGATACTTAAAGTTGTGAAGTATCCCTGTTTAAGATCGAGAGTATTTAGACAAATTCACCTTTAATGCTAAAAGTAATTTTAACGAAGAATATGACTTTGTATTTATAGGCAAACAAATTCACCAGTGAATTTGTGCCGTACAAATATGGTTGCATGCATTTAATGAACCGACAAGATCATTAAATGCATTGGTTAAGGTACAAAGATAAAGTCACATCAATATGACAATAATCCTTTTAACCAACCACCTTTACACACGTAAGCACTTTGGTAAAGAACAAGTGGAATGTTCTTTGGAAAGTGTGTAAAGGCAAAAAGTCAATTCCTCGATATCAGTGTTCAGACTTGTAAGGTCTAGAACACTGACAATCCTCCAGACGTAGATCTGGTAAGACTTCCAGTGGACTCCGCCATTTGTCAGTCTTCTTTATTCTGACTTCAGTCTTTGACTTCAGTGAGAACGTCTTCAGTAGAATAGATCTGGACTGGGGTGAAGTCCAGTGAGCTAATCTGGAATACACCAGATTTCCTATACAAGTATTTGCTCACTGGTCTTCCATTATTTCTTAACAAATCTTCAGAGGGACTCCAGATTCCAAGTCTGGAGTAGGTCCAGTAATTTATCATTTCTGGACAGATCTTCAGTAAGGCTCCAGTAGTCGAGTCTGGAGCGAGTCCAGTAAATCTAGACCTAACAAATTCCCCCTATTTGTTTAGAAATAATGCAAGGTTTTTCAAGCTTATATCTATACAACTTTGTATGCTTGAAAAACACTTGTTTTGACTTAGTATAAAAATTTATTGTTACTGGAAACACTTTATAGATCATCAGTGTTCCAGTTTCATCTTTTAATTCTAACTTAGACTAAATCTGATCATTTACTTTGTGAAACAAAATATGCAACTATATTTACAGCCATCAACAGAAAATAAGTTACAATTTTGTGAATTTAAATACAAATTACAAGCAAATGATATAAGAGTTAGGCCCTTCTTTTCGACGTCTGTCCAGGAGCATCTTCAGAAGCCTTTCTCTTTGGTGATGGAGAGGATGGAACAGAAACTGGTGGTCTCATACCCAGAACAACTTCCATCTGTTGTATTCTTATCCAAACCTTTTCAATCCTCTTCATAAATGCCTTGACATCAGGAGTCAAATCAGTTTTTCCTTTGAAAGTTAATCCTATCTCCTTCAGTTCAGTCCATCCAAAAGCTTGGACTGATGCATTCTTCCTTTCATCAGTAAAGTTACCCTTTTTGGTCAACTTTATATTAAACCTGGTCATGCCTTGATGATTTTCAGCGAGTTTGATTTCAGCACTTATGATCCTTCTGGTATCAGCCCTGAATTTCAACATATCATCATACTTGGCTTTCTGCTTAGCCATCTGGATCATTTGTTCAGTTTCCTTGGATACTCTCTGCTGTTCGACGGCAGACTGGAGTTGTTCACGATTGATTTTGAGTGAAGTATCCAGAGGAATGAATGTGCTCAGATCTGCATCTTTAATTGCTTTGAGCTGTTTGGCAGTAAGTTTAGGCAAGCCTTTAATTTTCTTCCTGTAGTCTATCTCCAGAGCACCAGCATTCTTTCTAATCTTTCTCTGGAGGTTCACCAGTTCCTCTGTCCTTTGTCTGATCAGTTCCACAACACTGACACCATACGTAACTGCATCATAGACTTGTTCTTCTTCAGAGTACCTAGAGCGAATGTGTACATCATCCAATGCATTCAGACATTGATGAACTATGGGGTCATCCTTCATCTTTTTGTACACATCAATATGAATGCCCAACCTGCCAGCATTGTACGAATCCAGAGTCCCCATATTTGCCATCTTCCTTTGGTGGGCCAGCAGTTCATCTTTTTGATTTTTCTTGAAGATTTCTATCATTATATATTCTTGCTCCAGTCTTTTCGAGGTGTCATCATCAGTAGTGAGAAACTCTGATGAACTTCCAGCAATCTCAGTCTCTTCTCCAGATATCACATGTTGCTTTCTTTTTACTGACTTTTGAGTAGTTATGATATCTGGGAAAGCTTCGAACTGGGGCTCACTGGCATCAGTACCAGCAGCCTCTTCAACCTGCACAATGGCTTCAGTGCCAAGTGCCCTTTGTGCTTCTTGTGCACTGGCATCAGTACCAGTCACTTGTTCTTGTTGCACGATGCTTTCAGTAGCAAAGGCTTTTTCAATAGCACTGGCAACCACTTCTTTCTGTTTCCTAACCAAACCTTCTTCTGGAACAGACGATTTTTCCCCCTTGGAATGTCCACCAGTTTGAGACTTGTGGGCATTCCATAATTGTTCAATCATATACCTGTCTGTCTCACCAAAAGTTCTTCCAGCAGTTGGAGTTGTGATATTCACAGTGTACCTTAGCTTCGTCACTTCCTTCTTGATAAATTCAATTTTTGAAGACAAGTGCTTTGGCATTTCATTTTCGATCATTTTCACAACTTGTGGCAACAAACCATCTTGAATTGTTCTAAGAACAGACCCAGAAATATCTTCAGATATTTCTTTCAACATACCAAGTCTGAACTTTTTAGCAACCTCATCACTGATTGTACTAACAACAGCATTCTGATCCAGTGTTGGCCTACCCTCCAAACTACTTATCCTGGTTGTCAATTTCTGAACTTCATCTGTCAGACCTACCAGTGGTTGAACAAGTTCACCTTTCACTGCAGTCTGAACAGAACTAACCAGCCTAGCTTCTAATCCCTGGACTGCCACTTTGAGATTTTCAGTGTTGTTATTTGTGGCCAGTACCAATTCATCCAACTTTTCAAATACCAGCTTCTCATTCCCAGCAAAGATATTCATTTCAGATGCAAGATTGTTTGATAATAAAGATTTAAAATTGGAAACAACCTGGGAAGAAGACTGGAGTGATCTCTCCAGGTCCGCCACCTTACTTAAAAGGCCTTGGACCTCGGCTGAAGACGAAGTAGAGAGACCACTGGGAGGTGCCAAACCAGAAGTCATTCTGGTCATCATAGGTACTTGTGCCCAGACCTCTTCAGATGAAGTTTCAGCAGTTACAACTGTTGAGTCCAGCACACGTTGTTCAGATAAGTCGATTGGTGTTTCAAGTGGTGGTGGTTGAGTTTGTGAGATTTGAATTATGGGAGGATTGAAGTATGGAGTTGTTTGTGGAATTGAAGGTGGTGGTGGTGGTGGTGCATTAATGGATTCTGGTGGTGGTGGCATATCGGATTCTGGTGGTGGAATATTTGATTCTGGTGGAGGTGGTGGCATTTCAGTAAGAGGTTGGGTGACTGAAGCAATAACAGAAGAAACTACATTTTCTACTTCTTCACCCAGAAAGCTCATGTCAGTATCAAAAATATTACCTTCTGACATGGGTGAATCAGCCTCATCCCAGACAAATGTTTCACCAACTGTTTCATCACCAGCCTGATCACCAGCTTGTTCACCAACTTCTACATTTAAGTCCAATTGACCAGCCTGCTCAACATTCTGAGCAACATTTACTATCTGTTCATCAGTCACCTGCTCAACAACTTGTACATTTTCTGCCTGCTCAACATTCTCTTGCTCATCAACCTGAACAACATTTTCTTCCTCAAAAATAGGAGACCCATCAATATTCATAATATCACCAGGATGTCTTTCTGGATTCACCTGAACTCCAGCCCTCATAAGGCGTCTATTTGACCTTGGTCGTCTAGGAGGGTCAACATTTTCTAGTTGTTGACCTTCAGGAGCCACCTGGGTCACTGGTTGCACATTTTCAACATCGATGACTCCAGTAGATCTTACAACAATCTGACCTCTACCTGGAGCCTCTTCTTGCTCTTCAGGTGCATCATTTTGGAAAGTAAGCATGGTCGGAGGAATATCTACCTCACCAGCTCTTGATTTTAGGGAACTCAACTCCCTCAGATATTCGCACACAGAAAAATGATTTGTGTCGAAATCATACTCAGCACCTAGGGCTCTTAAAAATACAAGTGAAAGAAAACGAATGTATGGAATGTGTGGTTTTCTACCTTTCACCTTTAGACGGTCCACCAGATCATCAAAGAAGATCTGGGCGAAATCAACTCTATATCCAAACCAAAGGCAGTAGGCAATCTGGAGCTGCATCTGATTAATCTGATCTAATCCTCCAGAACTGCCACCTAAGCACTCAACCAAGTGAGTGAAGAAATATCTCCATGAGTCTGACATTTGCTCATGTAGATTGTGCCTTTTCTTAACAACTGGCCATGTTCATCCAATATTTTAGTGTGCCCCATCAATCTGCACACATCCCTGAAATTTATACCAGTAGGGAGAGGAATTGCCATCTCATTCTCAGCCAAATAATTTAATTGAAGAACATATCTGAGAGAATCGACAGTGAGAGTGAACGATCTGGTGCCTTGTTGCAATGTGTAGTTGATGGTTTTAGTGTTTTCAACATACACAGCAGAATACCAAAATTCACACAGGTAATCATGATACATTTTTCCTGGATTACGTGAGAGAGCACCATAGAGTGGACAACTGAGGAAAAAAGCGTTCAGTCGTCCGATGAGAGAGGTGGGAGCATGAGTGGTGCTAGTGAGTCTAGCCAACCAATTGTTCATATTAATCCTTATGGCCTTTGCCTCAAGAGTAATATGGGGTGCCTTAACAATATTTGGAACATGAGCATATTCGGCGGATAGCATATTTTTGGGTGAGTTTGATTGTCTTGGTGCCATTTGAATATGAATAGATGAAGATGAAATTGAATATTTAGGGTTTTGATGAAGAATTAATGAATTTGAAGATATATTTATTCACTTTTGCCTTTACTTGAATAAGAAATTAAATGAAGGAATTTGAAGAATTTTGGGAGTAAATATGTTCGAAGTAAATGCAAATGAAAGTGAAAGTGGGTATTATATAGGAGAGAGAATGTGGAACTCAAACGGTTTAATTTGAAATTATCAAATAAAATTTTGATCGGGTTCTGAGATCCCCATTAATTACATCACATCACACATAAATGTGTGACGGTTTACAGCCCACAAACAGTATCAAGTTGCATTTTTTGTCTTCCCAAGGTAAAAATACCATCATTTCTTTGAAAAATTTACATGCCACGTAGGATAATAAGATAAATATCTTTTCAAAAGATTTTGCTTACGTGGCACGCACAATGACCAAGTATTTAAAAAGTATTATGACTGACATACCAGTGCATCTGGAGGTTGACAGGACCGTCCAGTATCACTGGTGGATTAGTCCAGTGAACATGTACTGATGGTACACTGGAGGGACACTCCAGTAAAGTACCAGTGAAAACCATTTGAAAGAGACTGGTAACCTCAAACATGCACGTCAACTAATACAGACAAATGAGAGGGACACATTTACAAGGAGACAAAAGTCACCTCAAACATGCACTTCAACCTATCTAATTACCAGTGAGAGGGACACATTTACAAGGTACCAGTAATATTTTCTGAAAATTTGTCCAGTGAGAAAATAAATTAATAAATTCCCCCTGAACTTAAAACATTTTTAAGAACAAAAATATCTTTCAAGTCTTTCCCCCTGGAATGTTGATCCAGAAATCTATTCATGCAGAGATAGTACACAACGGCGTTCAATATCTAAGCAGTTATAGATTCATAAATCTTTAAATCAAAGATCCTCAGTAGTACACAACGGCGTTCAATACCAAGGTTCCAGATTTAAGGGTTTAACATTCCCAACTCACCAACAAGATATTCAAAAGTTTTTACATCCAGTGGTTTAGTAAAAATGTCAGCGAGTTGTTTGTCAGTGGGAATAAAATGGAGTTCAATGTTGTTTTTCATAATATGATCACGGATAAAATGATACCTGAGATCAATGTGCTTCGTCTTGGAGTGCATGACTGGATTGTTCGAGATAGCAACGGCACTGGTATTATCACAAAAGATTGGAGTCTTTGAATACTTAATACCATAATCAAGCAACTGGTTCTTCATCCAGAGTATCTGAGCACAACAACTGGCTGCAGATACGTATTCAGCTTCAGCAGTGGACAATGAAACTGAAGTTTGCTTTTTACTGGTCCAGCTGACCAGTTTGCCACCAAGGAAATGACATCCACCAGTAGTGGATTTCCTGTCTATCTTACAACCTGCATGATATGAATCTGAATAACCCATTAGATCCATGCCTGAGCCTTTGGGATACCAAAGACCCAAACTGGGGACACCCTTAAGTTACTTCAGTATGCGCTTTACAGCAAGCATATGAGATTCCTTTGGATTAGACTGATATCTGGCACATAAACATGTTGAAAACATAATATCTGGTCTACTGGCAGTTAAATACATCAATGAACCAACCATGCCTCTATAGACAGTGGTGTTCACTGGTTTACCATCTGGATCTGAGTCCAGTGTCAGTGGTGCAGAAATTGGAGTGGGTTTAGATGGTGAAGAGTTCATATCATATTTCTTTAAAAGATCTCTAACATATTTTTCCTGATTAATAAAAATGCCATCTTTGTTTTGTTTAATCTGGAGTCCAAGAAAATACGTTAATTTCACCCATCAAACTCATTTCATATTCAGTTGACATTATTTTCGAAAATTTCTTGCACATGTTTTCATCAGTAGACCCAAAAATAATATCATCAACATAAATTTGTACCATTAACAGATTACCCTTTTTCATGAAGAATAAATAAGGTATTGTCAATTGCACCTCTTTTGAAACCATTTTTCAATAAATGTTTAGTCAGAGTGTCATACCAGGCACGTGGGGCTTGTCTGAGGCCATAAAGCGCTTTGTCCAGACGCTATACCCAATGTGGATGCTTTTCATCAACGAAACCTGGTGGTTGTCTGACATAAACTTCTTCTTCAAGCTTTCCATTCAAGAAGCACTCTTTACATCCATCTGGTAGACCTTGAACTGATGATGAGCAGCAAATGCTAAAAATATTCTTATCGCTTCAAGTCTAGCCACTGGAGCAAATGATTCATCAAAATCGACATCTGACTGGCAGTAGCCTTGTGCTACCAGTCTGGACTTGTTTCTGATTACGTGGCCATCTTCATCTACCTTGTTCCTGAAGACCCATCTTGTTCCAATTGGTTCTTTCTTGCCAACTGGGAAAGGGACCAGGAACCAAACCTTGTTCCTTTCAAACTGGTTAAGCTCTTCTTGCATAGCAGTCACCCAGCTTGGATCTTCCATAGCCTCGTCAATCTTCTTTGGTTCATTCAGTGATATGAAACTGACATATAAGCATTGATCACTGGAGGCTCTTCTGGTCTGAACTCCTCTACTGGAGTCACCTATTATCTGATCGATAGATGAGCTTTTGTCCATCTGGAGTACTGACCAGGATTGTTACTGACAACAATATCAGTGCAAGAGTTCAGTTGAGTTTCAGGATGAGGATCCTGCCAGACAATTTCAACATCTTCATCTGAATCATTTAAATCACGATTTGCATCATGAAATTCATCATTTAAAGGCATTTCTTGAAGTACTAGTTCAGTTTGAAATTCTTCATTTGAACACATTTCTGGTATGCTCTCAACTGATACTGATACTGGGGGAGTAGTACGAACATCTGATCCAATATTAATTTCAGAGGGTAGTTTGAAAATAATAGAAGGATAGAATGGAGTACTACTAGAAAGTTTCTTTTTCTGAACAGGTTCCAGATCAGGATGACTGGAAACTGTGTCTTCTGAATCTTTATTGTAGTTGATAGGATCAGATTCACAGAAGACAATTGGAGTTACTGGGGGTGTCAAGGGTTGGCTTCTTGTTGATTGCAGCATTTGATTCATCAAATGTGACATGAATTGACTCATGGACCTTCTCCAGTCTCTTGTTGTAGACTCCGAAGGCCTTGCGAATGGCTAAATAGCCTAAGAAATACCCTTCATCAGCTTTGGCATCAAATTTGCCTAACTGACTGGAGTCGTTCAGGATGTAAACTGGACATCCAAAAACGTGAAAATAACCAATATTTGGTTTTCTATTTCTTAAGACTTCGTAGGCTGTCTTTTTGTGTTGCTTCACATACACTGACCGGTTCTGGGTGTGGCAAGCAGTAGCAATTGCTTCAGCCCAGAAACTGGTAGACAGACCAGATTCAGCAAGCATACTCCTGGCAGCTTCTATCAGCGTTCGATTCTTCCTTTCCACCACTCCATTCTGTTCTGGAGAGTGGGCTGATGAGAAATTCTGGGAGATGCCAGTGTCAGTTCAGAATGACTCCAGAGTTGCATTCTGGAATTCTGTTCCATTGTCACTTCTTAACTGACACACCTTTCGACTGTACTTGAGCTCAATTTGCTTAATAAGACTGATGATTTCAGCAGCAGCTTCACTTTTAGACCTTAGAAAGATCACCCAACAACAATAAAAAGAAAAAAAAAAATTGATGATTTCAGCAGCAACTACACTTTTACAAGAAAGATAACCCAACAATATCTGGAGAATTCATCTATACGATCACCAGGGTGTATCTTTTACCAGCACGAGTCTGAACATTCACTGGACCAAAGAGGTCCATATGAAGCATATGAAGAGGTTCAGATATGCTGAAATTATGTCTTGTCTTGAAACTGGTACGTTTCTGCTTACCCATCTCACACCCTGGACATGGCCTTTCCTTTTTGAAGGAAACTGAAGGTATCCCATCTGCCAGTTGTTTTCTAGACAACTTATTAATATTTTTGAAATTTAAATGGGATAACCTTTTATGCCATAACCAGTTTGTTTCTTCATCAGCTTGAGTATAGAAACACTGCTCTGAAGGAGAGCTTTCCATATCCATCACGTACACATTCCCTTTTTTTGGGAGCAATCAACACTACCTTCCAGTCCTTGTTGAATACGATCCCCTGAGCAATATTGAATAGAACTTGATAGCCATCATCACACAGTTGGCTTACACTGATTATTTAATTACCATTCACAAATGCAACACGTCTGAACTTGACTTGTCCATTGTTCAGAACACCATATCCCTCAGTCTTTCCACAACCATCATTTCCAAAAGTAATGGAGGGTCCATCAGAAATGGTGAACTCCTCCAGATATATTTCTT
>CM067167.1:129717986-129742986 GCA_034093135.1 Erigeron breviscapus
AAACTTGCATGTATCACCACATGGGGGGGGGGGGGGGGGGTCACAAACAATTTGTGTGCAAAATTTTATAAACCATTTACATGTACATTTTGTAGATAAAATTGCAACATAACTTGTTACATATCTTATGTAACATATTACATATTATACACAACACACATAAGTGTTTATTTTGCCAAATAAACATATTCACATTTCTCTCAAATATTCTTCATTTGAACACAATTCTGGTATGCTCTCAACTGATACTGATACTGATACTGGGGGAGTAGTACGAACATCTGATCCAATATTAATTTCAGAGGGTAGTTTGAAAATAATAGAAGGATAGAATGGAGTACTACTAGAGCGTTTCTTTTTCTGAACTGGTTCCAGATCAGGATGACTGGAAACTGTGTCTTCTGAATCTTTATTGTAGTTGATAGGATCAGATTCACAGAAGACAATTGGAGTTACTGGGGGAGTATCAAGGGTTGGCTTTTATTGATTGCAGCATTTGATTCATCAAATGTGACATGAATTGACTCATGGACCTTCTCCAGTCTCTTGTTGTAGACTCCGAAGGCCTTGCGAATGGCTAAATAGCCCAAGAAATACCCTTCATCAGCTTTGGCATCGAATTTGCCTAACTGACTGGAGTCGTTCAGGATGTAAACTGGACATCCAAAAACGTGAAAATAACCAATATTTGGTTTTATATTTCTTAAGACTTCGTAGGCTGTCTTTTTGTGTCGCTTCACATACACTGACCGGTTATGGGTGTGGCAAGCAGTAGCAATTGCTTCAGCCCAGAAACTGGTAGACAGACCAGATTCAGCAAGCATACTCCTGGCAGCTTCTATCAACATTCGATTCTTCCTTTCCACCACTCCATTCTGTTCTGGAGAGCGGGCTGATGAGAAATTCTGGGAGATGCCAGTGTCAGTGCAGAATGACTCCAGAGTTGCATTCTGGAATTCTGTTCCATTGTCACTTCTTAACTGACACACCTTTTCGACTGTACTTGAGCTCAATTTGCTTGATAAGACTGATGATTTCAGCAGCAACTTCACTCTTAGACCTGAGAAAGATCACCCAACAATATCTGGAGAATTCATCTACGATCACCAGGGTGTATCTTTTACCAGCACGAGTCTGAACATTCACTGGACCAAAGAGGTCCATATGAAGCATATGAAGAGGTTCAGATATACTGAAATTCTGTCTGGTCTTGAAACTGGTACGTTTTTGCTTACCCATCTCACATCCTGGACATGGCCTTTCATTTTTGAAGGAAACTGAAGGTATCCCATCTGCAAGTTGTTTTCTAGACAACTTATTAATATTTTTGAAATTTAAATGGGATAACCTTTTATGCCATAACCAGTTTGTGTCTTCATCAGCTTGAGTATAGAAACACTGCTCTGAAGGAGAGCTTTCCATATCCATCACGTACACATTCCCTTTTTTGGGAGCAATCAACACTACCTTCCAGTCCTTGTTGAATACGATACCCTGAGCAATATTGAATACAACTTGATAGCCATCATCACACAGTTGGCTTACACTGATCAGGTTATATTTCAAACCATTCACAAATGCAACACGTCTGAACTTGACTTGTCCATTGTTCAGAACACCGTATCCCTCAGTCTTTCCATAACCATCATTTCCAAAAGTAATGGAGGGTCCATCAGAAATGGTGAACTCCTCCAGCAGGGTCTTACATCCGGTCATCGTCCTGCCAGCACTGTCAAGATACCAGATATATTTCTTTCGATCGCCCTGTACATCCACCAGATATATCAATTAGATTTTGGAACCCATCGACTGATGGGTTCACTGGACCCTCCCTTATAGGTCCCTGGGGCAATCTGGTTTAGTTCACTTTCTTCAACAGTGGTCTTAGTTGAAAAGACCACTGGGGTTGATAGTTTTGAAACCTTTTTCTTTTTCTCAACTGGAGAAATATATTTTTCTTTCTTGGAAAAAGGTTTTGTATTTTGTCTAGGGCCAGATGAAGTACCCTCAATAAAGTTTAATCTTGCATTAAAACTTTGAAATTGACGAGTCAGAAGATGAATCTGGCTCTCTAACCTTGACAAAACATTTTCATCAGATGATACCTGAGCCTTTCCAGTTCTAGGCTTAGGTAGGGGATTGGTCTGAGGCAAAGGTTTATTCCGATAAACCTTTTTAACTGGATCAGTCATCTGGAATGCTCCAGTCTTAACCTCTGGGGATTGAACTGGGAAAATATTGGCCTTGGGAGTTACAGGCTCATCATAAACAGTAACGGGCCTGAATCCCTCTGGTAAACGGTCAATTACTGGGATTAATGATGCAACATGAGTATTTCCATCTAAATAAGCACGTTTTTGTGTGGGAAATTGATTTACTCCTGCATCATATGGCTTTCTGGTTTCAAGCCATGATTTAATCACCAGTTTTTCTTTCTCTAAAATGACTTCAAGATCTTGTTTTTCTTGAATCAATTGTTCAGTTACCAGAACCTGGGCTTGAAATGCCAGTTCAATGTCTTGAAGTTCTTTTAATTTTGATTTTAAAACAGTTATTTCAGAAAAATCTGTTTCTAGACCATTTACACAGTCAGATCTAACAGTTTCAACAAAAATTAAATCAGCATTAAGAGCTTCAGCTATGTCCAGTTTTAATTCTTGGTCAGTTTCAGAATCATAATCACTAACCTTTTTGATAACAATGTCCACCCATCGTCCAGATGTGACATCTTCCTTCACCAGGTGCTCTTCGTCTGCCAGAGCCATGTAACAACAATCTCTTTCTTCTTCTTCATCAGCAGATGAATCATCAGAAGGAACCCATTTTTCTTCAGTTGTTGCGATCATGCACTTATTATTATTTTCCATTTGTTGTGCCATGAGAGCAATCCGAGCCTTAAGCTTTTTATATTTCAATTTATAGCTATCATCAGGCTTTTTATTTGAATTAAATGGACCAGGCTGGGATACAAACTGACTGGACCTGCAATCTTTCATGAAATGACCCTTTTTGCCACACTTAAAGCATGTCAAATTGGTCTTATCAGTTGAAGAACTGGATGCAAATTATCCAGATGGCCTATTTGCTCTTGCTTTGAAACGGTTAAACGTTTTAGCAATCATAGCAACCAGGTCATCATCTTCAGCTTCATCACAGTCTGGAGAGATTTGACTGGCTTCTCCAGAATCCATGAGTTCAGACACCATCTTCTTCATAGAAAATACATTCTCAGAAGATATCAGTACTGTACCTTTTGGTTCAGTATGACTAACCACATTAGAACTACTGGAGGCATGGTTATAGGCATCTTGTTCTGCCACAACTCTCTGAGCTTGATTTTCTTCAGTGTACCTAAAAGCTCCATATAAAGTTGAAAGAGTGTGTGTGTGCAGAGTTTTACCTTGTCGTAAGACCAGGATCATGTGAGACCATTTGGTGGGTAAAATATCACAAAATTTCTCCAGAAGTATATCCTTGTCCTTCGCAACCCCAAGACCTCTCAACTGGTTTATAATACTCATAAATCTGGTGTAAGTACCAGTGAGAGACTCATTTGGCTGAGCAAAAAATGACTCATACCTCTTGTTTAAGGAGACTTTTCTGGTGACAATGGTGTCATCTCCTCCTTCAAAATGGTTCATTAGTTCATCCCACATGGTTTTAGCACTGGGAAAAAGAACTAATGTGGGAATTAGGGTTTCTGGAACAGCCCCGAGGATCATGTTTTTGAGAAGGGTATCTAGATTTACCAATCTCCTCTCCTCTTCAGACCAATGTTCCTCCCTCTTTTCCCGACCTCTTCTAGAACCAGTAGGATCAAGAAGAGCATTGAGAGGTAATGTGGGCACATAAGGTCCTTCGTTTAAAATTTTCATCATGTTTCTCTCAATACCAGTGATATGTAATATCATCTTAGCCTTCCACGTACCAAATTCATCGCTATTCCCACTGAATTTAGGAACATGATTATTTGAATAGTGCACATGCACATGTGGAGAAGCAGGAGTAGGAGGAGGAGGTGGTGGATTAGTGTTAACAGGTGGTTCATTATTTTGATTATTTTGATCATTAACATTAGCATTAGCATTAGGATCAGGACCAAAATTAAAATTTCCTTGAGTATTTTCTGAGTTGGCCATCAAAGAAGCAGATCTAGGCAATGTTTAGCCTTCTGCTCTGATACCAATTGTAAAGTCCCAAACTCGATGGTTAACTCAGAAGTGTAAAATACAACAAGTCTAATAAGCACTAGAATGGACTAGTATTACTTGAATATAAATGCAAGAATATAATCAAAGTAATACAAGACTAAAAGCAATAAATTAAAGGTGGAACACAATGTAATTTTTCAAGTGTATTTTATTTATGATGTTAAATAAAATACAAGGTTGTGCGGAATCAAGATAATACAAGTATGTAAGTATCCTAACAACCTATGAATTACAAATGATCTATATTTGTCAAATAAACTCTTTGGATCGAGATACTTAAAGTTGTGAAGTATCCCTGTTTAAGATCGAGAGTATTTAGACAAATTCACCTTTAATGCTAAAAGTAATTTTAACGAAGAATATGACTTTGTATTTATAGGTAAACAAATTCACCAGTGAATTTGTGCCGTACAAATATGGTTGCATGCATTTAATTAACCGACAAGATCATTAAATGCATTGGTTAAGGTACAAGGATAAAGTCACATCAATATGACAATAATCCTTTTAACCAACCACATTTACACACGTAAGCACTTTGGTAAAGAACAAGTGGAATGTTCTTTGAAAAGTGTGTAAAGGCAAAAAGTCAACTCCTCGATATCAGTGTTCAGACTTGTAAGGTCTAGAACACTGACAATCCTCCAGTCGTAGATCTGGTAAGACTTCCAGTGGACTCCGCCATTTGTCAGTCTTCTTTATTCTGACTTCAGTCTTTGACTTTAGTGAGAACGTCTTCAGTAGAATAGATCTGGACTGGGTGAAGTCCAGTGAGCTAATCTGGAATACACCAGATTTCCTATACAAGTATTTGCTCACTGGTCTTCCATTATTTCTTAACAAATCTTCAGAGGGACTCCAGATTCCAAGTCTGGAGTAGGTCAAGTAATTTATCATTTCTGGACAGATCTTCAGTAAGGCTCCAGTAGTCGAGTCTAGAGCGAGTCCAGTAAATCTGGACCTAACAGGTCAAACACTTCATATAGGTCGTGAGTTAGTGGGTTGACGGAGTTGGCGAGTTGATTTCAAGTGGGTGGGTTGTTGGTTCAAATGAGTTGGTGGGTCGACCTCTTAAAAAGTATTATATAATTTTAAATTTTGATTTGGGTTGACTATTTAACCTATTAACCTGAATGGCAAACTTGGCCCGAAAAACTTGTTGGTGGGATAGGATTCACAATCATAACTCGTTTTTTTAGTTCGGGTTTCAGGTTGGTCGAATCTAGACAACCCCAATACACGACAACTTAATGTGTTTCAAGGTTTTTTACAGGAAACTACGACTAAAAAATTCCAGGAAGACAGACAACAAATGTCATGGTAGTCGTGCAAAAGAGAAAATTATAGTGATATTTTGTACAAATTTAATTATTTATTTTTATTTTACATTTATCTTTATATTGACTTTTAAATTTATAATAAATGTTATAATTTTCTGTTTTATGAGTATTTAATTTGAATTTGTTTTAGCCATATTTTACAGAGATAATAAGTTTACACTCTTCTAAATAATATAAAATTTAAAAATCATTAATTTAACAACATACTCCTACTATATAAATATTGATGATTTAAACTTTCTATATACATTTATTGAAATGTTCATGTAATTTCTAAATATTTAATGATTTTTTCTTCTCGAAACAGAACAAGTGTCAACTAATATTAGAAATTTGTTTATTAGGATTTTTTTTAATTACTATTATCATTATCATACTACGATAACTAGCACGGTATTTGCGGAATACGACAACGGTGTGGTAAAGATAAACTGATAAGATAATTTGGGTGTAATTGTAATTATAGTGATTAATAAGGTTAGTTAGCTCACCCAAAGTAAGCCGCCTCCATATAACCAAAAAAACAACACTATCATAAGTCATAACACACACACATATGGTGTAAAAACCTTTTCTAGTTTCTTCTCATTTTCCCCACCCTCTCTCCGTCACTTCCCGGAGAGAAAAAACCAAAAACCCAAAAAAAACCAATCACCCCCAAATTCTTCAAACCCTAATAATTCCATCATTTCCCTTCAATTCATTTCATCCTAATCAATTCCCCCTTACTTTCCCAATTCTCACAATTCTCTGATTCAATTCAATGAATTCTCTCACTTTATAATCAGTCTCTTTTTATTTCCTCAAAACCAAATCTCCGAGAAAGCAATTCTTCACATCTTAATTCTCATAATTAAATTATCCGTTATGGCGATCCGATTTACCGTTTCTTATTCCGGTTACGTTGCTCAAAACCTAACCGGAAAATCCAACACCGCTTGTCGGTCAATTCTCCATGAATTTTTCCGGGCTTCCGGAGCTCCGAATTACGACCCGCCGCCGCCCGGTTTCCGATCACCTGATACCACCCCCTCCATCGGTTTTTCCGGTTTAGCTAAGGAATTATTAGGGTTAGAAAACTGTCATAAAGCGTCTCCGATTGTTGCTGGATTGATTTCGTTAGTTAAGTCAACGGCAGTAGGCGGGTCGGGTTGTTTTGGTTCGGATCCGGGTTCGGGTGGGGTATTTGGGATATCACCGATAAAACCCGGTTCGATTTTGCCATTTTGGCAAGGATCCAAATGGATGCCTTGTAATGAAGTAAACAGTAGAATAATTGCAGATAAAGGTGGTACTATTAAGAAAGTTGTAAAAAAAACTGAAATTGTTAATGAGTCGATAAAAACGGCGAAATGCGAGATTGTTGGTAGTCAGAAAACAGTAGGAAATGTGAGGACTGAGAGGAATGGATGGATTTCAAGAATCTTGAATGTTTGTAGTGACGATGCCAAGGCGGCCTTTACGGCTTTAAGTGTGAGTATCTTGTTTAGGTCTCAGTTAGCAGAGCCTAGGTCGATTCCGTCTGCCTCGATGTGTCCTACTCTTGATGTCGGCGACCGAATTTTGGCAGAAAAGGTAGAATCTTGGTTTTATATGTTAAATTTGTTGGTTATTGACATTTTTGATATGTATCGTATGATAAAGTGTCCGTCTTGATACATATTTTTAAGCAATATTTTGCTATTGTTTGTTTTATATGCTAAATGAACCATTTAAATGGTTAAATCGACACTTTTACGCCTTATTAAGGAAAGCTAGTGAATAAAAAGTGTGATTGTTTAAATAGATTGCCGTAGGTATTTTCGTTGTAAGTTAATTTTTTTGAATTGTGCTGGTGTGTTAAGGTAGAAATTTGTTTAGTTGTTGGTTGTTTATCGGTAATTTAGGGTTGGTGTATCCCAAGTGGTGTTTGGGTAAAGTAATGTTTGGATAAAGATAGTGTACTTGTAGATCATTAAGCAGTACTATCGTTTGCAAAAAGATATAGATAATAAGTAGTATTGATATGTGCTTTATGATAATTATAAGTAGTAAAACTCTCTGTCTTATTTGTTCGAGATACTTTTAAACCGTAGTAACCTGTTTTGTATTATCTTATAGAATGAATCACAACCCTACTAGAAAATGGGTACAATGTAGTAAAATAATATAGCTTGATAGAGTAGTTGATGTAACCATCCATAGAGATTACTTTGATTTGTTATATATAGGGAAGGTTTTGTTAAGCACTAGATGATTCTTTGAAAGATAATGAACTTTTGTCTCTTCTTAATTTAGGTTTCATATGTCTTTCGGAAGCCAGAAGTTTCGGATATTGTAATTTTTAAGGCTCCTCCCATTCTTCAGGTAAGATCTTAGTTCTGAATTATGTGTCTTTTTAAAGCTGATGTCTTTTAGCCGTTTGCATTGGCTCATGTTTTTTGTTGTTGAGACTTTGTCCTCATCAAATCATCATGCAGGAAATTGGTTACAGCTCTAGTGATGTATTTATAAAAAGAATTGTAGCAAAGGCTGGAGATTGTGTTGAGGTAAGATATCCTGTTCTCTTCAAGAGATTTGAGTCATCTGATTTGATGTTTGGTGTACCAACATGATTTCGTGGATTCAGGTTAAAGATGGTAAATTGTTGGTAAATGGTGTTCCCCAAGATGAGGAATTCATTCTAGAGCCATTACATTATGAAATGCAACCCATGGTACATTCTTCTAATATTATTTGTTTGCTGTTATGCTGATTAGCATCGAGATCCAATCTAAAACGGTTGACTTTTTGTTGTTATACAGATCGTGCCAGAAGGCTATGTGTTTGTGATGGGCGACAACCGTAACAACAGTTTTGATTCACACAACTGGTAATTCTCATGATCTAAATGATATCTTTTTAAAGGGTTTCAAAAAGGTTGGGTCCAATGGGTTTGGTACGGGTCAAAACGGGTAGTATTATATCGATGGGGCAGTTGATCTTTTGTGTACAAGTGTATCTTATTTTTAAGATAGGAACTATTTTATATGGTTATTAATGTAGTATTAAATTAGAATGAGATCAGTGTGCCTTGGTTGATTGTATTTTTTAGTAATGAACATCTATGTGAGCTCTATTTTGGAGTACTCAAGTTTATTTGAATGACACCGTTTGAAAGTTTTGGTTTAAGGTAATCTGTTATCTGGGTAAAATGATTCCTGGGAGTTGGAGGTGGCAACTTTGATTACACTTGGTTCTTTTTTTTTTTGTGGAGCTGATTTGGTGTTTGGAAATTCGTTATTTTACGAGATTAGCCTAAGTGAAGTTTTATAAAAGTTTGTGCCTTTTGTTGAGTGCAAACGAAGTTGGTTTCATAAAACAGAAATCAGGCAACCTTCCCCCTTTTTGACAGCTTCTTTTAGCTAGTTCATTTGACGTTTTACTTGGTTGTTGCGTTAGAGATATAAATCAAGTTGAGTGACTTGTAAATGTTGAAAATTGTCACCTTTACTTCTGTTGGTTGACACATACACCGGGTGACTTGTTATGTTGCAGGGGTCCTCTTCCTGTAGAGAACATTGTGGGTAGGTCTGTATTTCGGTACTGGCCACCCACAAAAGTATCGGACACCATTTATGATGCAAGAAGAAGCGTTGCACATTCATGACCACCCCTTTGATCCTCCCTATCTAAACAGAGGGTGAATCTTGAATGACTCCATTTATGATGCAAGAAGAAGCGTTGCACATTCATGACCTCTTTTTCGCTCATCATCCTGAGCGTTGTGAATACTTTACCTCTTTGTTTGCAGACTCCTGCATTCTATATATTTGGATCGGACAATTATGTCCATCGGTTTGTTATCTAACTGTATTGATGGCTATTCTGGCCGTTTAGGATTGGTTTTTTTATCTTTTGTTTCTTAAATTGTTAATGCATTTTCAAAGAATTCTTTCTTTTTAATAGTAAAATGAAAAGTCTGTAATTCATGTATTCTTTATAATTTAGTAGAGCTATGATTCAGTGACTTGGAAGTACTTGCCAGAGTTATTGCATATGCTGTTTTTAAAGATCAAAGTCCTTGATTCTGCTGTTTTTGTTGGATATTTGTTTGGCAGTGAATCATTTACAACATTCTAATTGCTTGAAGTTATTACAGAGTGTTATCTATTGTATGAAATGTTTCTGGTACTGTCACATTGTTATTCATTGTGAAAAATATTTGTGCTAAATGTTGTAGTTATAGTATGTACTTGTAGATTTAGATAACATTTGTTTATATTAAGTGTGTTCTGCAAGTGTGGTTATACATTTGCTCATCTACCTTGTCGTTTGTTGCTAACGGATCCATATTACTGGTAATACTTTTGGATTTCGGGGTCCTTGTTCTTGGGTAGTTCTGAAATTAAACTAGTTTTCAAGAACCTTGTTTATTCACTATTGATAGTCAAAAGACTCAAAAGCAAATAACAAATAGTTAAGAAAAGGTTGTCATTTGCTTGAGACGGATTTACGTTATGAAATCAAGTAGATTATATCGTGATAGTTTTATTGTTTCCCTTCATGCAAAATCTTGGACAGAGGTAAACATGATATAATGAGGATTATAGCTTGTCATTTCCGTTTTTTATAGGCTAATAGTTGTACCAAAAACAATGTAGTCAAGAGTCCCACTGCTATTTCATCATACATTTTGTATCAAAGCTTTGCTTTCTTTATTGTTTCCAAGTTTATTATCATGGCAAACTTCAATCTCTTAACTATTTCTTCATGTTATCATTTCTATATAACATGGATGTACTTAATCAACAGTATTATTAGGGAATGAGACAATTTTCTTTTCCTTTTATTTGTGAAATAGACCAGATATAACCATACTAAACTAACGAGTCAATAGACCAAATAGGTTGTGTACAAATCTCGGAGGTTGTTATGAGTTATGCAGCAAGAAGTAATGGTATGATGACTAACACCATAATGTTCTCGAAAAGGGTTGACAGATAAAACAACTCTTGCTAACTGCCCATTATGTTTGGACATAACATTGATACCAGCAGGCAGCAACCCCCCAAAAGAGAGAAAAAGTGCTACCTGCAAAAACAGTTGGTCACAAGAGAATAGATCAGCGGCCATTATTCTGGAGGAATATGGGAAAGATTTATTTAGGTAATGGTGAGATAATATGACACATAAAATAAATATGAACACAAGCTTTTTAAATAAAACTGCACTACTTTTATATGCTGCAGACCTGCAGTTACTCTCATTGATGAAAAAACCCGAGAAGATATATACAAGCACAAGTTTTGCAAATGCAAGTTCATGATTAGCAAGGCGGCAATATAAACCCGTTAAATATGAATGTGCCAACATGGGTTATGTTTTATCTTTAATTGGGCATACGAGAAAAAAAAAAAAAAAACGAAAAAAGTTATCTGAGAAGGAAACGGATCAAAAGTTGTCCAAATTGTATTTATAATATTTTGCACAAGGTGTTTCAGGTCAAAACCCGACCCTCCCATTTAGCCATCTCTGATTAAAAGATATCTGAGTTGCCTTGCAAGGTTTCCGCCTTGGAAACAAGATGCAATTTATTGATAAAAAGATTCAAACAAATGGTACTCGCCAGAATTTGAGGTCTTTTGCTAATCAAGATGACTCATTGCCGAATGCATTTGGAGGTCAATTTCCAGCTTGATATTAAGTCGACGACATTCTTTTCAACATTACTACATTAGGCATGTGTAACCACATTTCACATCTACCAATAAGCTCAAATATACAGATACCTCCCATTTGAATGCCATTATCACGAACAAAAGCCATCCATCCTCCACAAAAGGTATGCAGCGTCTGGACTTTAAATGTTGGAATTGAGTTTACTGTCCAGCGTTCTCCTTTTAAATTGTGGAGAATAATCGCTGTTCTGCAGTTAGGAAGGTGCCTCGTCGAGAACTGATATGGAACTTTCCAAGCAATTTGATATTGGCAATTGAATATCTTTACACAGCCATGGTGACATGTCTGCAAACAAATTAACTTAAAAGATTACATATTTTAATCATGTTTTAAAAAAGTTTAACACTTTTTACAAGTGAATATACTGTTTGTAACATGGAATAGCACTCTTGCTGAATACGTTATTGCTATCAACATTTCACTTCTTAGCAAACAAACAAATAATCATAATCGTGATTAAAGTCATTTTCGATCTATACCTGACTTTCTATTAGCGGTTCTTGATTGGGAGACAGCAACAGATCCCTTGGATGCAATACCGTGTTTGACCTTATCAATGGAGAAACCAACCTCCTGATATCCAAGTAAAGCGAGACTCTGGGTTTTACAAAAACTTCCTTTGACATTAGCCAAACTTCCATTGATTTTCTGAGAAGCCCCATTAGTCAACCCATTAACATCACCATCTTCATAGTCTAAAGATTCCTGTCTAATTCTAAGAATATTCAAACGCAATTCACACTTGCCTATTAGTTCAAATATGCAGACATCTCTCACATTAATTAATATCATTATCACGAACAAAACTCAGCCACCCGCCATAGAAAGTATGTGGCGCAAAGTCAACCATATGACTCAACAAAGATGCATGATCCCTTCCCCTCAACAAAATCAGCCTGCCACGTGTTTCCACTGGGATCCTTTAAAGAAATCGTTCTGGTTGTTTTCCCTTCCAAATGTTTGTCAAACTTTGAAGGTGTTTTCTGTAGCAGTAAACCCCGTAATCACAATATGAACGGTGAACGACACTTGATTTATTCATACCACATTAAACCTATGAAACCACAAGGGAACAATTTTTTTTATCTCGAAAAAGTATCAAAATCCATATATCCATGATACACAAGTGTCTGCTTTCTTTATCTAGAGCTATATCCGACTGGGAAAACTAATCACATAAAGAATGTTCCTAGCTTTATCAATTCTTGCCATCTACATGCATAGTTTCTAGTTTAAATCACTTTTCTTTCTTAACAGTCAATTTTTTTCTTTAATATTCTTGTGAATAATTTACCTCAATGTTCGTTTGTAGTCTCCTGCATTTAATATATTTGGATCAGACAATTATATCCATCGGTTTGTTAATTAACTGTATCGATGGCTATTTGTGGCCTTTTAGGATTGGTCTTTCTACTTTTGTTTCTTAAATTGTTGATGCATATTCACAGCATTCTTTCTTTTGATAAGTAAGATTAAAAGTAGTGCCTACATTGTTTACAGCCTTTGTTAACTAGGTCAAAACCACTGGCAGTCGGCTTGAACTATTACACGTTCGAATCCCATCTCGAGCGTTGTTACTAGCCAATATTCTTGGCGAGGAGTTGAATTTACCGGGTGGATCGGGCGGGGGAGGGGATCGGGTAGGCCCACGGTATTCAGTCCGGATACCCGTGGTCCGGCCCTTCGCTGTTCTAAAAAAAAAAAGGTCGAAGCCACTTGAAACCAGTTTAAGAATGATAGACCCTTTGATCCAAGCATTCCTTAGCGGTATCAAATGCGGCTAATCATGAAGTTCCAATAGATCAGTAATTATGTTACGACGGTGTTCAGAATCAATTCTATTGTCCCGTGTCGCCTTAGGAAAACAAATCATATTCTCAAGTAGTTGATAAAGTCGTAAAGTTCCTGTGGAGGTTCAATCATTTTAGTACAAGGAAAGTGGGGATACAAATTTCAAATTCTTTGAATTTGGACATTGGGTCAAATGATCTTTGAAATTGTGTTGGCAAAGAAATTATGAGTGCTTATCACCATCTAGGCCCATATAATTATTGATAAGGTTGAAATGAGAGGGGAAACTGTTGGCCCAACAGTTATTGTTGCAAGATTATATAACAAGATTATATAACAGTATAACACCATAAAACATGTACGATAACATTTTGTGTGACCCTTTGACATTGCTTGTAGCCTTGTACTATGTTATATGAATATAATATTGAAATGAAATGTTTAGAGCCTTAGAGGGCCATGGACTTGGACCTATTCAATCAAGGCCCATGTGGATATGAAAGATCAAGCTATGTCAATTAACCAAACCGAGTTTCCAATGTGGTACCACACATTGGCCAATGTGGTGTTTAGTGTGGTTTTTTCAAAATGCTTATTACCATGCTGAACATATGTGTGATTGTTTATAGATTCCACGTATCAAAATAAGTGTTTACCTTTTTAATTTTGAGTTGTCTCAAAGTTAATGTCTTACTTTCAAGTTTCAAAAATGGAATATTAACCCTACCATTTTACCCTTGTTACAAATTAAGATCTTGCCAGTACACTATGCAACTATTAGGAATCTCCTAAAACTTTCACATAAATTCATGTGAATTGAACTCTTTTTTAAAACATAAAATAATACTGTAGTTATTAATGTTGTTCCATATAAGTAGCATGATTTAGATCAGTGATAAATACTTTGGCCTCATCCCATGCAAAGGTTGGAGGGCTTTTTTACCATTTAGGTAGAAAATGGAAGCAACCTCTCTACTTAGGTAGAGGTAAGGTCTGCCTACATCTTAACCTCCCCCATACACTGTCGAGATGTTGGGGCTTAAACCCGTAAAAGACGATACTGAGCAGTTTTTTTCTCTCTTTCTTTTTTTCATAAGATATTCCATATAATTGTTCCTTACAGGATCTTTATTTATCAAATATAAAGTACAAGTCCTTTTCCTAAAAGTAGCTTATTATATTTGGATACATAAATAAAAAAATAAAAACAAGAATGCATGGTTTTTAAATTATATTTGGATACATAAACACATCGAAATGTCTTTATTTTTTCTTTTTTATTTGATCATATTTTGAAGATAAAATGATTTATGCAACAAACTGCAGACAAATTCCTTAAGAGAAAGTTACACATTAATCTTTTTTTTAGTTTATAAATATACACAATCCCCTTGATTTTTAAGGTTGTTGCAGCTAATCAGCAGGGATGATTAGCTCTATTTTTAATTAATCATTAGCACTGTGTTATATTTTAAACATTTGGAACTTTTTTTATTTCCTTTTTATCAATTATGATAAACTTTAAAGGTATGTTGTTATAAATGTGTCTTACGTAGACAGTTATATTCTCAACTTTTAATATTTAACATTTACATCATAATTGTTATAGCTATAATGAATTATCTTAATAATACCCTACCCGGGTGCTTAAGTTAGTTTCATATAATCATGTTACATGCTTTGGCAAGGATTAGCAAACTTAATCCTTAAAAATTGACAAAAATTCGTTTTGGCAAAACAAGTTCTACAAATCTACAATATAAGTTTTCGATTACATGTTAGATTAGTTCATTTCGTTTTAAGAGTCAGATTATTAATTGTCATTAAGTACTTTGATTTTGTATGTTGCAGTTCCTCACTTGAAGATTAATTAATACAACTGTATTAGATGATGTTATATGGCTGTTCATTATATGGAAGAATATGTTCTTGGTATTGTTTCGGGTCAAATGGTGATAGAATGTAAGAGTAAAATCCACTATGAATAATTCTTACTGATTTCTTTTTTTTTTTTTTGTAAAATGGATGCCCTTGTAATATTTGTTGATAATACTTTTGAAGTTGTGTCAAGAAAAGAAGTATTAGATCTAAACAAAAGAAGTGTTAGATCGGAAGGAAAAAAATGAGATGGGAAATGATGGATAAGAAAATTGACTTTTTGATCTGAAAATGATAATAAGGAGAAGAAAAAAGTGTTTATGAGGTAAAAAGACTAAAATATCCTCATGTGCAATGCACATGAGGGCCTTGACGGAGATTTACAAACGGATGTTACACTAAGGGGTATGTAATGATACGAAAAATCACCATAGGGGTATATAGTGATACAAAAAAACGAAGGGGCGAAACTTAATAATATGACATACCCCAAGGGTATGTAATGAAATTTTCTCTTTTATATATTTGATTGAAATGAAATAAAGTGATGAAAGTTTTATGAGACGTGAGACATATGAAGACTTTAGGCTATACTGTATATGACTCGCTTTTCAAAGAACATCATTATTCATTCAATTCAATGTATGTGGTCAAAGTTCATGTGGCATTTATTGTTGCTTTCTAACATCATTGTATCGATGTTACAATACAGACACAAAGTTTGGCTAAAACTATACAATAGCTATCACAAAAGAATGATTTTTGGATACTTAATTGGGGTTTGATAGTGAGCGAGAGAAAAACGATGAAAGTATGCCATTTTTATATAAATAATTAAAAGTCTTTTCGAGCTACTCTATTACAACACATGATCTAAATGTAAATTAGTCACCTATAAAAAATGTTGCTTAAGCCACCAGACCTGCTATACTAATTGAATGGAACAAATACACATGTGACCTTGTTCATGTATTTTTGTTCATGCAAATATCCAAAGATAAAACTGTGGTTTATATTTTTCAATTTGCGATTCACATCCCATGTAATGACCGATGTACTTTTCTATCATTTAGGCAGAACCTGAAAAAAGTTTCTCTACCAAGATCAAAGTATAATGACCGGATGTCCTTTTCTACCATTTAGGTAGAACCTGAAAAAAGTCTCTCTACCAAGATCGAAGTAAGGTCTGTCTATATTTTAACCTTCCTCATACACCGTCGAGGTATTGGGGCCCAAAACCCGTAAAATACGGCAATGAACAATTCCTTTTCTTTGTTAGTTCATCAATAAACACAAACAAACATAAAAGAACAAACAAACCCGCAAGTTAACTAATATCTAAATAGAAATTTAAATATCGAAGCTCTTTAAAAGATTATTAGAGTTATGCCCGCACGATACGGCGTGTAATGATGGCGGTGGTGGGGGTGACAAATTGTGGTGGTGCACGACAGTGATGACGGTGGCGGCGATGTAATGGCGGTGACGGCAGCAGCGGCGAGTAATGTAAGGTTATTGATGTAATGTGATTTTGATGAATTACTGAATATTGAATGTTGAAAGTTCAAAGTTGAAAATGAGATTTGTTTTATAATATAGCATAAGATATAAATATAGATGTAGATATAGATAAATATATAGCTCAAAAAAAGATACAAACATTTACGAACAAACTATCTGAAATCACAAATTAATGAATGTTTAAGAACACTAGACGTATGCCCGTGCAATGCGACGGTGATGATGGTAATGACGACAGTGCGGTGGTGTATGCGATGGTGGCAGTGGCGGCGGCGGTGGTGTCGTGAATGCTGGGACCTACTGGTGTGCTCTATGCTATCGGCTAAGTGTCCCCCTATTTTCTGTTCAGATTCTGTGCTCAGCTTGTTCCAGTGTATTTTCGGGGAATATTTATGGGGACCCCGCTGTAACATGTGCTGGTATAATTGGTATTACACACCGGCATAATGTGGTGTGTGACCTCTTGGTTGACATTCGTTCTCGGTCTGGGTTTCAGTTCGTAAAAAGTTGATGTTGGGCTTACTAGCAAAAAAGACAACCCCTTACGCCCAGCTGATATATTGCTTTACTCATGAGATGGAGGACTTTATGTATGCATAGATTTGACAGGGTCATCGCCCTTGAAGCAGACTGGTATGGTCGACTTTGTGTCTGGTTGTGCATTGATTGAGGTTGCACAACGTAAACGAGATAAGTATAAGACTAAGTGTGCAAGTATTGGATTTGCTTTTATCCCCTTCTCGTTTTTTCCTTTGGAGAACTTGAGAAGGATGCAGTGACCCTGCTCAAGCGAATCCGAAAGTTCTCCATGGCTCAAGACATTGGAGCACGTGTTGCTGCTCATATATTTAATAGGATTAGTTTTGCTATAGCTAGAGAAGTGGGGCCCAGATATATCTCGGATTCCTACTAATTTCTTGTAAATCCTATTAATTTCTAAAGAGAATGATGTTTTTAATAATAATAATAATAATAAAAGTAATTGATAAAGGAGTAATGTAGTTATTTTAAGGATTGAGAGATTTATATTGTAAATTATTTTATTGAAAGTATATTATGTATATTATGTGGAAATGTTTAAATTAATGAATAAAAAAAATGAGTATTTTAAGTAATTCAAAGTTTTAATTCAAAAAAAATAGGAGATAGTTGATGTTTATATAGTAGTATAGATATAGTAGTAAATGACATCTATCTTCTTAGTCGTCCATTTACCTATACAAATGACATTTTTTCTTTTGTAATGATGAAATAACTCATAAAATGGTAAGTCGAATTCGAATGTTAAGTTTGTTTAAAGCCGATACAATGGATTTTTATTAAAAAATTGGGACCCACATTCTGTAGGTGTAGTTTACATTTTTTTTTCCCTTTCCCTTTTGATTTTGTAAACATAACTTTCAATAGTTAATGTTGGGGCTTTTAGAACACCTCATTGGTGAAGACCTAATGTGTTATGTGAAGACCCATATATTTTTTTTATAATAAAACTAGCATTGTACATAACCAAAGTAGTGAGCTTAAATATTTTTCGTGTTCAATGATTGTTTGTTATATTGAAAAAAGTTTATTTAATTTTCTAGTTAAATTTTTAAACATAATACTTTTACAAAGTTACGTATAAATATTTTTCAAAAATACAAAGTAATCAATAGTGGTTATATGGTAAAGATAAATCGTAAATTTAAGCTTTTAATCTTTTATAAGGAAATAAAAAGTCAATGTTTTATAAGGAAATAATATAAGTGATTTTCATATGTGTGATGCTCAGTTGAATAAATGTGATAACCTTGTCTAAAAAAGTGTTTGAGATTACGTTTAGAATTGATTATTTGATTATTGTGTTTGCAAAACACAAGTATTTTTAAAAAAATATTCTGATAAAAAACTAATTATTTGCTATGAAAACGTAATTTTGAAAAAGCATATACATATATACAGTTTTGAAAACGTATTATCTATTTTGAAAATGCAAAATGTATTTTAAAAACGCAATACCAAACACCCTTAATACAATTGATATGCATTAAGAATACCCATAGGACACAAAACCTTTTTAAAGTATTTTGGTAATATATTGTTCTAGTTTAAACTTTTTGAATATGTAGATAAATATTTTTTCTTTACTATAATATCTGTCTAGAAGTTTTCTTTGTGACCATGTGGTCCAAGTGTGAAAGGAAAACTATGCTTTACCCAAAGAAAAATATCCAAAATCTTTTTTCTCACTTATGAAATTCTATTAAAAAGACCAACATCTTTATAAAATGTCTCTCTATTGCTCAAATTCTTTTTATGAGGATATTATCGAGTTGCATGTTGCTATCATATGAGACCAACTTTCATGGTCAAACCAGGTAACGCGTTTTCTTGTGCTTTCATTAAAAATTATTCAAACAAAAGAAATTCTATCACATATATTTCTAAAATATATTGATATTGATTGATAAAATAAGATCTATACTTAATTGGTAGTCTTGTTATTCTACATGTTACTCTATTTAAGCAATGTATGGACGTGAATAACTTTCTATCTTTTAATATAAATCTAGATTTTCAGTGAATAAATGCGATTAGGGTGGAGGAAGTCGTATATCCCATCTCCCTTAATCTCTCAATTTTACTCAATCAAATTACTCTACCTCATTTTAACTATCTAACCTTTTTTTCAACCTTTTTTAGTGGCAACCATCACTCTCATCCCCCTCCATCTCCCTGCAGTGGCGGCCGCAACCCTCCATCCCCCTCCATCTCCCTACCACACACTTCCCCCATCTCCCTAGGAGTATCCATCTCCCTCTCCCCCCATCTCCCTCCATTTCCCTCGAGTGGTAGCTGAACCCTCTCCATCTCCCTTCTCATCTCTCTACACACTCTCTCCCCCCTTAAGGGTGAAAGGAGATGAAGGTTGTCTCGAGTTTTGTGTCAACTTGATAAATGAAGTGTGATTTTTGTGAAATATACATGGTCTTTATAATGAGTTTAATTTTTTTTTTTTTATTTTTTGACCGTTTCTCACAAAATCAACTTGACCTATGAAGTTTACTATTTTAAAAGATCTCCATCCGAATGAAGATGTTGACCTCAAGGCTTTGGCCGGCAATTGTGGTGGTATAAAAGAATGTTCTAACTATAAATTAGGTTAAGTATCGTCTTTTTATTGTTAAAATAAATTATATAATTTTGACGGTGGCGGTGGTGGTGACGGCGGTGGCGGTGGCGGTATAATTATTAATCTAAAAGTAATTGATGTAAAAGTGGTAGTGTAGTTATTTTCATAGTTGAAGGATGTATGTTGTAAATAATTTCATTAAGGGTATTATAGGTATATTAGGTACAGATATTTCAATGAATGAATAAAGGTGAGGGATAATTTAGGTTTATCAAGTTCTTTTTTGAGAAATTTGGAGGAGGTAATGTTTATAAGGTAGTTTAGCAAAATAGACAAATAGAGTATTTAGGCATACCGTTATCAATTGTTTCACTTTTTTCTAAGTTTGATGTAATTAATTGAATTTTTAGTTATGATTTACCGTAGGAGATTTCATTTTTAGTGTCAAGGGAATTTACTTCCATCCAATCGAATTTTTAGTTATTGCTATCCCTATCAAATAGTTAAACTTTTTAACATGATAGCCACATGAAATGATACGTTATTTGCCATGCGAACAAAATCAATGCCACATCAGTGTTTTACAACTCACATAATGACAACTACAAATAACAAGAATGCTTGATATATACGATACAAGCTTGAGTGCTTGACATTTTGATATATGCACTTGATGTAAAACTATCCGTATCCCCACTAGGGATGACAAACAAACCCGTACCCGATGGGGATATCCAAAACCCGATAATTTTGGGTCGGGTTCGGGTCCGGGTATGCGGGTCTAGGGCCGGGTATGGGGATAGTTTTATTTTTTTTGCGGGTCCGGGTCCGGGGATGGTTTCAGATAAAAACTCGCTTACCCGACCCGTATACCCGAAACCCGCCCCAAACCCGTATACCCGACCCGTATATAATATGTTTATTAACAATTATTTGAAAAAGTGTGTCTGATTGGTTTGCATTCAACACAAGTAAATAACATCATATATTCATATATGATTCTTTCATATCCATTTGAAATGTTTTTAAACATTCTGGAAATAAATCAAAAAGTACAACTTGTTCTAACTCAATAAATAATGTCGACTAGAGTTTGTACATACTGTATAGTATGTGTACTATATATATGCAAGACCTTTCTATGGGTACAAGTAAAAACCTACAAGAAGCATTAACTAATGTCACTAATATGCCTTTTAGGCTTCTGGAGAAGATAACGTTAGTTGTATTCAAAGGCAATTCACCACTTTAAAGCTTTTCGAACAAGGATGAGACACGATATAGTATATATAGACAATATCAAGTAAAATATAATTAGATGGTGTTCCCCAATTACCCGCGGGGAAACCCGTTACCCGATGGTTAGTAAGTAAACGGGGACCCGTCGAGTCCGGGTCCGGGTTTGGAACGGGGATTATTAAACGGGTTCGGGTTACCTAAACCCGGCCCATACCCGACCCGTTACCATCCCTAATCCCCACAAAAAAGGTTCGGAACGGTGGTTTTAACCCTGTTATTTGGGCACTAACTGATCTTTCTTAAGACTAGTGTCAAGCAATGGGGAGGGGGTTCCTTAAAGTTATCCCAACTTGACTAGTCCAACTTGCAACTTGACTAGTCAAGTTGGGATAACTTTAAGGAATCCTTTCCCCAAACAATGTGCACTTGTTTTGAGTCCGGATTTGAACATGTGACCTATTTTCACATAAGTTTGTTATAATAACCCCACAAAGCATTTACGGTGAAAGAGTACGCGATAGATCTCACACCAACAGGATCTATCCTTAACAGATCTAAACACCAAAACAAGAGTGCCTAGAAACCACTTTTATTTCTATAACTATTTCATCTACCTAACTATCTACTTATATTATTTACAAAAGTAATAAAAATTAAACTAACAAAACATTATTTACTCTTTAAGCCAGTCAAGACCAAAACATTGTTCTGCTACTTGAACACACAAACCAGACAACTCTTTTTCCATCTGTTTCCATAGCCAAAAAATCTCTTCATCACATCTAACCCGTCTCAAAGATCTCAAACCCGATACAGATCGTGGCAACCTTTTAATTTGCGGACATTCGCGCATGTCAATCACTTTTAAACTCAAACAACCACTAATTTCTTCATTAAGACAATGAAGACTAACACATTGAGAAATATCAATATGTTCTAGCCACATAAGGTTCTTAATCCCAAATGGTAGTGTTTTCAGCTTTGGACACGCGCAAACTCTCAAAATTCTTAAAAAAATAAGTTTACCAAAATCAGATGGGAGTTCTTCAAGACTTTCACAATTGGTGATGCTTAGACTCTTTAAACTTTTCACTTGGCAAATACTTGATGGTAGTTTGGTCATTTCAATGCAGTGGTCCATTGTGAGCTCTTCAAGGCGAGGGAATAGTTGAGAGAGGTCTAGTTCGGATTGGTCGTTGAGGTTTATCTTGCAAAGTAGTAACGAGATTTTACGTAGGTTTGAGAGGGGTAAAATGGCTTTTTCGGGTAGTTGAGGAATGGTAACTTTTTCAAACCAAAGGCTTCTCAAATTAGTTAAAGTACTCAAGATAGATAAGTTGTGAAGCACTGCGGTTTTATTGTTGTAGTTTATTAACACTAAGGCTCTAAGTTTAGGCATGTTTTCAATGAAATTAGGCAAGAAATACTCAGTTGAATCGAAATTTAAGATGAGTACTTCAGCTTTAGGAAATTCCGTCTTCAGCCAATTCATTTCTCTCATTTCACCTGGCATAATAGAAGTTTAAGAATTTATTTCCTTAGCATACACAGTATACATTAGAGTTGGCAATTTAGAGTCAGTCATGTATAAATGGGAAGTGATAAACCTACCATCATTTTTGATTAATATACCACAATGTGTCATAGCATAGTCAGTAATGCATATATGTGGTATATGTATTAAATCTAATTGTAAGAATATCATTTACCTTTATCAATGGGTCGATTTGGGTTGTATTTTTTGAAACATGTCATATCAAAAACAGATTGAAGTTATGTAAAATTTATTATAAATGCATATGAACAACTATATCTTTTGATTAATAAGATCTATTTTAATAAAATCGTTTTAGTTATCATAACTGATGCATGTTTAACTATGAAAATAAATGCAAAGGAAAATTAAGTGTTAATGAATCAGCATGACCCTAACTGATCAGTCTGTATACTAAATAATGAACAGTTTAAATCCAAACCATTTTGACCCATTACCCAACCCACCCATCCTACCATAAGGGGTGTTCAAAGTCGGATATCCGAAAATTCGGATATCCGAATTTCGGATATCCGAAATTTCGGATAGTGGATTTTAATATCCGAACACATATCCGAAATTTCGGATATCCGAAGTTCGGATATCCGAAATTTTCGGATATCCGAAATTGGATATCCGAAATATCCGAACTTTAAGAAAATAATATAGATTTTCGGATATTTTCGGATATTGATATCCGAAATTTCGGATATCGAATTTCGGATATCCGAATTTCGGATATCCGATTTCGGATATCCGAATTTCGGATATCCGAAATTTCGGATATCCGAATTTCGGATATCCGAAATTTCGGATATGATTTCGGATATCCGAATTTCGGATATCCGAAATTTCGGATATCCGAATTTCGGATATCCGAAATTTCGGATATCCGAATTTCGGATATCCGAATCATATCCGAAATTTCGGATATATGTTCGGATATTAAAATCCACTATCCGAAATTTCGGATATCCGAAAGTTCGGATATACGAGATTTTACGTAGGTTTGAGAGGGGTAAAATGGCTTTTTCGGGTAGTTGAGGAATGGTAACTTTTTCAAACCAAAGGCTTCTCAAATTAGTTAAAGTACTCAAGATAGATAAGTTGTGAAGCACTGCGGTTTTATTGTTGTAGTTTATTAACACTAAGGCTCTAAGTTTAGGCATGTTTTCAATGAAATTAGGCAAGAAATACTCAGTTGAATCGAAATTTAAGATGAGTACTTCAGCTTTAGGAAATTCCGTCTTCAGCCAATTCATTTCTCTCATTTCACCTGGCATAATAGAAGTTTAAGAATTTATTTCCTTAGCATACACAGTATACATTAGAGTTGGCAATTTAGAGTCAGTCATGTATAAATGGGAAGTGATAAACCTACCATCATTTTTGATTAATATACCACAATGTGTCATAGCATAGTCAGTAATGCATATATGTGGTATATGTATTAAATCTAATTGTAAGAATATCATTTACCTTTATCAATGGGTCGATTTGGGTTGTATTTTTTGAAACATGTCATATCAAAAACAGATTGAAGTTATGTAAAATTTATTATAAATGCATATGAACAACTATATCTTTTGATTAATAAGATCTATTTTAATAAAATCGTTTTAGTTATCATAACTGATGCATGTTTAACTATGAAAATAAATGCAAAGGAAAATTAAGTGTTAATGAATCAGCATGACCCTAACTGATCAGTCTGTATACTAAATAATGAACAGTTTAAATCCAAACCATTTTGACCCATTACCCAACCCACCCATCCTACCACATCTAGTAAACATTCACTAATTAAAACAGTAAAGATTGTAAGCAAATCTTCGAGTTCTACCTGTATGAATAGAAACAATTCGTGCAAGAAATGGCTGATCAGCATTCCTCTCCCATTCTTTAGGTATTCCATTCTCCCTCCTCGCCATAACCAACCTTTTCCTTTTATTTACACTCCCGACACTACTCATATGAATAGCTAGATCTCTCAACACATCATGTTGAGACACCGAGATCTCGCAATAGCTACTATACGAATCTCCGTCCCTGAAAAGTTTTAGCATAAAGATCAATTCAAGAACCAAAATACACACATAAAGTTTAACGATTCGTTTATAGATACATACTTTGAATCTTTCACAAGTGTGAGAAGATTCTTGTTTGATAGCTCCACAAGAATAGCATAAACCTCTTCTTCATCAATATCATGAAGCTCTGTCCATATATTCACAAGTACATCTAAAGGTATTCTTTTGTCTTCTGGGAAAGAACCCAAATCCAAAAAGCAATCCCTCACCTTTTCAGAAAGGTAATCAATACTTAGTTTCATTCGGTTAAGTAACTCGCTTTCGTGTGACTCACTTATCGGTTGTGCCCGTGATAACCGGCTCTTTGCCCCTATCCAGTACTTTTCAGAATGGTCTCTAAGTGAAGCCCCAATCACTTTTAGAGCCAAAGGTAGCCCTCTACATTTCTCCACAATCTATCATTAAACCAATAACTAATTATTACTAACTTTATATACAATACTTCATATGATTATAGACTTATAATACTTTCTAAATATAGATTTACCAAATTAAAAATAAGTAAAATATACCTGTTTTATTAGATCCTCATCAAAACCAGGAGGAATTGAGTTTCTACCAAAAGCAGTGTGACAAAAAAGTGA
>CM067167.1:129747986-129768511 GCA_034093135.1 Erigeron breviscapus
ATATATAACAACATATATATTATATATAACAACATATATATTATATATAACAACATATATATTATATATACGTTTATATATATTATATATAAAACATATATATATATATAACTAATATATATATATATATAACAACATATATATATATATAACTACATTATATATATATATATATATATATATATATTATATATATATATATATATATATATATATATAATATATATATATAATATATATATATATATATAAACGTAGAACTATATATATATAGAACATATATATATATATAAAATCGAAAAAAAACATATATTTATATATATAAGAAAGAAAATTAACCATCGTATTGTAGATGCCGGTAAACTCGTTCAATAGCGGTTGCATTTTCTTCCACTTTGTGTTCACTTTATGGTAGGTTCGTTGATGATTTTTTTGTTGCTTATTGTAGTGTTCATGAATCCTATTCCAAAAGGATTCGTATCTTTGTTGATCGGCGGTGGCGGGATCCGTAGAGATATGAAAATAAGCTCGGGCCAACAATTCTTCATCTTCGCCACTCCAAGCGATCGGGGGTGCTCTTGTGGTTGAGGTGGGTTTTTTCGCCTTCCCACGACCGGGTGGAGGTGGCGCCTCCACCTCCTCGCTAGAGGTGTCTCGCACATCGTCATATGCTTCGTCGGGTTGCACTTGGTCATCATTATCCTATTCAAGAAACGTGATCGTGGGTTGCGTATTAGGAAGTTGAAAGCTATACGTGTCGACTTGCACGGGGAAATCCGAGGTTAACATTTGAGAGATGTCGTCAACGACGTTTTGACTTGAAGAACCGCCGGAATCGTATTGTGGTTCGACGGTTCTAGGAAGTTGAAATGGGAGTTGATTTCTTGGTGCTCGGTATTTTTTGGATGTTTTTTTAGTAGGAATCATTTTGAAGAATATATTGTAAGTCCCAACTCAATAGATGGTACTAACTAAAGACACCTCTATGTCAATGGTGAGTTAACTTTGCAATACGTTCACTGATCTGAAGACGACCAGTTGCAGTGAACAGTATACCAGGTTCTGGATATATTACTTATAAAGGTGACAATATATTATAAGTAAAAGACAATGCAATAAGTAAATACTTGTAAAGTAAATTGGTGAGACAATATGTATTTTTCAAGTGTAATTTATTTATTAATGTTAAATAAATTACAAGGTTGTTGCGGAACCAAAATAATACAATAATGTAAATATCATAACAACCTATGAAATACAATTGATCTAAAACTTGGAAATTCTCTAAACAATCGAAACACTTAAAGTTGTGAAATATTCCTTTTTGCGATTGAGAGAATATTCCACAAGTTCACCAAGAATATGCAAATGTCGAATATGCAAAGTTATTTCTTGGTTGTGCAAAGACCTCTATTTATAGGCAAAGTTGACATTGGGATGTCAACTTTGGCCGTACAAATATGGTTGAGAGCATTTAAGGAATATCATTTAATTCCTTAAAATGCTGTATAAAGTTATGACATAAAGTCACTTTATTCAACCTGCTTTATATGCTTTTGTACTTTAAACATAGACAATTGCTATTGTCCGGTTAATAGCACATAAAGCATAAAGGTCTTTTCTTCGTAATCAGTGTAAAGCTTTGTAAGTACTTTACACTGATGATCTCCATTTTATATCTGAGTAGAATGTCAACTGGGCTTCGCTGCCATTGTCATTCTCTATCTTTCACTTGTTGTCTTCGACTTCAATTGGAAAGTCTTCACATCTGGTCAGATCTCAACTGGAGGAAGTCTTCCGTTGCGGTAACTGTACGTTGCAACTGGACTTCAATATATTTCTGGACAATTTCTTCAGGTCTCCAGATGCAACTGGAGACTGACAAGTTTACCAGTAAACTGGTCCTAACAAATTCCCCCTAATTGTCCTGAAATATTGCCAAGTCTTTTCTAGTTCTTGTATCTGTACAAGTATGAACTGAAAAGACTTGTTTGACTAAATCTATCTAAATTTTCCAAGGCATTTTTATAGATCAATAAATGCCTTGGGTTTTTCTTTTTAGTTTGTTAGATTTAATCTGTTATCTATCATGTTGTTACAATCTGGTAACCTCATTTATACAAGAAAATGAAATTTACATCAGTTACAAGAAAGTAATATAAAATTACAAGATGATAACTGAAGAAGAACTTATACAGATGGCCCTTCGCCAGTTCTTCTTCTTTTGTTCAAGGAACCAATTGGTTGAGAATCCTCTAGGTCCATATGCAACCTATTTTCAATTTGTTCTTTGTGTTGTATCTTGCCCTTTAACAAATTTATCCAGGCCTTCTCAAACCGATTCTTTTGTTCCCTGGCTTCCAAAAACTCAACCATCTCAACCCATTCACTGAACCCATACTGAAGAACTGATGGATCGTCAGTTGTCACCAGTGGCCCTCTGGTGTAACTGACTTGCACTCTAAAAACTCTAGTGCCTGGCTTAACAGTAACACTTATACCATTTATCCTGCCGGTGTGTTTCCTCTTAGCCATTATTGATGAATAATAGGCTCTTGCTTCAGATTCATTGGCAATCTTGATAGACCCAGTTAAAGAAGAATGCACAGCAGCCTTTATGTCATCATTCGACACTTCTCCAGTTGGTTCAACAAAAGTTCTTAGGTTGGCATCTCTGGGCAAAGGCTTCAGTTTTGATTGTGCCCTGGGCTTTGGTGGATTCAATACCCTCTTAACAACTTTCTTAACATTTTCAATTCTTCTTTGAATCCCAACAGCCTTCATTTCTCTTGCCTTCTCCAAAGATACATTAGTGTTCTTGGCATCGAACTCAGCTTCATCATCTGGATATTCTTAGTCAAGTTGAATGTCTAGCATTTCATTCACCATGCCAATTATCCTTTGATCATTTTTGACCCGCTGATATTGCTCCAGTGTGATGTCCAGTGAAGCAGCATCACTAGCATCTAAGTTCAAGATTTGAGACTTGACCACCCTTTGGTCTTCTTGTCTTTGCAACCTTCTTTCTTTAAATTGGTTACCAATTGCAGCCAATCTCTTACTTTCCCTTTCTGTTATAGATGGAAGCTGATCGATGTTGCCAGTTTCAAGCATTGGTGTATCTTTGGCCAGCTTTGCAGTTTCATCAGTTGCCTTGCCCTTACCTTTGTCAACATTCCCCCTTACATCAATATCCTCAAATTGTTCAATCACCTGCTGACTGGCATCAGTACCAGCAGCTACCACTATTGCCCTTTCAGTTGTGTGCTGACCAGCATCAGTACTGGCAGCAGCAACAACAACTTGTTCACTGGAGGTTCCTTCAGATGTAGTGGGTGCAAGGACTGATCTTTCCCCCTTGGCAGCTTCTAGTCCTTGACGGATAACATCAAAGTCCGTATGGCTAGAAGGCAAGCGATTTAGAGGCTGCCATGATTGTAAGTCCTTGCATTCCTTGAATACCCCACAAATTATGCGAACTGTCCGCCACAAATGATTCACTTCTTTAGACTGAGTCAGAACATTGGCAGATGTTTGTTCCTGACCAGTCTTGATGGCATTCAAAAGGGTAACATCATCTGTAGAAAGACCAGTTGCAACCAATTCTCTTTCCTTCACAATTTCCTTCTCTTTTTCTTTACCAACTTCAGTTGTCAGTTTGTCTAAAGCTGTTGAATGTTCAGACACTTTGGCAGCCATATTATCGAGACTACCCTTCAACAAATCAACCTGTGTAGTTATTGGGGTCAGGTCAACTGGTGAAGGAGTAATTTTGGTGATTTCAGTCATCACCCTTTTAACCAACACTTCTTCCCTCTCTGCCAAGGTATCCTTGATTATCTGACCAACTAATGTTGCCAACTGCTGCCCAAGCTCAGTCACATTAAGAGCAGGTCGTTCAACTAATTCCTTGACCTGTTTTTCTATTTCCTTCAACTCAACCTCTGATGATCTAACAGTATTACCCAGCAGGTTGGAAATAGAAGTTGTGACTTTGGTTTGAGTCAGGTCAAAGGCTTCCTTGAGAGAAGTGGCCAGATTGTTACAGCCAGTGACCAACTCATTGAGCTTCTTGAACACTAAGTCCTCATTAACTGCGAATTTGTTTATCCCCAGATCAACAACCTTTGAATTTGTGAGATTGTCTTTGTTGTATCTGGAGATGGACTTAGCGTTTTTCTCAATCGTCTTTTGAACATCCTCCACCCTTTTAATAAGGTTTTGGATGTCGGTTGTAAAGGAGACGAATTGAGTGTCTAGTGACGGAAAGGAAGGTGTCACTGGAGTAACTGGAGGAGGCACATTTAAGGAAACCTCCTCAGTCAGCAACTCAGTGGTTGAAGAAACTTGAAAAGAAGTGGGAAAAAGAAGAAGGACGTCTTGAGAGATCAAGTTGTTGGACATGCTGAGTATGCTCAGGTGTGTCCAACGGCGGCGGTGGTGGTGGCATATCTCGAAAAAGTGAGATCATACCTGATGGTCGAGGTGTCATACGTCTATTGCTAGACACATAGCTGTAAGTGAGAGTAGGAGTTTCAGTGGGCTCATTTGGATGAGATGGTGAAACTGAAATGGAAGCATCTGGAGGCGAGATATGAGATGAAGGGTCTTGAGCTTGTACAGAAGCATCAAGTATCTCAGTATCTGAAGTAGTTCCTTCAGAGTCCGAAGACTCTATTTGGATTTCATCGTCATTAACATCCATGTCCAGATCCATGAATGTAACCGATGGCTGAACTTCAAGTTCAGTCTCCTGATGTACTTGGCCAATTTCCTGGAGAGTAACATCAGTTGTTGGCTCAGTCGTGGTGACATCATCGCCAGGAGTAGAGGTCACGGGGGTTGCCTCAGTTATGATCACTCTATCCATAATCATAACATCACTGGCCGAAGAGATTGGAACTTCAGTTGTCAGTTGTGACTGGTCAACAACATCATCAGTTCGTGTAATAGCAGTGTTAGAAGTTTGGCCATCGACACTTTGTGCAGACTCTAACTCTACTCTGGGTTGGGCGATCCCAGTATTCTCTTCACCACTTCCTCCTACAGAAATTGCGGAAGTGGTTGCTTGTAGGTTTTCCCTTTGACTTTCTCCAGCATCCTGTTGGGAGGAAACTGGAGGGTTGGCTTGGGTACTACTGTCAGTGGCTCGTACTGACTGAAGCCTAGGGTGACGTGTTCGTGGAGCCTTTTGTGTAACTAGAGGACCTGTTTGGAGGCCTCCAGTTGTACATGTAGGAACTGACTGACTGGAACTGGCTGGGTTTGGCTGTTGTTCAGGCCCAACAACTGCCATAGTGCCAGAGGACGAACCGGTGGGTCCCTCATCGTTTTGTGGCCCGCCCAGTTGCCTTTCCGATTCACCTTGTATTGGTGCATCGGATTTAGCGAATGCCAGTCGCATTCTTTCAGGAATCTCAACCTCTCCAAGTTCAGATACTAGAGAGTCAAGATTCCTTAACAGATCTGGGACAGTGAATGGTGAATTTGTATTTTTACACTCTTCACTGCCCAAGATAAGTTTAAGACAGAGAGAGAGATACCTGGAGAAAGGGATGCATAATCCCATGGTGCCCTTCAGTTTCTGCACCAGACTTCTGAATAGTATATCAGCGAAGTCGACTCTCAATCCATTCCACAAGCAGTATGCCATCTCTGCTTGTGAGGAGTTAATCTGGTCCACTCCACCATAACTCCTACCCATACTTTCAACAAGGTGTATTAAAAAGTACCTCCAAGATGGTGTGAGTCCTTTCATCGTCATGGCTCCTTTTGTTTTTAGGACGCCATTTTCCGTACACTCAGTGTGACCCATTTCAAGGAGTATTTGACGGAAATTTATACCTTGAGGGAGCACTACGAAAGACTCTCCAGGTCTTAGGTAGTTGAGGTTAAGGGCATCCCTCAATGTTTCTGCAGTAATAGTACACTCGACTGTTCCACTTTTGAGTGTGAAATTGATGGCAGAACCATCGTTATTCAGTTTGGCAGTGTACCAAAACTCACACAAGTAGTCGTGAAATATCTTGCGTGGGTTTGCAGAAAAAGAAGGCCCGATTGGAGAATTCCTCAAAAAGTTTTGAATTCTCTAAATAAGAGTGTCGGAGCCTTGTGTTCCCTTTAAACTAGCCATTGGATTGTTAGGGTTCAATTTAATGAGTGTAGTATTACCGGGAGCACCAGATGCTTGCTTGACATCTGGTGAGGGAACATATGGGTCAGTAAGGAGATTAATATCTCGAGATCTAGAAGATTTAGGTGTCATTTTACTACAAGGGAAAATTGAAACGGAGTAGTATTTGGGAATTAGGGTTCTTGATTTATTGAGCAGAGAGAGAAAAGAAGCAATTTTGATGATTGGAATTGAATGAGAGAATGTGAAAAGGAAGTAAATGGGATTCGGAGTAAATAAGGGGTATTTATAAGTGAAATTGTGATCCCAATGAAATACCAAGAATATTTTAATACCAAAAATCAAATTTGCAAGATATTTTTATAAATGAAAATTTGAATTTTGAAGTAAAAATTTAATTCTCCGTGTCAGCATTAAATGCTACGACGGCTTAACTTCCCCACGCGCCCACTAACTTTTCATATTCCCAATAAAAGGTGTTATTTTTACAAAAATGACCTTGACACGTCATGTGACGGTTGCAAGTGGGTTAAAACACTCGAGTACCATCACGTGTCACAAAAGTTGACCAAGTATTTTCCAACGTTATGAACTTTGGTTGACCACCAGTTTTAAGACAAGACTGAACATGTACACTGGAGGATTAGTCCAGTGCCATTTTCCAACTAGAGAGTTCTCCAGTTGCCATTTTCAAATAAAAAGAATTTTAATAAGAAAATTATTTTGAGTCTTTCCCCCTAAAATGATGATCCAGTAATCAATTAGTGCCAGGATAGTATCACAAAGGCGTTCGATAGCCTAGCGAGCAAAGATTATCTAGACCTCCTCAACTGGAGAACTTCATCAGTGTCACTGACGCGTTCATAACAAAATTGCTAGTTTTAAGGATTTAACATTCCCAGTTCGCTGATGAGATGTTTAAAGGTTTTCTCATCAAGAGGTTTTGTAAAAACATCAGCGAGCTGTTTGTCAGTGGGGATGAAATGAATTTCAATGTCTCCTTTCATAACATGATCACGAATAAAATGATACCTGATGTCAATATGCTTTGTCTTGGAGTGCATCACTGGGTTGTGAGATATAGCAATTGCACTGGTGTTGTCACAAAAGATTGGGGTCCTTGTATATTTTTGACCATAATCTAGTAACTGGTTCTTGATCCAGAGAATCTGGGCACAACAACTGGCCGCAGAAATGTACTCTGCCTCAGCAGTGGACATAGAGACTGACGTCTGCTTCTTGCTGGTCCAACTCACCAGTTTTCCTCCAAGGAAATGACAACCTCTAGTGGTGGATTTCTTATCTATCTTACAACCTGCATGATCTGAATTTGAATAACCCATTAGATCTAACCCTGAGCCTTTGGGATACCAAAGACCAAGGCTAGGGCACCCTTTCAGGTATCTGAAGATGCGCTTAACAGCGTGCAAATGTGATTCTTTTGGGTTAGCCTGAAATCTGGCACATAGACATGTTGCAAACATTATATCTGGTCGACTGGCAGTTAAATACATCAGTGAACCAACCATACCACGATATTCAGTGATGTTCACTGGTTTGCCAGTTGGGTCAGAGTCCAGATTTAAAGGTGCTGCAATAGGTGTGTTTTTAGATGGGATTGAATCATATTTGTATTTTCTTAACAAATCTCTGACATATTTTTCTTGGTTTATGAAAATTCCATTTTCAGTTTGTTTAATTTGAAGACCCAAGAAAAATGTTAATTCACCCATTAAACTCATTTCATACTCAGATGACATGATTTTAGAAAACCTTTTACACATTGCATCATCAGTTGAACCAAATATAATGTCATCAACATAAATTTGTACCAATAAGATATTACCTTTTTCTTTCAAGATAAATAAGGTATTATCTATTGCACCTCTTTGAAAGCCATTTTTGAGAAGATGTTTAGTTAAAGTATTATACCAGGCTCTTGGGGCTTGTCTTAGACCATACAATGCTTTGTTCAGTCTATATACCCAGTGAGGATGCTTCTCATTAATGAAGCCTGGAGTCTGTTTAACATACACTACTTCTTCCAGTGTTCCATTAAGGAACACACTTTTGACATCCATCTGGAAGACATTAAACTGCAGATGGGCTGCATAAGCCAAGAAAATTCTTATGGCTTCAAGTCTTGCAACTGGAGCAAAAGTCTCATCAAAGTCAACGCCCTCTGCTTGACAGTAACCCTTGGCAACTGATTTGGCATGTTTCTTACAACATTGCCATCTTCATCCATCTTATTTCGGTAGACCCATCTTGTACCAATGAGCTCTTCTTGCATAGCTTCCACCTAGCTTGGGTCTGCCATAGCCTCGTCAATCTTCTTCGGTTCAATCAGTGATAAAAAGGTGACGTTTAAGCATTGCTCGCTAGTGGCTCTTCTAGTTTGAACCCCACTACTTGGATCTCCAACAATCTGATCAATTGGATGTGCTCGAGTCCATTTAGTGTATTGACTAGGCTGGTGAACTACAATATCAGTGCAAGTCACCTGGCGATCTTCTTCAGTTGCAGCAGCTTCTGGAGGAGGATCAGCCCAAACTACTTCAATATCCTCATCAGAGTCAATGAGGTCACGATTTGCATCATGAAATTCTTCATTAAAAGGCATTTTTTGAAGAACTAGAGAAGTTGGAGTTTGAATTGGTGCTGATATTGGAGTGACACGCACATCTGATCCAATCACTAGTTTCTGTGGTAAGTTGAAACTGATGGAGGGATAAAATGAAGTGTCACTGGTGGAATCCTTCTTTTGAACTGGTTCCAGTTGAGTGTAACTGGAAATATTTTCTGGTGAAACAACTGACTGATGAACTTGGTCAGTTTCATCAAAATTTATTGGAACGACTGGAGAGAATATCAAGGCTTGGTCTCTTGTTAATTGCATCATTTGATTCGTCAAATGTGACATGAATTGTCTCATGAACCTTTTGGAGTCTATAATTATAAACTCTAAAGGCCTTTCAAATATCTGAATAGCCTAAAATTACACCTTCATCAGCTTTTGCATCAAACTTTCCTAGCTGACTGGAATCATTTAAAATATAAACTGGACAACCAAATACATGAAAATATCCAATATTTGGTTTTCGATTCCTGAGTACTTCATAGGCAGTCTTCTTGTGTCTCTTGATGTAGACTGACCGGTTTTGGGTGTGGCAAGCTGTAGCAACTTCTTCAGCCCAAAAACTGGTGGGAAGACCTGATTCAGATAGCATGCTTCTGGCCGCTTCTATCAGTGTGCGATTCTTTCTTTCCACAACTCCATTTTGTTCTGGAGAGTGTGCCGATGAGAAGTTTTGAGAGATGCCAGTGTCATTACAAAATGTTTCAAGTACTTTATTCTGAAATTTAGTACCATTATCACTTCGTAACTGACAAACTTTTCGAGTGTACTTGAGCTCAATTCTTTTGATGAGAGAGATGATTTCAGCAGGTTCATCACTTTTGGATCTGAGGTATACTACCCAACAATATCTAGTGAATTCATCAACAACTAGAGTGTACTTCTTTCCAGCTCTAGTTTGAACATTCACTGGATCAAATAGATCCATATGAAGCATGTGAAGAGGTTCAGTGATGCTAAAGTTTTGCCTGGTCTTGAAACTGGCCCTTTTCTGCTTGCTCATCTCACACCCTGGACATGGCTTTTCTTTATTAAAAGAAATCTGAGGTATCCCATCTACCAGTTGTTTGCGAGACAACTTATTAATATTTTTAAAATTAAGATGGGATAATCTTTTATGCCATAAACAGTTGGTATCCTCATCAGCCTTGGTATAGAAACACTGCTCTTTTGGAGTTGGTTCCATATCCATGATGTACACATTTCCCTTCCTTGGTGCAACCATTACCACTTTCCAATCCTTGTTAAATATGGTGCCTTGTGCAACATCGAACAAAACTCTGTAGCCATCATCACAAAGTTGGCTTACACTTATCAGGTTATATTTTAAACCATTCACAAATGCAACTCTTTTGAATTCGACTTGTCCATTGTTGAGCACACCATATCCTTCAGTTTTTCCATTTTGATCATTACCAAACGTCACTGCCGGTCCATCTTGGACAGTGAACTCTTCTAGCAGGGGCTTACATCCGGTCCCCCCCCCCCCCCCCCCCCCCCCCCCCCCCCCCCCCCCCCCCCCCCCCCCCCCCCCCCCCCCCCCCTCATTGTCCGTCCAGCTACGCTGTCCAGATACCAGGTGTTCTTTTTACGATCGCCCTGCACACCCACAAAAATCATTAGTTATTTTTGTGAACCCATCTTTTCTTGATGGGTTCAGTGGACTTCACTTCAGAAGTCTTAGTTGATTGCTGTGGTGTTGAACTGGATGCTGCATCTGGAGCTTTTTCATCAGCTCCAGGTGCACGAGTAAAAACGATTGGTACTTGATATTTATTCCCCCTTTTCTTTTCATTTTTAGCTCCAGGTTGAGCAATTTTTTGTTTTTGTTTTAAAGGGGTTTTAATATTTTGTTTTTCAACTGGAGGAGATGAGACTCCTTCCAGATTTTTAATTCTGGCAGTGCAACTCTGAACCTGCCTAGACAAAAGTTGGAGTTAACTTTCTAGTCTTGACAAAATATTATTTTCAGTAGGCTGCTGAACCTTGGACCTAGGTTCAGCTGAAGTTTTAGTTTTTGAGTCTTGGGCTCTTTTGACTTTTGAGGTAAAGGCTTATCACCTGTAGCCTTTTTAACTGGAGCTTTAGCCTGTTCAGCTCCAGGTTTAACCTCAGATGGGGTGGTCTCAATGGGTTCAGTTTTGACATCTGTAGGCTGGTCATATGGGGTAACTGGCCTAAGAGCTGGAGGCATGGTATGGATATCTGGAATGATACTGGCCATGCGCACATCTCCAGATTTATAAGCATTTTTCTGTGCATCAATGGTGTTTGAAAAAGCATCATAATTTAATCCAGATGCCCTTATCCAGGATTTGACAATCTTCTGTTCTTTTTCAAGATCAGATTTTAATTTTGATTTTCAAAATCCAATGCCTCATTTTTCAAAACTGACTCCTTGAGAGCCACTTGGACACTTTATAAATTTGAAATTTGGGGTTTTAAATTATTTAATTATGTTAGAACTGTTTCCAGATATCTTTCACTGTCAGTTCTAACAGTTTCCACAAAAATCAAATCACTGTTAAGTGATTCAGCAAGGTCCAGTTTTAGTTCAGGGTCCAGTTGATTATCATAATCACAAACCTTTTTTAAAATGATGTCCACCCATCTTCCAGAAATGACATTATCTTTCACCACATGTTGCTGGTCTTCCAAAGCCATGAAACACATGTCCCTAATCTCTTCGCCTCCCTCCGGAGGTTGTTTAATGCTTGCATGTAATTCTCTATCACGAGCAGAACCAGACAATCGGAAAGACTAAAGCGTTCATCATCAGATGAGTCATCAGAGTATTCCCACTTTCCTTCAGTTTGTGCAATCATGCACTGATTTTTATCTTTTTCCATGGACAGTAGAGCAATCTGGGCTTTAAGCTTCTTGTACTTAGCTTTATAGCCATCATCAGCCCGATTTTTGTTAGGGACAAGGGGACCAGTTTGATTGTTCAACTGACTAGATCTGCATTCCTTCATGAAATGACCTTTCTTACCATACTTATAGCATGTAAGATTGGTCTTGTCCAGAGAGTTGGAGCTGGAAGCATTGTTAGGGCCATTAAATCTATTAGATTTATGCTTAAACATGTTCAAGGTTTTAGCAATCATGGCTACCAGATCATCATCGTCAGTTTCATGACAATCATCACTGATTTCAGTGGTCAGGCCTGAGTTTAATAAGCCATTTAACATCTCCTTCATTGAGTGTGGCTGGACACTCTCTGTAGACATTAAAGTAGTTCAAGGTTTCTCAGTTAAACTAGCAACCTTGGAACTGTGGGCATGATTTAAAGCATCCTGCTCAGCCACCAGTCTCTGTGCATTATTATCTTTAGTGAATCTGAAGGCTCCATAAAGAGATGCAAGAGTGTGGTTATGCAGGGTCTTACCTTGTCTTAGGACAAGAATCATGTTTTCCCATTTGGAAGGAAGAATATCACAAAACTTCTCACGAAGAATATCCTTATCCTTCTCTACACCCAGCCCTCTCAGTTGGTTAACCACACTGGTGAATCTGGTATAAGTACCAGTCAGGCTCTCATTGGGTAAAGCAAAGAAGGATTCATACTTCTTGTTTAAAGCAACTTTCCTGGTGACAATGGTGTCATCACCTCTTTCAAACTGAAGGACCAATTCATCCCACATTGCCTTGGCACTGGGAACAACACAAGTGTTGGTATAAGGTCTTCAGGAACAGCCCCAAGGATCATATTCTTTAGTCTGGTGTCCAGATCTATAAGTCTATGATCCTCATCAAACCAATGGTCTTCAGGCTTTTCTCTAGTACCCCTTCTAGATCCAGTTGGGTCTAGAAAAGGACTAACCCCTTGAGACATGGGTATATGTGGACCATCCTTAAGGATTCTCAACATATATCTCTCTATCCCACCAAAATGCAAAAGCATTCTGGCCTTCCATGTACAAAAAGTCTCACTGTTTCCATCGAATTTGGGAACAAGAGTATTGGAATAATGTACATGGACATGGTTAGGGGGAGTAGGATGAGGAGGAGGGTTTGTATTAACATTTTGAACAGGTGGAATATTAGTTTCATTAGGACCAGAACCATCCTCACCTTCAGTAGACATCTAAGCAGATCTAGGCAAATATATTAGCCTTCTGATCTGATACCACTTGTAAGTCCCAACTCAATAGATGGTACTAACTGAATACACCTCTATGTCAATGGTGAGTTAACTTTGCAATACGTTCACTGATCTGGAGACGACCAGTTGCAGTGAACAGTATACCAGGTTCTGGATAGATTACTGTAGGATATATAATTGAGCTTTTTATGTGTGTTTAGAGTTTATCTTTTGTACTTTTGTACTTTTGTACTTTTGTACTTTTGTACTTTTGTACTTTTGTACTTTTGTACTTTTGTACTTTTGTACTTTTGTACTTTTGTACTTTTGTACTTTTGTACTTTTGTACTTTTGTACTTTTGTACTTTTGTACTTTTGTACTTTTGTACTTTTGTACTTTTGTACTTTTGTACTTTTGTACTTTTGTACTTTTGTACTTTTGTACTTTTGTACTTTTGTACTTTTGTACTTTTGTACTTTTGTACTTTTGTACTTTTGTACTTTTGTACTTTTGTACTTTTGTACTTTTGTACTTTTGTACTTTTGTACTTTTGTACTTTTGTACTTTTGTACTTTTGTACTTTTGTACTTTTGTACTTTTGTACTTTTGTACTTTTGTACTTTTGTACTTTTGTACTTTTGTACTTTTGTACTTTTGTACTTTTGTACTTTTGTACTTTTGTACTTTTGTACTTTTGTACTTTTGTACTTTTGTACTTTTGTACTTTTGTACTTTTGTACTTTTGTACTTTTGTACTTTTGTACTTTTGTACTTTTGTACTTTTGTACTTTTGTACTTTTGTACTTTTGTACTTTTGTACTTTTGTACTTTTGTACTTTTGTACTTTTGTACTTTTGTACTTTTGTACTTTTGTACTTTTGTACTTTTGTACTTTTGTACTTTTGTACTTTTGTACTTTTGTACTTTTGTACTTTTGTACTTTTGTACTTTTGTACTTTTGTACTTTTGTACTTTTGTACTTTTGTACTTTTGTACTTTTGTACTTTTGTACTTTTGTACTTTTGTACTTTTGTACTTTTGTACTTTTGTACTTTTGTACTTTTGTACTTTTGTACTTTTGTACTTTTGTACTTTTGTACTTTTGTACTTTTGTACTTTTGTACTTTTGTACTTTTGTACTTTTGTACTTTTGTACTTTTGTACTTTTGTACTTTTGTACTTTTGTACTTTTGTACTTTTGTACTTTTGTACTTTTGTACTTTTGTACTTTTGTACTTTTGTACTTTTGTACTTTTGTACTTTTGTACTTTTGTACTTTTGTACTTTTGTACTTTTGTACTTTTGTACTTTTGTACTTTTGTACTTTTGTACTTTTGTACTTTTGTACTTTTGTACTTTTGTACTTTTGTACTTTTGTACTTTTGTACTTTTGTACTTTTGTACTTTTGTACTTTTGTACTTTTGTACTTTTGTACTTTTGTACTTTTGTACTTTTGTACTTTTGTACTTTTGTACTTTTGTACTTTTGTACTTTTGTACTTTTGTACTTTTGTACTTTTGTACTTTTGTACTTTTGTACTTTTGTACTTTTGTACTTTTGTACTTTTGTACTTTTGTACTTTTGTACTTTTGTACTTTTGTACTTTTGTACTTTTGTACTTTTGTACTTTTGTACTTTTGTACTTTTGTACTTTTGTACTTTTGTACTTTTGTACTTTTGTACTTTTGTACTTTTGTACTTTTGTACTTTTGTACTTTTGTACTTTTGTACTTTTGTACTTTTGTACTTTTGTACTTTTGTACTTTTGTACTTTTGTACTTTTGTACTTTTGTACTTTTGTACTTTTGTACTTTTGTACTTTTGTACTTTTGTACTTTTGTACTTTTGTACTTTTGTACTTTTGTACTTTTGTACTTTTGTACTTTTGTACTTTTGTACTTTTGTACTTTTGTACTTTTGTACTTTTGTACTTTTGTACTTTTGTACTTTTGTACTTTTGTACTTTTGTACTTTTGTACTTTTGTACTTTTGTACTTTTGTACTTTTGTACTTTTGTACTTTTGTACTTTTGTACTTTTGTACTTTTGTACTTTTGTACTTTTGTACTTTTGTACTTTTGTACTTTTGTACTTTTGTACTTTTGTACTTTTGTACTTTTGTACTTTTGTACTTTTGTACTTTTGTACTTTTGTACTTTTGTACTTTGTAACATTTAATTCCTTTTGTATAAAGTTATAACATAAAGTCACCTTATTCAACCTGCTTTTGTACTTTTGTACTTTAAACATAGACAATTGCTATTGTCCGATTAATAGCACATAAAGCATAAAGGTCTTTTCTTCGTAATCAGTGTAAAGCTTTGTAAGTACTTTACATTGATGATCTCCAGTTTATATCTGAGTAGAATGTCAATTGGGCTTCGCTGCCATTGTCATTCTCTATCTTCCACTTGTTGTCTTCGACTTCAATTGGAAGGTCTTCACATCTGGTTAGATCTCAACTGGAGGAAGTCTTCAGTTGCGTTAACTGTACGTTGCAACTGGACTTCAATATATTTCTGGACAATTTCTTCAGGTCTCCAGATGCAACTGGAGATTGGCCAGTTTACCAGTAAACTGGTCCTAACATATATGTGAAAGATATAAGTAAAAAATATATAGAGAAGATGTGAGTATTTTTTAGAAGTGAGAAGAAATGAAAGATTAAAAGGTATATATAGGTAATAAGGAGAGGGGTAAATTTTGTAAATTTTTTAAAAAAAACGGTCACATTTGACCAAAGACAAAAAAAAGGCTCCCAACGTTCACAGCAGACGCTCCCCAACGTTCACTAGCATCGGCCAAAACTAGCCGATGTAACTTGCCAAACTTGCCGATTAAAGTTGCCGATGCATGTGCTATAAGGCTTGCCAAAGAGCCGATGCTAGCCGATGTTTTTTGTCGATAAAACTAGCCGACTACACCCTTGCCCCTAATAAGTTTGTGTGTAGTGCCAATTTTTACCAATAGGTAAGTTTTGGCATGATCTTCAACTAATGAAATATTGACATGTGACTTTACCAAAATTTATCAAAAAATGTCAAAAGTAAAAATACCAAAGTGTCAAAGGTTGTCAATAAAAAGACAGCACATAAAAAAAAAAGGGTCATGCTCCCAATGGTCATGTTCATCGACTCCACTAGGCCGATAGGGACCCTACCATTTTTTTGTCACAAAGCGTCGTAAGAAAACCAAATGTCAAAAGTTGTCAATGAAAATATTGATGAAAAGTAACCGATTACACCCTTCACCTTAATGGTGCTGGCAGCGTCGATGTGGAAGGCCAACGCCGGATGGTGGAGTAAAACATTATGCACCCAAGGTCATCGCGAGGTCCTTGTGGGGTGGAAGAACTGACACTAGCATACTGACTACGGTTTTGTCAGGGCACAATTTAGTTCGGGTCGTTCGAATTAGTTGATTTTTGTTTTTTATTATGGATTTGTTATCGAGGTATTGTGCAGTCTAATTTTCGATGTTTGTAGAGTTTAGTTTTTAAAGTTATTGTTACATATGTGGTATATGATTAATGGATGGTACTCATATAGCACACTAGCTTGATGCAATGATGTAACGAGTATGAATGTTCTAACCAGCATAAAAAATATACTTTATAACATCGTGGCTAAAAATACATAAATTAAACTTTATAACATCATGACTAAAGAGAATACATGGTATGACCTCTAAAAACTTTTGTATTACATGTTAGATTCTTGGCCTAAAACTATTTAATTACAAGTTTAAATATGTTAGGTATGTTATACGAAATTATGATCGTACCTATTTTAGATATATGATGATAAGTCAAAATGTTAATAAAACTAACGCATGTTATGTAGGAGTATTAGTTTTGTCATAATAACATTTCTATGAATATATATATACTCTGTTATCGCCACATCATCTTTTTCTTACGTGTCAATGTTTATTGCAGACGAGTTTTGAACTCGCGACCACCTAAATGAATACATAGTGTCCAAACCACTTAAACCAAGATTAAATTTGTTAATTAATTTCAAACCCACAATATATCAATTGTAGTCTCACTATACACTAAACGTATGAACTTAAAACACATAATATATTAAAATCAAAACAAACTCCAACTTCCATATATAAAGTTATAATGTTAATTATATAACAAATCAATCAATAACATGACATTTTTTTAGTGTGCGTTATATATAAATTTGTAGTACACCAAATTTTTAGTAGAATGCATTCACTTTCCAAAACGCAATTATCTTTTCAATAATCTTTTTATCAAATATACCAAATATGACTTGAGTTATCATTATAATATGAAGGAAAAAAACTCAAACAAAACATATGAAAACCAAAACAAAATTTCCATTCTCTATTAAAGAAGCCGTCGAACTCAAATATCAAAGAAAAAAAAGATTTTACCTTCTTTCTTTGAAATCATTTGAAGCCGCGGAACAAGAGATGAAAATATAAATGGGTTGTTGTTTTTCTTTAAACTCTTGATATATTGAAGGACTAACATTCGATTGACGTTGGTTGAAGTTTAATGTGTACTATCATAAGAGATATTCATACCTTTAAAAAGGTTATCAAGTCTATCTATTTACTATTTACGTTAATTAATTGTATGTTATACATGATCTACTTTTTCGTTGCGTTTACTCGTGATTATTACATATTTAATATGTTTATATTCATTTATTATTGTTTGTGTTGATTAATTGTGTATTTTTCCATTGCGTTTATCGTGATTATTACATTTATCCATGATGATGCGTTTTTATCCGAAGTTTTAAATTTATAATTCAAAGATCTACTTATTCTATATTATAATGCAACTAAGGGAAGTGTACCCTGTCTAGTGAGTATAGCCTAGGTAAGTCCAGGTTCGTTCTCAGGGACTTTGTTTAAGGAAATTAAAATACTAAAATGAAACTACAGCTTTTTTGGGGGTTTCCTAGTTAACTAGAATGCATAAGAAATTAAAGACAATAATAAATGTAAAAACTGACATTCGTTTGGTTTTGATTGACATGCTTAAAAGTGGTTACAGTTGAAGTTGTTGAACGACTCTTTTCACATTCAGATTCTCGTTAGATTCACTAAATTATTTAGCCTGACTGCCTTTCGACTGGTCAAACCCTTCAGTGAGCTCCTGTTAAGGTCACTCACTGAGCTTTAAAAACTGAACCTGTAACTATGACTGAAATCTTTTATGTAAGTCTGAATTCTTGTTAAAGTCAAAAGACATTGATTACCCTAGCCACCCGGATCCGGTTTCCGTTCGCCAGATCAACTAGATTAACCTAATTAAACACATACTCGTTTGAACCAATTATTAATTTCCAATCAAGTGTCCAGTTATAGATCAATTGATTACACTGATTAAAGACCGACCAATGTTTCGCAAACAGATTAAATGACTCTAGAGCCTCGGTACCAATCCGACTCAAACAAATCAATAAAATAAGTTTGTATATGAAAACTAATAACAAATCAGATTCAAATAAATATGGATCAACAATTTAGCATAGAAACTGTTCAACAATCAACCATAATCAACAATCAAGTCATATTTACATCACGTCCAAACGAATGTCTAGTAATTTAGCTACTCATAGACTGGGTAGCCATGAAAAATCTGATAAAATAAAAATAACATAGAAATCTAGAGATATCGGAAAGAGAAAAAAAATTGAAACCGGGTGATTATGAATCACAAGGTTGGATTCCTTGATGTCTGATGAAGTTGGATCTGCTTTGGAATGCTCAAGAAACCCTATTCTTCAATCCCTAGCCGTCACTTTCGACCTATGTACTTTGGTTATGTTTAGGGTTTATAACGGGGTATTTATAGGCAAAATACGAAAAACCCTAAATCTGCCGACCTAGCCCCAGCGGCGCTGGCAGTGTGCCCAGCGGCGCTGGGTGTGTCTGAACGAACCAGCGGTGCTGGCTAGGTGCCAGCGACGCTGGGATGTCTCCTGTAGGATCCAGCGGCGCTGGGTAGGTCCCCAGAGGCGCTGGCAGCTCCGCTTTGCTCGCGATTTCTTGTTTCAGCTCCAATTCTTCTTATGTAAATCTCCCGAACTTCATCCTTAATCTCCTCAGCTCATTTCTACTCTCACAAACTGTATTCTCTCACATCAAACCTGTTCACAAACCTAATTCCATTAAGTACCATAAAGTTCACACTAACGATTCATTTATACCTTAAATACGTGTCAAACGAATGGGGAAAAAGTCACAAATAAATCACTCATCATATTCCCCCACACTTAAACCTTTGCTTGTCCTCAAGCAAACTTCTAATTCAACTTAAAGAAAAAGTTAGGAACTAGCTTTGACAAATCAGAGTTACAAGATAACAGTTCTTAGGCTAACATCTCTTTTTCTCCCCCACACTTATTTCGTTCATACCTTCATCGATTACACAAATGTTTCATACAATCATTTACAATTCCATTACCATGATTGATAGCTAGTAAAGATAAATTGCAACAACTCATAAGTAATCCTTGTATACTGTTATTATTATTGTGTTTTGCTTTTCCCTTCTAGAAATACTTCCATTCTATGGTTTGCACTAGTTCGACTGATCAATGAGCATATGACAATTATAATCTAAGATAAACATCTTTAAGAGTTAAGACAGAGGTGAACAGGTCTGCAAGCATTGCAACAAAGAGACATAACTTAACTCAGGTCAGGGTGCATACCATTTTTATTCCAGGTACTAAAATGTGTAGGTGGTCAAGAGAGCGGTGACAGGTCGGTGGTTCCCCACGCGCAAAGCGACATAACTTGACCTATTTGTTACTTTCATTTTTATCTCATTCGTTCATTTCCAAACACAGCTAGATAACTTATTCAGCATATTACACCCCTTTTAGATATACCGGCCATTGAATGATATATAGTATTGTTAAGCACAATTTAGCCGATAGATCCCCAGATGGTTCATACAAACATCAAAAACTCACACTAGGTACAATCCATTTCCTGAAATTTAAGGACTTCCATAAATCTAAAGGTTCTAGCTCACACGGTAGTTATTATTTAATCTTAATAAAGAGCTACAAACGAAATTGCTACCATTTTCTCTAATACTCGCCATCAATCGTTTTCAATTAAGTCCAATTCATCATGCATAAAACATTGTTTATCACTTAGGGTAGATCTAATTCGTGCTAAGGATTCAAGAGATGTAGCTTATAACTGTATCTATAACAAGTATTCATCATTTCTGTCTAACTAATCACTAGTTCCAAAACTGTAGAAAATTCAACTTCCAACTCTTATATTTTTAACCAAAAACATGAAATTTTTTCCTATTTTACGCATTTCTCCCCCCACACTTAAATGTTACAATGTCCCCATTGTAATGACTAAACTACGACTCAAAAGAAAAATGGGAAAAAATTAAAAGTAAAAGAGCAACGAAACTTCCCGGGATTTTTGGCCGAATTCTTCCATGAAACCTGTTGAAAATCACTACTCACTCGATAATTCTCACTGCTACAAACACTTAACCAAACATCTCAATAAAACATATTAGTACATCATATCAAAATTATCAAACTAGAATCATAAATATTGTTTGTTACTTGTTTGTTCCTCCTGCATACCACATAACTACCAAGTTAAAGAATTATCGGGGGTTGGGGGAAAGAAATTGTTT
>CM067167.1:129769511-129942011 GCA_034093135.1 Erigeron breviscapus
AATACTTTGATTCAATGGTTTAAGACTAAAGTTTTTCACACCTCCCTTGCATAAAGTGTCTAGAAAGAAAGGAACAAACGAGTCTTTCAAAATGTGGATTTACAAAACGAAAAGCTATATGAATAGATCGTAATTTGACTGTCGATACCAGGCTTGTTTACTTATGATGAATCCAAAGAAATATGAAGACTTCAATTCCTTAATAGTTATGTGATAATGTAGACTTGACTTGGGTACAATTGAAACATGTATTTTACTGGTTCTAAGAACACTTGTAACACCCCAAGCCAAGGCTCAGAATATCACGGAAATCATAAAGCGCAAGGTGGAATTACAATAGAACAAACTAAATGCAATTAAGGATTCGGTGAATCCAATACAATACAACATAGGTAACAGTATCAAAAATACAGAAGCAAGTAATCGTCAAAGTTACAAAACAACATCAAAAGAAGGCTATCAATCCTAAGTACAATGCAACAGAAGGTAAATGGATCCTTGATCCATATAAGTCCAGTCCGGGTTCGACAGCAAGCAACAAATCAAACTCCACGTCCTGGATAACCTGGTTACCTGAAAAGTGTACTAAGCATAGTCAACACAAGGTTGGTGAGTTCGTAGTAATGGTCCATAAGGAACCATCGTCAATAATCATAATATACGAGTAGAGGCTAGACATGACTTACAGTGAGCCTCTAAGTAACACAATAACGTCCAACAACAAGATCACACCAAACAAGTAAGCGTGTAATAAGAGTGCACAAATGATGTAAATATCAATACAAACGCCAAAAACATAAACAATCATAATGCCTATTATAATACATATCAAATTCGTATCAATCATGCCACAAAATACACCAAACAGAGTATACTTGCGTGTGAACCGCGTGCGTGTGAACCGCGTATATAAACAGGTCATACTTGCGTGTGAACCGCGTGCGTGTGAACCGCGTATATAAACAGGTCATACTTGCGTGTGAACCGCGTGCGTGTGAACCGCGTATATAAACAGGTCATACTTGCGTGTGAACCGCGTGCGTGTGAACCGCACATTCAACAATCATTAACCCAATTTAACTACACGCACATACACTTAGGAGGATTCTACTTTCATCAAGTTCTAGATGCTTATGTATAGGGTCACCCGCAGCCTTCCCACCACATCTAGAACCTTTGAAGGCATAACCGACTTCCATGTATGCACGTCTATCCTAGCAGTAATAATAATAATAACAATAACATAATAATAATAATAATAATAATAATAATAATAATAATATATACATATCACAATCCCTTACTAAAATCAAACATAACTACATTGCACATACATTTCATACGACTTTACTTTTAAGGAATCATAGATGCTTATATAGGGTCACCCGCAGCCTTCCCACCACATCTACAACTCATTAAAGGTATCATCGTCTTCCATGTATGTACAACATTACTAATCACAATATCAAATCACTACAAGATCATAAGGAGTAAAGCAACCGCGTATAACAAATGAGTACGCAAATTATTAACGTCAGATCATGTATCATACATATGTAAGACCATAATGTATATCAAAAGCGTATCAATAACGTCATCAATACAACCACAAAAGTATGCTCGAGTGTGTACCGCACAAGACAAGTATATCAAAGCGTATATGAATATCCAACACATTCTCAACATCCATCAATTCCTCTAAACAATGCGTACATCCACTTCGGAGGGTTTTACTTTCATCAAGTTCTAGATGCTTATGTATAGGGTCGTCCGCAGCCTTCCCACCACACCTAAAACCCTTTGAAAGTAAAGCCGACCTCCATGTATGTACTTCTATCCTAGAGAGTTACATATCACAAACACATTCGTAAACCATCACTCGATCAATCATAACTATCTACCAAACGACAATCAATCAGAAATTAACTAGACAGGCAATCAAGTCAACCAAACAAACACACAACACGTATATGTACACTTTCAGCCCGAATCTCTATTGAGTAGGGAGCTACGAAACTCACCTGATCGGCAAAGAAGTTAAATTTGATATAAAGTCAAGTTACTGTCGTTCAATGATCACTTCACGTCCAACACCTAATATCGATCATATACATTCATATCAACACACATAAACACATATACGTAGTTATTAAATATTCGGCAAAACCCTAATTAGGTTTCCAAAGTGCTTCTCTACGTTAAACGACTTCTAAGACTCTCAATCAATGTTATATAAGATAAGAAGTAAATTAGATTAAGGCTCGACGCGTAAAAAGGTCCAGAAAGTCAAACTAGGTCAAACAAGGAAATTTCAGAAAAACAAAGGCCGTAACTTACGGCCTACAGGGGCGTAAGGTACGGTGGTCAAAATTACAACTGGCGTAGCTTACGGCCCAAAGTGGCGTAAGCTACGGCCCTCTAGAAAAGTCATTTTTGGCGTAAAAGTTGGCGTAAACAGAAGCATTTTGGCGTAAGATGGGAGGATCGGCGTAAGCTACGCCCCAAAGGGCCGTAACCTACGCCCAATGAAATTTGTACCAGCGTAACCTACGCCCATAGGGCCGTAGGTTACGCCCCCTTCTGGGCAGCAACACTACCAGCAGCAGTTTTAGTGCAGAAAAACGAACCAAATACCCCAAAAATTGACCCAAACCATTCCAAAACAAATTGTAAGGACTTGTAACTCATTTTGAAGTATAACCAAACATCATTAACCATAAATACACATAACCCAACCCACAATTTAGACCAAAACATCACAATCACTTCCAAAACCTTCAAACCCTAATTTAAACCCTAATTTGACCCAAAATTCATTTCAAGTCGTTTTAGGACATGTAAATACTCGAATGACTTGAAAAGAGTAAGTAAACATAAATACATGCAAAAGGGATGAATTAGACTTACCAAAACTTCTTTCACGAACTAGAACCCAATTATGACAAAGTGGGTAAGAAAATTTGAACTAAAACTTTTGATTCTTCAATATGACGACAATGAGATGAAGATACTAATGATTCTCGAGTTAATCTAAACCCAAAACACCAAATGATACTAGAGAAATGAAGAACTAGAGATGTTCTTGCTTTTGGTCTAGAGAAAAGAGAAAGAGAGAAAGATAAGAAATGAGAGGTAAAAGAGAAAGATAAGGGAGGAGGAATGGGTCAAAGGGGCTGATGGGTCGTGGACGACCCACGGGCCGACCCGTTTCTCTTTTCAATCCAAAATACAATTGTTAAACATTTAAACACCGATCAAAACACATTATTGACCCGAATACAACACATTGCCATTTAATTCATGAAACGACCCAAATAACTTTCACATTGTCATTTAATCACCAAAACGACCCGAATACTTCATTAACCTATATTGTTAGTCATATTACACGTAAAGTCAACGAGTCAAAACTCACGGATGTTACATTATTCCCCCGTCAACAGAATTTCGTCCCGAAATTCAACGAATCACTAATCGTTAAACAAATGTGGGTACTTAGGCCTCAACTCTAGCGATCTCTACCACACATCAACCCATTTCTTGTCTTCGGCGACTTCATAATGATGTCCATCACAATTTGTTTTCCTTCAAATTTATCTCCCGGTCCTTCACTACACGCTTATTCACATCTCGGAAGTCTATAAGGGTTTTGACCACGCGCGCGATGTTAGGAAGTTATGCACATACGAAATTTAAGTCATCGAGATGGGACAAGCCCGATAAGTCACCCGGAAAGGCCTCGGGAGACTCAAGATTGTCAGAGACGACGTTAGTTTTCAGATTCTAGAGACGGTAGCTCTAAGGACGCTTGAGTTTGAAGATTTACATGAAACCCTAAAAACCCTACCGTTAGATATTTTTACATTAGTAACCCTATTACACAATTAAGAACCGTATTAACCGTTGGTATTCAGATTTGTGCTCATTTTATTGTCAAGAATCTTAATATCATAGATCACAAAGTACGTGAAGAGTTTGTTGCCTTTTAGAGTCAAGATACATACACGGGGTATATGACCGAATTTAGTTAGAGAGTCGCTAAACCTTCAAAAATTTTAAACATATAACTCCAAAACACACGAACGAATGTAACCCAAAGTAGTAACGTTAGGATAAATGAGGTCATAGTCGGTTTTGATATCGAATAGTGCCATAACATCATAACCGTTAAGAGAAAGGTACCTTAACCAACGTTTGGATCATTTTGGCCTCCATTGCCAATTCCCGCAAAAGCTCGGCCACGAGGATGAACTTGATGGCCTTGCTGGCCACGGTTTTGGTTCGGCCCGGTAATTTGGAGTTGATTCGGATGGACCGCCACTTCAACTTGTTGTCCAATCCATTGCGGACAATTATTTCGGTAGTGATCAGGGCTTCCACATTTAAAGCACGTACCCCATGGAAAGTTTCCTTGAGGATGAATGGTTTGAAGAGGTACTATATTCAACGGTGCCATTTTCGGTGCTCTACAATCTCTTGCCAAATGTCCAAGTTGATTACAATTGAGGCAAGCCCCACATTGGGTGTTAGTGGGATGATGCTTATTACACTTGTTACAAAAAGGATGAGGTCCCACATAAGGCCTCCTCGCCGGCTTAACTGCCGCCATCACCCTTCCCCGGTTAACATTCGTGGGATCAAACCTTCTCATTTTCTTCATCCCACTCGACTCTCCCACTTCCTTTCTCTTGTTTGTTGAGGAGTTACTTAAAACACCGCTTCTCAACAAGTCTTCAGTCACACTCCCGGCTTGGTTAACAGCATCGGCCAAAGTAGTAGGCATGTTAGAGTTTACATAAGATCGGACTTGAGGATTCAAGCCCAATACAAACTTCTGGATGGCCTGAGACTCGGAACCCACCAAGTGAGGAATGAGGGTAGACAACTCTTGAAATCGTCTAACATAGCTCTTGTAATCGGCTCCGTCCATGTTGAGATTAGCAAACTCAATGGTCAAGTTTTGTAGTTCATAGGGAGGACAAAACTTCGCCTTCACCTTGTTCTTGAAATCGATCCATTCCAAGTTATAAGTCCGCCCCAAAGTTATCTCTTGGTTCCACCAACTCAAGGCGTCATTTTTAAACATGCCGGATGCATAAGAAATCCGGTCGTCATATGTGCAATGACTCCTCTCAATCACTGCCTCGATCTCCTCAAACCACCTTATACACTCTGTGGGACCGCCTCTTCCATTAAACTCCGGCGCCCCACAGCTTTTGAAGTCTTTAAATATACACCCCTGTTGGTATCCTCCATGTTGATTATTCATGGGCATACGTTTATCAACTTCCATTGGTTCCTCTTCTTCGTTTTCCACTGCTTGAGGTTGAGCATTTTCATTTTCTGGGACTCCATCATTTTGAGGTCCATTGTTTTGCCCAAGATTTGCCGTGACTTGAGCAATAATGGTTGGCATGATATTGGCGACCGTTTGAGCGATCACCTCAGCCAAGTTGGGCTCAGGAGCTTCACCACGACCTCTTCCTTGGCCTCTACCACGACCTCTACCACGGCCCCTACCACGGCCCCTACCTCCTTGTACCTCCGGTTGAGCTTCCTGTTGAGGTTCTCCCGGTTCAGTCCTATAGTTCGTTCCGGTTCTCCTTGGTCTCACCATTTTCTACAAGGTAAGTAACGCGTTGACCCGAAAGTTAGCCTCACAATGCTCACATATTAGTCACACAAGTAGTTAATGCTCTCATACCGACATAACATACTCATTTCACATCATTAAGCTAAGGTAAGAGTGCTAGAATCCTATGGGATTGTTACTTATCATATTATCATGTCAAGTCCACTACCATTGTTTATCGTTAATTCAAGTAATCATGTCAATACATCATAAAATCAAACGATTAACACAAATGGGTTAAGTATAATCTGAATTCAATATGCTTTCTAGTTATTGACCAGGTATGTATACAGGGTGTACCAACGGCTAACCCTCCACCCAATCAACTTCCATTAAGCATATCAGTTCCCTATTATACACTAAGCCAAGCAACTAACACGAATGATTCAAAGTATAATCCGAATTCGATATACTCTCTAGTTATTGACCGGGTATGTATACAGGGTGTACCAACGGCTAACCCTCCACCCAATCAACTTCCATTAAGTATATCGGTTCCTTATTATACTCTAAGCCATGCATGCGCAATCCATGATGTTATTAACTTGTTATAATGTTGGGCGACCATAAAAGAGTTGATCGGGTTCTTTTAGGGTTGCCACAATATTATACTAAGTTAATAACATAACTACATTTTGCTCTAAAGCACCCAATAAACATCAATCAGTAACAATAATCCATATCAATGACAATCAAGTTCAATCAATGCACACATTAACCACATTGTACCCATTCCACGTTCATCACATTAAACTCAAGTCATCACATAAGTGGTTTTAACTACAAACTCACAATATACACTTTATAGGGTTCACATAATTCACATTGCACACAATTTCCTAACCATGCATGCTATATGAGGAGTTTTAACTTAAGCCGTAGTCTAGGTCAACCCGCCTAATTCTCTACGACCTGCATGGGCCACCATTCTGTAACACCCCAAGCCAAGGCTCAGAATATCACGGAAATCATATAGCACAAGGTGGAATTAATGTAGAACATGAACTAAATGCAAATAAAGGATTCAATGAATCCAATCAATAAAAGAAACAAGTATCAAAATATAACAGAAGCAAGTAATCGTCAAAGTTTACAAAACGACATCAAAAGAAGGCTATCAATCCTAAGTACAATGCAACAGAAGGTAAATGGATCCTTGATCCATATAAGTCCAGTCCGGTTCGACAGCAAGCAAACAAATCAAACTCCACGTCCTGGATAACCTGGTTACCTGAAAAGTGTACTAAGCATAGTCAACACAAGGTTGGTGAGTTCGTAGTAATGGTCCATAAAGAACCATCGTCAATAATCATAATATACGAGTAGAGGCTAGACATGACTTACAGTGAGCCTCTAAGTAACACAATAACGTCCAACAACAAGATCACACCAAACAAGTAAGCGTGTAATAAGAGTGCACAAATGATGTAAATATCAATACAAACGCCAAAAACATAAACAATCATAATGCCTATTATAATACATATCAAATTCGTATCAATCATGCCACAAAATACACCAAACAGAGTATACTTGCGTGTGAACCGCGTGCGTGTGAACCGCGTGCGTGTGAACCGCGTGCGTGTGAACCGCGTGCGTGTGAACCGCGTGCGTGTGAACCGCGTGCGTGTGAACCGCGTGCGTGTGAACCGCGTATATAAACAGGTCATACTTGCGTGTGAACCGCGTGCGTGTGAACCGCGTGCATGTGAACCGCACATTCAACAATCATTAACCCAATTTAACTACACGCACATACACTTAGGAGGATTCTACTTTCATCAAGTTCTAGATGCTTATGTATAGGGTCACCCGCAGCCTTCCCACCACATCTAGAACTCTTTGAAGGCATAACCGACTTCCATGTATGCACGTCCATCCTAACAGTAATAATAATAATAATAATATATACATATCACAATCCCTTACTAAAATCAAACATAACTACATTGCACATACATTTCATACGACTTTACTTTTAAGGAATCATAGATGCTTATATATAGGGTCACCCGCAGCCTTCCCACCACATCTACAACTCATTAAAGGTATCATCGTCTTCCATGTATGTACAACATTACTAATCACAATATCAAATCACTACAAGATCATAAGGAGTAAAGCAACCGCGTATAACAAATGAGTACGCGAATTATTAACGTCAGATCATGTATCATACATATGTAAGACCATAATGTATATCAAAAGCGTATCAATAACGTCATCAATACAACCATAAAAGTATGCTCGAGTGTGTACCGCACAAGACAAGTATATCAAAGCGTATATGAATATCCAACACATTCTCAACATCCATCAATTCCTCTAAACAATGCGTACATCCACTTCGGAGGGTTTTACTTTCATCAAGTTCTAGATGCTTATGTATAGGGTCACCCGCAGCCTTCCCACCACATCTAGAACTCTTTGAAGGCATAACCGACTTCCATGTATGTACTTCTATCCTAGAGAGTTACAATATCACAAACACATTCGTAAACCATCACTCGATCAGTCATAACTATCTACCAAACGACAATCAATCAGAAATTAACTAGACAGGCAATTAAGTCAACCAAACAAACACACAACACGTATATGTACACTTTCAGCCCGAATCTCTATTGAGTAGGGAGCTACGAAACTCACCTGATCGGCAAAGAAGTTAAATTTGATATAAAGTCAAGTTACTGTCGTTCAATGATCACTTCACGTCCAACACCTAAATATCGATCATATACATTCATATCAACACACATAAACACATATACGTAGTTATTAAATATTCGGCAAAACCCTAATTAGGTTTCCAAAGTGCTTCTCTACGTTAAACGACTTCTAAGACTCTCAATCAATGTTATATAAGATAAGAAGTAAATTAGATTAAGGCTCGACGCGTAAAAAGGTCCAGAAAGTCAAACTAGGTCAAACAAGGAAATTTCAGAAAAACAAAGGCCGTAACTTACGGCCTACAGGGGCGTAAGGTATGGTGGTCAAAATTACAACTGGCGTAGCTTACGGCCCAAAGTGGCGTAAGCTACGGCCCTCTAGAAAAGTCATTTTTGGCGTAAAAGTTGACGTAAACAGAAGCATTTTGGCGTAAGATGGGAGGATCGGCGTAAGCTACGCCCCAAAGGGCCGTAACCTACGCCCAATGAAATTTGTACCAGCGTAACCTACGCCCCATAGGGCCGTAGGTTACGCCCCCTTCTGGGCAGCAACACTACCAGCAGCAGTTTTAGTGCAGAAAAACGAACCAAATACCCCAAAAATCGACCCAAACCATTCCAAAACAAATTGTAAGGACTTGTAACTCATTTTGAAGTATAACCAAACATCATTAACCATAAATACACATAACCCAACCCACAATTTAGACCAAAACATCACAATCACTTCCAAAACCTTCAAACCCTAATTTAAACCCTAATTTGACCCAAAACTCATTTCAAGTCGTTTTAGGACATGTAAATACTCGAAATGACTAGAAAAGAGTAAGTAAACATAAATACATGCAAAAGGGATGAATTAGACTTACCAAAACTTCTTTCACGAACTAGAACCCAATTATGACAAAGTGGGTAAGAAAATTTGAACTAAAACTTTTGATTCTTCAATATGACGACAATGAGATGAAGATACTAATGATTCTCGAGTTAATCTAAACCCAAAACACCAAATGATACTAGAGAAATGAGGAACTAGAGATGTTCTTGCTTTTGGTCTAGAGAGAAAAGAGAAAAAGAGAAAGATAAGAAATGAGAGGTAAAAGAGAAAGATAAGGGAGGAGGAATGGGTCAAAGGGGCTGATGGGTCGTGGACGACCCACGGGCCGACCCGTTTCTCTTTTCAAGCCAAAATACAATCGTTAAACATTTAAACACCGATCAAAACACATTATTGACCCGAATACAACACATTGCCATTTAATTCACGAAACGACCCAAATAACTTCCACATTATCATTTAATCACCAAAACGACCCGAATACTTCATTAACCTATATTGTTAGTCATATTACACGTAAAGTCAACGAGTCAAAATTCACGGATGTTACAACGCTCTTAGCAGTCACTTGGATGAAGATTTTCTCACCTTGAGATACAATTTATCTTATCAAAGTTGTGGCGTTATGAGATAATGAAAACTAATAAAATACAACTTAAAACACCACATACTTTTTGTACTCACAAAACACAAATTAATAGATCGATCAAGTTACTTAAGAGAATCTTCGTCCCAGTCACTTAGCCGTATCACTTCCTTCATCTATTATTAATGTAACGTAAACACATCTCTGTTGACACACAAATAATACACTATGATGATTGATGAATGGACCCCTCCATATCGAAGTCGTAACTTGATTTTGTATCCATTTAAGCAATATATAATAATTGTTTTTGTAAATTGAGTGTTTTTGTAAAATATGGTATCAATGCATAGTTAATGATGTATTGACCAATCGAGCAATTTGTATTAAGGGGGTTGGTATTGTAAGCAATGTCGTGTCATTTAAGTTATGTTTATAACCAATCCTTTTTTTGTGATCTCACTGTTACCTTTTCCAAACCATAAACCTTCATTTTGTTGGCATTGCAAGCCACAATATTGCTTCACTAAAGCCACACTCACTACAAAAAAAACATTGTTTCCTCACGGTTATTTCTCTACTGTTTTAATGAGCGTGTATTTTTTTTAATAAATTTCCAGAGTTTTTTGCGTTATAAAATTTGTATACGATAACTTTAAGAATTTCCACACATATGTGTGTGAATAAAAGTTTTAAAAAAGTTAACGGTAATAACTGTGAAAAGAAAATTGGTTTTCACATAAAACCGTGAAGATTTTTTTTCAAAGTTCTCATAAAAAACTGTGAAATATTTAAGTTTTTCCTCACAATTTAAACCGTAGATAAAATTCACAAGTTACACAAAAAAAAACCGTGAACTTCCCTTTGTGAATTTACAATAATCAATGTGGTCTATAATTAAAACCCACACTAAGGAGCGTGTACTTATTTTTCCCAAATCGATAAAATAGAATTTATTTATTTTCTTACTTTAATAAAAACGCCTTTAATTGAAAAATCAAAAGCACGTATCCAATTACCTTCTGATTGAAATACACTCCAATTATATTGTACTTTAATTATATAGAATGTAATGTTACAGGACTATAATTTTATATAAATTAAGTATCGATTTTACATTCTTCCACAATTCAATTCTAATTGAAATACACACACCAATCACCTTCGGATTTATCGCCGTCTCCAATCACCGCCAACCGCCGTCTACTCCAATCGCCGCCGATCGTCGTCGTTACTCCAATCTCCGCCGATCGTCGTCGTTACTCTAATCACCGCCAATCGTCGTCGTTACTCCAATCACCGCCAATCGTCGTCGTTACTCCAATCACCGCCAATCGTCGTCGTTACTCCAATCACCGCCAATCGTCGTCGTTACTCCAATCACCGCCAATCGTCGTCGTTACTCCAATCACCGCCAATCGTCGTTCGTTACTCCAATCACCGCCAATCGTCGTCGTTACTCCAATCACCGCCAATCGTCGTCGTTACTCCAATCACCGCCAATCGTCGTCGTTACTCCAATCACCGCCAATCGTCGTCGTTACTCCAATCACCGCCAATCGTCGTCGTTACTCCAATCACCGCCAATCGTCGTCGTTACTCCAATCACCGCCAATCGTCGTCGTTACTCCAATCACCGCCAATCGTCGTCGTTACTCCAATCACCGCCAATCGTCGTCGTTACTCCAATCACCGCCAATCGTCGTCGTTACTCCAATCACCGCCAATCGTCGTCGTTACTCCAATCACCGCCAATCGTCGTCGTTACTCCAATCACCGCCAATCGTCGTCGTTACTCCAATCACCGCCAATCGTCGTCGTTACTCCAATCACCGCCAATCGTCGTCGTTACTCCAATCACCGCCAATCGTCGTCGTTACTCCAATCACCGCCAATCGTCGTCGTTACTCCAATCACCGCCAATCGTCGTCGTTACTCCAATCACCGCCAATCGTCGTCGTTACTCCAATCACCGCCAATCGTCGTCGTTACTCCAATCACCGCCAATCGTCGTCGTTACTCCAATCACCGCCAATCGTCGTCGTTACTCCAATCACCGCCAATCGTCGTCGTTACTCCAATCACCGCCAATCGTCGTTCGTTACTCCAATCACCGCCAATCGTCGTCGTTACTCCAATCACCGCCAATCGTCGTCGTTACTCCAATCACCGCCAATCGTCGTCGTTACTCCAATCACCGCCAATCGTCGTCGTTACTCCAATCACCGCCAATCGTCGTCGTTACTCCAATCACCGCCAATCGTCGTCGTTACTCCAATCACCGCCAATCGTCGTCGTTACTCCAATCACCGCCAATCGTCGTCGTTACTCCAATCACCGCCAATCGTCGTCGTTACTCCAATCACCGCCAATCGTCGTTCGTTACTCCAATCACCGCCAATCGTCGTCGTTACTCCAATCACCGCCAATCGTCGTCGTTACTCCAATCACCGCCAATCGTCGTCGTTACTCCAATCACCGCCAATCGTCGTCGTTACTCCAATCACCGCCAATCGTCGTCGTTACTCCAATCACCGCCAATCGTCGTCGTTACTCCAATCACCGCCAATCGTCGTCGTTACTCCAATCACCGCCAATCGTCGTCGTTACTCCAATCACCGCCAATCGTCGTCGTTACTCCAATCACCGCCAATCGTCGTCGTTACTCCAATCACCGCCAATCGTCGTCGTTACTCCAATCACCGCCAATCGTCGTCGTTACTCCAATCACCGCCAATCGTCGTCGTTACTCCAATCACCGCCAATCGTCGTCGTTACTCCAATCACCGCCAATCGTCGTCGTTACTCCAATCACCGCCAATCGTCGTCGTTACTCCAATCACCGCCAATCGTCGTCGTTACTCCAATCACCGCCAATCGTCGTCGTTACTCCAATCACCGCCAATCGTCGTCGTTACTCCAATCACCGCCAATCGTCGTCGTTACTCCAATCACCGCCAATCGTCGTCGTTACTCCAATCACCGCCAATCGTCGTCGTTACTCCAATCACCGCCAATCGTCGTCGTTACTCCAATCACCGCCAATCGTCGTCGTTACTCCAATCACCGCCAATCGTCGTCGTTACTCCAATCACCGCCAATCGTCGTTCGTTACTCCAATCACCGCCAATCGTCGTCGTTACTCCAATCACCGCCAATCGTCGTCGTTACTCCAATCACCGCCAATCGTCGTCGTTACTCCAATCACCGCCAATCGTCGTCGTTACTCCAATCACCGCCAATCGTCGTCGTTACTCCAATCACCGCCAATCGTCGTCGTTACTCCAATCACCGCCAATCGTCGTCGTTACTCCAATCACCGCCAATCGTCGTCGTTACTCCAATCACCGCCAATCGTCGTCGTTACTCCAATCACCGCCAATCGTCGTCGTTACTCCAATCACCGCCAATCGTCGTCGTTACTCCAATCACCGCCAATCGTCGTCGTTACTCCAATCACCGCCAATCGTCGTCGTTACTCCAATCACCGCCAATCGTCGTCGTTACTCCAATCACCGCCAATCGTCGTCGTTACTCCAATCACCGCCAATCGTCGTCGTTACTCCAATCACCGCCAATCGTCGTCGTTACTCCAATCACCGCCAATCGTCGTCGTTACTCCAATCACCGCCAATCGTCGTCGTTACTCCAATCACCGCCAATCGTCGTCGTTACTCCAATCACCGCCAATCGTCGTCGTTACTCCAATCACCGCCAATCGTCGTCGTTACTCCAATCACCGCCAATCGTCGTCGTTACTCCAATCACCGCCAATCGTCGTCGTTACTCCAATCACCGCCAATCGTCGTCGTTACTCCAATCACCGCCAATCGTCGTCGTTACTCCAATCACCGCCAATCGTCGTCGTTACTCCAATCACCGCCAATCGTCGTCGTTACTCCAATCACCGCCAATCGTCGTCGTTACTCCAATCACCGCCAATCTCGTCGTTACTCCAATTGTCCACGCTAACTCTAGTGTTTTAAGAGATTTGTCCACGCCATTTCTTGTGGACATTACATCCATTTGTTCACAGTAAATAGTGTTAGCATTTTTTAATATGTTTACATAAGAAATCGTGGACTTTGTATTTAATTTTGTAACGCCTACACAATTTTTAAGGCATTCGACCCACCAATGGAACACATCCAAAAACGAGAGCGCTACCATAAATACAAATCCCTCTTTTTTGTAGGGATGAAAATTAATCATTAAGAACCTCCATATGCTCTATCAAACTGTATTAATAATCATCTCAACAAATCTCTTCCCCTTCAAGTTTACGGTCATTGAATTAAGATGTGTCATACCAGGTTCAGGGTTATACATGTAGGGTGGGTAACATCGAGCTACTTAGAAATCAGGGGCCAAACCATCATAAAAAGGTCTTAACCTGCCATCACATGTTGACAAGTTCCGAAATTTTCTTCACACAATGGGCAGAAAATGGTTGGGACGTCGATAGATAGTGGTCATCTCAAGTTGTTTTTTAGTCTTGACCCTTGATTTAAAATCAAGGGTTAAGATCAAAAGATCATCTTTTAATCTTAACCCTTGATTATAAATCAAGGGTCAAGATTTACCCAACTTGACTAGTCAAGTTAAAGCAATTTTGACCCTTGATTTAAAATCAAGGGTTAAGATCAAAAGATCATCTTTTAATCTTAACCCTTGATTATAAATCAAGGGTCAAGATTTACCCAACTTGACTAGTCAAGTTAAATCAATTTTGACCCTTGATTTAAAATCAAGGGTTAAGATCAAAAGATCATCTTTTAATCTTAACCCTTGATTATAAATTAAGGGTCAAGATTTATCCAACTTGACTAGTCAAGTTGGGTAACTAGAGGGAATCCCTTCCAATTTAGTTTAGGTGTGTTTAGTATATGAACTTTGAGTGTAAGAAATTGAAAATCAAATTAAATAGTATTTGAAATTGTTCTGATTTTTTTGATAATTTGGTTTTGTTTGGGACCAAATTATAAATTCGAAATATATTTTATGATTTTTTTTAACAACAGTTTAAAAAAAAAATGGTGGAAATAAAATTAGAAATTACATGAATAAAAGAGAGTTTTAAGGCATTCGACCCACCAATGGAACACATCCAAAAACGAGAGCGCTACCATAAATACAAATCCCTCTTTTTTGTAGGGATGAAAATTAATCATTAAGAACCTCCATATGCTCTATCAAACTGTATTAATAATCATCTCAACAAATCTCTTCCCCTTCAAGTTTACGGTCATTGAATTAAGATGTGTCATACCAGGTTCAGGGTTATACATGTAGGGTGGGTAACATCGAGCTACTTAGAAATCAGGGGCCAAACCATCATAAAAAGGTCTTAACCTGCCATCACATGTTGACAAGTTCCGAAATTTTCTTCACACAATGGGCAGAAAATGGTTGGGACGTCGATAGATAGTGGTCATCTCAAGTTGTTTTTTAATTTTGACCCTTGATTTAAAATCAAGGGTTAAGATCAAAAGATCATCTTTTAATCTTAACCCTTGATTATAAATTAAGGGTCAAGATTTATCCAACTTGACTAGTCAAGTTGGGTAACTAGAGGGAATCCCTTCCAATTTAGTTTAGGTGTGTTTAGTATATGAACTTTGAGTGTAAGAAATTGAAAATCAAATTAAATAGTATTTGAAATTGTTCTGATTTTTTTGATAATTTGGTTTTGTTTGGGACCAAATTATAAATTCGAAATATATTTTATGATTTTTTTTAACAACAGTTTAAAAAAAAAATGGTGGAAATAAAATTAGAAATTACATGAATAAAAGAGAGTTTTAAGGCATTCGACCCACCAATGGAACACATCCAAAAACGAGAGCGCTACCATAAATACAAATCCCTCTTTTTTGTAGGGATGAAAATTAATCATTAAGAACCTCCATATGCTCTATCAAACTGTATTAATAATCATCTCAACAAATCTCTTCCCCTTCAAGTTTACGGTCATTGAATTAAGATGTGTCATACCAGGTTCAGGGTTATACATGTAGGGTGGGTAACATCGAGCTACTTAGAAATCAGGGGCCAAACCATCATAAAAAGGTCTTAACCTGCCATCACATGTTGACAAGTTCCGAAATTTTCTTCACACAATGGGCAGAAAATGGTTGGGACGTCGATAGATAGTGGTCATCTCAAGTTGTTTTTTAATTTTGACCCTTGATTTAAAATCAAGGGTTAAGATCAAAAGATCATCTTTTAATCTTAACCCTTGATTATAAATCAAGGGTCAAGATTTACCCAACTTGACTAGTCAAGTTAAATCAATTTTGACCCTTGATTTAAAATCAAGGGTTAAGATCAAAAGATCATCATTTAATCTTAACCCTTGATTATAAATCAAGGGTCAAGATTTACCCAACTTGACTAGTCAAGTTAAAGCAATTTTGACCCTTGATTTAAAATCAAGGGTTAAGATCAAAAGATCATCTTTTAATCTTAACCCTTGATTATAAATCAAGGGTCAAGATTTACCCAACTTGACTAGTCAAGTTAAATCAATTTTGACCCTTGATTTAAAATCAAGGGTTAAGATCAAAAGATCATCTTTTAATCTTAACCCTTGATTATAAATCAAGGGTCAAGATTTACCCAACTTGACTAGTCAAGTAAAGTCATTTGAACCCAATGAAGGAGACAAAAATGTCTATCAAAACTTTTGTCTTTCCGGAACCGAAGCAGCCGTTCTTTGACGACTATAGTGACTATATCATTCACCTAATATTCATTATTCAATAACCTCCTTTGATTTAAATAACTTAAGGCCTACAATAGACTCATATCTTCCAAAAGTTACCTATTATGTTCCTATTTGGTCATACTCGATTAGCCTAAACCAGTTTAGTTAACTTTAATGTCATGATCTAGAGATACATTAATGTTGTGTTTTTGAGTTTAGATTGGGAGGAAAAGACGATGACCCGCACATGAAGTGGAAAGACATTCAGGTTTTTACTCATGAGTTCAGGGGTTCAAACCTTGACGGGACCTCATGGGGTTTTTTCATATAATAGTTATATGGTGAGTTTAGGCTACCCAACATTGTTTGCGTTTGCGGGTGTTTGGGGTCACACTTAACAGGGATTATTTATTCGTTGACTGTTATAAAAAGTTGAGAGAAATAGAAAAGAAAAACAGAGAACGAAAAAGCGAAATTAATGAAAAATAAGCTAATTTAGTTAATTTTCAAATCGAAAAATATAATTAAAATAAGGTTGTTTCTTTTCGTTTATTTCATACATGGAAGGAAATTATTTAAATCAGAACACCACATAAGTCTCATCTGATCTATCTTATGTTTCTTCCTTGCCATAACACCACATAAGTCCCATCCATATTCCTTTTTGCCTTGCCCTACCTTCATTAAAAGAGCTTGAGAAGATGACTCATGAAGACGATTATAATTAAGCATATAGATTTAGCAAAGATTTAGAATATTACTTGAATTACAAACTAAGTAAATTCGTCTCAATAAGGCTTTCGGTTGTCGAAACCCTATTTTTCAAGCCTAAAAAGTGGTTCATTAAAAAAATAAGGACTAACGCAAATAGCAATACTTTGATTACAATTAAAGAAGCCTAAATTATAACATTAAAATCATGAGGATTATAATCAAATTCAAAACTCAAATCCGTATAAATGATGATAAATTGTGATTGAATAAAAATATTTGGATTGTTTCTAATAACAGTATAAAAAACTTATATTTTCCTTATTAAAAGCCCATAAGCTATCATTAACAAAACTCAAAATATTTAAGTGAAATAGTACAACCATGTTTTATCAATATAAAATATTATAAAGCAGATTTCCTCTAGATTTTCAACATTGAACTTAAAATTTCAATATTGATTTTAAGTTTCAACATTTACTTCCCCAAAATGCCCCTCCTATCTATTCTATATTTACCTAAAATAACTATAATACTCTTTCTCTCTCCTCAAATCTCAACCAATCATTTTTTTCTCTCTCCTACATAAATCATTTTTTTTAATTCACCTCCATCACCGCCGCAACGCGCGGGTACCATTCTCGTCAATATAAAAACAATTCATTGTTTTGACAGATAAATATGAAAGGCCAGCCAAACATATGTAATAACTCGTTTCAATATCTTCTCAACTCCTACTATTTGTCAATTAAGATTTGAAAGCTCCAATATTAGCCCGGGTGCCTCCAAATCGGTTATGATCCAAACCAGGTGATTTTGCTCTGATACCAAATGTAAACTATGCTAAATCGTGAATCAAGGTTATAAGGCTTAAGTGTGTGAGAGAGAAAGTAGAGAGAATATGAAAATGTAAGGAAAATATATTTCAAGGTGTAAACTTACAATGGATGGGGTGGGGGGTTTATATAGGCTTGACATTTGCACTAAACCCCCTCCCTAATTACAAACTAGTCCTTGTCTAATTACATTAACAACCTTCCATACTAAACAAGATTAGACAAAAGGACAATTCTATTACATTGTTACAAACATGCACTAACTATATTATTAAAGCTAACAATCTCCCCCTTTAGTTCTGTTTTGTGAATGGTCACTTTCTTGATCTCTTTCTCTTTCTCTGTCTTCGATTCCTTTTCTTTGTGGATGATTCAGGCTTATCATGTTGAACTGATTGTGATTTGAAGGCTCGCTTTCTGTACTTGTGGTAATTCTCCTTCCAGAACTTCTTTGGTACAAAATGGTACTTTGGATCTTCAGGGCGATTTGGTGGTTCAATGATGTTGTCAGCAAAATCAACTGGGGGCATGTTATGAGGACCTTGTTCATTATTAGGAGAATATCTGACCCAAGTACCTTCTGGTACATGAATTACTCATTTTCTTTCCTTTGGAAGCCTAGCCTCAATGATCTGTCTCGTTCTATCTCTGTGATCCAATCTTGACTTGATCTTTTTAATCACTCTCATCAACCTCTTCTTTTCCTTTACTGACTCTTCGAACTCAGCTAGACTTTCAAATACAGCCAAACATTGCATCAGTGTGCCATCAGAATACTTGGAGAGTTCGTCGAGTCTTATAAAAATCTTATGCCCTTGATCACTAGCAAATACAAACCCTCTGGGATTATCAAACACGGCTCCAGTGTTGAAATTTTCGAGGTTGATTCCTTGAATCCTTTGGTTCGGCATGGTGAGGTTCACTTTCTTTCTTTTCTTTTCAACTGCCAATTGGAAGTCCTTTTGAGTTTGACTCAAAACAAGACTATCCAAATATCTTTTCACAGCATAGAAGGCTTCATGATTCTCTGGATCAGGCTGAATAAGTTTGCTTGCAAAGTGATGGAGGAGAAAAATGAGATCATCAGCAGATAGTAGATTGAACCTGGCTTCTCCAAACATATACCGACGGTTATCTTCACGTCTCACTATTAACCATATTAAGCCAGGGGGTCTTGCAAACCCGGGATCACGCCATTCCTTGAAATGAATGCTGACAACTTCTACAATCTTCAATTTGAATTGATTCTTCCATACTTTGTTGGCTTTATGACTCTTGGCTTCTATGAGATCCTTTAAGTATTTTGCCCTTTGCTGATCAAGATCATAAGCTCTCCTCGCCCGTAATTCATCAACGTCTATCTTTATCAACTCTTGTTCCTTTGAGAAGATCTCATATGTTTTTTTCTTCAAGGAATTTTGTGGATTTGAAGAGTCTGGTTGGTATTCTGAGATAATCAATTTTCCTTTCTACATTCTTTCTGAAACCACCATCGTTTATTCGAACAATTGGAGCTCTGGTGAAGTTTTGGAGATGTGGATTATTAAGGTGGTGAATTAGATTATGAAGGTTCATTTGGTTGAGAGCGGGGTGTGGTTGAGGAATAGATTGATAGGTATCAAAGCCTGGGGGAACATCATCATCATCAGAGGAATCATTATCGTCTCTTGGATCATTTGCAGGAAAATCTGTTTCACCAAAATCTTCGCCAATAATCAAGGGATCACGAAGTAATCCTTGAAAGTGAGCATCATCACGAAAATCTGAGCCAGTAACAACATCAGTAACAGCACTGGCTCGAACCATTGATTCATCAATACGAACTACTTCTGTGTGTTCAACATTATCAACAACAGCATTATCAACCACGTGTTCTACAATATCAATATCTTGAGGAGGATCTCTTGATTGTGCATCATCACCAACATCTGTGTCATTTATAACCTCAGTAGCAGCACTGGCTCTTACATTAGCCACATCCTCATCCATATTCTCCCCCTCGTGTTGATCCTGATCATCAGAATCATCACGTCTTTGTATAACAACGGCTTGCCTGCATGTCGCCTCAAGTTCAACAATTCTTTTCTGAGCAGCTTCAAGTGCTGCTTCGGCAACAAACTTATCTTGTTCTGCTTGCTGCTTTAAAAGATTTATCCTGTTTTGGTGATCATAGCGAGCTTGGAGGGTTGCAAGAATAGCTTTGTCAAATGAATCAGTTTGATCATCGAGGGAGATGAGATGGGCATATAAATCATTATAAATTTCCGCCAGTCGAGTATGTCTAGGAGTAGAAACATGTGTGGATCCAGATTTAGACTTATTATCGGAATGATGATGATGAAGAAGATGAGTGAGAAGTGACGGTGAGTTACGAGAGATGATTGGTGGAGGTTGAGTTTGGGTTCTTTTTGTGTGGAGAAGACCTGCAGCGACAAGAGCTATGATGTCTGCACGCTCTTCTAGATCATATGGAATGTTTAGGCGTTCAGCGGCTACAGGAGGACTATCAGACTTATCACTTTCAGAAGGTTCAGGAGCGGCAATGGCTTTGTCTTTGTCTTTATGGAGCGCTTCGGTTAGTGACGGTTCAATGGAAGAAGGAGGTACTACCGACGAAGATGTCGTTGTCGCAACTGTAGGCTCCGGAGGGTTTACAGTGCGGCCTGAAGGTTGTGAACCAACAGGGCTTCCCAATGGTTTATGAAGCGAAAGCTCTACATTGGTTGTTGCAGAACGAATTGGCTTTGCACGAATGCATAGCACAATGTTCCGGTTGGTGGGACTTCCGGGATCCTCTGGATTGCCCGTTGAACTGGAAGATGGGCTAGGAGGAAGCCAGGCGAGCCTAACTTCCTCGAAGCTTCTCTCCTCAGCGCCTGTATTCAGTGCTTGCTCGATGATGGCACCGACATGTCTTCCATACGGTCCTGGAAAAGGTTCACGAACCAATTCTCTGTATGTTCTGGCAACATCCAAAGGACGTGCGTGCACATGATCAAGTGGCCTAATTGGCGATCTAGACTCAATTGTGTTATCAAGAAAAGATGGGAGAGAGGAAAGAGTCTCCGCTGCTTCAATATCGGCTTCCTCTGAATGAGGAATCGATAGTGGATGCGGCTGGTGCCTGTGCAAAAATGCATCTGGATCCTGTAGAGAGGACCCAGAGCGGCGAGGAGGTGAAATATGCGAGGGTGGGGAGTCCTCGGCTTCTATCCTGGGGTTGTCATCCCGGCGAATAATTGGTTCAACTATCGAAGGGCCAACGTTTTCTTTATGCCCTGTTCCTATCCCGGACCGCTTATTCTCTCCATTATGTTTTTCAACCCCTCCCTCCAAACCACCTTCTCTCTCCGGAGATTCTAAGATAACCTCTTCCTCAATCGGTGGAAGAGATTTGGAATATTTGAATTTGACCTTTCGGATTTTCTTTGATTTATGTTGAATCGAAGAAGATGTTTGAGATTCGGATGAAGTGGAAGATGAAGTGAAAGGAGAAGGAATGGTGAAGGATTGATCAGGTGGAGGTGATGGTTCATCACGAAGAAGTGTTTTTGATTTTGCTTTGGATTTCGTCTTTGATTTGTGATGGGACTTGTGTTTCTTTCTTGGTGGAGCGGAAGTGGATGAAGATTGTGCAGATGAGCTTGGTGCCTCTTCTCCTGCTAACCCCTCATTTCTTTTCCTAGACCTACTACCCTCACCAGGCGACCTATGCGGGGGAGCGGTAGGCGGCTCTCGGCGTTGAGCAGCCATACCCCCGGCTAAAAACACTATGTAATTCATGAGGTCACTATCCTCATGGGGCACCAAGCGAAGAAGCGAAGCCGGAATTGGCATAAACGGAATGTTTTCTACACCAGAGTTTCCATAAACAGTTGAATAGCGAGGGAAACGAATTCTGTGGGAGCCAGGAAATCGTTGGATGTTGTCATGTGTGTTCAATGTTCCCTGAAGAATGATTGTCAGGAAACGGATGAAAGGAATATATTTCTTCGTTGCATTATACTTTCCTTTGACATTCAGTCTAAGATGATCCCAAGCAACTGCTGCAAAGTCGATATGTACATCGAAGGCGATAGCAAACAAGTATGTCAGTGTTTGAGAGGTTATCGCTTCTTGACCTTTTCTTGAAGGCGATAGACAATAGTTGATGATTGAGCATAACGGGTACCATAGTCTGTGAAGATTCTTCTTCTTGAATTCACCTATCGAATTGAGAGGTCCGTTATAGCCAAGTTCTCTGACCCGTTCAAGCATTTCACGAATAGGTGGTGGATCAACAAAGTCGGTGGCTCCCTCGCGAGAAGTTGCCGTTGGAAAACCAATTACTCTACGGAAATCTTCAAGCGTGAACGTGAAAGCTTGAGTTGATCCATCAGTTGTTAAGAGCTCAAATTAGAAGTATGGTATGCTCGATCTTCCTCTTGGTGCGATATATTCGATGGTACGCCATAGTTGAAATAGCAGTTCTTCTTCGATACCCGGTGCAGTTACAGTCAAGACATGATATAGTGGATGGTATGTAAGCATGACCGGTATGATCCCATGATGACAGGAAAATGGTATAATCAACTGATAGTTGTTTGGCATGTTTTCTGTCGCACCATCTTGGAGGAAATTCATTCTGCGGTTAGGAAGAAGACGAATGGGAAACATTGTTTCCAAGGTTAATTTACTCAAAAAGATTTAATCGTACACCGTTTTTCACAGAAGATGTGAAGGCAGTACAACAGGGCGTTCGATACCTTGCTTCTTAGGGAAAACCAATGTAAGATTGAAAAGATTTTTAAGAAATTAAAGACACATCAAAAAGTGTTCTAACACTCAGTTTCCGAAGGACAACAAAGGTAGTACATCAAGGCGTTCGATACCTTGCATCCTAAGTAAACTGAGAGATAGATTTTGAAAAAATTAAGCACAGTTTTTAAAGAAGTACAGGGACAAATGTTTGTGAAGCCAGACAAATCGATGAACATGGAATTTTGTTCAAGAAAGAGGATTTGACTCACAAAGTTGGTATAAGAAAAGTTTCATTAAAAATCAAACCTGAATGAAAATGAGATTTTAGGGTTGAAGAAATATGAAAAATTTCTTAAAAAGGTTGAAAACCGGTTTTATGAAAGAAATTCAGAAAAATGTGTAGTAAAACCGGTTTTCAGAAAAAGTTATGCAAATCCGGTTTTCAGATCAATTGATATGGAAAACCGGTTTTCATATTGAAACATGAATTTTAGTTGTAATACCGGTATTCAAAGGGAAAAACCGGTATTAGTGAAGAAAAACTTTGGCAGAGTACCTTTTGTTAAAAATGATCTAAAAGATAACTAATACCGGTTTTTGAAAGCCGGTATTAACAAAGCATCAAGATACTTAGAATATCACCAAGTATCGATGCACTTGTTTTTAAACAGGCAGCCATGAAATCAATCAAGCACAGACAAGAAATACATTCAATCATATATTCAAGCAAGGAAGTATTACACATGAAAGCAATAAAAGCACATACGATCATTATCAAATTAAAGCATATAAATATGAAGAATGATGAAATGACACAATCGTAAAATGAGATTATACCTGCTAGAATGTATGACAAGTAATGAAAAACAAATCACTAACACAAGTAAATCACCCTTGGAAAGATAATCACAAAGTATATTGTTAAGAAATGAAAACCGGTAATAGTAAAGAAATTACTGAAAGCCAGTTTTAGACAAGAATTATGAAAACCGGTATTAAAGCAGAATTTATGAAATCCGGAAATAATGAAAAAATAGAAGAAAGCCGGTATTAGTGAAGAATATACCTGAAAGCCGGTAATGATGAATTGAAGAACTAAATCCGGTTTTCAATATATGGAATGAAGAAATTATGTAGTAAAACCGGTTTTCGTTTTGGAAAAGTTTTTTGAAAAAGGAAAGCCGGTAGGAAAGCCGGTTTTGAATGAGAGAAAGCCGGTTTTAATGAAGAATTAAAATACTTAGAAATTTTTTGAAGGAAGTCAAAATGGAGGTCAGAAGCGGTATTTATAGAGGTCAGAACCGGGTATGACTTCCGGTTTTCGGGTCAAACCCGGTTTATTTATTTTTTTTTTTTATTTTTTAAAGGTAAGGTAAGGTTAGGACTTAGAAAAATTAAGGGGAAAAAGGTTTCAAGTATTTAGAAAAATTAAGCAAGGAAAGAGAGATTCGCAAAGTACAAAAATGAGTAATGATATATACAAACTCCCCCTAGGAACATGCAGACTCAGATCAATTCTACAAACTCCCCCTAAAATCATGCATTCTACCCTTGTTCTCCCCCTCAAACATTGCATGTAAGAGCACATAAGCACACATCAATGATTTGACCAAGAAAAAAAAAACATAGAATACATGGCAAGGAAGCATTTAAGTTTGTAGATCAAGCATACCCAAGTTGGTTTTCAAGAAATTGAACCTTTGTTCATCCAAAGGTCTGCAAGTTGGTAGTCAGTTGGGACAAAGTAAAGTTCGATATTACCTTTTTCAACATGATCTTTGATGAAGTGATACCTGACATCAATATGCTTTGTTTTACAATGCTGAACAGGATTGCAAGAGATTGCAATGGCACTTTTGGAGTCACAGTAGATGGGAATTCTGTCATACTTGAACCCATAGTCAGAGAGTTGTGTCTTCATCCACAGAACTTGAGAGCAGCAACTAGCAGCTGCTACATATTCAGCTTCAGCAGTGGATGTGGAAACACAATTTTGTTTCTTTGAGGACCAACCAACCAACTTGTCTCCAAGAACTGCACACTACCTGAAGTACTTTTGCGATCTAACTTACACCCTGCATGGTCAGCATCTGAGTAGGCGGTTAGTTCAAAACCGGTATCTTTCGGATACCATAAACCAAGGTTCGTAGTTCCCTTAAGATACCGAAAAATACGCTTAACCGCTTGAGCATGACTTTCCATAGGGTTCGCCTGAAATCTAGCGCACATGAATATAGCAAACATAATATCCGGTCGACTAGCAGTTAAGTACATGAGAGATCCGATCATACTGCGATACAGTTTCTGATTGTAAGGTTTGCCATTAAGGTCAGCATTGATTTTAGTTCGAGATTCCATGGGAGTACCAATTGGTTGACAATTAAACATATCAAACTTTTTCAACATGTCAGAGATGTATTTATTTTGGCATATAAAAATACCGTTTGACATTTGTTTGACTTGAAGACCAAGGAAAAAGTTTAATTCTCCCATCATACTCATTTCAAAATGTTTGACCATTAAGGCAGAAAAGTTTTTGCAATACTTAGGATTAGTGGACCCGAAAATTATGTCATCTACATAGATTTGGATTAAAAGAATGTCACTACCTTAACGTTTGATGAACAAAGTAGTGTCAATTGTACCTTTGCAAAATCCAGATTGTAATAGATAGGCATACGGAGCATCATACCAAGCACGAGGGGCTTGTTTAAGGCCATACAGAGCCTTGTCTAACTTGTAAACATGATTTGGACGCTTAGGGTCCACAAAGCCCTCGGGTTGACCAACATAAACTTCTTCTTTCAGCACACCATTCAGAAAGGCAGACTTGACATCCATTTGATAAACCGTAAAGTTTTTGAATGCCGCATAAGCTAGGAAGATTCGAATGGCCTCAATGCGAGCAACAGGAGCAAACGTCTCATCATAATCAACACCATCTTGCTGAGAAAAACCTTTGGCAACCAACCTAGCCTTGTTTCGAACAACAACTCCATTCTCATCCTTTTTATTCTTGAAGATCCACTTAGTTTTGATCGGTTCTTTATGCGAGTATGGATTAGGAACAAGTGTCCATACTTCAAGGTGCTCAAACTGAGATAGCTCTTCTTGCATGGCTTTTACCCAATCCGGATCATGAAGAGCCTCATTGACATTACTGGGTTCAACCATGCTCAAGAAGTTGACAAATAAACATTCATTTGCAGAGGCAGCACGTGTGGTTGGGCCAGCGTTTGGATCCCCAATAATCTGAGTGGGAGGATGAGGAAGCATGGAGCGAGACCATTTCCTTGAGTGAGGAAGTGGATCAGCAGGATCATTATTTTCATCAGGATTGATAAAGCCTGGAGAATGTTGCAGTCACTTGCTCAAAGCTAGGCTCATTTGGTAGAACAAATTCTTCTTCATCAGAGTCAGAATCAGTTGATTGATTGGATCCTAGAGGATTTTGTTGAGTAGGCACTGATAAAGGATCATTTGGTGTTGAAGACAAGTTGGAAGAGTCATTGGTAGATACATTTGTAGACGAAGAATTAACCGAAGGTGAAGAAGAGGAATCATGAGAAGAAGTTGCAGGAGATGAACTTTGTTGATCAGCAGATGAGCTCTCAGGTTGAGAGGTATTGGTAAACGACTGTTCAGGTGAATCCAAGGGTTGGACCAAAGTAGAAGGACGATCATGATAAAATTCTTCAAACAAAATGTCTAACTCTTTAGAGGTTGGTTTGGAGAAGCTCTGTTTATCAGAAGGTCTGTTCTGTGTAGCGGAAGCTTGTGGACATTGAAGATTGGGTCTTGAACCGTGTTGTTCAAGAACCATTCCAGAGAGTTCATCAAATTTAACATTCATACTCTCTACAATTTGTTTCGTTCTACGGTTATAGACATGATAAGCAATAGATTCTCTTGAATAACCAACAAAATAACCCTCGTCACCTTTTGGTTCAAATTTTCCAAGATTATCTCTATCATTTAAGACATAACAGACACACCCAAATATATGGAAATAGTTCACATTGGGTCTTCTCTTGTTGATGACTTCATATGGAGTAATGTCAAACCTCTTGTTGATTATAGATCTGTTTTGAGTAAAGCAGGCAATTGCAATGGCTTCAGCCCATAGATTTGGTGGTAATCTAGAATGAGCAAGCATAGTACGAGCAGCTTCAACAAGAGTTCGATTTCTTCTTTCAACGACTCCATTTTGTTGAGGTGTTTGTGCAGCTGAAAATTGATGAGTGATACCGACAGAAGAGAAGTATGATCCAAGGGTAGCGTTCTTGAATTCGGTACCATTATCAGAACGTACAATACGAACAGAAGTTTGAAAATTTACTTGTGTCCTTTTGATGAAGTCAATGATTACTTGAGGAGCCTCACTCTTTTCACGAAGAAAATAGACCCAAGTATAGCGAGAGTAATCATCAACAATAACAAGAATGTATCGCTTAGCATGAATGCTTTGGACACGTATAGGGCCACACAAATCCATGTGAAGGAGATGAAGAGGAGCATCAGTGCTTAGATGCTTCTTTGGTCTATGGGATGCTCTCTTGAGTTTTCCAATTGAACATGCAGAACAAACATGATTAGTGTCATACTTGAAATCAGGTAGACCATCGACGAGTTGTTTATCAACCAGGGTATTAATTGTATGGAAATTAAGATGAGAGAGACGACGATGCCATAGCCAAGATTGCTGAGCTGAAGCTTTAGACAGAAGACAAATATTTGAAAATGAAGTTTGAATATTGTTGAGATCAATGGTGAACAGGTTGTTATCTCGTGAACCAGTAAGAATATCAACACCATCTTCGGTTTGAACTTTACATTCATATCTTCTAAAGAGGACTTGCAGATCATTGTCGCAAAATTGGCCAACACTGAAAAGATTATGGCCCAAACCTTCAACATATGACACAAGTTTGATGGTGATGCCATTTTGAACAATATCCCCATGGCCAATAATGGGGGCTAGATGATCATTTTCAACTTCGTATTCACAATCAGTTTGAACCGAAACGTGAACACCTTCAAAAATATCCTTTTTGATACACCGTTCCTTTTCTAAATCAAGTTTTAATGCAGCAATCTCATCCAAGTAAATCTGGGGGTCAATTGGGATCTCATTGGTAGGAATGTCAAGGTCTGTTTGAATTGAAACATTATATGTCTTAACAGAATCCCATTCAGTTTGCACAGCAGCATCAACAAGATCACATGCAGAAATATAGGAAAGAGAAGAAGAAGACATGATATCTTCACAAGCAGAGCAATTAGGTTCAGCACAATCATAAACAACACCAATTGGTGTGGTAGGAACAACTGGCACAATCTTGTGACAGTGATTTTGAGGCATTAGATTATTTAGCAAAAGTTGTTTTTCATCAAGTGTTCTTTTTAGATCTTCAATTTGCTTTTCCAAAACACTTTGTGGAATGTATGGTCGAACTGAAGCAGGTTTTGGAACAAAACTTTCTTCTACTTGTTTAGACTCATTAGAAAGAGCCACAAGTTGTTGGTCACTCGAGTTTTCATCAAGTTCAACAATAGTAACAGAGTGAGTTTTTCTTTTAGGGACAAGTGGAAGATTGAAAAGATCATTTGACTTATTGATTTTGTCATAATTACATTTGATTGCACACTTTGCTAGACAATCCTCTGTCACATAATCACCATAACTTGGTCGAACATATAGAATGGTCATGCCATATCTCATTAAGTTGGCGTCATATAACGGTGGAACTTCCTGTTGTGCTTTGAGCAAATTCTTTGGATTTTCAAAACCCAACCCTTGAGTAAACCCATCGGCAAAATCTCTTGGCTTTTTTAAAAAGATTTGTTTATTCGATCGATCGATCTTGTAAACTTTCACTTGATAAAACTTGATTTCATCTTTAAGTTCATCAATTTTCTTATCCAGTTTTTGGTTATATGAATCTTTTATGCAACAAGCATAATTTAAATCGGAGATTTTGTCTTCTAATTCTTTTAAAGCAGGGTTGGTCTCTTCAATTTTAATCTTCAATGATTCAAGATCTTCGGCCAAAGCATTTGCTCGAAACATTTCATTGGACTTTGCAATTTGGATTTCTTTGATGGTTTGAGTTAGGTCAAAAACTTTGGTCTCAAGTTCTTGATTTGCTATAAGCAACTCAGAAGAAGGAGTATAGGAAACAGAAATTTGATTAGCTGTCAAATCATCAAAATCTTTTTGCAGTTTGTCATGTTTGTTTTGAAATTCAATCAAAGAATTTTCTTTCTCTTTCAAAGATTCAATTAAATTAGAAACTTCTTTTTGCAAAGATTGATTAGTTTCGACAGCTTTATTCATGTATTGATCAAGATCATGTTTAGAGATAGTGCATACCTCATCATCATCAGATTCAGAACCGGTACCACCTTCATCAAGTTCCTTGGATCGCTTGATCTTGGTCATGAAGCAAACATTAGCTGCAAGTTCTTCAGTCTCTTCATCCGATAGGTGTAGCCATTTGTCATCCTCAGCAAGAAGAGCAATACCACTTTCCTGTTGTTTGACAAGCAAGAGCTTGTTCTGGTAGTAGTTTGAATTCTTCTGACGAGGTTTGGTGCAGTGGATAGCAAAATGACCAGTGAGACCACAATTGTAGCATTTTCTATCTTCGGTTTTCTTCTCAAGAACCCTCTTTTCAAACTTCTTTGGTGCTTCATACTTTCTTTCTCCACCAGCATTGTCAAAGTGCTTGGGAGTTCTTGACATAGGAAGACACAGATGAAGTTCGAAGTTGATTGTTAGTAGGTTTCTTTGTGAATAACTTTTTCTTGAAGGATCTGGTAAAGTAGGCTAAGTCTTTGGACATCTCCTTTTCTTTTTCATCCATTTCAGGATCACTGGGGTCACTTGATTCATCATCATCAGCAATTTCAACAACATTTTTTCTTGACGATCTGGATGGCTTTCTATCAACAACTAAAGCAAGTGGATCTGATGAGGAGCTTCCTTCAGTCTTCATTTGTTGCTTTTGGACAGCTCGAAGGTTGATCTTCAACTTCTCATACAAGGTATGAATAGAAAGTTTGCCAAATTCATCTTGTTGATTGAGTTGAGCACCAAAGACTTGCCATTCTTCATGAAGATTTCTCAGAAATTTGATGTTTAGTTCCAAGCCAGTCTTTTTAATAGCATTCTTTCTCAGTTCATTGATCACGTTACAGAAACGTGTATACGCTTCTTCCAACGTTTCACTGTTTTCTTGTTTGAATGATTCATACATATCAAGAACATTGGATAATCTGATCGTTGAAGACACCTCTGAACCTTGCAATTGCTTTTCAATTTCATCCCAAATCTCTTTGCCAGTTTCATATGAATCAACATTGGAATAAATATCATTAGAAAGAGCCATGTAGAGATGAGATCTTGCGAGATTATCAGCCTGAGTGCGGTTCTTTTGAGCTGTGCTCCAACTTTCTTTTGGAAGAAGTTCTTTGGTGACTGGATTTGTATGTACAGCCGGGCCTTCTTCATAAGAAGCTTTGATGTCGTCCCCAAGAGGTTGTCTTTCAATCCAATCCAAAAACCGTTTTTTCCATTGGGGATATGACCCACGATACAAAACAGGAGGTCTTGAATCGGAACCGAGAATCAAGGAGTCAGTCATCGACATTCTGAGAAAATGTGAAGTAAAACCGGTTTTCAGTAAATGTGTACTAAATCCGGGTTTCAGAAAATGTGTACTAAATCCGGGTTTCAGAAAATGTGTACTAAATCCGGGTTTCAGAAAATGTGTACTAAATCCGGGTTTCGTCTTGAAATTTGGGCAGAGTAACTTTTCACAAAGTTGAAGAAATTATGAACTAATACCGGTTTTGGGGTAAACCAGGTATTAAAATATAACAAAACCGGATTTGAAGAGAAATTCTATACAAATACCGGTATTGGTAAAATATATAGTAAATCCGGTTTTCGAGGGTAACAACGGACAGAATTTCGACTTGTAAAGTGAAGAAATTAAGAACTAATACCGGTTTTGGGGTAAACCAGGTATTTTCACAACCAATATTACTTAAAGTCACAAATCTTCACTAAAACCGGAATTCAAGAAATACTTCACTAAATCCGGTTTTCGTGGAGAAAGTTGAGCATTACGACGAGATGAAAAATTAAGAAATTAAGTACAAATATCGGTTTTGGTGTAAACCAGATATTTCAGAATATAACAACAAAATTTAAAATTTTTGACCAAATTGAAAACCGGAAGGAATACCGGAAGGAAAACCGGTTTTACAACAGAAATTCAAAGGAAAATGAAAACCGGATTTTAGAACAGAAACCTTAAAATTTAATTACAGGCCATTTGGTTTTGAATTGGGATTTGAAACTTCTTGAGGATGATTATGGGAAGGCAATGAGTGGAATGAAACTAAAAAGGAAGGAACTTTAACATGTTAAGAGTGTAAAGATTGGAACTTTCGGTAAAGTTGGAAAAGCACAATTTAGCACAAAATGGAACAAAATCAAGCCATGGATCTAACACAAGTTGTGATTTTGCTCTGATACCAAATGAAAACTATGCTAAATCGTGAATCAAGGTTATAAGGCTTAAGTGTGTGAGAGAGAAAGTAGAGAGAATATGGAAATGTAAGGAAAATATATTTCAAGGTGTAAACTTACAATGGATGGGGTGGGGGGTTTATATAGGCTTGACATTTGCACTAAACTCCCTCCCTAATTACAAACTAGTCCTTGTCTAATTACATTAACAACCTTCCATACTAAACAAGATTAGACAAAAGGACAATTCTATTACATTGTTACAAACATGCACTAACTATATTATTAAAGCTAACAGATACCGATAATTCGAATAACTGATGAGTTTACAGAAAAGTATAGTTTATGTACATACTTTGCACTTAAGCCCATGACCAATTCAAGTCGCTGTTTGAGTCTTTGTGACTACTATCCAGGTCAGTTAACTATTCAAATGTCATTATAACGCTGACGCAAAAGATTTAAATGGTTCATCAGATGTTGTGAAAGAGTGAGAACGCATGCTACACATTCTAGAATCCTGCAGTTCTAGCTGTCTGGTAACCCATGGTGGATCATGTGGGTTAAGCCAAAGAGCTTCACCACTACCTTTGTGCCTGAAATCGGGTTCTCTTGGATTAGCCTTACACTTTCTTAAATCCTTCCACTCGTATGGATTTGCAAAGAACACTTGCCATAGATAAAGACGCTTTCTTTGTCTTTCTAGAGCTGATTCTCTTTGATCTGCAACATCAGGTAGTGCACTAGATAAGAAATAAGAACTTGGATAAAAGAAATTGAGCTCATGACAACCCATTGCTAAAAAATAAATCTATTCAGGTTATACGTTATCACTAATGAGTTTAATAAAAAAACAGTTAAGAAAAGGATACATGCCAACTTTTTATTATTGCATACAACCTAAATTGCATTGTTCGCAAAATTAGACTTTCATAGTACTCATGTAGTTTTTGTAATCAAATGTGACGCACAATAGTTGCAGCATTTTAAAGTATTGAGGACAGAAAGTTTTGGGTCAACCGGGACTTGAGCCAGCCCATTTTGCACTAGGTAAAAAAAGAAAATCAAGATTAGAGGGTAAGCTGAGAATCAACAAAAGATATTAGAGGCATATTTAACAATCCAAATGCAAGTAGAAGCTCAAAAATTTCCCAAGTACTTCATTTGATTAGATATTCATCCCCAAGGTTCGTAAATATGCTCCATTTGTTTTGTATATCCACATTAACTAATGCACTAACTCTACGGACAACGATATATTTCCACAATCAAAGAGACGCTGATACTTGATAGTTAGTTCATAATAGAGTAGGTTATGTCTATATTGAAGGAAGTCTAAAAAGGAAGTCTAAAAAGGGGATCATGAATAATCAATAACTCCGTATTATGCTTGATTTTACTAGCCACCTAAAGCTAAATTGAGCACCATCCATCATGAGAGAACCTGCCTCTTGGATTGATGGCTGGATCACAAAAGTACACAGATTATGTGTTTTGTTAACACACACAACCAGATAGTATAAAACCATTTTTAGAATCGCGAGCCTTTTTATAAAACCTGTTTTTAATTCAACACATATAATAGCCCTTTATTGACACGCAAATTAACAGTTTATTAGCATTGCAACAGCTGCAAATTGCCGATTACATGCATGCGGATGGAGTCAGTGTATCAAAATACTTTGAATGAAACAGGCCAATAAAACAAATCAAAGTGAGAGGCCGTGGTCGGGTGGGGGTGGGGATGGGGAGATGATGTTTAAACTGAACTATATATATCAAGACATGGAACTTACCTTCTATGTTCTTACACTTTTGATTGTTATTTGCAACATAGTTGATTTCTTTCACTATAACCTGCAATGGGAGTTGGGAAAACAAAAACCAAAAAATTATAACATAGAGAAATAATATAAACAGTTCTGACAAACAAGGTTTTCAAATGTACTCGGATAAATTCCATTAACTTCTCAGAATAAAAAACACGAGACAAGAAGAATTGAGATATAGAAAAGTCTTTAGGAGAATTTTTCAGTTTTGACGAGAAATTTACTGACATACTCAGATGATTATTAGGATAACGTTCTGTTTTCTTTTAATATTTCCCCCTTATTAGATTTTGCTCGTCATATTCTGTTTTTTTTTATTAAAACAAAAACGACAGAACATTTTAAACCAATATTCTCTTATTTTAATGTCATAATTTAGACAATGATTAATTATTTCCCAATTAAGTATCCGAAGTTCTGGACAGCAGGTAATTATTTGAAGAGTATAATCTTTTTCTTTTCATTTAGAAGAGCATAAAATTAATGATACTATGGAAATATGAACCTAAGGCACTTATTAAAGCCTAAAGATCATTTTGGTGTTCTCAAACAATAAGATTGAAAATGCCCACCAAAAAAGCACATAGAAAACGTAACTCAAAGTGATAAGACCTGACTCACTAACAGAATGCAAGCAAACACAAAGTAGCATTTGGGAATAGGATAGATAGATTAATCAACTAACGAAGATTGATCAGCTCTTTAACTGTTTAATTTAACAAGGTAAACCTAAAATCCCAATGAATCAAAAGTCAATTCTTATTAACCATAACCCCTATATCTACTTAAAATTGCTCCCCAAAATCCCAACTAAATAAGATTCTGGCAGTACTGTCAAACTAACAGTAAGATGTCTCTGATAATAGTATCATATCCTTGATTATAACACCTAAATGATACTGTAAAAGTTAATGCAGGCTGTTGTGCTACGTCGCCTAACAGAATGTCCAAAACAGAGCTAAAAGAGTCACATCGTGACGCTACATACTGGCGTAACACTACTCTCAAGAAGATGCAGACTCCTTAAAACTAGGCATTCAAGTTAAACATATCCAAGCTTTAAGGTAGGAAGCACTAAGTCTTTTATTACTTAAGATATCAATTCTTCCAAAGTTTCCTTATGAATATAACTCAAACATTCCAAGCGTTTTCAAGTTAGTTGTAAAGATTGTTTTAACAAAATAGAAGTTCAGGAACTCACACGTTTTTCTGAAAAGATATATAGTAACAAACCTTGTTTTTCAGTTTGGTGCTTCCATCGTCACAAGTTATAGTGGATGACCTTAAATACCCTGAAACATATATACAATCATTTGGTTTTATATATTGTATAGATAACTCCGCCATATCATCCCACATGTCCAAAAATATCCTGCAGGAATGAAAAAACACATGTTTTCTTACTAACAACTTACAATAGAAATAAAAAACCTACATCTTTGAAATTATTTACAATGCCATTGAGAATTTCTTTTCATCCCATATTGACTTTTCCAAATACTGACAACGTGAAACGCTTCAAGTTACAAACTATGACTCCCGTTTGCAGCTTAAGTTTATATTAATCTTACAGCTATTTGTCTCAATGAAGAATCCTAATTATATGCACCCTTATTCCAAAATACAGAAGTAGCATATCAATGCAAGCGTAAGCACAAAAAGAAAATGAATTTATCCATTATCATACGGTACACCCAACAAAAAGATGATCACTACAGCCATTGATAATGTAATATATGCTGATCTGATGTGATTGAGAGTCGGTTACCAATTACTATATATCGTCTTTTCTTAGCCATGATCTTGACGCCACCTTTTGGTGGGCCGTAGGCCACTAATTCACGGGGATAAATCTCTCCATAAAGCGATTGGTGTTGCCACCGAAAAACTGTTTTTATTTAGCATGGTTTCAAAGGGTGTCAGACACTCATAGACAATGGCATCTCACAGGATCATGGGTTATGCATCTCAAAGGATCATGGATAGCATCATACGACGAAATCCTTTTTTTAGTGGCCTAAAAATATCCCAAAACTTTTGTTTGTTATCCATCACTGATACAGAACCGTACATGAGATTTTCATCTAGCAAAAGAATCCTCTCGAATCCTTCTTATACGGGATACCGGTGGTGAATCAAAGCTAAGTTTGACACTCATCACGCTGCTTAAAAAGGTCGAGGCACTAGACGCCCGACAAATGCCCTTCATTCTTATACTAAATTTCTAACAAACTTAATCACTCCTCCATAACATTTCTACCAACTAGATACAAGTACTTAAATCGACTTATAAATATCATTTATACACGACAACATACAAAATCCGTAATGAAGCCTTTGAACCGCTTTCTGTAACTCGCATCCTACGTTTTAAGGATCATCTACTGCGGTTGTAAACTTCATATTTACAACTAAGCCTACTCTTCAGGGTTCACTAGAAATTCTATTTTTCTCTTAAAAGGTCCAAATTTTCCTAAAAAATATTGTATTTTATTGACAATTAATGTATAAAAGTAACCGTCTCCTAAAAATAAGAATAAACAAACATTTATCAGAACAATAGTTTTATGTGTATTTCCTAGCTTTATTAACCATAACATAATTAATAAAAAATTTGCTGTTCAAAAGAAACATAATTAGTAAAAGTCCAAAAATATCTATCAGAAATAAAGAACGATTTGGCCTGATTATTTGGGTGTATGTACAACATTTTTTATATAAATCTAAAAAAGCAAAAAAACCTACGTGAGATATTTATTGGGTCCATCTGGAGACTGGACTTTGAGCTGGGCATGAGCAACGAGTGAACCGCCAGGGTTATTGTAGGATTTAATTGGGGATATAATTGTCCCGATAAAAGAGACGGAATTTAATAATTGTTTTTGAAATCGGATTGTAAGTGGGCGTTGTGTTTTTAGAGTTTGTTGATATATTTCACTACTTTTTTCAATGGATGATGATGATGAAATGAAACGTTGGGTGTTTTTGGGTTGTAAAAGTAATCGGAGACGACTGATGGTTGTTGTCATGGCGGAATTGAGGTTTTTGATTTTCCGGTGGTAGTGGTTTGTGGGTTTATATGTATATATATCTATGGGCTTAATGAAGTTTTTAGCTAGTGGGTTTGTATCTTGGATTGGGCCATTTGTTTGGATAAGGTAAATAAAGAAAGAAAGAAAGAATGAAAGAAACCGCTCAGTGCCGCGGGGGTTTTGAGCCCCAATATCTCGACGATGTATGGGGAGGTTAAGATGTAGGCAGACCTTACCTCTACCTAAGTAGAGAGGCTGCTTCCATTTTTCTACCTAAATGGTAAAAAAGGCCCTCCAACCTTTGCATGAGATGAGGATCGAACCCATGACCTCTGTCTCCAGAGGCCAGAGTGTTTACTAACTGATCCAACCATGCTGCTTATTTGTTTAGATAAGGTAACAAGTAAAATGTCCAACAAAAAGAATTGTACAAAATAATGAAAGATCAATATAGAATTATAATTAAAAATGATAAGTGATATTCTTACATCATTTAACCATTCACTAACAATTAATGTTTTATACATTATATAGTAGAATATATATTAATTATGTATATATTAACATATATATTATAATATCTACCAATATACTAAAACAGGATTGTGTATTTTTTTAATCGACACTTGGCGCATTCCTTGCACGACATGTGTCACTTTTGGTGTAATTAAAAAAAATTCCTAATTCATAATTACCTAATTGTAATCAAATACTAATCTTTCTTTAGATTTAATATAAAAAAGATTTTTGATCGACACTTGGCGCATTCCTTGCACGACATGTGTCACTTTGGTGTACTAAAAAAAATTCCTAATTCATAGTTATTTAATTGCAATCAAATACTAATCTTTAGTTTGATATATATATCTATATCTAATTGTATATTAAGTTTCCATATATATGATTTATAAAAAAAATAAATAATGTTAACATCAATACCGAATACAACTATCTTAAATCTAATAATATAACTAAAAGAGAAGGTTAGGGGTACACTTGGCACCCCTATTCCCCCTCTTTGAGCCTAATCCTCCCTCCTTATTAATCCTCTATTTTTTTAATATTTATTTAATAAATGGCCGACCTTATTATTAATAAAAAAATCTTTTTATCCTTAAAAATCTCCCAAAAATTATTACCTATATATATATATACAACCTAGAAAAAACCCTCACATATTCTCAACCAAAAAAAACCTACGGCAAAAAAAAAAAACGATCGACTACCAAAAGGGTTTTTTTATTTATATACTTTGTTCATATTTAATCATTATTATTATTATTTAACATTGAATTCTTATGTTATTGTTATTATTATCTCTTTTAATTTAGTTTGTTGTCCATTATAGGTTTATTATGACTTCTTCTTCAACAACAAAAAATAAGACCACATTAGTTCATCTTGAAGATCTTAAGCCAACACATGTTAACCATCATCTACGACTCCGTGTTGTACATGTATGGACTGTTTCGTAGTGGAACAACCCGAAGAAAATCAAAACGTTTGAGATGGTCTTTGTTGATGAATTGGTATGTATTTTTTTTTCCAAATTATATACCATAGACTTTTGGTTTCTCTTTTTGTTTCTCTTTTTGTTTCTCTTTTCGTGAAGCTTAACTCTAAATCGTTTAGTCTAAAATTGTTGTTTGTGTTTGTAGTAAGTTTAGATATAACAAATTGCAAATTTTTTATTTAACTAAAGTTGGAAAAAAAAGGGTAAACTGGAATCAATATTTATATGGAGTTAATTTTCATATGTTTCTTCTTTAGCATTCGTATTGATTAAGTTGTGATATTGGTCATATTGATGGTTGCTCGAATCATACTGTTACTGTGTAAATTTTTAAATCGTCTAAGTTGTGCATCTCTTTTTTTTTAATCAAGCAACTGCTTTCTATGGATGTTTATTGTGTGTCAGAAGTATGTGATAACTAAATTGTAGTATGCTTTTATGTCAGAACCTATCATTATTCATTACTTGACATATCTTGAGTTCTTTTATCATGGTTTTATAGCTAAGGATGTTGTGAGGTTAAGTAATAGTGTGTCTCTTCATGTGGAGTCAAAGGTTTTGAGGTTAAATATAAGAAATGACTAATAGTCAGCTTACAGAAGTCAAGAGACCTAACTGCTAGCTTTTTCTTTCGTAATGTTATTATGATTGTTATTATTTGACCAATGTGGATCTTATTTAAATTTTTCATGATAGTGAAGCTCTTTCTTCAAATAAGGAAAATCATGAAAAGTTTGATTGTTTTTTACAATGATAAAAGTGATAGATTGTATCTCAATGTAGTGAATTGTCTTCATCAATTAGTTTTGAACAAAAGGTATAATGACAATGGCCAACAATAATGGGCAGTGGGTCAGCAGAAACGAGCGACTCAGTAAATCAACCAGAAGATGGAGAAACGAGCGGCTCAGAGGGGGAGACCCCATATTATACCAGCATCTCTTTTGGTTCTTCGGTCATCCAGAGGTTAAAGTTTTGATCGGTTAATAACATGGTAATTGCCCCTGCCAGTACCGGAAGTGATAATAAAAGTAGGAATGCTGTCACTAGAACGGACCACACAAATAGGGGTAATCTATGCATAGTCATTCCAGGTGAATGGAACTATTCAGATGAATCAGAAGACGATCCTATGTTTGATATCGATTTTTCAGATAATGAGTATGATTCCGATATGTATGATAGCCTTCCCCTAAGGATTAGTTTATTACGCATTACTTCTTCAACTTTTTGTCTTATTTGAATCGTTTTATGTTTTATTTTTAGGTATTTTAATTTTATTCAGTATCTATTTAATATACTTGAATTCCAATTTTTTAGCTTTGATTAATATATTTTGAGACTACCCGTCCATTGGACGGGCCTGAGCACTAGTATATATATATATATATATATATATATAATATATAATTATATAATTATTGGTGTGTAAAACATGATATAGTGGTATATGATTGTAGTTTGTACTGTATAAATATATTACGAGGCGCGTAACACGACCAGGGCAAAAAGTGTAACCCGACCAGGCAGCATTTGCGGCGACGTCGCCGCTAATACTGCGGGCCCCCATGTCAGTCATGGTAAATCTGGCAGAGTTTTAGCGGGCCCCCTGTCAGTAATGCAAATCTGGCAGAGTATTAGCGGCGACGTCGCCGCTAATGCCTGTGACGGCGTTGTCAGTAATTATTGCTGGCATGTGGGGTCCGCCACGTCACCAGCATTAGCGGCGACGTCGCCGCTAATGCCCTGGTCGGGTTTCCCTGTTCCCTGGTCGTGTTACCTTGTGCCATGAAACATTGTTGTTACCTCGAATTAAGTTAAGAGTATGTACTTGGAACTTTTTTTACTTTTGAATAATAAATTTTTAGTTAACTGATATTGTTTTTGCATATATTCATTTTTTAATTTTAGAAGAGATCTGCATATTTTCAAAAATTCTCTGTTTAGCGTGAAAAGCATTTTGCCAACACCCATATTAATATAATGTAACAACCCTTGTGTTTTCTCTTTTGTTCCTTCATAATCTATCTGCATTTTTTCCTATTATTAGTATATGAGGTGACTAATCAACCTAAAAATTATGGGAGATGATATTCGTACCATAAATTTTTATTAAGATACCACTTTTATGCATCATCTATTCTATTCGTACAGTTTGCTATAATATTTGTACAGTGTGGTAACTTAATAAAAAAACATGGTACAAATATCATCTCCTAAAAATTATTGATACAGTTCTAAGATCAAAAATTGTAAATACTACGAGTAATTCAATTGTAAAAACACACATGGAGTGTTTTTTTATACGTATGTTACTTGTGCATTTGGACATTCATATATACAGTGATGAAGATTAAGGTAATAGACTGGGGGAATTGAAATTCACGAAAACAAAAAATCACACTAAAAGAATACCCGTAATATTTAGGGAATACAAAGTTACGAGACCCAAAAATAACACTAAACAATACTCCAATCTATATGTAGCATCTCTTCAAAGAAAAAATAAACAATATATCAACTTCAAAATAATGTATCTTAGTAGCTACGAATGTATATCAACAAAAGCAAAAGATAATTTAACTATGACCCGATACAAACCTTAGCCAGAACTAGATTCGAACAGATGTCCAATGCCTCTAAGGATCGATACCATAACGCCCCCATCATTATCACCTCCCGAACTATGAGATCTATTTGAATGAACTTCATAAACATTTGATGCATCTGAAGTACCAAAAGAGGAGAAATCACCTCCTGTTGTATTGTGACCATTTGAATCACTTGAAGTAACATCGTAAACATCTGGTGTATTTGAAGTACCAAAACGAGATGTATCACCATTTTTGGTTACTTTTTCATTGACCAAATCTATTGCCAATTGGCCTAATTCAACCACGTTGTTTGGGTCAATAAGTTTGGAATCCAAACTAGAACTTTTCACACCATCATGACCCGTTCCTGACCAGCTAGATACACAAAGAGGATGAACCATGAAGTTGCATCCTTTGCATTGGTAAGCAAGACCCTCAATCGGGTTATGACAAATTTGACAAGGCGATGTTTGGTTAAATTTAGGTTTCATAACGAAAAGTCTCAATTGGTGAGGGTGGTTGGCTGTAGATATGAGCCATCTTGTAGGACATTTCGCACAATATTCATGTAAGTTAAACTTACATGTGGTGCAAGTGAACCTTGTCCCTGTTCCTATGACCTTGCAGCCATCACCATGGTAGGTTGTATTGGTCGTGAGTCAGGTTAGTCTGTGAGGCGGACGCATGAAGTGTGCGAGCGATGTGGTGGACGGTTGAGCCATCTTGATTAATCTTTGGTTCGTGTTTGTAAACTTTAACTGTGTGATATAATCAAGAGTATAAGTTCTAATTGGTATTTATAGTACTCGGTAGTAAAATACTAAAATGTTTGAACAGGTGAAATACTACATAGATTTGAATTGTTCTCTTGTGAATTAGTCTAATTAAACACTCCTCTTGCAAGTGGTTATATAAATTATTAGTAGTATATAAAACAAAAAGAGCAGCCTTAGAAGAAAAGTCATTAGTATGATTTATACGGATTTGGTCTTAATTATTAGTTATTACATATGTAAATTATCTTCGAGAAATTGTTTTGACTACTTAAAACAAAAGCTTTTTAAATTCATTATTATCCCCTTAAAACCAAAGCTTTTTTACTTGACTATAATTCATTTATTAGTGTGTGGTTTCGTGATGATATGTACACTATCATAATTTGTCACATACCACTAAAAATAGTAATAATAAATAAATAAATAAATATTAACATGTACACCTATTTATAATTGTTTCACAATGTGGCTAGAAACCACATTCCTCTTGTTTAACAAATAACCCTGGTGAATGCTAAACCAGAGTCCTTTGATAATATCTTAATTTTGGAAGTGTCTTTCATTAGAAAAAGGATACTATCACCGGTCAAAACGTTACAACAACGCTCGACATAAGCTTCTTTGACACTGATAAGTAAGAAAGTATTCAGTGACTTTTAATTATTTTAACTGATGAAATCTTGTGAAAATGAACAAAAAGTTCACGAAATCGGTTCCTGTTAATCTGTCATATTACATTACATGAAACTTTATAGGATTATAACAAAGAGACCTGGAGAGGTGCACAAAAGTTTACTTGCCTTACCAATGGTTTGGCAGTTTGACGACCACAAATTACAAATTGGGCATTAAATATTATTAAGTCCTATCTTCTTTAGACCAGCAGTGGAATGGGCTTTGTCTCATTTCTCTTTGGTTGTTATGTTTCATTATTGGTTATGGAGTATTACAGTTTATTTTTATTTTATTTTTTTTTACAGATTTTGAATTTTGTTATGATATTGCTTTACTAATTCTATGTGATCTAAGTAAACTCTTAACTGATGAATTGTTGCAATTTTTTTGTAAATATCATTAACAATTTCAAAGATCAGAGACAGGTGCAAACTTCTTCTTCATGCCTGGTATCTTGATGATGGGACTCTAATTGGAGATTCAGAGGAGGTGGCCAAAGCGTTGGATATCATTAGGGTGACGGGCCCATCTTTGGGTTTGGAACTCAATATTAAGAAAACAGAGTTATTTTGGCCTTCTTGTGATGGGAGGAAGTCTCGTAAAGGCCTTTTCCCTGATGACATTGGAAGGCCGTCATTGGGTGTGAAGCTTCTTGGAGGAGCTGTTAGTAGAGATGGGAGTTTTATTAGCGGGCTAGCAAAGAAGCGAGCTGCTAATGCTGTTGATTTGATGGGCCTGCTTCCAAAGCTTGGAGACCCACAGAGTGAGCTGCTCCTACTCCGATCATGTATGGGTATTGCCAAACTTTTCTTTGGCCTAAGGACCTGCCAACCTATTCATATGGAGGAGGCTGCATGTCTATTTGACGAAGGATTGCGCAGGGCGATTGAGGACATAGTTGTTTGTGGGGGTCCTTTTTTTGGAGACCTCCAATGGAGACTTGCTTCCTTACCTATTAGGTATGGGGGTTTAGGGTTGTATTCGGCAGTTGAGGTTTCATCTTATGCATTTGTGGCATCGAGGGCCCAATCTTGGGTGCTACAGGACCATATTTTACGGGACAGTGGTTTATGCGGTATGGATTCAGATTATACTTGTGCTTTGGCTTGTCTTCGTGATACGATTCCAAACTTTGACTTCGGCGGTTTCACTAACAAGGACACCGCCCCCCCTAAAGCTCAACATGCATTGGCGAATGCTCTTTTTAGTAAAATCATCCAAGATATGGAGGTACGCTTTAACATGACTACTAGACAAATAGCCATTTTTAAGTGTTTACAGGCACCACATGCTCAGGATTTTCTCTTGTTCTCCCTATAGAAGGGTTAGGACAACATATGTCACCTGTGGAGTATCGTACAATCCTCAAATACCGCCTCATGATCCCCCTATATCCTAATGATGAGATATGCCCTATTTGTCGCAAGGCGTGTTTGGATTCTTTTGGGGAGCATGCAGTTCACTGTAGAGACCTCCCGGGGTTTAAATACCGACATGATTTGGTTAGGGATGTTCTCTTTGACATTTTCAAGCGTGCTGAGATTTCTGCTAAGAAAGAAGCGCCAGTGAATTTTTTGACCGACCCAACGGAAGGAAGATCAACCCTAAGACCAGCTGACATTTTGGTCTTTGGATGGATGAGAGGAAAACATGCATGTGTGGATCTTACGGGGGTCTCCCCTCTCGTGGGCTTAGGGTGTGGTATGTTCATAGTGGGTCATGCTGCTTTAAAAGCTGCTTCATGCAAAGTGGCCAAACATGAGAAGGCGTGTCTGGATAATCAACACGTATTTATACCATTTGCATTTGATACATTTGGGTTTCTTGCACCTGAGGCCGTTGAGTTACTTAGTAGGGTCCAACGGGTCATGCACACTAACGTCATGATGCCAAGATACATGAATGTAGTTTTTAAACGTCTTGGTTTTTCTATTCAAAAAGGGTTAGCGGCGCAGCTTGTTGCCCGTTTACCTTCTATCCCTATATAAAATTCTTAAGTTGAATGAAAGTATATTTACATTTTAAAAAAAAAAAATTCAAAGAATAATACATAATAATGAGGCCTAAGCCTAACTCAGTTTCTTACGCTTATTTGGGCTGGGCCTACTTCTGTGTCCTGGTTGTGCATTTCTCATTTCTGCTAAGTGCTATCTAGTATAACTGTATTAATAAATCCTGTTACAAAAAAAAAAAGAAAAAAAGAAGAAGAGTACAACCGTACAAGTATGCCGAATTATGTTTAGTGGCGAGTCAGGGTGGCGTCCGACTGTCCGGGTTGTTCATACACCACATAACTTAATTTAGCATAGTGTAAATTTTAATAAAAAAAAATTATTTTTTCTACTATACATTGGAACCCCCAAATAAAAATAAAAATTACATTGACTAAATATTTTGTGAACATGGTCAATTCAATTCTGGATCCGCTACTGATTATATATCTTGTCATGTCATAATATTATAAGATGATTAACCATTACGACTTATAACTATAGGGATCTTACCTTGTTGATTCATGTTGTATCGTCATGAAGTCAGGATTAGCGTGTATACCCAGATCCATTCTAAACCATAATGCCAGTTCGTTTAATTTGCAGCGAAATCTCGTCTTAATATCAATCCCTTCAGTCCATCATGTTATTGCCTTTGGGACATTTCGTATAGTATAACGTACATGCCCTGCTAGAATATATTAGCTCAACACATCACTTAACGTTTATTTTTTCCTTCATTATTTTTAGACTCCTAGAATTGTTCCTACCATATTAGTCGTACTCGTAGATGGGAGTTCGGATTTTCATCTTCATTTAGTTCGATTACTCCCTAAATAAACTCACAATTCATACAATTTAATCAAGCTAATAAACTTTTGAGAATACTTAAACCGTCCATAAGAAACTAATTTGAACATGCGTCAGTAAATAATCCAGAAGAAAAGTTGACATGATTTTATCAGTCTTGCTTCATGAAAATAACAGTCTTGACTCTTCATGAAAATAACAGTCTTGACTCTTGACTATAAAGTACATAGTTGTGTTTAAATTTTTAGTCTATGATACTAGAACTAGAAATCCAAACTTCTTGAAATATTGAGTTTAATTTTATGACCACTTATTTAACACCAAGAACCAGTTATACCGCCTTCAATTTTTAACAAATACATAATAATAATGAATAATCTATGTTACGATAGATTCATTTTTTAGCTATTATCAATTCATATGATTTTACATTTTTTAAAGCTATATGTAAAGATCATATACATATATATGAATCATATAAACAGTTGGAATAACCTTTTTAGCATCTAAGTTGAGACACAACACGTTTATAATATGTAGAAGTAGGAGTAAGTATGTCAAAAGGGGCCCCGTTGAGACAAAAAGCGACAATGTCACTAGAATCACGTTTCCCTAGCTCCTTTTTCCGCTACCTTTCCGTAAAGCAAACTTAATTCGTTCTACTCTACACTTTTCATCATTTTTTTCGGTAATATTTTTGTTTCATTCACCTTCACTTCACTATTATATATATATGGTAATAAAAGGTTCATATGTACGAACAAAAAAGCGTCTGAAAACCATACGTCCTTATTGTTTCTTCCCTATTCTGATATGCGAATAAAAAAAGTCATGAAAATCAGAAAAACATATCCGATCAATATATTTTCTGACCATCTCCGATCACCACCTTCAGATTAGGGGCCACGTCCGTCCCCAAATTAAACTAAATGCATTGCCTTAGATCAAAGGGATTCACCATTAGGGCTTTAGAAATTTATTTATAATCGCAAGTTATATGAATACAACAACATAATCCAATCCTTACATAAATGGTAGGGGTGGGCATGGGACCGGTCTCGTCCCGTACCGGTCCCAGTACTGATGGTACTGGTCCTAAAAAACGCAAAAGGGTGGTACCTGTCCCGGTCCCGAATAAGGCGGGCGGGATCGGAGGACCGGGAAATCCCGTAGTTCGCGGGATTTTTTCCCGTCCCCAATCCCGAAAACCATCAAAAATCAATACTGGTCCCGATCCCACTTGGGACTCGATACCACTTCTTGATACCAGGATCGGGACAGTACCGAGAGGGGACTCGAGACTTGGGATTTTTGGCTCTCGAGATTTGCGATTTTCGACTCATCTCTAATAAGCGGGGTATGATGGAGGTGAAATGGAGAGTATTGCCTATACCCAAAAATATGGATACTGTTTTCTCCGGTTAAACATGGAAAAAAAATTAATCTAATTTTAGCACGTTATATGAATTGCAATACTATTTTATTACATCTAACAATAAACTAAAACAAGATAGACATATTATTTACGTAACACTTGGCACAAGCCTTACGCGACACGTGTCCCGTCTAATCTGTTAGATATTATCTCCTTAAATTTTGTTATTTTATATTTAACTATTTCTTTATTTATATTTATAATTAACAATAATATAATATATATTTACGGCACATCTTAGATTTCCTTATGTATGTTTAAATTTTCTTAAATATAATAGGTTTTAAAGTTTTTCACCGATAGTAAACCCCCGAGTCAATCTAAAATTCATATTGTAATCAAACAATGACTTACCATATGTATTTACACGTACTTCCCAATATAGCTCAGTGGTTGAGCACCAGCTTTACATGCTGAAGGTCTCGAGTTCGAGACATGGGAAGGACATTTGAAGGATTTTTACAATAAAGTCCTCCAGTGAAGCAGATTTAAGTGGGGGCAGAGTTTTATCCCAATTAAATGTCGTGCCTTCGGACGGTTTAGTTTGGAGTTTCTCCTCCTACTAGGTATTGAGGGTGAGGGGGCTCTCTAGCACGGACACGGTTAAGACAACGTAAGCTAGATCCCCTGTTGCGAGCAAATGATTCACACCTTTCAAAAAATATGTATTTGCCCGTTTCTTCAGTTTTAATGTTTAATTCCAACATTACATGACCATAAAAATTTAAACATCTTTTTCATATTATGTGATTACAGTTATTAAGCAACTTAATTATTTTCAACATATGAATTTTGCTTACTATATGTTTTACATAGTTTGTTATAATTATTATTTCGTTAATATATATAGAAATCATTACAATTTATATAATATTATGTTTTAGATAATAAGTCTAATAAAATTAAAATCTATGACCTAATTGAGTAATTACGTTATCTAATAATTTTTATTAGTTAGTATAATATTTTATTATTATTTATCATGCTAAATCTATCTTATTATTACAATATTAAAATGGATGCGAAACATGTCCAGATTTTATTTTCTTAAAAGAACACCAATCATACGATATATATAATCATAATCAATTCATACATAATACGGGTATTAAGTCTAGTATATATATATACTTAATCAATCTAATTTTGTCTCAATTCTTTTGAAAGCGAATATTGACAAACCATGCATGTTAACCGACAAAAATCATTTTCATTTTAAAGCCTTGTGCGCTTTGCTAGCTGTACTTAACCATACCCGATATCTATTTATTTTTTTGTGTTTTCCTTATTCTATTTGAATAATTGAATCTAAACTCAATTAATATTAATATTAAAGTTGATAGTTATTTACATCAATTCCAACCACAGTATTAAAGTACTAGAAACATCCCTAATTAATCGCGTTTGGTGGTATGATTTTTTTTTGAAATGCAATTAGGATCACTTACGGCACCACCTTTTGCAATCAGTGGCAGCCACGCGATCATCCCCAAATACCTTTCAGGAGGAAACCCAAATAATTGGGAAAAAACCCCTGTTTGCAAGACTCGAACCCGTGATGTATACACATCCAGAGGCTCTATCCCACTTCCTGATGACCATTGAGCTAAAGATCTATACCATGCGTTTGGTGGTATGATAATAAACAATGATACAAATGACACAATTCGATTTATTGAAAAATGTAAAAGTAACAAAAGATGCGAGGTAAAAAGAACGTGTTAGGCCTCAAGAGTCATGACATCCAAAAATTCAACCCTCCCAAATTCCACCAATCACATCTCTCCAACTCATTTTACTCCTCCAACCCTCCCAACTTATTTCTTAGGCATTAATCACTTTTTCAACTCACCCAAATTTTTTTATTTTCTTTTTCATTTAATTTAATCAAACATTTATAATAAAAACTTAAACATTTCATTAAAATAAACTAAACATTACATAAACATAATTTCAAAAAGTACATAAACATAATTAAAAAAACTACATAAACAACATATTTAGAAATTAAAATACTACATCATAATAAAGACACCTAAATCAATGTCTCGATCGGTGGTGGCTGCGCCGCTGGGTCATCAAGGTATGCTAAGTCCATACCCGATATATGCGCTGTCAGATCATACCGGAGGCGATGATGGACTTCTTCGTCATGTAACTCCCGCAACATATTCCGGTTATAAACTATATGGGTAGGTGGATCCATAATACGAACTGGTGATATTGCCCTCCCGTCGTCTTTTATGATCATGTTGTGCAATATAGTACATGTGGCGACGATTTTCCCAATCTTCTCCTTTGTCGTGAACCGGAGGGGACGCTCCAAAATCTTTCATTTCCCCTTGAGAACACCAAAAGCCTGCTCAACATCCTTTCTTGCCGCCTCTTGGAGTCTTTTGAACTTCTTTCCGTCCTCTTCGACTGGATGCGGATATGCCTTAACAAACGTAGCCCACCTAGGATAGATTCCATCGGTAAGGTAATACCCACGCTTGTAATGTCGTCCATTTACGCTAAATGAACTGTCTGGTGCGGATCCATTACGCTCGGAATAAAACAATGGCGACTGATTCAAAACGTTGACATCGTTGTTCGATCCAGCAGGACCAAAAAACGAATGCCATATCTACATGTCGTGAGAAGCAACACATTCAATCATAATAGTCAGCACCTTATGATCACCCCTCGTATATTGCCCTTTTAAGTATTTAGGACACTTAGCCCATTCGATGTGTGTACAATCAAGACTACCAAGCATTCCTGGAATGTGGTGTCTTTCTTCATGCGCTTGTGTGATGAGAGCAACGTCGTGAGATGTCGGTTTACGTAAGAACTCTGGTTTGTATAAAGCAATGACCGTATCACAAAAATACTCGAGGCTCTCACGTGATGTTCTTTCCGCCATGCATAAATACTCATCATACGCGTCTGGAGGTTCACCCGTCGCCAATTGTTTGATCGCCGATGTGCATTTCTGTAGAGCCGTGAAGCTTTTTTTCCCCCGACCGTCGTATGCTTCTTGAAAGTACTCAAACCTAGCTTCGATATCACCAACAATCTTCAAAAACAACCTTTGGCTCATGCGAAAAAGATGACGGAAAAATGGCTCGTCGAACTTTGAGTCTTCAACAAAATAGTCACACATTAGTGTTTCGTGAGCTTCGACCGATTTCGATCGATGTACCTACGGGTGTCGGCAGAGCTTCCGGTGTCTTCAAACGCGTCTAAAACCGTTTGGAAAAACTGAAAAGTGCTCCCCGTTGATGAGTCGGAAAGAGAAGGCGCTACACAATATGAAGACGAGGATGAAGATGAATCCATTTTGTGATAAAATGAGGTGTTTGGGGTGAAGGTTTTGTGTGAAAAGTGTGTGTAAAATGTATATTTAGTTGTTTGTGGTTGTGGGTTTGAAAGAAATGGGTTTAAATAAGGAAAAAGGTTTTTTTTATATATCCGTTGCTATTAAATCGGTTGGGCCCCACATCTTTTGACCGTTGAACGGTCGACTTCCATCAACCCTCCCCCTTACCCAAATACCCGCTGATATGTCGTATTTTATACCCATTTCCCACAACGTATTTAGTTGATTTTGCATGGGTTATGAGTCGTTTTTGTATACATTTGGTGCGTTTATGGTATTTGTTAGTGTTTCAGGGTACTGACAGGTATTTAAGCGCAAATCTGGAGAAAACAACATTGTTGAGGAGAATCAAGTGCTAACGGAAGATTTCGGAAGCATTTGGATGAAGATTGCAGGAAGTCAACTAAAGTCAATGCAGAAAAAGGCCAGTTGCACCGCAACTCTCATTGCGCCGCAACCCAATTCCAGAAGAATAAGTTGCGCCGCAACGCCTTCCAGTTGCGCCGCAACTCCCCTCCTTCCAGGCCAGCCACGAGTCAACATAAGTCAATGGTCAACGCAAGTCAACGGTGAATTGCGCCGCAGCTGTTCATTGCGCCGCAACTCAAAAGCAGAGAGATAAGTTGCGCCGCAACTCAATCCGTTGCGCTGCAATGGGTTCTAGTTCAAGCCAGCCTCGGTCAATGAAAGTCAAAGTCAAAGGGTAAAGTCAACTGGAGTTGCGCTGCAACTGGGCGCGAATCTGGCAGCCTTTGGGGATCGATATAAATAGCTTGAAAAATATGCAAAAAACTCTTCTCTTTTAGCAGCCGTGGGAGAACCCTAAATTGGAGATATTTTCATATCTTAATCAATTTCTAGGTTTTCAAACACGATTTGATCATTTTCGTTCGTAGCTTTCAATTATTATCATTAGGTAACAATGAATTCTTCTTATTTCAATTGTTATTCTTCTTTTAATATGAGTGACTAATCACTTCATCATCCATCTTGATGGAGTGAGACATTATGTAAAGATTGCACAATTTTATTAATTCAATGTTGATTTCATTTAACGTTATATCGAGATCTTAGCGTATTTCTTTCTTATTATTTATCTTGAATCGATTGGTGATTTATATGTGTCTTTAATGGTACTTATTGATTACGTATATTTCATTTTGATTGTTTGGGTACAAACGATTGGATCTATGACGGGTACGGTAGATAATTATTCATGATAATAGGGAGAAATGTGTTAACGGTTGGGTACAATCGATAGGTATAATTGTTATCTAAATAACCAAACCAATTGTTTGATTAAGGAAGTTATAAAAGATGTCTTGGGGTACCGGTCTTTGTAACGAAACTAGTTAAAGCAAGAGAGTCAAATGATGTCTTCAATTTGACGGGTACGAGGTTGGTGCTTTGTTTGAGTCTCGGTTATTTAATCAACTAATTTGGGTTTGAACTTCATTTATGTGCAATCTGAACATGTGTTGAGCGAAGTCAAGATGGATGACTTTTAAATTATAGTTTTAAACAAAATTCTCTTTCGATTAATCCTTTGGTTTTTACTAATTATTTACTGACTTTTGCAACGTGACAATTCGGTCACAAAACCCCCTTTTAATTTGAATTACTTAGTGTCTACAATTACTTAGATTTAGTCACTGAGTTCGATCCTGGACTTACCTTTTAGCTATACTATATACGAACGGGTCCACTGTCCGAGAGTGTGTAGTAGTCAGTTCTAGGGTATTTCTTGTTTTAAATTTTTAAACTCGATTTTACACATCACCCGCGCATGGCTTGAAGCCCGTCCAACCCCAGCCCGCTTGGAGCCCGCATCACCGGCAGCGGTGTGTTTCAGCGGGTTGGGCCAACCCTTTGGAAGCCCGTGCTCCACTCCGTGAGCTCTTAGCGGGATAATGGAATATCATAATTATAAAAATGGAATTTTTGTTTTGTATCTAATAAACTAATTATACATTTTCTTTAATTAACTGATTTTGCAATTTTCTATATATAAATCATGTAAATTGATACACATATATTTACACATTATTATGTTACTAGACGGATGCCCGCGCGATGCGGCGGCGATAGTGGTAGCGACGAAGGTGTGGCGACGGCGGCAGTGGTGGCGGAAATGTGCGGCGGTGGCGGTGGTGGTGGCGTGGTGGAATGTAAATTAATTGATGTAAGAGGGGTTAATATGGTTATTTAAGGGTTGAAGGATCTATGTTGTAATTTATTTCATTAAGGGTATTATAGGTAGATAGGTGAAGATGTTTAAATTAGTGAATAAAGAAGTGAGGTAATATGGTCATTTCAAAGTCTTAATTACTTAAAGGGGGATGAGATAGTTTGTTTTATAGAGTAGTATAGATATTTAGCATGGAACTTCTTAATTAATTAACAGTAATAAATATCAAATAATCAATAATGAAAAATTAACAAATAATAATATAACCAAAAAAATGTTATCGAAATCCAAAAGTCTCATGAAACGACGACGTCACATACTCCTTAACTTCCCTTGCAATAACCCCTCTCATAACATCCCAAAACCCTTCCACATTCTCCATCCTCTTTTCCGGCAACCCATATCCACCCATACCTGGTGGCGCCAACGTAAGAACCGTCATCGGGTCATCCACATCCGCCACAACATCATCATTCTCAGTTTTCACCATTCCATATGATATATTACAAGCATTATTATTATTATTATTATTATCAAAGCTTGTAGTAATTGTAGTACTAGTGTCAATTCGACGTTTTTTTAACGTCGAATTCCAATGATTCTTGACCGCATTATCGGTCCGTCCAGGAAGTAATCTAGCAATAGTGGCCCATTTATTACCATGTTGTAAATGGGCCGCTAATATGGTATTATCTTCTTCTAAAGAAAACGGCCTATGTTGTACATTTGGGCTAAGTTGATTGCACCATCTTAGTCTACATGATTTACCTGACCTACCCTTAATGTATTTGCTAATAAGTGACCAATTTCGGGCACCATATGAGTCAACTAATCGGGTTAGGATTCTATCCTCCTCAGTGCTCCATGGACCCTTGAGGATTTTATCGGGTTTGTTATGAGGAACGTGTTTTCGACCCGAAAGTGATGAGTCTGACGATTCTGATGAAGAAGAGGAAGTAGAAGAGCACATGTTATTAAGTGCTTCCATAAAAGGCTTGTGTTGCTTTAAATGGAAGGCTACCAAGAACTGTATAGATATGAACCGTTTATTATTGAGTAGCGTGGAGGTTTGGATATTTTCTTGAAGTGAATTTGAGTGTGAGTGTGTGTGGGGGGATTATATATAGAGAGAGTTTGAAAACAATGGTTCATGCACATATGAAAAAGGAAGGGGGGCAATGGGGTATGTTCTTGGAAATTGGCTTTTGTAAAGTTGGTTCAAGTTCTTTTAACTAATTTAATGATTAGTTAGATAGTTTGTGATTATATCTAGATAATATATGATATAAAAGGTAATTATTAGCTATTTAACTTGTATCATTTTCATTACTAATTAATATTGCATGCATTTTCATGTCACTACAAGAATTTGGTCCTTTGCAATGTGACCTTGGGCAAGGACACAAAATGTGTCGTGAAAACCCGCTTCTACTCCTTAAACAGTCTCAAGCAGCTTTAACGTATGCATACAATTTAACCAAAGCGTAAGATCTGTAGAGTCTGTGTAGCCTCCGAATCCGCAATTCATTCTTGAATTGAGTAAGGGCTCGACCTTAAACGACTAAAAAGATTTGTTTTTAACTCTGAAAGTTCATTTTCATATTTGCCAGAGAATTTCTCATTTTTTTTAGATTTAAATGTTTGATATATGGGAAAAAGATTATCAACCGGTGACGACTATGTCATTTAGGAGATGAAGTTTAGGAGACCAGGCTCCGACTATATGGGGCATAGGCGACGAGTCATCCTTGAAGGCAAAGAAATCTTGTAGTGTGTATGCGTATGTTACCCTAAAATTGATTACTCCGTATAATTTAGAAACATGGTATATGCAGTGGCGGCTTAAGGGTTTTGGAGGCCTTAAACGAGATCAATTTTGGGGGCTTAGTTCATTATCATATATATTAAAATGAAAATAATGAAAAAAACCAAAAAAAAAGTAGCTTGATGTGTAAAATCGAGTTTAAAATTTAAAACAAGAAATACCCTAAAACTGACTACTACACACTCTCGGGCAGTGGACCCGTTCGTATATAGTATAGCTAAAAGGTAAGTCCAGGATCGAACACAGGGACTAAAACTAAGTAATTGTAGACATTAAGTAATTCAAGTAAAAGGGGGGTTTTGTGACCGAATTGTCACGTTGCAAAAGTCAGTAAAAAATTATTAGTAATCCCAAAGGATTAATCGCAAAGAGAAATTGTTTTAAACAATAAATTAAAAGTCATTCATCTTGACTTCGCTCAACACATGTTCAGATTGCACATAAATGAAGTTCAAACCCAAATTAGTTGATTAAATAACCGAGACTCAAACAAAGCACCAACCCCGTACCCGTCAAGTTGAAGACATCATTTGACTCTCTTGCTTTAACTAGTTTCGTTACAAAGACCGGTACCCCAAGACATCTTTTATAACTTCCTTAATCAAACAATTGGTTTGGTTATTTAGATAACATATATACCTATCTATTGTACCCAACCGTTAACACATTTCTCCCTATTATCATGAATGATTATCTACCGTACCCGTCATAGATCCAATCGTTTGTACCCAAACAATACAAATGAAATATACGTAATCAATAACTACCATTAAAGACACATATAAATCACCAATCGATTCAAGATAAATAATAAGAAAGAAATACGCTAAGATCTCTATATAACGTTAAATGAAATCAACATTGAATTAATAAAATTGTGCAATCTTTACATAATGTCTCACTCCATCAAGATGGATGATGAAGTGATTAGCCACTCATATTAAAAGAAGAATAACAATTGAAATAAGAAGAATTCATTGTTACCTAATGATAATAATTGAAAGCTACGAACGAAAATGATCAAATCGTGTTTGAAAACCTAGAAATTGATTAAGATCTGAAAATATCTCCAATTTAGGGTTCTCCCACGACTGCCAAAAGAAAAACAAGAGTTTTTGCATATTTTTCAAGCTATTTATATCGATCCCCAAAGGCTGCCAGATTCGCGCCCAGTTGCGGCGCAACTTAGTGTTGCGGCGCAACCTCTTGACTTTATAGTTGCGGCGCAACTATGCAGTTGCGGCGCAACTGGATCCTGAACTAGAACCCATTGCGGCGCAACGGATTGAGTTGCGGCGCAACTTATCTCTCTGCTTTTTAGTTGCGGCGCAATAAACAGTTGCGGCGCAATTCACCGTTGACTTTGCGGCGCAACTTATCTCTCTGCTAGTTGCGGCGCAACTTATCTCTTGCTTGTTGCGGCGCAACTAGGGTTGCGGCGCAACTGGCCCTTTTCTGCATTGACTTTAGTTGACTTTCTGCAATCTTCATCCAAATGCTTCCGAAATCTTCCGTTAGCACTTGATTCTCCTCAACAATGTCGTTTTCTCCAGATTTGCGCTTAAATACCTGTCAGTAACCTGAAACACTAACAAATACCATAAACGCACCAAATGTATACAAAAACGACTCATAAACCATGCGAAATCAACTAAATACGTTGTGGGAAATGGGTATAAAATACGACATATCAAATCCCCCCACACTTAAGCTTTGCTTGTCCTCAAGCAATTCCAAACTTCAAAACTCAATTTACCTTGGCACAAATGGAATAACATTACCGTAATCAAAAAGAAGCTAAACCATCATTGAAAATGAAACGAGATGGTTAGGCAGTTTTAATCTTAAATGAAAACTGGAATGTTTGACAATACTTGACTGATATACAAGCCTTAATAACACGACTAAGCACAAAAGAAACGAATAAGTGATATCTCGTCTATCCTACTCCAACTAACTTACTCTTGGGGTTGAATATTTGAATTATCACTCAATGCCTAGTCGTGATGCATAATCTTTTAACCATAGGCTTGTACTAGGTTCGTTCCTTCACCATCATGATGCAAGCACCACAACGTCTATCAAAAGAGGACTTAAAGGGTTTGAATGAACTTTAAGGCTAAACAAGGTATTTAAAAGGGTATGGAAATTTGGGTAACAAATGGTGTTAACAAAGGAATAACACAACATATAACAAAGTTTTACAAAATAGTCTAATCCATTAAATCCCATGTCACTAGTTGCCAACGGTCCAAAACCCGAGAAGTTGTCCAGACAAAACCCCGAATAGACGATTAAAAACCGACACCATTGTGGTGTATGACCTTACACAACTCAATCAACCAATTCTGACCATGTTGGCTTAAACAAACGTGCCAACCCACAAATAACAACTTAAGATTATAGCATTAAAATCCTTTCATTGGTGTAATTGATGTACCAACTTACCAAAATGATTTGACCAAAATTGAAAAATACCAACTGACAGCCCAAGCTCTTTTCTTTTCTTTGTTTTTCTTTTTTTGTTTTTCAATTATTTTATTCTCTTTTTTTTTGTGAGCTACTTTTACTCTGACTAATTGGCATTCTCTTACATAACATTTGAAACAATGACAAATCATATACTCATATGCTGAAATGAACGATTCGGACTTTATCCAAACAAACATGACGAAATCAATCTATTCTCAGTAACCGAGAATATCCCAACCCGACATAAAGGACAACCCCAAACCATCCACTAGCATAGGCAACCAATGACCCACCAGGACTTCGACTATCGGTATGGCTAGAAAAGGTATATATTTAAGGGTGGATTTAATAACAAAGAACAGGCTAGTGACAACAAGTTTTCTATTGTTTCTTGCACTAAAAGTGAGTGCAAACCAATGGTTTAACACGAGATTCACTAACCAGTGTAGTTAGCTACTAAGCACATTAACACAACATGCACATAACAATGATTTACGAAACAAGGGTGAAACAAACAAAGAACAAAGGTTTTATCCTAAATTTGCCTCTTCTGATAAATAACACGGAACGATCAACCAGGACAAGTTCTAGAATCAATGCAATCACCGGCACACTCATAGCAAATGAAATAAACCAGAAATGGAAAATCAACCTCAAACTTGCACATCATAGTTCAGAGCTCTAAAAGAGACCCTTACTCCTGGATAAATCCAAAAGCCTACGAGAGGGACAAATTAACAAGGCTAACAAATCCAAAACCGTAACACCTATCATAACTAGCAATGAATCAATAATCTCACAATTGGGGTGTTTTGATGCTTTGAGCGTGCTAGTCATATTATTAATCCAGAAGGGATTGCCTAATTAATCAGTCAAAACACATTCCACATATTAAAATTTGTACCAAAGGTGTAGTCAAATTGCTTATTAAGTTCTATAATTAAATGACAAAAGCAATTAACTACAAGGACAAGCATGCAAAAGTTCAAAATTCGTCAAAAATACCCGACTTTTTCCTATTTACCACCCCCCCCCACACTTGAGTTGGACAATGTCCAATGAACTAAGGCAAACTAAGGGAAATAGGGGAAAGTAAACAAAAACAAAATCAAGAACAAGAAAAACTTGCCGGGTATGATGTATGTTCCATGCCTGAATATGATGCCAACAAAATATGTCGCTGAACTTACTGCCAGCATATGCACATGACATTCAACTTGCTATCAACATGAACACACCATTAACGAGCAACATAATCAAATAACCATGCATAAATCCTATCCCTAATTACGGAAATGGAAAGTAAAATACGATGTTCTAGCACCCTTAAGGGTGGTTACAAACCAACAAATGAAACTAAATAAAAGTACGGAAATTGAAATTGTTCAAACAAATACAATTACAAGCCATCATAACCAACCGACGGCAGCAACATCATCACATCAACAATCACTGAGGAGGGTAGGGGTAAGGGCTTGTACCAAAAATCGATCCAGCCATCTGCTCAGCCAACGTAGGTTCTGTCGAACCCGATCCTCCAGCATCCGCATCGGCCTGTGTAACTGCAAAAGATCCAAAACTCACAGGGTTATCGGGCCCCGTCCCTCCAACATCATGGGAAGGAGGCACCTCAAACTGACGCTCTGGTGGATAAAAGAATCCACCTCCAACTCTGTGCTCTGGTATGAAAATGCTAGGAGGGTTGTAGTCTGGAATCGGCTGAGGTGTATGGTACTGCTCACCCCTATACTGGGCCTCCCACATAGGCTAATACCTATGTTGATCATGCATCAAATGACCCATATCGGAACCCAACCACCTGAAATCACTGTCTACCCTCGATTCGAACTGCCCATGGGACCGCTGAAAGTTCTGCTGGGACTCCCACATGTTATTCATTAAAGTCCCCAAAGAAGTAAAATCCCATGGACCTGAATGGGCTGCAGCAGAAGAAGAAGGTCCCTCAGAAGGTGTAGTGGTGGCACGACGCTTAGGGCGTCGTGCGGGCTCTAGTGGCTGCTCAGGTGCATCAGCCATCTCAGCATCATCATCAGAATCACCATCACCAAAATCAATTAACTCCGGAATAGCATGCTTATGGGCTAAAGGCTTAATCAATTTCCACCTCTTCAAATCGTTCCAAGTAAAGGGCTTCATCGGTTTGCAGTTCAAAGCCCCTACATTATCAACACCTTCAAAATACCTCACCATCTTTGAAATGAAATGACCACAAACTAAACCTCTATCCCGAACTCCTTTAGTTCCCATATGCTTCGCCAACACATACGGGGCACATGCCTTCCTCTGTACATCTCCCTCATCGAACAACCTCAACAACCACAAATCTTCCATGTAAAGCTTATCCGGGTGATTGGTCCTATGAACAAAAGAATGGACCAACATCTTGTGGAACAATCGCAAAATAGGCGATTGGAGTGTATTTGCTCCACAAGCCGCTTTCCAAGCGCGGCCCCCAGAAACCATGTGATAGTATTCCCTGAAATCACCTGCCTCCCTAGTAAAACCGGAGGTATTCCTAACAGACCTGTCAAATAAACGCTCAAAAGTCGGATCATCCAATGTCTCTTGGTTGTACATCCCCGTGCACAACCCAAACTCAGCAATAGTGAGGGATCTATTAACACCCCCACAACGAAAGAATATCACCTGCTCAGTAAAAACATCCTTCACCTTCTCAATGTTCTCAACCGAGATGGTTGAGTAAAACTCTAAACACCATTCCCTACACACTACTTCCCGATTCCTAAATATGTCAAACCAAAGACTGAATTCCTTAGCCACGGGATTTCCATCCTCATCATTAGAACTACCCATTAACTGCATATACCTACTAATGCCCGCACGGGCATTCAACGAATCCAACATACCCAGTTCCATATACCGCGGTTCAATTATGTCCTTCTGATAGATGGTTGCTAACCTGTTTGTGTATTCAGTCTTTTTCTCTGGAGTAGCTCTCGGGAATCGTAACCATGGGTGAGTGGGGACTCCCATAACAATCGCTTCTGGCGTCAGACCACTCTCGCTTGGGGCAGCAGCCGACGAGGCTCTTCCTTTACCTCGTCCTGCCCGGCTAGAAGAAGCGGGTTCCTACATATAAAAGAAACAATTAAACATTGAAAACCCTACATATAAGCATGTATACATAAGCAAAACCCACATAGGTCTGGAAAAGGGACAGTTGCGGCGCAACTGGATGAGTTGCGGCGCAACTTATGTGTCTGTTTTGCAGTTGCGGCGCAATTGTGAGTTGCGGCGCAACGCTTGCTTTTCTGGGTTGAGGTCGAGCAGCAGCAGGTATGAACACAAAAATCCCCACAAACAAATTAACACTTGATTCTTAGGGTTTAAACTTGCAATTGACATATAAATCCGAATTAACCCTAATCCATCTTTATTAACACAACAATCCAACAAAACTTCAATTAATCTTAACAATTAAACCACCCAACCCCTCATTGTTCTTGTAAATCCCTCACAAATCCGAACTTAAGAAGCAAATTAATCATAAAATCTATTTAAATTCGAATGTATGCAAGAACATTATACACTTAACTAATTAAAAATAACAAGAGAAAGTTTAATGAGAAAGATTAAAATTGAAAATTAAAGGATTTGGTAGAAAATTGAATGTGGATCGGCTGGGAAGTTGAGAGGAAACAAAGGGCTCAATAATTGAATAGATGAATGTGTGAGAAACAATTTGACCCGATCCCCTTTTTGTTAAAAACTGTTGACCCGGTTTGACCCACGTTGCGGCGCAACCCTACCCGTTGCGGCGCAATGGGTGATTTTTGAACTCAAATTTTATTTTATTTATTTTTTTATTATTTATTTTTTTGGATTTTCGATTTTTCTGAACATGACACGTGGCAAGACACGTTGCGGCGCAACAAACATACTGCGGCGCAACCAAATTACAGAAGGATAAACTGCGGCGCAACAAGCTTCGTTGCGGCGCAATTAGAACAGCACATTGCGACGCAACCTAGCGTTGCGGCGCAACTCACCCCCCACACACTTACCTTTTGTTTCTTCCTAGAAACGACTTACCGGAAGGCACGAGAGCGGCTCCTACCTGCAATTCTTATTAAAACACATTATCAATGACAAATAAACAAAAATGAAAACAAGAAACACGAGTTTCCTCCCGCGAAGCGCTTAATTTATTTACGAGTCGTAAGCTCGACTCATGATCCTTTCTTCATTAATTACTTTCGAAAAATGGAAACTCGTCAACGACGACTCCCACATTTTCCTCTTCTTCATGATAAATCTTTAACCTGTGACCATTAACAATAAAAGTAGTTCCATCCGATTTAAACAACTCAACATAACTAGACGGATAGACATGTTTGATCACAAAAGGGCCGGTCCACCTAGAAGTCAACTTAGGTTGCTTGAACTTATACTTGGAAAGGAATAACAAGACTTTATCACCGTCTTTCAAATCCTTCTCTCTAATCCTACGATCATGCCAAACCTTAGTTCTCTCTTTGTAGAGCATGAAATTCTCATAAGCATTCAATCGCAACTCATCTAACTCATGCAATTGCAACATTCTCAATTCACTACTTTCAACTAAGTCCATATTGCAATTCCTAAGAGCCCAATAAGCTTTATGCTCTATTTCTAACGGCAAGTGACATGTTTTACCATAAAGTAACCTATAAGGTGTAGTCCCAATTGGAGTCTTAAATGCGGTTCTAAACGCCCATAAAGCATCATCCAACTTCCTAGAGCAACTTTTAGGATTATCACCTATGGTTTTCTCAAGGATTCGTTTTAAAGCCCTATTAATGTTTTCTACTTGACCACTCGTTTGAGGGTGATAAGAAGTAGAGAAACGATGATGAACACCATACCTCTTCAACACCTTCGCAAGTTGGTGATTCGCGAAATGAGTTCCACGATCACTTATTAAGGCCTTAGGGCAACCAAAACGACAAAACAATTGCTTTAAGAAATCAATTACAACCCTTGCATCATTAGTTGGCAAGGCCTTAGCCTCGGCCCATTTAGACACATAATCAACCGCCACTAAAATGTAAAGACACTTATTTGAAGGCGGAAAGGGTCCCATAAAATCAATTCCCCAAACATCAAATACCTCACAAACTTGAATGAAGTTTTGTGGCATTTCATCCTTCTTTGAGATGTTTCCTTGACGTTGACAAATTTCACACGTCTCCACTAAGGTTTGAGCTTCCTTGAAGATTGAAGGCCAATAAAATCCTGCATCAAAGACCTTCTTACCGGTTACAGATGGTCCATAATGACCACCGGTTTGTCCATAGTGGCATGCATCCAAAATCTTCCGGGTTTCTGCACCGGCCACACATCTCCTAATCAAGCCATCTGCACACATGCGAAACAAATATGGTTCTTCCCAGAAGTGCTTAATCTCAGAAAAGAACTTCTCTTTCTGTTGATAAGTCATTTCCTTAGGAAGAACACCTGCACACAAATAATTAGCAATGTCTGCAAACCAAGGATCTTCTTCCACATCCACCTGCATTAGAAACTAATCAGGAAACGAATCATTAATGTCATGCTCCTTTAACTCCTCAAGGTGAGGGTTTTCGAGCCTACTTAAGTGGTCGGCTGCCACATTTTCAGCCCCACTCTTATCTTTGATCTTAATATCAAATTCCTGTAAAAGTAAGACCCAACGAATTAAACGAGGCTTAGCATCTTGTTTCGAGAACAAGTACTTCAAAGCCGAGTGATCGGTGAACACAATGGTCTTATTCAAAACCAAATAAGGTCTAAACTTATCAAAGGCATATACCACGGCTAATAACTTCTTCTCGGTCACGGTATAGTTCTGTTGAGCCGGGTTTAAAGTCTTGCTAGCATAGGAAATAGGGCGGAAATGCTTATCCTCCCTTTGGCCTAGAACGACCCCCAAAAGCATAATCACTAGCATCACACATTAACTCAAACGGTAATGACCAATTGGGTGGAGACATAATGGGTGCATTGGTCAATCTAACTTTAAGTGAGTTAAATGCATCAAGACAATCTTTATCAAAATTGAATGGGACGTCTTTTTCTAACAACTTGGTCATTGGCCGGGTGATTTTCGAAAAATCTTTTATAAATCGACGGTAAAACCCGGCGTGACCCAAAAAGCTTCTAATTGATTTGACATTAGTGGGTGGAGGTAATTTAGCTATAACATCAATCTTTGCTTTATCTACCTCTAATCCCGCCCTTGAAACTTTGTGTCCCAAAACAATTCCTTCTTTCACCATAAAATGGCACTTTTTCCAATTCAAGACCAAGTGTGCCCTTTCACACCTTTCAAGCATTCTATCAAGACTTTCAAGACAATTTTCAAATGAACTACCGAAAACAGAAAAATCATCCATAAAAACCTCCATGGATGTTTCTATCATGTCTTGAAATATGGCAATCATACATCTTTGAAAAGTACCTGGAGCATTGCAAAGACCAAATGGCATCCTTCTATAGGCATATGTGCCAAAAGGGCAAGTAAAAGTGGTCTTCTCTTGGTCCTTGGGGTCAATGGGTATTTGGAAGTACCCGGAGAACCCATCCAAAAAGCAGAAATACTCGTTACCGGCGAGCCGTTCGAGCATTTGATCAATAAAGGGCAAGGGAAAGTGGTCTTTGCGGGTAGCATCATTCAATCTCCGATAATCAATACATACCCTCCACCCCGTGACGGTCCTAGTGGGAACTAATTCATTTTTGTCATTCAAAATTACGGTCATCCCACCCTTCTTCGGTACACAATGTACCGGACTTACCCATGGACTATCCGAGATGGGGAATATGATTCCCGCATCAAGTAACTTAATTATCTCCTTTTTAACCACATCTTTCATATTTGGATTTAACCTTCGTTGCCTTTGCACAACCGGTTTCACATTATCAACAAAGTTTATGGTATGTTTGCAAAATTCTGGACTTATACCCGGAATATCAGAAATTTTCCATGCAAAGGCCTTTTTATGGGCCTTTAGGACGGTCATAAGTCTAGATTTCTCATCCTCCGTTAATGAGGATGAGATGACAATGGGTAAAAGAGATGTACCTTCCAAATATGCATACTCAAGATGGTCCGGAAGTGGCTTGAATTCCAAGTCGGTAGGAGGGTTTTCTACCGAAGTTAGCACCCGTGTGCTATCACTAGTGGTGATCTCTTCAAAGGTCTCATCTTCTGGTGGAGTTTCATCAACACTCAATGCCATAATCTCTTGCATCATATCTCCAACCAATTCTTGCTCCTCTTCACTGTAAGCTAGCAATGCTTCACCTTCTTCCATATCCAAGAAATCCATTAGCTCTTTCTCTAAAACATCTTCTTCTTCAATCACATCTAACCTGAAACAAGTTTCATTACACGAGTAAGGATGCTTTAGTGCTCTATCAACATTAAAAACAACACGGTCATTACCGAACCCTAGGGAAATTTCCTTAGCCTTAACCCGGATGATAGCATCCGCGGTCAACAGGAAAAATCATATGCCCTACTTTAATTTGCAAATTTTCCGCTATCCCCATGGGATATTGGAAAGAACGATCCGCAAGCCTAATGCTCATGCGGGTAGGGGTCAATTCTCCTAGAGACAACTTCCTATAAACAGAATAAGGCATCAAATTGATACTAGCCCCTAGATCGGCCAATGCCTCATACAAATAAGCACCAAAAGAACAAGCAATTAGAAAACTCCCTTGATCTTCCAATTTGGGAGGTATCTGATTCTGAATGATTGCTGAACATTCGGCACTCATAACCGCAGTCTTAGCCTCTTCAAGCTTCTTCTTGTCACTTACAAGTTCCTTGAGGAACTTTGCATAATTAGGCATACCTGCAAGCAAATCAACTAAAGGAACAGTTATATTCACAGATTGAATAAGATCAACAAATTTCTTAAAATGTTCCTTGACTTTTTCTTTCCTCAACCGTTGAAGGAAATGGAATCTTTGGTTGATATGGCTTCACCGTCGGTTTCTCAGCGGGTTTGGATGGAACGGCCGGTATTGGCACGGCTTGGTTCGGTTCCATCTCAATTTCCTCATCAACCGTCTCCTCTTCTTCATTTTCCTGCACAAGTGGAGAAGAATCATTAGGTAAAGGGTTTGCAGAATCATAAGTCTTACCCGTCCTTGTAGTGATAGCATTCACTTGCTCATTTCGAGCATTTGGAGGGGTATAATTCTGTCCCGATCCTTGACTACTTTGCCCTTGGTTATTGGATTGAGGCTTTGGATTCTGTTGAGTGTTGCTCGGTAGAGTACCAGGCGGTCTATTCGAGTTTCCTAGCCTCTCGAGTCTTCCTTCCAAATCTTTGATGGTAGCTTGTTGATTCTTAGCTCCTTGATCCAACTTATGTCCGAGCCCATCCAAGCGAGTAGTCAAAGCGTCCAAAACAGAAATCACCTTCTTGGACTCTTCTGCAACTTGTTCGTTAGTTGCCTTTTGGGCACCAATGAACTCCTTCACTATGTCTCTTAATTCCGGATCCGAGCCTCTTTGATTGGTGAACCTACTAAACCTGTTACCACCATAACCAGAAGTGTTAGCATTAACAAAAGAAGAAGAAGGGTAAGAACTACCCGATGGCCGGTTTTGATAACCGGTGTTTTGGTTGAAGTTCCCTTGATTCTGAACATAGCTAACATCTTTCACGGGTTTATCTGGGCAATCCTCCGAATAATGCAAGTCTCCACAATGCTCACACCCGTCGGCCATAACCTTAACATCTCTCTCAAGGCTCTTGAATCTGGTATCTTGACTATCAAATCTCTCATTCATTTGCTTCGAGAGAGCCTTGACTTCGGTGATAAGCTTAGAATCCTCACTACTCCCCACCTTAGCCACGGTGGTCCTACTAGATCTATTATCTCGGTCCTCATCTCTTGTAGAATACTCTCTAGCCATATCCTCAAGTATCTTATATCCTTCATTTGGGGAAATGTTATTGAGACTTCCCCCAAATGCATACCCGAGCTCCCTTTTGGTTTTCCTATCCAAACCATCGTAGAAAATCTCAAAACTTTCTTCGATGCCCATACTATGTCCGGGGCAATTTCTAAGCATTTCTTTGAACCTTTTCCATGCATCAACAACATCTTCACCCGGTTCTTGAGAAAAACCTCGGATTTTGTTCTCTAATTGCCTCTGAGTTCTAATCGAATAAAACTCATCAATAAAGCCTTCTCGAAGTTCGGCCCAAGTGGTAAATGAGTTTTCGGGTAACTCCTTAAACCATGAAGATGCATCTCCAATGAGAGTCATAGGAAATAGTTCCAACTTAACGGCTTCCGCTTGCCCTGTACCATATTGATAAAGCCTACATATCTTCTCAAACCTCTCAAGATGTGCATATGGGTCATTTCTTCGAATCCCATCAAACTTATCTTCTTCTACACTCTTGAGGTGATTCCCTTTCAAAGAGAAATCCACTGAAATATTCGGAGGGCGAATAGCTGTGCCCCGGTCCGCCGGTATATTCCTTCTTCTCCCCCCGTAAGGACGGGTATTAGGATCTACCGGTTGTTCATCACCCATTCTTCTACCCCTTTGTTGTTGGTTAATATTAAGGTTGGTTCTAGGTATGACAATAGTACTCGGTTCAGGTGTTTGAATTTTCTCTTCTTCTTCTGAATCTGAATCTTCTCCACTCCCAAATACTTTACCTGCTTCTTTCAACTTATTAACCAACTGATCTTCTAAATCCTGAACGGGTGGGACACTGGTTTCGGTTTCTAAATCTATTTTGACTGGTGTGAATGGTTCCTGGCTACCTCTTGACACAAGTCGACGTCTGACTTTCCCTGGATTAGACAATGGGCTAAGCAAAGGTCGCCAGAAGCTCCTGTGTTCATCAACTAACAAGAACCTGCACACTCACCACAAACAAACCGTCAACCGCACCTGTGGTATAATTGAAATAAAATAAAATACAAACTATCTGGTAAAGCAATAACTTTCTCACAAATGAATGTGAAAAAGGATCGAACTACAAAATAAACAACTACTTAAAATTAAGTCCCCGGCAGCGGCGCCAAAAACTTGATGTGTAAAATCGAGTTTAAAATTTAAAACAAGAAATACCCTAAAACTGACTACTACACACTTTCGGGCAGTGGACCCGTTCGTATATAGTATAGCTAAAAGGTAAGTCCAGGATCGAACACAGGGACTAAAACTAAGTAATTGTAGACATTAAGTAATTCAAGTAAAAGGGGGTTTTGTGACCGAATTGTCACGTTGCAAAAGTCAGTAAAAAAAAATTAGTAATCCCAAAGGATTAATCGCAAAGAGAAATTGTTTTAAACAATAATTTAAAAGTCATCCATCTTGACTTCGCTCAACACATGTTCAGATTGCACATAAATGAAGTTCAAACCCAAATTAGTTGATTAAATAACAGAGACTCAAACAAAGCACCAACCCCGTACCCGTCAAGTTGAAGACATCATTTGACTCTCTTGCTTTAACTAGTTTCGTTACAAAGACCGGTACCCCAAGACATCTTTTATAACTTCCTTAATCAAACAATTGGTTTGGTTATTTAGATAACAATTATACCTATCGATTGTACCCAACCGTTAACACATTTCTCCCTATTATCATTGAATGATTATCTACCGTACCCGTCATAGATCCAATCGTTTGTACCCAAACAATCAAAATAAAATATACGTAATCAATAACCACCATTAAAGACACATATAAATCACCAATCAATTCAAGATAAAAAATAAGAAAGAAATACGCTAAGATCTCGATATAACGTTAAATGAAATCAACATTGAATTAATAAAATTGTGCAATCTTTACATAATGTCTTACTCCATCAAGATGGATGATGAAGTGATTAGCCACTCATATTAAAAGAAGAATAACAATTGAAATAAGAAGAATTCATTGTTACCTAATGATAATAATTGAAAGCTACGAACGAAAATTATCAAATCGTGTTTGAAAACCTAGAAATTGATTAAGATCTGAAAATATCTCCAATTTAGGGTTCTCCCACGGCTGCCAAAAAAAAAGAAGAGTTTTTGCATATTTTTCAAGCTATTTATATCGATCCCCAAAGGCTGCCAGATTCGCGCCCAGTTGCGGCGCAACTTAGTGTTGCGGCGCAACTCCAGTTGACTTTACCCTTTGACTCTGACTTTCATTTACCGAGGCTGGCTTGAACTAGAACCCATTGCGGCGCAACGGATTGAGTTGCGGCGCAACTTATCTCTCTGCTTTTTAGTTGCGGCGAAATGAACAGCTGCGGCGCAATTCACCGTTGACTTGCGTTGACCGTTGACTTATGTTGACTCGTGGCTGGCCTGGAAGGAGGGGAGTTGCGGCGCAACTGGAAGGCGTTACGACGCAACTTATTCTTCTGGAATTCGGTTGCGGCGCAACTGGCCCTTTTCTGCATTGACTTTAGTTGACTTTCTGCAATCTTCATCCAAATGCTTCCGAAATCTTCCGTTAGCACTTGATTCTCCTCAACAATGTCGTTTTCTCCAGATTTGCGCTTAAATACCTGTCAGTAACCTGAAACACTAACAAATACCATAAACGCACCAAATGTATACAAAAACGACTCATAAACCATGCGAAATCAACTAAATACGTTGTGGGAAATGGGTATAAAATACGACATATCATAGCTCGACTTTTGTTATTAAACTACTACTAATAAAAAAGATGCAGATCTTGATATAAAAACTAATAAGAGTGTTACTGCAATGCAAACTATATAATGGTACTTAGTCCAAAATCCAAACATTAAGTCTAATATACAAAATATTGAGGCCTTAGAATTTTGGGGGCCTAAAGCGATCGCTAGTTCATAGTACTGTTGAGCCACTTATGGGTATATGATACAAATATTTTTAAACTATCTAATACTAGATGAATAACATTTTATCCACAATTCCACATACATATTCAAACACTTGTTAAATGATAGAAAAGTGTATAGTAGTTTGTTGGCTAATGCATAGTTTATGTTTACAACACACGAATATATATGTGGTCCGTTGGTCGGAAGATTTTTGTTTTGTTTATTTAAAGTGTTATAAAATATGCCTACGTTGTATTGTATTCTCTCGCATTTCGTGGCTCTTTCCTTTCCACGTCAGTTGTTTGTTTCTATTATTGTTGGTAAGATATTCAAATATAATATTTGATTTTCTTAGATTTATATATGACATTGTGAAGATGGTTAAACAAAAGGAAAAGGATTCCCTCAAGTTATTTCTCCAACTTGAGTCAAGTTAGAAAAATCTTGACCCTTGAATAAAAATCAAAGGCCAAGATTCAAAGATGATTATTGAATCTTGGCCCTTGATTTTCATCTAAGGGTCAAGATTGCCCATGACTAGTCATGTTAGGGTAACTTGAGGGAATCCCCTCCTCAAACAAAATGGTACATATAAATGCCGGGTGCAAGTTAACATGGCTTCAACTTTCTATTCCGGATGCAAGTTCGAGTGATATTTTGGATTGGATAGCGGAGCTAAACGTGACAGAGAAGTTTAAGAATATTATACAGGCAATTTGTTTCACCTGGTGGTGGGTACTTTGGAGGAACCGAAATAACATGGTATTCAAAGCCAATAACTCCTCTAGTATAGATATTTATCATGATATAGTTTCTTTTACTTTTTTTTGGATTAGTAGTCGTAGTAAGAAAGAAAACCTAGTTTGGCCATTATGGCGAATATGTCCTAAGTACATGATGTAATTTTTGTTGTCTTTTGTATTTCGTTGAAAGCTCTCGTTATCAATAAAAAATTGTCGTTCTAAAAAAAAATAATGCCGGGTATGCTTAAACAAAATGGAAGGACTTTTTCGTTCAATTAACCGTTCAAGCTTTCAAATTTATAAGCTGTTTAGTTGGTTTCTGTCTTTTAGATTTGGAATTTTAGTGTTTTTTTCAATTAGTTCATGGTTTTAGATAAAGCTTATGTTTTCATTTATTTATTGGTTTGTATAATTAATTGTGTAATATATATGTTTTCATTTGTTTATTGATTTGTATAATTAATTGTGTAATTGTGTAATGTTACTACATTGTATAATTAATGTTATTGGTTTGTATAATTAATTGTGTAATTTTAGTGTAATGCACTTTGAGCATATATAACAACTATATCTGTTTTCTTTTCATAACCACTACATCAGACACTTATTATACTTGGCATTAGAATTTTGAACCAAATTTGCACGGCATAACCGCATAACCTCAAAAATAAAACATTGTTTTTATAAACTAGAGGCTTAAAAAGCAGTGAATTAGGCATGACTTTAATATGTTTGTGGACTATTTGTGCCCCCTTTACAGCTGGTTTTACTTTAATAACTTCCTCAAATAAATCGAATGTCTATGTAGTTTTTAAAGATATTCAAAATAGTTGGTTAGGACCTACCTTGAAATATCTATCTTAACATATTATTTATAGAATTATAGTCTTTTACAAACTTATCACAAAATAATTATCTGACAAATGCAAAATGCACGATATGATGCAAGAATTTTCCTCAAAGCTCCTTTTTAGTTCGCAATTAAGGAAATTGAATGTTAATTAGACTTTGTGAAACATCCATGGTTTGATATATAGAAGAGATAGCCTATTATAAACTAGAGTTAGCACTTTCTTTATTTCCTTTGGATGAGCGAACAAGTCAATATAATGCATTAAGTCATTAGCCCCCATGGACGTGGGAATCATGAAATCGAGCCATTAAGAGATCGATCGACTTCAAACACTCCCTCATAGAATCCAAAAACCACGAGCACCGACCAAAGCTAGAAATGCAGTGCAGAAGCTCTTAGCCCAATGTTGACCCCATAAATCCCATAAAAGGTATTCTTTTTAGAACGACAATATATTATAGATAATATGATTAGCATCTAACAAAGTACTAGACGCCAAATACAAATTACAATTATAATTGCTAATTGCTAACTACTAAGTAATACATTAACTACTAACCCACTGTTAAAAAAAAGTTACAATTACATAAAAGGTGCTCTTAAAAATCATAACAATGTCACTTAATATAAAATCTCGATCACAAATAAGTAAAAATTTTTTACAATATGTGGATATTGTGTGATAAGTAAAATTCATTACCATTTTTGTTTGCTTATACTTTTCAAAATATGTCATTGTAATTCGGAAATTAATAACACGTTTAAATTTAACTAAGACTATAGTGACTATATTGCTATATGGCATTTTTCATGTAGTTAACTAATAAAATGATTTTTATTCATAACTAGTTTTTAATTTTGTCTTTAATAGTTCAACTGATGAAAGAGGGGCCAATTTACAGGCTGTAAGAATCTCACCTGGACTTTAATTTGTATATCTTGGACTTTTTGACACAAGACCTGCTGCCTTATGTTCCCCACCTTAATTATTTTAAGGGCACAAGTGTCCCAAATAATACCGACTTGTTCTACCCCAAAACAAAATGTTCTTTCCGTCCAATTAAACCAATCTTTGACTTAAAGCTGCTTGGAATGTGTGTATCATATTTCATATGCTATTTGTAGATGTTAAGATGGTATGATTTTTTCAATGAATATGGGTAAAAAAAATAATATGAAATTTCGTAAAAAAAATATGACAAAAATGTCCTAATGTGCAAGTCACGTGAGAGGCCCTTGACGGATAGGCTATAATGGCATGGAGCCATGGACTGAAAAACCACTACAAGTACTCAAGGAGGATTTAGCATTTTTGTAGTTATTTTGCTAGAGGGATGAAAACTGTGATTTTCGAAGGACTACATGGACATTTTTGTACTAACAAAAATATACTAATTCCAAACAAAAATACCCATATTTCATCTTCTCCTCTCCTTATTTATGCATATACATAATTACATATACGAATTCCAAACAAAAAATCATACCATTACTAAAAAAACTACATAAACCAATAAATATATTCATGAAATCTTGTAGAAATCAAAACACACATGCAAATCTAGATCTCCATGGTGGCGGTGGTTCGAAGTTGTGGCCTGTGAATGGGACGAATATTTCGACGGTGATTGTGGTGGTGTGTCAGTAGAATAGTAACGACGATGGGGCAAGACTTGAAATGTAATCGGATGGCCCAAAAGCCAGTTTGCTATATAACATATTTGATTCTCCCTTAAATGTTATATACACATCTTTTGGAAATGTACCTTTATTTTTAGACCAACTAAGAAAAAAACAAACTTATATATTTGGATAAAGAAAAAGTAATATTCGAATAAAATGATTCATTTGTAGACAAGCAAATTAACTAATACAGTATTCGTTTTGAAGATTAAATGTTATACACACACGAAGTCCACCACAATTACATTAAGTCATTAAGCGACCCCAAAATCTATCGTAAAATATTCATTGTTTATACCGTCTGGTCCACCGGACCACCAGCCATTTTGGCCCTAGCCCACATACAAAGATTTTTATGGACCTTGTATTGCTTCTAGATCTACAATTAGAAGACAAAATGGACCACTGGATGTGTTCCCTTAATGGGCCATGGTTCTAGTTTTAACATAGCCTTGATGTAAATCATGTAATCCAGTATTAACATGTTTTCATGGGTTATATTATTTTAATTTAGTTTTGCAAATTGTTGTATCATCGTGTAACATATCAAAGTTTATTTATACCAGGCCCTTCAAATTACCAACAAAGCGTCATTAACCGCATTGACGCTCATAACATAGTGATTAGGACAATACAAGTATCGCTCATTAATACCTATGTAACCTTAAATACGTCAAGACATCGTGATCCCCGATTATGATAGGCAATGTGCATAGCGGTAATTCTAACATGTAAATTGGGAGACGGAGACCTTGGTCTAGTTATCCATGTAACGTACCGAAAATGCATGTCAACTTGGAACATCGGCACGATGCTTGTTAGTACCCGATATGGCACACACGGTCACGACAATTCCCATTATTTGATCAACAAGAATTATTGGCTACAATCTCACCACATCATCCTATTGATCGAATCATATGAGCCAAACAACACCGCATAAAAAAATTACCCTTATTCAATCATATTGCAAGAACTTCTAGGAGTTTCTTTTTTAACTAGTAATATTGTATTTTATAATAACTCATGTTTTAAATATATGTCGAATTAATAAGGAATCCTATAGTTTTCTTTCGGTTACATATGAATCAATGGGAGCTAAGAAATGCATTTCTATCTAATCTATACAGCTTATAATTAAAGCATATTATTATTATTTTAGCCTTATTCTTGATTTATTATATTAAAGTTATTGGTAAAAAGACGTACATTGATAGGAAAAAAAGTGTAAATTAAAGTCAAAACTGAAAACAAAAGTCGATTTGAGGATATCAAAAGCTGTAACTGATTGATAAGTTATTAGAGCAACTGTATTTTTAGTATACTAGCATGGTACCCGCGCGTTGCGATGGATACAATTAACACCACGTCATGATGGTTACCGTCAACAGTACTATGTGTTGTGTTTTTTGGAGAAAAAACAATAATATGTGTTTTTGTGTGTGTTTTCGTTTCTAAGTGGTGGGTTGTGTGTGTTCAAGGGCTAGGGAATAAGAAGGGTATAAGTGTAATTTCGTCATATGTAACTTTCAATATCTAGGAGAAAGAGTGCTATTTTTATAATAAAAGGGTATAGATAAAAAATATTAAGTAAATTACTATTAAAAGTCCTAATAAATACTATTGAGACGAAGGGAGTATTACTTAAATTTACTATTAGATATATGTTTTACAATATTTTAGTTTCTAAATTATTCATAATGTTAAACATAATCTATATTTGAAATAACAGATCAAAAAATACTACAACAAATATATATGGTATACAAATAAGTATTACAGAAGATAAAATGAATAACTATATGTTTTCAATTATTTTAACTTTAATTTTACTTCTTTTATTTATATTTAATTTTATCAATTTGTTTTTTTTATAAAATTTTTAAATATAAATATATAAGATTTTTTTGGTTATATATATTAATTATTTCCTTTTATCATGAGAGTCATAAATTTTATGCATATATGATACGGGTCAAAATCTAGTATAGTATATATAAGATAAGATAAGAAAGATATATGCGAATATTTTGTTGCATATGGTTTGTCACTTAAAAGCTATAAAATAAATCTGTTCACGATCCATTTCCATGAATTTGTTAGGCCACAAGAAGTTAGAAAAATAAATAATCAAAAGCACTACTTTTACAATGAACTCCAAAAAATATATCAACAACACTTTTAATTAAATTAGTTCCCAGCCAAAAAATTAGTAAGAAACTAACTTAATTTGATTTACATCATCAATATAAACACTAAAAATTATATGAAACATATATATCATCATAACTAGATCAAATATATTTGTAAAAACTTTATTAAAAATTCATTTGATCTAGCTTAATGTACTCTAACAAAGAAAATACTTAGTTCTTGACCATCTGGAGCACCTTCAGGATTAATCATATGAAAAGCTTCTGAATCCTTACTTCCCACAACTCTTTCAAACCTTGCTCTCATATAAGTCATTTCTCCATCCATCGCGGTTTCCTTTTCCGACAATCCAGGAAGAACTCCTGCACCCATGGACACGCCTCTTAACGATTGCATAACATGAAACTCGTCATCAGTCATTTGTTTTCTCCTAATGGAATAACCATATTTCCTTCCATTACAATAAACTCCCCACACAAATTCCTCTAGTACTTTTTTTTTATTTGTTTTTGTTTCACTTTCTAATGATAGTCTAACAATATCCGATGCCATTTCCTTTTGGAACGCAACCGAGCTCATTGGAAGCTCGATTACAAAGATTGGAAGACGGTGTGGATCTTCTTGGATAGCTAGACTTACTCTTCCTCTTCTATGACCAAATAAAGTTCCTGTTGTCGCGTGGTCGGTTAATAGTTGTTTTCTTGGCTTGCCTAATAATGTTACCATTTTGCAACCGGAAGTTAACATAGGAAGAAGCTTGAACATACGAAAAAGTCCACCGGCACCGCCGGTCCCACTTGTACGACTACGACGACTATTTGATCGTTTTTCTGGATTATTGGAGGTATTGTGTTGTTGTAATAAGGATGCAAAGGCTGGATTTTCTGCTTGATAAAATGGGCTAGAATGAACATATGGCATTGTGTAAGTCAAGGTTAAATGAGTACTAAATAATTGTAAGGTACAAAACAAATTATGAGAGAAAGTTGGCAATATATAGTAGAGTTGGAGATTTAAAAGTAGGTATAAAGACAGAAGAAGGATTGTTATGGATTATAACTAAGATAAATATAGATAGGGTGCCAATGCAATTATATATAAGATGCGCTCGGTTTGGTGATATGCATGGTATCATGTACTATCTGTTTTTTGACAAACGTAATTAGACTTCTACCTAATAAACTCGATATATTGTTATTGTTATTATTAATTAAAATCGACTTTTATTAACATTAGATTAAATCAAATGTACATAATACAATGATGATCAAAATCGGATGAATTATAAAAAAGATTTTCAGCAGGGGTCGTCGTTGTGAGTATCATAAATATTATAGAGCAATTAAATTTTTTTATGTACAATCATTCGATTATACTAACGTTTAATGATATGATTGCCATTTCTATGTCATCGATTGCAATTTTATTTCATTTGGACAATAGACGATAAGTGACCTAAATTCGTCTCCCGCGCATTGGTAATTTGGTATGTTAATAAAAGTTCGTTACAAACATTTTAATTAGCTATACGATTCCGGTGAGTGTATCATACGTATATATACCAAAGTAACCCCTATGATTCAGAATTCTTATATTTATCGAAGTGTTCAATGAATCTGTTAGACCAACCTAGATTTTATTGATTTACCGTATTTTAGGTTGACAATGTATGGCAGCAAAGGTTGGGTGAGAAGGTCCAAAGGTTAATGTGACGACCAAGTTTATAGTGATGATTGAAGAAAGAAATAGAAAAGAGAGAGGCTTTGAATATGATATATAGATAAGGGGGTGGCCGGTGGTTGGACCACAACTTATGTCGGGAAATTTTGTGATAAAGTATATTTTGGGGGATATATAAAGATAAATTTTTAGATGGCTATCCATCCTTCTTAATTGAATCTATAGACTCAAATTTATGAGTGAGCAAAAACCGAACCGAAAACCGAAAAAACCATGAAAACCAAAAAATCTGAACCGAAAAAACAATGGTTTTCGGTTTTGATTTTCTAAAAACTGAATGTTTTGGTTCGGTTTTGGTTTCATATGAAATACCGAACCGAACCAAAAATATATATTGTTTATATTATTTTGTATTTATATCCGTTTAATACTCATTCTTATTAATTATGTTAATATATTGCTTTTGTTAGTGTACAAAACTATATAATATATATGTTTTATGTGAAAATACACAACAAGATCGATTCGGTATAATCAATTGCATATTGAAACAACACGTGAAAGATATAAATATTTATATATAAGGTTATTTGAAATAAATATTTGAAGTTTGTTCAACTTATTTTGATGGATTTATCGTTATTGTTGTATTGTTTTTGTTAGTAATATTGTTTGGATAAGTTATTGAAGTTGTAGTATAATCGTAGGCTATAAACTTTAATCTTTTTTAGCTCAAGTTGGCTCAAACCCACAAGTGGTTAAAAACCGACTAAACCGAACCGAAAAAGATCCAAACTGAAAAAACCGAAACCCAATGGTTTTAGATTTCAAAAACCGAAATATAGCGGTTCGGTTTTAACCAAAAACCGACCCAAACCGAACCGTACTCACCCCTAGACTGAATGTCGTCTATTATGTACCGTACTATATATCTTAAAAACTTGTCTTTAGGCCCGTCCATTGGACGGGTATTCTCAAAATATATAAATCAAAGATTTTAAAAAAAATCGAAGTATGTTAAATAAAAACTAAATAAAATTTAAATAGATAAAGTAAAACTTTAAACGATGCAAATAAACTAATCCTTTGGGGAAGATCTATCATACATATCGGAATCATACTCATTATTAGAATAATCGCCATCAAACATAGTATCATCTTCTGATTCATCTGAATAGTATTATTCGCCTTCATCATTGGATTCATCGCTATGAAACATTTCATCATCAGCACCAGTATCGTCAAAATATCCTAAACCATGTGTAATTAGCAATTACCCTTAACCCCCATTACCGAAGATCAAAACCACATATCATTACCCTGATCACACATTATAAAAGATCCAAACTTTATTACTTTCACACATCAAAGTTCAAAACTTTTTAACTAATTTTATCCCTATGACCAATATCACAACTTAATCAATACAAAAACTACTTATACACGCATATGTAAAGTATAGATATACTATTTAAATATAAAATCATACAGTGTAATTGTCAGGTTTGAAGCTGTAAAAGTAATACTTATATCTAAATCAATCCCAAAGTTCAATGCCAATTTTTCACAAAACCTAACAGAGAATTAAATCAAATTTATGCTAAAACTGAATTTGAAAAGAAACACTCATGAAAATTGGACGAAAATTGTGTGGAATGCATCAAGAATAAATAAAAAGTTACAGATTAAAGAACGAAACATATGAAGATTAACTCCATATCAATATCGATTCCAGTTAACCCCTTTTTTTCAACTTCTTTTTTATTGGAAAATTCGTTACTTTTGTTTATTAATTTGTAATAATTAGTTAAATAAAAAATTGCAGTTTGAAGAAAGAAAGAAGGAAAGATGTCAGATGATGAAAGAGGTGAAGAAAAGCAGCTGGATGTTTCGATCTCCTGAAGTTGTAACCAAATACAAAGTCTTACCCCTTTTTCTTAGGTTATATATTTATCTGTGTGTCAAAAGATAGAAAAGAAGCCCAAAAACAAATATGCAGCATGTTTAGACAAAAACCCAAAAACAAATATGCAGATATAATAGAAACTTTTAAAAAATTATAAAAATACATACCAATTCATCAACAAAGACCATCTCGAATGTTTTGATTTTTTTCGGGTTGTTCCAATCCGAATACAGTCCATACATACAAATTTTTACTCATTTTTCTTAGGTTATATATTTATATGTGTGTCAAAAGATAGAAAAGAAGCCCAAAAACAAATATGCAGCATGTTTAGAAAAAACCCAAAAACAAATATGCAGATATAGTAGAAACTTTTAAAAATTATAAAAATACATACCAATTCATCAACAAAGACCATCTCGAATGTTTTGATTTTCTTCGGGTTGTTCCAATCCGATACAGTCCATACATACAAATTCTTACCCCTTTTTCTTAGGTTATATATTTATATGTGTGTCAAAAGATAGAAAAGAAGCCCAAAAACAAATATGGAGATATAGTAGAAACTTTTAGAAAATTATAAAAATACATACAATTCATCAACAAAGACCATCTGGAATGTTTTGATTTTCTTCGGGTTGTTCCAATCCGATACAGTCCATACATGCACAACACAGAGTCGTAGATGATGGTTAACATGTGTTGGCTTAAGATCTTCAAGATGAACTAACGTGGTCTTATTTTTTGTAGTTGAAGAAGAAGGCATAATGAACCTATAATAGACAACAAACTAAATTAAAAGAGATAATCATAACATAAGAATTCAATGTCAAATAATAATTATTAAACATGAACAAAATATATTTAAAAAAACCCCTTTTGTTTGTTGAGTAAGTCAATTCTTTTTTTTTGTTGAGAATTCGTTGAGGTAGTCGAAGTTTTTTTTTTTTGAGAATTCGTGAGGGTTTTTTTATATATATAATATTTTTTGGGAGAGTTTTAAGGATAAAAAGAATTGTTTTTTATTTTTTAATAGAATATAGGTCGGCCTAGGAAATTTTAATTATAAAAATAAAGAAAAATAGAGGATTAATTAGGAGGGAGAATTAGGCTCAAGGAGGGGGATTAGGGGTGCCAAGTGTACCCCCAACCTCCTCTTTTAGTTATAACTAGTCCTAATACCCGTACGATGTACGGTAGCTATATAGATTGTATTATAAAGAAATTTGAATATGTCACATACATGATTCGTGAGTATGAAATAAATTGTGGTTAAAGTAAACCAATGATTGAAGCTAAATTATAATAAACAATAATGATAAATATAAATATATTTTAGTTAGAGTTGGATTACCTTAAATTTTTACAATCATATCAAAATCGGAACTTATAAGCATAGTGGATGACGGCAAATAACCTTGTGATTTCGGATCGTAAACTCAAATTATTGAAGTATTCATGTTAATAACTTATTATAAGTAATATGAGTTGAAGAATTGAGAAAGAAAAAAAAACCAATTTTATTAATGAGAAAACGATCAATCAAATAAGGTTATAATGTGTTTTGTATCTATAAGCCAAGAGTTAGAGTTTAATTCTAAGTCTAATAAGGAAATTGAATCTATATACAATTAATTTAATAAAATAAATAAATTAAAAGGACACGTGTCGATCAAGATTACGCCACGTGTCGTTTCAAGAACATCTCAATCCTGTTTTAGTTTATTGATAGATATAGATAGATAGATTACAATAATTTGTACCATACTATCATACATAATCTTAAGAATTACAATAAGAGGGTGCCCAATGGGCTCGTCCTCTTGCTCGTTCGCCTTCCATGGACGAGTCCACACCGTTGGGTGGGACTCGTCCGTTGCTCGTCCGAAGCTGTCGTCCGCTTGTGTCGTTCCTGCAGGGACGAGAGGGAAGCGTCTGTTTTTTTTTTTAATTGCAACGGCTATAATTCAAAGGAAGGAGACAACAATTAACTTTCACCATTTGGCAAAACAAGCCCCTTAACGGCTATTTTGTTCAAAACAGGTTCAAAAAAGTGTCAATTTTAGTCCTTAACGGCTAGTTTTTCAATATGGCTATATATAGACTTCAATTGAACCACCATATCACACCACTCTTCCATATATTCAGCTATATTATACCAAAACACACTTTCGTATACACAAATCATCATGAACAACATGTTTCCTTCGAGTTTATCAACGTACACGAGACAGGATTTGTTTCCTAATGAAGACGATGATGATGAGCTTATGGGCATCATGGCCGAATGTGTTGATTTGCTTGAACAAGGTGAATCATCAAGACCATTCATACCCCGTATGCCCGTCTAGAGAGATCGATATGTGCATCATGCTCTTCGTCATGATCTTACGGAGCATATATGGCGCCTCCCGGCTTAATGCGTGTTTTCTTTATTTCAAGTATTGTAATGTTTTTTTTTATTATTTGTATTTGTATTTTTATTTTTAATGAAGTTGTGTGTTTTATTTATAATTTGTGTTAATGGACTAAAATGTATTTTATTTATAGTTTAGAGGGTTAAAAGTGTAAAGTTTGGATAAAATGGTAGAATTAAATAATTGGTGGGTCCAAGACTAGTTCTTGAGGGATGAGTGCATTGGGTATGTTTTAGGGCGATTAGTCCTTGGAGTGTTTTTTGCTGATGTGACGCTGACAGGGACTAATCCTTGAGGGATGAGTCCCTACCATTGGGTAGCCTCTAACAAGATTAAACATCAAGTTTGTCTACAGTAGCTCGTCAAAAGATTTATTTTTTTAATCTATTACCTATATGGAAAAATTATTTTAGTTATAAATAAAAAATACTTAGTTTATCGGTATTTAAATATCATGTTATAAAATAGCAAATATCTATCTATACTATATTATAAAGCAAATAGGGTTTTAAGTTTCAACTTTCAACTTTCAACAATGTACACCTACTAATGCATAATGTACAATACATCTATATACCCCAAAATACCCTTAGAAGAAATCTCAACCACTCATTTTTCTCTCTCTTATCAAATCTCAACCACTCATTTTTCTCTCTCATCCATAAATCATTTTATTCCTTTAATTCATTCAAATTCTTTTATGTAACATCCCAAACTTTTTATTTAACAGTTGACTAATGCCGTTAAGTCAACATTATGTGTGTTGTTAAGTTTATTGTAGATTTAATACTTATACGTAGTTATTGTGTGTTATGTGTGAGGTTTGAAAGCCTAAATGTTAATGTAGTATAAATGTGGGTAATATGAAGATTAATGTCTATGTAGTGACATTTAATGAAGGATTAATGTTGTATATGGTCATTAAAGTAGTTTGTGACCAATAATGAAGGATTAGGAAGCTTAGGGACTAGTTTTGACATGTGGGCAAAGTCAAAAACGGGTTAAGGGGTTTAGGGAGTGTCATTAGGTCATTAGTGGCAGATTTTCTTCCTCCTAAACAAGCCCTAACCGCCCCCTTAGTTCTTCCATTGATTTGCAAGCCGAAAAGTCCCTTTGTGTGTGATTCGGGTGTGATTTGTCAAGAGTTTTGCATCCCCATTGTGATCTCCAGGTTGTAAAGGTATAGTAATGTTGATTTCATGTCTTTTCAATTGTATGAGTCATTAGGAAGTGGATTTAAGTCATTAGAGGATCAATTAATGTCGAAATAACGTTTATTTGAATGATACCAACCATGTGTTGTTTAATAAAGGAGTTTATTGCTTTTGAATGGTTTAAAAATGAGGGATTTTGATGTACTAAGGTCTGGTATTTGATTGAAGTCGTTTTGGTATTGATTTGGGGTTCAATCGATCAATGTTGTGCAGAATCGCGACCAGTTGCGGCGCAACTAGATTGCAGAAACGATAAGTTACGGCGCAACATAACATGTTGCGGCGCAACTGGAGGATTAAGTTGCGGCGCAATTGAAATGCAGAAGGGTTTAGTTGCAGCGCAATTAAGGGTGTTGCGGCGCAACAGGGACTAAGTTTAAAATGAAGTAATTTTTGAACCGTAACGTTGTTTGACACGTAGCTTAGACCTGAAACTAAAGTGAGTCTTTAAAGTGTGTGGGGTCTAGTTTATGACCTTAATAACGTGAGAATGTAGTTGTCTAATGCTTGTTCACTAATTATAGGTAGACGAGCATAGTTACTTACATTGTAACTAGTTGATTGATATTTTGTGGACTTCATGGAGGTAAGATACACTACTTTGACACGCTGGGGGATTCAACGAAAAGCTGGTTTCAAATCATAAATACTTCCATTTGGTATCTTTATATTGCATGTGGGCATATGGGGTTACACGGGAGGTATTATGCGTTATGTAGTTGACCATGAGACCTGAAATGCAGTCCCTAATGTAGTGAAATGAAGTATTGCTTAATGTAGTGTATTGTTATGCAGTTTATGTAGTATTATGAAGTATCTCATTATGCATGAAATGTAGAAATGAAGTTGATGTGTGATATATGCATGGTTACATGGCTTGTACACCTAGCTCACTAGACTTATTAGGTTGCCATGTCACTTGCACGTTTAAGGATCCAAACGTAATGAAGTTAAAGTGTGTGAATGTCCAGGAATGTGTGTACCTAGACTATATGTGTGTGGCAGTTTAGGAATGTGTGTTACCTAAACCATATGTGTGAAACCGAGCTCGTAAATATAATGCAGGGAAAGTGTTAAGCTTAACCCGTACTTGTCCTAGCCCGGCTAAGTGTGTTAACGTAGTTGTTGCTTGGGTGGCTCCTTGCAACATGGTCATTAAAATGCAGGGCGAGTAATACGAGGGGTTTGACCAACCTCCACATACGGATTAGTCTTGGATTGGCTTGCCATTCATTAATGACGAAGTATGACTAGCCTTATGGTGAAGCATCTAGTCAGGTGTGACTTATGTTACACTTATATGCAGTTAACGAAGATACGTGTGATAATGTGTGAATATAATGAAGGATAGGCACATTTAGGGTGATTCATCCTAATTGATATGAAGTTGATATGCAGTTATGTATGAACGTGTGATGTGTGTTGTGCCTAAATAAACTTGTCTAATAATGAAGATTGTTTTAATTGGACAAATCTTCTAATAACATAGTGTTATCTTACTTAGCTAATTCGTTAGCTAACACGTGTTTCTTAAATGTGGTTGTTCCCTCAGGTTTAGCTTGAAGGACCAGATGATGCAGGATGAGTGAGAGTTGGGTAGATGCATGCAGGAGAACTTAGCTACCCATAGACGATTATTCCTTAGACATTTATTTACATTTCGTACTTGATGTCGAATTTATGTAGTATTGTTGAACGGTTGTTTTGTGTTGGGCAATCGTTGGGTTTTCATTTTAAATTATTTGATGGTATTGCATGTAACACCAACTAAACGTAGAAACCGAACAGTTTTTATCGGTTTTGACTTTTAAAGTCTTTTCTTCTGCAATTTGACACCGTTAGGTGAAAGTTTTTGAAAACGCATGTTTTTAAATGACGGGTGTTACAAGTTGGTATCAGAGCAATGGTTTAAGTGAACCAAAGTTCGACCATGACCGTAGGATTTTGGACTTAAACCGATGTAGGATAAGTTAGGCTTATGCAGGTGTGCCTAGCTTGAGATGAAGTACTATAGGACGGGTTGGGGAGTGAGTGAGAGTGTATAATTTAAGGCTTGAATATTATGTGTGATAATGTAGCTAAATGAAGTATGGCCTTGATAAATGTAGTCTCACTTTAACTCTTGCTAACCGTCGTCGTTGCCTTGTAGAGATAATGGCAAACACTAGAGCTAGTAGCCAGAGAGGAGGAGGAAATGGTGGTGGTGTTCCTCCTAATGAAAACGGGGCTGGAAATGAAGTAGAGCAAAGGCCACCCCGTGTACCAAATCGACGTCTTGGTGATCCACCAACCGTCTCTGAAGTAGATAGGGCAAATCCGGTAATTGAGCAGGTTCCTAATCAAGCAGAATTACATGAAGAGCTGAGAGATATCCGAGTTCTTTTGTTGAGAAATGAAGAAGAGTTAGCACAAATGAGGGCAGAAAGGGAGGCTAGTTTGCACCGGAATGAGCATACCGATGGAAACTACTCGAACCGCTCAAACCGTGCTGAGCCATCGAATGTAAGGTCAATGGTTGCTCCTGAGAATGTAGCTGCTGAGGTGAATGGTGTAGAAAATGTGGTAGAGCCTCGAGTTGTGGTTGCCCCTCGTGCTAACAAATTTAAATATGAGAGCTTTCAGAAATGTGGTGCCAAGGAGTTTGATGGTACCCAAAATGCAGTGGGTGCTATGGAGTGGATTGAAGATATTGAGGTAGTGTTTGCATCTTGTTACTGTCCTGATGATATGAAAGTTTTGTGTTCTAGTAGGATGTTGAAGAAGAATGCCCGTAACTGGTGGAGGGCTACTACCGTTTCCATGGCCCCTGAGGTACTTGTTGTGATGCCTTGGGGTACATTTAAGGAGAAGTTTCTAGAGGAGTACGTGGGAACTCGTGAGTTAAGATTGATTGAAAAGGAGTTTAGATCGTTGGTTGCGAAACCCGGTGCAATTTCTGAATATGCACATTCATTTATGGAGAAGTTGAAGTTTGTTGGACACTTGGTTCGAAGGCAGGAGGACCAAATTGAGGCTTATTGTGATGGTCTCCCCGCTAGTTATCGCGGATTATGTAGACAGCATGTGACTTTGTCGGCGGCTATTAAGGAGTCAAAGAGGTTGGATGATGACTTCAAAAGCGAGAAAGTTGTGGAGAAAGTTGATGACAAGAAAGCAGGGTTCAAAAGAAGGTCAAATTGGTCATCTAACAACAACAATAATAATAAGAAGTTCCGTGGGAATTCTAGCTCAAGTGGTGACAAAGATAAAAAGAAGAGTGGTTCTTGGTGTGCGTTTTGCAAGACTGTTCATGAAGGTCAATGTTTCGACAAGACAAGAAGGTGTCATAAGTGTGGGAAGTCGGGACATCTTGCAACAGAATGTAGGGACAAGACTCGTTGTTACAAGTGTCAAGAAACGGGTCATCTCATTGCCGATTGTCCACGAATGAAGAACGACGGAAAGGGGACAGCCACGACAGCAACAAAAGTAAGAGCCTTGCAGATGACTGTGGATGGTGCTAAGAACAACGACGAGGTGGTAAGTGGTACTTTCCTTGTTAATTCAAAACCTGTCTCTGTTTTATTTGATTCGAGTACAAATAGGTCGTTTGTGTCCACATTATTTGCTCCTAAGTTAGAAAGAGTCACTACACCCTTAGATTGCTCAATAGAGGTAGAAATTGTTAGAAATCCAAAAATAGTGATAAATTGTAATTAAGATTAGAAGACATTCTTGTTGTTAAGTCATAGATAGATGATTACTAAGGTTGAGGGGCTAATTGTGATAATTAGCATAGTTGTATTGTTAGACTATAAATAGCCCTCATACCTTAGAAATCATAACAAGATCATAACAAACACACACATTAATTCCAAGCTTTCAGTTATATCGATCTTTCTCTCTCAAAACACACACACACACACCAAGAACACACACTTGCAAACCGCCATTAATAGATCGAATTCAGAGCTTAAATCGTGTTATAACAAGTGGTATCAGAGCGAAACATCAATCTGATGACGATCCATAACTGAATTTGATCACAATTTCATCAAAATCAAGTTTAATCTCAAAATTCTGTTCGTAATATCTCACATACTGGTTCTTCAAAATTCACACATCAAATCTCATAAAATCACAGTTGTTTGTTCATCAATAGATTCGTGACTATTGATAACATAATCCTGTCAATTTTCAAGTTCCAATTCAATCTAAATCTCGAGATTGAATTTTGAGTTTTGGCGCGTAATTTCAGGGATTTGAATCTGTTGTGTTTTGTGTTGAATTTTGTTCATAATCGTATTGCGGACGTGAATTGAAACAGTTTGGAAGTGATTTCGTGATCTAACTCCCAGAAATTCTTAAGAAATCGAAGTTTTAAAAACTTGTCAATGGAGTTTTTCTGGAAATGTGTTCTGAAGAAGAAGATAACCAAGACGATCTGTCTAAGATCGTTTTAGTTCAGTGCATTGTGACTTGTTAAGACGATCCTAACAAGATCGTTTTAGTTCAGTAAGTTGTGGCTTGTTAAGACGATCCTAACAAGATCGTTTTAGCTAAGAGTGTGTTGTGGAAGTGTTGATTCTGGCTAATTAATCCAAAAGGATTGGTTTGGTCGTTTCATACACTTGAAAGTTTTTGAGAAAGACAACAAGACGATCTTCATACCAAGATCGTCTCATTGTTTCCCAGAACGATTTTCAAACCAAGATCGTTTCACCTAAGACGATCTTCATCTAAACCGTTTCATTTTCATACTTAGCCAAAATTTCACCAAAAATTTTCAAGACGATCTTCAATCAAGATCGTCCCAGTTCTTCAAGACCGTTTCAACCTTCATACTTAACCAAATTTTTCTTCAAGAGTTCCAAGACTTCGGTAGTGTTAACCGTGATTTATATTCTTTGAAGCAATCTAGTGGTTGCAAAGCCACAGACCGAACTATGTTAGAGACTTGTTTTATGCATATCTCAATGATACATAGGAAATCCGAAAAATGTTATACATTTCTATCGGTCATTTCATTAATCCTTTTGATTTTTGAACATGCAAACGGATCATTCTTATCCGGTTTCATTTCTCTTCACACAAACACAGAAACCACCAACACCATGATATAATGTTTGTCCCAACAACTATCAATCTTACATTTTAGTAACTCATAGGATTTCTTGGGTTGGACTACTAGTTTGGGTTGATGTTTAGATGGTTGACATTTCTCCATGTCTTCTTATTCCTTGTGACACTAAATCAATCGCATTTGTGCATAATGACATTTATTCCCAATTTTGTCATTATGAGGGGGAGAAAATATTATGATTGATTCATAGTCTTTGTCAACTGAGCTTTTGCTTCGAAAATGAATTTGGTATTGTATTCAAATGATACCATCTTTCTATCCTTTTCAAGGCATAGTTAGTGATAGAAATGGAATGAGAGTCTATGTTGAGAAATTTTTTATTTGGGTGTTTTCAAATGGGAAAAGGTTTATCAAAGTTTGTGTATAGGGATAAGTCAATAGTTTCAGATTTTCTCTAAGACTTTAGTTGATTAAGATTTTGATTTCAAAAAGGGGGAATCTAAATTGACTTTTGAGATAAGAATGAAACCGAAGATGAAAAGATTTTCACTCAAGACAATTCAACAATTCAAAGATGCTCCAAAAGATGTATACTCATGGATTGAGGGGGAGCATGATTAATTCATAAGAATTTCATCTTAAACTTCATTCAATTGCTAACTCTCCAAAGTGTTCGAGTTGATGTGACAAAGATCAAAGCTTCAAAAAGGTTGAAAGATTTGTGAGAAGATTCAAGTCAAAGGAAGTAAAGCTTCAAACGAGTCTTCATCAAACACACTTCATTCAAGATCTTCAATTCATACAAGAACATTTTATCAAGAAACTCCAATGCATAAATCAAGGGGGAGAGTCAATATTCATGAAACTTCATTACAAGAAGATGAGATTCGTTCAAGAATTAAAACTGAAGAATCGAAAAGTTGAACTTCACTCAAGAATCGAAGATTGAAGAATCAAAACCAAGATTCATCTCTTCTGCATTTCAAAAGACAACTCTGATTCATGATTCATCAATTCTCGAAGATTCAAGCCAAACATGCTTTCATCATTCTCTGTTCAAAAAGAACATTGAGAATCTTCATATGATTTAACTTCAAGAAGTCCAAGATCAAGACTGAATCAAGTTCTCCAAAGACAAAAGAAAAAGCTTTGAAGACTTGTTTCAACATCCCAAATTGTCTTCACCACCGGGCTCATCAATTTCATCCCTTCAAGACAAGATAACACGTACTTCATTCATTACAATAAATCACTAAGGGGGAGAATGTTAGAAATCCAAAAATAGTGATAAATTGTAATTAAGATTAGAAGACATTCTTGTTGTTAAGTCATAGATAGATGATTACTAAGGTTGAGGGGCTAATTGTGATAATTAGCATAGTTGTATTGTTAGACTATAAATAGCCCTCATACCTTAGAAATCATAACAAGATCATAACAAACACTTCATTTTTCACACACATTAATTCCAAGCTTTCAGTTATATCGATCTATTCTCTCTCAAAACACACACACACACACCAAGAACACACACTTGCAAACCGCCATTAATAGATCGAATTCAGAGCTTAAATCGTGTTATAACAGAAATTGCTAATGGTACGATTAGTGATATACGCGTGGGTTATGAAGATTGTGATATTGAGATTGAAGGTCGTCCTTTTCCGGTCCAACTATTGCCCACTACCTTAGCCGGTTTCGATGTAGTGATTGGTATGGATTGGTTGTCTAGAAATGAAGCTAATATTTTGTGTTCCCAAAAGATTATTCGGATTCCTATACCCGATGTGGTAACGGTTTATGGAGATAAGAAGAGAGGGGGGATAAAGATCATTAGTATGATGAAGGCTATTAAATGTATAAGGAAGAATAAGAGCCATTTCTTGGCCTATGTTATTGATGCAAGAAAGGAGAAGCCTTCTATTGCCAGTGTTGATGTAGTATCCGACTTTCCCGATGTATTTACCGATGATCTTCCCGGTATTCCTCCCGACCGTGAAGTTACTTTTCAGATTGATCTTGTACCCGGTGCTACACCTGTTGCAAAGGCACCATACCGATTAGCTCCTACAGAAATGAAAGAGCTAATGTCTCAACTTCAGGAATTACTTGACAAAGGGTTCATACAACCTAGTTCCTCGCCTTGGGGAGCTCCGGTTCTTTTTGTTAAAAAGAAGGATGGTTCTATGCGCATGTGCATAGACTACCGTGAGCTGAATAAGCGAACGGTTAAGAATAAGTATCATCTTCCGCGAATTGATGATCTCTTTGATCAACTACATGGTGCTTCATACTTTTCAAAGATAGATTTGCGATCCGGCTATCATCAATTGAAGGTTAAGAAGGAGGATGTAGCAAAGACAGCTTTCAGGACTAGATATGGGCATTATGAGTTCTTGGTCATGCCATTTGGGTTGACTAATGCTCCAGCCGCTTTTATGGACTTAATGAATCGGGTCTGCCGTCCCTTTCTAGATCATTTTGTTATTGTGTTTATTGACGATATTTTGATCTATTCTAAGTCAGAAGATGAGCACCGTGAGCACTTGAAGGCAGTTTTGGAAGTGTTGAGGGAGAAGAAGTTGTATGCTAAGTTCTCTAAATGTGAGTTTTGGCTTCGAGAAGTGCAGTTTCTTGGTCATGTCATTTCATCAGAAGGTATTAAAGTAGATCCTTCAAAGATTGAAGCTGTTTCAAAGTCGGAGCAGCCAAAGACTCCTACTGAGATTAAAAGTTTTCTTGGTTTGGCTGGATATTATAGAAGATTCATGCAGGATTTCTCCCGAATAGCCAAGCCTATGGCTGAACTAACGAAGAAAGAAGTAAAGTTTGAGTGGACCCATAAGCAGGAGAATGCATTCCAAACATTGAAAAAGAAGTTGTGTGAAGCTCCTATACTTGCCTTGCCTGAAGGTACCGATGATTTGGTTGTGTATAGTGATGCATCTATTACGGGTTTGGGTTGTGTCCTGATGCAGAGGGACAAGGTGATCGCCTATCCTTCACGCCAGTTGAAGCCACATGAGAAGAATTACCCTACCCATGATCTGGAGTTGGCAGCAGTTGTATTTGCATTGAAATTGTGGAGACATTACCTTTATGGTACAAAATGCACTTTGTTTACCGATCATAAAAGTTTGCAGTATGTCTTTAATCAAAAGGAGATGAACGTGAGACAAAGGAGGTGGATGAAATTACTTAAGGATTATGATTGTGAAATCAAATACCATCCGGGTAAAGCCAATGTAGTGGCGGATGCACTAAGTAGGAAAGTGCAAAGTTCTTCTTGTAAGTTGATGAGCATGCAAGTTCAAGCCAAGTCGGGGCTACTTGATCGAATTAAAGAAGCACAAGCGAGGGCATTAATGAAGGATAACATTGACAAAGAAAGCATTGGAAAGAAGAAACGTCTTGTGATGGAGACTAACAGCCGTGGGTTCAAAACATACAAGGGTCGAATTTGGGTGCCATTGCTTGGTGGTAACCGAGAATTGATCCTTGAGGAAGCCCATAGGAGTAGATATTCGGTACATCCCGGTGTCACCAAAATGTATGCAGATTTGAAGCCGATTTATTGGTGGCCGGATATTAAAGGAGAAGTAGCTCATTTTGTAGCAAAGTGTTTGACGTGTGCACGTGTGAAGACGGACCATCAAAAGCCGTATGGATTGTTGCACCAATTAGACATTCCCGAGTGGAAATGGGATCATATTACCATGGACTTTGTAACGAAGCTACCTAAAACGCCGAAAGGGAATGATATGATATGGGTGATTGTAGATCAATTGACGAAGAGTTCTCATTTCCTAGCTACCCGACAAGATGTGCCTTTAACGAAGATGGCAAAGATTTACATTGATGAAGTAGTGTCGAAGCATGGAGTTCCTTTGTCTATTGTTTTGGATCGAGACTCTAGATTTGTGTCAAATTTTTGGAAGGGTCTTCAACGGGAATTGGGTAGTAGGATAAATTTGAGTACCGCCTATCATCCTCAAACCGATGGGCAAAGTGAGAGAACTATTCAAACATTGGAGGATATGTTGAGGATGTGTGTACTAGAGTATGGTGGAGCATGGGATGATCATTTGAGGTTGATTGAGTTTGCTTACAACAATAGTTACCATGCTAGTATTGGTATGCCACCATTTGAAATGTTGTATGGAAGGAAATGTAGGACTCCAAGTTGTTGGATGGAGCCCGGTGAAAAACAGTTGACCGGTACCGAAATTATTGAAGTCACCGCTGAGAAGGTTAATGTAGCTAAAGAAGCTTTACGTGTGGCTAGAGAAAGGCAGAAAACTTATGCAGATAAGAAAAGGAGACCAATGGAGTTTAGTGTAGGTGACTTAGTGATGCTGAAAGTGTCACCATGGAAAGGAGTTATCCGGTTTGGAAAGAAGGGCAAGTTGAGTCCCAGATTTATAGGACCTTTCAAAGTGTTTAAACGCATAAAAGATCTAGCTTATCAGTTGGAATTGCCTCCAGAATTGGAAGGAACTCACAACACTTTCCATGTATCCTACCTACGGAAGTGTCTAGCTGAGGAGTCAAGTGTGATTCCAATTCAAGACGTGAGCATTGACCTAATGAAGAGAATGGTTGATGAGCCGGTGGCGATACTTGGAAGAAAGCAAAAGAAGTTACGCAGAAAGGTGATAGATCTTGTCTTGATAAAGTGGAGGCATAATCATGGAGAAAGCTTGACTTGGGAAACTGAAGCAGTAATGAAGGAGAAATATCCCGAGTTGTTCCTTAATGATGAGATTCCGGGGACGGAATCCTCTTAAGGGGGAGGTAATTGTAACATCCCAAACTTTTTATTTAACAGTTGACTAATGCCGTTAAGTCAACATTATGTGTGTCGTTAAGTTTATTGTAGATTTAATACTTATACGTAGTTATTGTGTGTTATGTGTGAGGTTTGAAAGCCTAAATGTTAATGTAGTATAAATGTGGGTAATATGAAGATTAATGTCTATGTAGTGACATTTAATGAAGGATTAATGTTGTATATGGTCATTAAAGTAGTTTGTGACCAATAATGAAGGATTAGGAAGCTTAGGGACTAGTTTTGACATGTGGGCAAAGTCAAAAACGGGTTAAGGGGTTTAGGGAGTGTCATTAGGTCATTAGTAAACAAGCCCTAACCGCCCCCTTATTTCTTCCATTGATTTGCAAGCCGAAAAGTCCCTTTGTGTGTGATTCGGGTGTGATTTGTCAAGAGTTTTGCATCCCCATTGTGATCTCCAGGTTGTAAAGGTATAGTAATGTTGATTTCATGTCTTTTCAATTGTATGAGTCATTAAGAAGTGGATTTAAGTCATTGGAGGATCAATTGATGTCGAAATAACGTTTATTTGAATGATACCAACCATGTGTTGTTTAATAAAGGAGTTTATTGCTTTTGAATGGTTTAAAAATGAGGGATTTTGATGTACTAAGGTCTGGTATTTGATTGAAGTCGTTTTGGTATTGATTTGGGGTTCAATCGATCAATGTTGTGCAGAATCGCGACCAGTTGCGGCGCAACTAGATTGCAGAAACGATAAGTTACGGCGCAACATAGCATGTTGCGGCGCAACTAGATTGCAGAAACGATAAGTTACGGCGCAACATAGCATGTTGCGGCGCAACTGGAGGATTAAGTTGCGGCGCAACAGGGACATAAGTTACGGCGCAACTGGAGGATTAAGTTGCGGCGCAACAGGGACTAAGTTTAAAATGAAGTAATTTTTGAACCATAACGTCGTTTGACACGTAGCTTAGACCTGAAACTAAAGTGAGTCTTTAAAGTGTGTGGGGTCTAGTTTATGACCTTAATAACGTGAGAATGTAGTTGTCTAATGCTTGTTCACTAATTATAGGTAGACGAGCATAGTTACTTACATTGTAACTAGTTGATTGATATTTGTGGACTTCACGGAGGTAAGATACACTACTTTGACACGCTGGGGGATTCAACGAAAAGCTGGTTTCAAATCATAAATACTTCCATTTGGTATTTTTATATTGCATGTGGGCATATGGGGTTATACGGGAGGTATTATGGGTTATGTAGTTGACCATGAGACCTGAAATGCAATCCCTAATGTAGTGAAATGAAGTATTGCTTAATGTAGTGTATTGTTATGCAGTTTATGTAGTATTATGAAGTATCTCATTATGCATGAAATGTAGAAATGAAGTTGATGTGTGATATATGCATGGTTACATGGCTTGTACACCTAGCTCACTAGACTTATTAGGTTGCCATGTCACTTGCACGTTTAAGGATCCAAACGTAATGAAGTTAAAGTGTGTGAATGTCTAGGAATGTGTGTACCTAGACTATATGTGTGTGGCGGTTTAGGAATGTGTGTTACCTAAACCATATGTGTGAAACCGAGCTCGTAAATATAATGCAGGGAAAGTGTTAAGCTTAACCCGTACTTGCCCTAGCCCGGCTAAGCGCGTTAATGTAGTTGTTGCTTGGGTGGCTCCTTGCAACATGGTCATTATAATGCAGGGCGAGTAATACGAGGGGTTTGACCAACCTCCACATATGGATTACTCTTGGATTGGCTTGCCATTCCTTAACGACGAAGTATGACTAGCCTTTTGGTGAAGCATCTAGTCGGGTGTGACTTATGTTACACTTATATGAAGTTAACGAAGATACGTGTGATAATGTGTGAATATAATGAAGGATAGGCACATTTAGGGTGATTCATCCTAATTGATATGAAGTTGATATGCAGTTATGTGTGAACGTGTGATGTGTGTTGTGCCTAAATAAACTTGTCTAATAATGAAGATTGTTTTAATTGGACAAATGTTTTAATAACATAGTGTTATCTTACTTAGCTAATTCGTTAGCTAACACTTGTTTCTTAAATGTGGTTGTTCCTTCAGGTATAGCTTGAAGGACTAGATAATGCAGGATGAGTGAGAGTTGGGTAGATGCATGCAATAGAACTTAGCTACCCATAGACGATTATTCCTAAGACATTTATTTACATTTCGTACTTGATGTCGAATTTATGTAGTTTTATTGAACGGTTGTTTTGTGTTGGGCAATCGTTGTGTTTTCATTTTAAACTATTTGATGGTATTGCATGTAACACCAACTAAACGTAGAAACCGAACAGTTTTTATCGGTTTTGACTTTTAAAGTCTTTTCTTCCGCAATTTGACACCGTTAGGTGAAAGTTTTTGAAAACCCATGTTTTTAAATGACGGGTGTTACATTTTATCTCAAAAACCGTACATCGATAAATTATAAAAATTATATGGGTGTTCTTAAAATTTCATGCTCTTTCATTAGAGATGTCATTCGATATACTTTCGACGAATTTTTAAATCTGAGGGCGGAGCCCGTACGGCTAAGGCATTTGGCTATCACACTCTATGACCTATCACCTCCTATGACCTATCACACTCTATGACCTATCACCTTTATGACCTATCACCCCCTATGACCTATCACCTCCTATGACCTATCACCTCCTATGACCTATCACACTCCTATGACCTATCACCTCCTATGACCTATCACCTCCTATGACCTATCACCTCCTATGACCTATCACCTCTATGACCTATCACCTCCTATGACCTATCACCTCCTATGACCTATCACCTCCTATGACCTATCACCTCCTATGACCTATCACCTCCTATGACCTATCACCTCCTATGACCTATCACCTCCTATGACCTATCACCTCCTATGACCTATCACCTCCTATGACCTATCACCTCCTATGACCTATCACCTCCTATGACCTATCACCGCCTATGACCTATCACCTCCTATGACCTACCACACTCTATGACCTATCACCTCCTATGACCTATCACACTCTATGACCTATCACCTCCTATGACCTATCACCTCTATGACCTATCACCTCTATGACCTATCACCTCCTATGACCTATCACCTCCTATGACCTATCACCTCCTATGACCTATCACCTCCTATGACCTATCACCTCCTATGACCTATCACCTCCTATGACCTATCACCTCCTATGACCTATCACCTCCTATGACCTATCACCCCATGACCTATCACCTCCTATGACCTATCACCTCCTATGACCTATCACCTCCTATGACCTATCACACTCTATGACCTATCACACTCCTATGACCTATCACACTCTATGACCTATCACACTCTATGACCTACCACCTCCTATGACCTATCACCTCTATGACCTATCACCGCCTATGACCTATCACCTCCTATGACCTACCACACTCTATGACCTATCACCTCCTATGACCTATCACCTCTATGACCTATCACCTCCTATGACCTATCACACTCTATGACCTATCACCTCCTATGACCTATCACCGCCTATGACCTATCACCTCCTATGACCTATCACACTCTATGACCTATCACTCCACCATCTAACCGCCGCAACACGTGGGTACTTTCTCTCGTAGTTTATAATCCAAACAAATATATAAGTAATAGAACCATATTCACGAAAGCTCTTGACACTTCGTTTAATAAAACCCTTAAATTTATAATGTTAATTTACTTAAAACAAATTTATTAAGGTGGTATCTGAAGTTCCTCAATGAAGGTTTAGCTTGAGGAGAGCTATGCTCGAGTCCAAGAAAATAAAAGTTTTACCTCTAATTAGTTGTCGTGTTTTTTGGTGGGTTATTAATTAAAGGTTTTCCTTGTAAAATCTGCGATGACATCTGTCCCAAATGGGCGTATGAACATCTTTACCATGGAATGTTAAAATATTGCCGTTTTAAAAGAAAAAGATAAAATAAATAGAAGAGAAGAAAAAAAGTTTGGTATCTATGAGCATATGAGCCGTGGTGCTTTTCTGAACAATTTAACATGGGGTGTTTTTCAACATCCTCTACCTCTTTTTATGCCTCTTCTTCCGGTCGTATTTCAATAAAACAATCAGTATTTTTACATACTTGATACATTGCTAATGAATCTTTATCTGAGCTTCCATAGCTCTGTAAATCGTCTTTATATATCATCAGTTATGATTAAGAGACAATAAAAAAGTGTTTATTGTTTTTAATAGCTGAATATATTACTAAATGCTTCGGTAAAACACTGAAGTAATAAAGAATGGAAAACGCTAAATGCAGCCCTAGGCTGCACTCAATATGTATCTTCTATATCAAAAGTCCATCCCTGAATATTTATGGTAAGTGTATAACTATTTAATTTACCTTAACTGCCACAAAGCCTAAGAAAAAAAATATTCACAACGTATACTAATCCAAAAATAAGAAGTCGATAAAATTATATGAAACTAACAGATCTTTACTCATCGCATTACTATCTCGAAAATGGACATGCAGTTTAGATGTTTCCACAATGACACCACGCAAAGAAGATGCCTTCCAATATCCTCTTTTATTTCCCATTACGATTCTGTTTATCAAGCCACGGTAATAGATCTTTTAGAGCACAAACATGAAGGTCAAGTAGTTGAACCCAATTAGCTGCTAAAACTATTGTTCCAAAAGCAAAAGTTCCAATCAAAAACGGGTGATCGCATGTCTTAACATGCCCAAAACAAAATGCAGCATTGCAACCTTTGTAGCTCAATTCCACGCGAACTCGGATTGAGACGAGTAGGGAGAGCATCACGAAGTAAACATAGAAAAATGTTTACCTTTTTTGGGCAAAAGCCTGATTCCATCTGGTTTAAGTAGCGGCCAGAAGGATATGACTATCAATCGTTACCCGAATATTTTCTTATTAATAGTTGTATTTTTCGTTTAATTTTGTTACTCTTTCAATAGAATAAATAGATTATGATCACGATGATAAAAGTAAATTCTTGTATTATGCTAAATTGGAATGTATATGGGAGATGTAATTTGACACTTTGCGAAGAAGTGATATATTTCTAGGTTTCGCTATCAAATTATTGGAACTTTAATTTTGAGCATAAATTGTACTTTGTACTACTTTTACATTAAGATAAGCTTGCAACGTATTAAGATGTGTGATTTTGATATCTGAATTGCCAAATATATTGAATGATTTCCAAGTTTTTCAGGAATCCGTCACACTCGAAAGAGCGACGAAATGATTACTAGAACATGGAATTACTGTTTGCTTTTTTCGATTTCGTTTTCATGTCTATAACAAACCAATTATATGGATAGATGAAAGAATATGTGGCCTCAAAGTACGCCATGTGAATGTAAAAAAGTACCATTAGAATTAGAAACAAACACATTGTCATTGTGACTAACTGAAAGATGACATAAACAAAAGGTTTCGAAGCTACCATCAATTCACCATTTCATCAAATTTTCAACATAAATCATAAAAAAGAAAAAAAATATATATATAAACGTACCAAGTCCTAATAAAACAGTCATCATTACATGCATATCTTCAGATGTGACCAATGGAAATGCAAACAATCCATATATATAGCATACCTCTGCATTTACATTCTAACAGTTTTTACTTAGAAAGCTAATCATATTTCTCAAATTCTCTATGTGAAACAATTGATAATGTTTATCAATATATCATTTCATTAAGTTTTTTTTTTTTTTTTTATTTTGTCTTTCCGTTGAAAAAAAAAATATATCACATTTATTCAACAATTAGTATTACTAAGGATATATATCTTGTCTTGCTAGAATACTGTAACCGGTTACTTACTGTGTATTATAAACAAGTATATTAACCCCGGGCTTTGCCCCAGGAGAAAATAACGATACGTAAAACGTGTATTGTGTATAAGGTGGTGATACATACATTTCGTTGGTCGGTGATTACATGGCTGTTAGAACCGTTTAAACTAAACAATTAAAAAAAAATGAATATAAAAAATAAAGCGTCTTTTAGACATATAGAAAAAGGTTTAAAAACTGACCATTTTGTTATAGCAGAAACAGTACAATATACTATTATATATGTTCGTTCGTCGGTGATTACCTCGTTATTGACGGAGGTGAAAAATATAATTTTTTCTCACTTAAAAGAGCTCATTAAAGGAAGAAAAAAACATTAGTACCAAAAAAAGGAAAAAATTAAAGAAAAAGGTAAAAAGTTAAAAAAAAAAAAAAAAAAAGACTGATATCAACTTACTATTCCTAAGGCTTCAACAATTGTTATATATATAATATAATATAATGTGTGTTTTCTTATCTAAGATCGATTGGCTCTTGGGCATTAGACAAGGCTCATGCTCTATTATTTACGTCAAAATGTTATGGATCTAAAAACGAATCATAAGGCCCATTTGAAACGGGCTCTTTAGTCTCCAATCCAGTAGTCAAAATCACACGAATTTTGCTTGATTCATTACGTATGCATTTGGTTTACTTTCCTAAGTCTAGGGTGACAAACTAAGTTGGAAACCCAACTACTCAACAGTATAGTTTGGTTATCGGGCCAGGCCTATATCATCTTTCTAAAATTAAAATTAATTTCAAATTCTCAGAAACTTGTGATCCATTTGTAAAAAAAGTGGTTACCAGATATGAGTTAGTGCTTTAGTATCAAGACAACACATGGACCAGAGATTTTTACCTTTTTTTTGGGATAAATTAATTATAGTTTAATTGGGGATTTTATATTCTAGTAATGTAAGGATAATGAAATTATAGCATTATTATATATGTTGGAAGAACTGTTTTAATATTGTTATGATGGTTTTTTATGTTGCAAAGAAGCTTAATTAATTATAAAAGTTAAAATTATAGTTGATGGAAAACTCATGATTTCTATGAAAATGAAGAAAATGAACTATAAGTTGGATAGAAGTAGTGCTCTAACATGTGGTAATCTTACGTTGAGGTAATAACTTGGTTATATATATGTATAGTAGTGTTGGATAACCTGTGTTAGTGTGTTGTTAAATTTTTTTTTATCACTCCTTTCGAACCATTTAAATGTGTCATTTTGACTTTTCAAGTTTTTTTTTATCACTCCTTTCGAACCATTTAAATGTGTCATTTTGACTTTTCAAGTTTTTTTTTATAACTTTGACCGTAAATTTACAATGTAAAAGAATACATTTATAGAGTACTTGAATAGGACTATGCCAAATAAGTTACTAGCCACGATATGTAATTAACCTGCGAGTTGCAACGTACTGCCCAAAACTTTCCTTTTCATTTTGTTCTTTTTCCGAAGAAAATATGTACTTAGGCCTCTCCCTAAGCTAGAACACCCAACACCTCTTCCACACCTCTTCCACACCCAACACCTCTTCCACACCTCTTCCACACTGCCACATCAGCTTTTCTCTCTCTTCATCCACCCTCTTCCACAATCACTCCCTATAACCCCTCTTCCACACCTCTTCCACACCTCTTCCACACTTTTTATTTATTTTATTTTATATTTACACAAAAAATAAATAATTCAACATTTATTTAAAATTATTAAAAAAAAACAACACATTACATTTATTAAAAAAAACACATTACATTTATTAAAAAAAAACACATTACATTTATTAAAAAAAAACACATTACATTTATTAAAAAAAACAACACATTACATTTATTAATTAAAAAAAGACAATTTAAAAAAAAAAAACACGTTACATTTATTAAAAAAAACACATTACATTTATTAAAAAAAAAACACATTACATTTATTAAAAAAAACAACACATTACATTTATTAATTAAAAAAAGACAATTTAAAAAAAAAAACACTCAACGTTCACGTTGGTTTTCCGGCAAGTTCCAAATGTGCTCGACTAGGGCGCCTCTTAGACGGTTGTGTGTCGCCCTATCACGTAACTCCCCTGTCATACGTAAGTGAAGGTCAACACGTTCGTCCCAAGAACGCGCTGGCGGCGTATCGGGAATTAGCTCCAGATCCAAAGGACTGATTGCACGCCCGTTATATTCAACGACCATGTTGTGCAACAACACACAAGAGTACATGATGCGTTTAATTTTGTTAATACTTAATGGACGGGCACTTTGTTGAAGGATTCTCCATCGGCCTTGAAGTACCCCAAAAGCACGCTCCACGTCTTTTCTTGCAGACTCTTGGAAGCGTTTGAATTTACTGGTCTTAGGGTCCATGGGACACTTGAAAGACTTGACAAGTGTAGCCCATTCTGGATAGATACCATCAGCTAGATAGTAACCCTTTGTAAACTCTTGGCCATTAGCGGTGAAATTTACCGCAGGAGCTTTATCTTGGAGAAGCTGGTCGAACAAGTCAGATTCATTAAGGACGTTGATGTCGTTGTTCGAACCGGCGGGTCCAAAGTAAGCATGCCAAACACATTTGCAGAAGTAGTTCAATGAATCGTAAGACGTTTGGGAACCCATTTCGAGGTATTCATCTAACTGGTCGGCAGTAGAAGCATAAGCCAGCTGGCGTATAGCGGAAGTACATTTTTGAAAAATATTTAACGCCGGGCGACCCACAACGTCGGTTGGAGCGTTGTGGAAGAATGCAAAGTGTTTTGGTAATGGTTGTATGGCGTTAAAGGAATGTATATCGTTCACTATACGAAGAAACATTTCTTTGGGCATTCGAAAACGCCTTCTAAAATAATCGGCAGGGTAAACGGGTTGCGGGGCAAAGTAATGATTATATAAACGTGTGGCAGCTTCCACATGGTTTCTGGGTATTGTTCTTCTTGGTATTTTTGGTCTGTTTGCCATTCTCGAGCTCTCTGCTTCTTTTTCTTCTTCGTCAATTAAAGTAACGAAAGTGTTTAACATTTCAGCATCTATTGTATACTTACGAATGTATGAAACTGAATCTTCGTCGGAACTCGACATATTTAGTGAAAATATATAGAGTTTTATTGATAGTGTGAAGAAAATGGAATGGGTGATGAAGAATGAGATGTGAAATGGTAGTATATATAGATGGAAAGTTAAAAAAAAAATTTTAAAAAAAAAGGAGGAGCCGTTGGTTTTTTTTTTTTGTTTAGCCGTTGAAGGCCTGGCCCACACACGCTCCATCTCTCTCGTCTACACTCTTCGATGGACCGACGACAGGGGACGAAGAAGGGGGTCGACGAGCTTGCTCCCTATGGTGTCGACGTGGAAGAGGTGTCGACGAATCGGTCGAACACCCCTTAGGGAGAGGCCTTACAGGCTAATAACTACATTAGTGCTAGTTTCGGGTCATTTCTATACAATGTTAGAATATTAAGATTCGTTGTTTGACTCGGCGAACATGCGTGGATGCCTCATTAATTAGATAAGCTATTGAAACATATTTGTTCAAATTAAATTAAATTGCCATTCCCAAAAAACATTTAAAATAAATCAACATGTGTGTATATAGTTACAAAATTTCAATTTCAAATATATTATAAATTGTATATTAATATTTTTCTTGGAACTTACGATATTGAAAAATATATAAACAACAGAAAAACAAACGTTTCTCCAAAAACAAAACAACAAGACGGCAACTTAGACTGCCACATATATCATTTATCGGTCAAATTTATTAACCTCAATGAAACTTCTACCAAGCTTCCCAAGTCCAAATCCTTGTGGTTATAACTAAAAACCATCGATCTTCATGTTTCTTATAAATTCGTATTCATAGTATTTATCAATTTCACAAACATTATATCGACCGGTTTATCACACACAATATATAATGGACGTGGCTCCGGCGATGGATTTCGACTTTAACTTGTCATCTTATGCTTACACCAGCGCCCCGTCTAGTCCAACTCGTTTGACAGAGTTGTATCACGGACTTGACGAGTTGTTGATCTCCTCCCATGCTGAACGGAACAGTTGTATAGCCACTGTTCCGTTTGCATGGGAAGAAAAACCTGGTGTTCCAAAAACACCAGAAAATTTATTCGAAGATGACTTTTCTTTTGATGTAAATTCTCATTTCAACAAGGATTCAGTCTCGGCCGAAGATTTGTTTCATGGAGGTGTAATCAAGACCGTTGATTCACCATCACACAAGGTCGAGAGAGAAAGAGGGAGAGAGAGAGGATTTTCATCCACTTCTCGATTACCTTCTTCAAGAAGTAGAAGAACAAGATCATTGTCACCACTTGGAGCCTCAGATCATCGTAGAGAACAAATAGAGACACCCTCTACAACATCTTCATCCGAAAACGGTTTTAAGAAATGGAGCTTCATGGATTTTCTCTTGTTTAGAAGTTCTTCAGATGGTCGAGCAATGGATAAAGACCCATTGAAGAAATATTCTGAAAACTTTAGAAAACATGATCAGGATGTCCGGAACTCTGGATCAATGTCGAGGAGAAGGGGACGATTATCGGCTCATGAGCTCCATTACAATGTTAATCGGGCAGTTTCGAATGACATGAAGAAGAAAACATACTTGCCATACAAGCAAGGTATTCTGGGAAGATTTTCGTTCAATCCTTAGAGAGCTTTGCAATTAAAATACATGAATGCAATTTAGTTGGTTACGTATATACATATTGTAATTATAGTCTTTTTTTTATTCTTTTGTTTTTTATTTGTACCAAAGATATATGTCCGAGGTGGTTACACCTAAGTGATGATAGACTATCGAGTAAAATGTACCTTTTAGTAAAATGTACCTTTGATGGTTGCTAAAACAATTATAATTGATGGGTTGAGTTTTTCAAATTGATTCATGGGTTATCGAGATATTATGTGATGGGTATGTTTAAGATATATGATCTCTAATTCTCTACACATAATGTTGCTTGTTTGCTGGTAATATGATGCAATAACTTCGTAATGTGTAAAGTAATAGATTGATTTTTACATCATGAATTTTATGTCTATATTGATATCTGTGCATGTATAAATAGAAGTTTAAAGCAGTAATGCACATGATCGATAGAATACTCAATAAAATAAAGGTAAATTACACAAATCATACCTGAGGTTTGTTCGAAATTACACTGGACATACCTACAATTTAAAAATTATGCGAGACATACCCATCGTTGTCAAAAACTTACACTGACCATACCTATCGTTGACGGTCGTCTATTTGGCCGTTAAGTCAAGTCACGTGTCGTGCATGTGAGGTATCAAAACCGTAATTTCGTGTAAACTTCAGGTATCATCCGTGTAATTTACCCTAATAAAAAATTATTAAGATACTTATATTTATATTTCATTAAAGTGGGTAGATATTCTATATTAAAATTCACATATATTTATTTATTTTAAAAACCTATTTCAAAATAAAAAATAAAAAATTTATGAAAGGATGTCATCAAACGATACAGGTTTAGGCTTAGAAATTCCAAGGTCAGACTAACGACTAACCCTGGAACTTCAAACCCAAAATGCTACAGATTGCTAATTTGAGGTGAAATTATATTCTAAAACCGTGACGAGTCTTCGACTTTGCTTTACCCCTCTAATCTGAGGGGGATGTTATCAAACCATACGAAAAAATTATATTGCTTATTTAATTATTTTTTTTGTATTTTTTTAAATAGGTTTCTATTAAAAAGAATAAATTATATAAAAAATAAAATAATATAAAAGTGAAAATTTTAGTGGTTTTCATGGTTCTGATCCTTGTTTTATTCACTATACACATATAACAAAATAATAATGATATATATAATAATAAATGCATTCTTGTATCAACTATTTTTCTTGATATACTTTTCATTGAAAAAAAAAGAATTTTTTCATAATAATGTTCATATCTACCAACTTAATAACTGAAGTATAAATAAAACTCTAAAATTCTTAATAATTTTTTATTAGGGTAAATTACACTGATGATACCTGAAGTTTACACGAAATTACGGTTTTGATACCTCACATGCACGGCACGTGACTTGACTTAACGGCCAAATAGACGACCGTCAGCGTTAGGTATGGTCAGTGTAAGTTTTTGACAACGATGAGTATGTCTCGCGTAATTTTTAAATTGTAGGTATAACCAGTGTAGTTTCGAACAAACCTCAGGTATGATTTGTGTAATTTACCTAAAATAAATAATTCAATAGCTTTATGTGCAAGTTATGGGATTGTTGTTTCGCTTTAGAATTTTGAATTTGCTCTTTAGTTATTATTGTTATTGTTATTGATCATTATATATATATATAACATTTAAGGTTTGGCTTATGAATAGTAAGCCAAGCCTTGAATAGTAACCGGCTCGGCGGCTCGGCTCGGCTCATCGGCTCAAGCCATGAACAGTACCGGCTTATTTTTTCTTTTTCCTATTTTGTTTTCTTTTTTTTTTTTTTTTTTTTTTTTGCTCTAATTTTTTCCCTCCTTTTCTACAAAAAATATTTACAAAAAAAAATTATACTTTTTGCCTCGGTGATTAGACAGCTAACTAAAAGTCTAAAACTTTTGTCGCCAGAGTTTAATCTTAGCTACTTTTTTTTCGCATAACTTCGAGTTTTTTAACTTTATCTACCAAAGTTTCATAACTTTTGCCACGAAAATTTGGTTTTCAACTTAATGTTTTTTAACTTTTATCACGAGAGTTTTGTTTTTCTCCCGGGGCAACGCCCGGGTAGAAATGGTTTTTTTTTTTCTCTAATTTTTTCCCCTTTTCTACAAAAACTATTTAAAAAATAAAAAAATTTATACTTTTTGCCTCCGTAATTAGACAGCTAACTAAAAGTTTAAAACTTTTGCCGCCAGAGTTTCATCTTAGCTATTTTTTTTCGCATAACTTCGAGTTTTTTAACTTTATCCACCAAAGTTTCTTAACTTTTGGCACGAAAATTTGGTTTTCAGCTTAATGTTTTTTAACTTTTATCACGAGAGTTTTGTTTTTCTCCCGAGGCAACGCCCGGGTAGAAATGCTTGTTGTATATATGAATTGGTGGTTGATAAATTTTGAGCAACTTCGTTAGCATATTATATTTCTTTCTTGCTTAAAGGGGATTTTGCTCAAAACCTGGTGGAACATCGGCCATTTCTTCCTAATTTTGGTTCGACGCAAAAAAAAGAATCGAGGGTGGTTTAGGGATCCGAGTGTGGGGTCCCACGGATGGCGCCAAATGTTTGTACACCGAACCGGGGTTAGGTCGAAGATGGGATGATGAGTATTTTAGGGTCGTTCGCTGGCGATTCCCCGAAGGTAGGGTTCTAGCCTCTTTACGCCAGTCGAACGAGTAGGTGTTATATGTGTGGTTGAGTGTGTATTCGAATGCCTTGAAAGGTCTTTAGGTCCTCCTTTTATAGGGAGGAATAGTTTGGAAAACAAGTAGGCCTCTTTAGGGTTTCCTAAGTCTTAGGCCGGGAATATTATTTCCCTAATTATCGGCTGGAAGTGATAAGAGTGAATCCCGATTTTATAGGGGAACAATCTCTTATCTCTTTTATCTTCTGCGAGAGCCCTCGTTACGGACGAACCTTCGTATCGCAGCGTGTTACTGTTCCTTTGTGTGACAGATCTTGCGTACCGCTGGGAGAGTATATTTACTCCATTGCAAGCAATTCTGCCTTATACTTCTCTGTACCATTTTCGGTCCCACCATGCCCTACTATATAATGAGACAACTTAATTTATTATGTATACATATATTTAATCGTGACGACGAAACAATACTCTTAATACTTTTACACCTTACCCATTGAAAATATAATAAATAAAACTGAAGAAAATTCTTTTTCTTGTATCCACGTGATGGCATGAACCACAAGGACAAGTCCATATTTTTTGTACTTTCACCCAACAACCCATTTTATATAGTTACTACTAGTTTATAATTTGATGTAAAAAGAAATAGACCATGACACCATATTGTTTCTTTCCATCTTTATCTTTCAATTCGGCAATTACAAGTTAAGGACTATTGTCCTCTGCGCCTACTACACCATTCCAAGACATTCTTTCTACCCCTATTTTACACATCTTGACTAGCTGCAGCCATTTGCAACAAAGTTGATTCTTTTTATTTTGGTTAAAAACAATACAATAACTTATTATTATTATTATGACCCAAGAATATAAAACATAATTGAGACGTCTTTTCTTTTTCTCCTTATTATTTTCAGCCAGGAACTACGAATTTCTTATATATAATATATATATATATATAATATTATGAGAGGAGTACAAAACAACCAATTACTTGTTTTACCTTAGATGACACAGACGGCTGCAAACAACAAAGTGATATGTATTCCTTTATGATTGCAACAATTTCTTGTTTCATTCCTTGCTGCTTACAACCCAAAGAAAACAATAACTGACAAAAGACCTCTTGCCTCTTTTTTTTTTCTTTTGACGGCTAGAATATTGAAATAACATAAAACCCCTTTTTTTTGTTCGATAGCTACACCCGAAACACAACTGATTTTGTTTGATGAATTGATATGGCGGCTAGAAACTCTATGGGTTTTTATTATTATTCTTTATTTGGAACCCACGAGACATTAGGCCCAAGAAGAAGCCTTATATTTCAATTATTAGTAATTATTAATTATTATTATTTTTCTTAAAATATCTATGTCAAGTAGTCAAATCACTTAAACTTTTCGATGTATTTACGATGTAACAACTTCATCTAATAACCTCTCACATTTAAACCGACACTAGTAGGAATACATACGACATTGACAAGCTTTTAATAGTAAACATTTATGGACATACGACGCACTAAGTGGGAACATATACCCGAACTTATCCACATAAATGACCCACATTATTCTACTTAATTGACACACATATTAATCTACATATTGTCCAAGTAACATATAAAATTATCAACATATTAATTAGCCACATTAACCCACATAAATCAAGGTTGACTAACGACAAGGTCAACATAAACGAAAAAAGATTTAGGATGTTACACACTACATCCCTATCACGACACACGCTTATTCGGTGTTCAATAAGAACGCAGTTGAGTCCTCCTAGAAACTAGATACCCTATTTAGCAGTGTCTCTCGTGCAATAGAACCCTATTATTAGCAATATACATTACGGAGCATAAAGTTATAAAATAAATCACATTAATTTGATTCAAATTAATCTAATAAATCTTATAATAGTCATGCTTAATCCTGTATATTTAACAGGTATCGGAGAGACTAGTTTCTGCGGAAGAGATCAGATGTGGCAATTACACAAGTCTAAAAGCCACTAATTATCCTCACTTCTCTACACTAAAGCAGTAACTACTCCCCCTTAAACCATTATTATATTTTTTTGTTGCATTTTTGTAAAATATAAGAGGTTCTAGAGAGACAATAGCTAAGGGTTTCTCATTCCAGTCAATTGGACTAGCAACTCGAAACGCGATCGATCAAAGGCCTTAGTGTAAAAATCATTCATAAATCAACTTGCACATTCATCATAGGATAACAAACATTAAATAAATAACAATGCTATCACAAATGATTTATTAACAAGCATAAAATAAAGTAATTCAGATTACATCTTAACTACACAAGGAAAGATTTCACCTGACATGTGATCAACATAAAACACCTTATATATACTCGTTTTTCCCAAATACGTTCTTTTATAAACAAATTATAAATAACATACAAGGGACTTGCACCATGATTTACAATGACAAAGTACAACAAAAAGTTCGATAACCCACTATGTTATCTAATAAAAATGTGCCTAGGATTCAGTCACCGATCACCGAAATACATGGTCCTCTCTAACTGTATCCTTCGCACGAAAGATAGGCGCCTAGTTGCGAAACGGCACCCAAGCCTCAGTAGACTTGAATTTACCGTCCTTATCTTTCACTGAGACATTCGTCCAATATCCATCACTCTCAGTGGGAGTCTTGGATTTTGAAGTCTGTCTGTTGTTTCTTGGCACCCTCTCAGGAGATAACTCAATCTTTCTCCTGGGACTATGCTTCTGAAACAATGAAGAACGACCAGTCTTAACCGTTCCTGTGAAACGATCATAAAAACATGTATCGTCTTCACCAACACGATTAAAGACTTCTCGTTTTGGAGTGGGATTCCTCTTTGGAGTCTTGCTACGAACTTGGCCGCCATTTGAAGGCTTCTTTGGAGATACACTTCTTGGCTTTCCATGCTCCTTAGCAACATGACTCGAGGGATTTCTAGAAGCATAATCTTCATAGTGTTAGGACCAGTTCACCTGGAACTGGCCAGTCACCAGTTCACACTGACCAGTTCACCAGTTGCATCTGGTGACCAGTAAACTGGTGACCAAGAAGATTTGTCGAGAAATATATTGAAGTCCAGTTGCACCGTACAGTTAACGCAACTGAAGACTTCCTCCAGTTGAGAACTGACCAAGTTGAAGAAACATTCCAGTTGAAGTCGAAGACAACAAATGGAAGAAAGAGAATGACAATGGCAGCGAAGCCCAGTTGACATTCTAGTCAGTTACAAACTGGAGACCATCAGTGGAAAGCCCTTACAAAGCTTTACACTGATTACGAGGAATTGACTTGTATACTTTATGTACCTTTACCCGGATAATAAGCCTTATCTTATTATTTAAGTATTAAAAGGTACATAAAGGTGGTTGTGTAAAGTCACTTTAACATGCGACTTTACAACACTTTTTAAGGAATTAAATGCTATTCCTTAAATGCTTCCAACCATATTTGTACGGCTAAAGTTAACATCCCAATGTTAACTTTGCCTATAAATACAAGTCATTGCACAACCAAGAATTCAAGTTATTTCACACACAAACGAATAACTTCATACTTTGCAAACCTGCAATATTCTTGGTGAACTTGTGCAATATTCTCTCAATCGCTAAAAGGAACATTTCACTACTTTAAGTGTTTCGATTGTTGAAGAGAAATTCCGAGTATAGATCAATTGTATTTCATAGGTTGTTAGGATATTTACATTCGTGTATTATCTTGGTTCCGCATCAACCTTGTAATTTGTTTAATATCAATAAATAAATTACACTTTGAAAACTACATATTGTCTCATCAAGATTGTTTACAAGTTATTTGTATTATTGCATTGTTCTTTACTTATTGTCTTTTATATAAGTAATCTATCTAGAACTTGGTATATACCACTTCAACTGGTCGTCTCCAGTTCAGTAAGTATATTGCAAAGTAACTCCACCATCGACATAGAGGTGTCTTCAGTAGTACCATCTAACAAGTTGGGACTTACAAGTAAAAATGCATGGAAATCTGAAGATCTGGAGATGGCAGCTCTTATACCAGATCTTCATGCATTGCCTCCAGCTCTCCAGGTTGAAACACCTTATGATCAACCTGAAGCTGTTGAAACTGAAACCAATGAGACCACCCCCATTGAGGTTAAAACTGGAGCCAAACAGGCTAAAGCTCCAGTAAAAAAGGCCACTGGTAACAAGCCTTTACCTCATAAGTCTAAGGAGCCCAAGACCCGACAGACTAAATCTCCAGTTGAACCAATGTCCAAGGTTCAACTGCCTGAACAAAACAATGTTTTGGTTAATTTGGAAAGGCAACTCCAACTTTTGTCTCGGCAGGTTCAGAGTTGCACTGCCCGGATTAACAATCTGGAAGGAGGTTCACCACCTCCAGTTTTAAAACAAAACATTAAATCACTCCCTTCTGTACCTAAACAAAAGAATGTTCCATCTGGAACAAAATCTGGTAAACTTAAGGTGAGTAAATATCAAATACCAATCGTTTTTACTTCTGCACCTGGAGCTGGTGATAATGCTCCAGATGTAGCCTCCAGTTCAACACCTCAACAATCAACTGTGGCTTCTGTAGAGAAGTCCAGTGGACCCATCAAGAAAAGATGGGTTCACAAAAATAACTAATGATTTTTGTGTGTGTGTAGGGCGATCGAAAGAAAAATATCTGGTATCTGGACAGCGCTGCTGGCCGGACTATGACCGGATGTAAGCCCCTACTGGAAGAGTTCACTGTCCAAGATGGACCGACAGTGACGTTTGGTAACGATCAATCTGGAAAGACTGAAGGATATGGTGTGCTCAATAATGGACAAGTCGAATTCAAAAGAGTTGCATTTGTGAATGGTTTGAAATATAACTTGATCAGTGTAAGCCAACTTTGCGATGATGGCTTCAGAGTATTGTTCGATATTGCACAAGGCACCATATTTAACAAGGATTGGAAAGTGGTGATGATTGCACCAAGAAAAGGGAATGTGTACATCATGGATATGGAACCAGCTCCAAAAGAGCAATGTTTCTATACCAAAGCTGATGAGGACACCAACTGGTTATGGCATAAAAGGTTATCCCACCTTAATTTCAAGAACATTAACAAGTTGTCTCGCAAACAACTGGTTGATGGGATACCCCAGATTTCCTTCAATAAGGAAAAGCCATGTCCAGGGTGTGAGATGGGTAAGCAGAAGAGAGCCAGTTTCAAAACTAGGCAAAATTTTAGCATCACTGAACCTCTTCACATGCTTCATATGGATCTTTTTGGTCCAGTGAATGTTCAAACTAGAGCTGGAAAGAAATACACTCTAGTTGTGGTTGATGAATTCACCAGATATTGCTGGGTGGTATTCATCAGATCCAAAAGTGATGCACCTGCTGAAATCATCTCGCTTATCAAAAGAATTGAGCTCAAGTACACTCAAAAAGTTTGTCAGTTGCGAAGTGATAATGGTACTGAATTCCAAAATAAGGTACTTGAAACATTTTGCACTGACACTGGCATTTCTCAAAACTTCTCATCAGTTCACTCTCCAGAGCAAAATGGAGTTGTTGAAAGAAAGAATCGTACACTGATAGAAGCGGCCAGAAGCATGCTATCTGAATCTGGTCTTCCCACCAGTTTTTGGGCTGAGGCAGTTGCAACTGCTTGTCACACCCAAAACCGGTCAGTCTACATCAAGAGACATAAGAAGACTGCCTACGAAGTACTCAGGAATCGTAAACCAAATATTGGATATTTCCATGTATTTGGTTGTCCAGTTTATATACTGAACGATTCCAGTCGGCTTGGAAAGTTTGATGCAAAAGCTGATGAAGGGGTATTTTTAGGCTATTCAGATATTCGAAAGGCCTTTAGAGTTTATAATTATAGACTCCAAAAGGTGCATGAGACAATTCATGTCACATTCGATGAATCAACTGAAGCAATTAACAAGAGACCAAGCCTTGATATTTCTCCAGTCATTCCAATCAACTTTGGTGAAACTGACCAAGTTCATCGGTCAGTTGTTTCACCAGAAGATGCTTCCAGTTACAACAAACTGGAACCAGTCAAGAAGAAGAAAAGCACCAGTGACACATCATTTTATCCCTCCATCAATTTTAACTTACCACAAGAATTGGTGATTGGATCAGATGTACGTACCACTCCAATATCAGCACCAGTTCAAGCACCTACTTCTCCAGTTACTCATGAAATACCTTCAACTGAGGAATTTCATGATGCCAATCGAGACCTCATTGACTCTGATGAGGATGTAGAAGTTGTTTGGACTGATCCTTCTCCAGATGCTGCTGCAACTGAAGAAGATCTCCAGGTATCTTGCACTGATATTGTAGTTCACCAGCCTAGTCAATACACTAGATGGACTAAAGCCCACCCAATTGAACAGATTGTGGGTAATCCAACTAGTGGGGTTCAGACTAGAAGAGCCACCAGTGAGCAATGCTTAAACGTCACCTTCTTATCTTTAATTGAACCAAAGAAGATTGACGAGGCTATGGCAGACCCAAGCTGGGTGGAAGCTATGCAAGAAGAGCTCCTCCAGTTTGAAAGGAACAATGTTTGGGAGCTTGTTCCTTGTCCACCAGGGTTAAAGAAAGAACCTATTGGTACCAGATGGGTCTACCGAAATAAAATGGATGAAGATGGCCATGTTGTAAGAAACAAGGCCAGACTAGTTGCCCAGGGTTATTGTCAAGCAGAGGGCGTTGACTTTGATGAGACTTTTGCTCCAGTTGCAAGACTTGAAGCCATTAGAATATTCTTGGCTTATGCAGCCCATCTGCAGTTCAAGGTCTTCCAGATGGATGTCAAAAGTGCGTTCCTTAATGGAACATTGGAAGAAGAAGTTTATGTTAAGCAGACTCCAGGTTTCATCGATGAGAAGCATCCTCATTGGGTTTATAGACTGAACAAAGCTTTGTATGGTCTAAGACAAGCCCCAAGAGCCTGGTATGATACTTTAACTAAACATCTTCTTAAAAATGGCTTTCAAAGAGGTGCAATAGATAATACCTTGTTTATCTTGAAAGAAAGAGGTAATATCTTATTGGTACAAATTTATGTTGATGACATTATTTTTGGTTCAACTGATGATGCAATGTGTAAAAAGTTTTCTAAAATCATGTCATCTGAATATGAGATGAGTTTAATGGGTGAATTAACATTTTTCTTAGGTCTTCAGATTAAGCAAACTGAAAATGGAATTTTCATAAACCAAGGAAAATATGTCAGAGATTTGTTAAGAAAATACAAATATGATTCAATCCCATCGAAAACACACCTATTGCAGCACCATTGAATTTGGACTCTGACCCAACTGGCAAACCAGTTAACATAACTGACTATAGAGGTATGGTTGGTTCACTGATGTACTTAACTGCCAGTCGACCAGATATAATGTTTGCAACATGTTTATGTGCCAGGTTTCAGGCTAACCCTAAAGAATCACATTTGCACGCTGTAAAGCGTATCTTTAGATACCTGAAAGGGTGTCCTAATCTTGGTCTTTGGTACCCCAAAGGCTCAGGATTAGATCTAATGGGTTATTCAGATTCTGATCATGCAGGTTGTAAGATTGATAGAAAATCCACAACTGGTGGTTGTCATTTCCTTGGAGGAAAACTGGTGAGTTGGACCAGCAAGAAGCAGACTTCAGTCTCTATGTCCACTGCTGAGGCAGAGTACATTTCTGCGGCCAGTTGTTGTGCCCAGATTCTCTGGATCAAAAACCAGTTACTAGATTATGGTCAGAAGTACACCAAGACCCCAATCTTTTGTGACAACACCAGTGCAATTGCTATCTCTCACAATCCAGTGATGCACTAAAAAACAAAGCATATTGACATCAGGTATCATTTCATTCGAGATCATGTTATGAAAGGTGATATTGAAATTCATTTCATCCCCACTGACAAACAGTTAGCTGATGTTTTTACTAAACCTCTCGATGAGAAAACCTTTAAACATCTCATCAGCGAACTGGGAATGTTGAACCCTTAACTGGAGCTTTCTTTGTTATTGAACGCGTCAGTGACACTGATGAAGTTCTCCAGTTGAGGAGGTCCAGATAATCTTTGCTCGCCAGGCTATCGAACGCCTTTGTGATACTATCTTGGCACTAATTGATTACTGGATCATCATTTTAGGGGGAAAGACTCAAAATAATTTTCTGACTAAAATTCGTTTTTGTTTGAAAATGCAACTGGAGAACTCTTCAGTTGGAAACTGGTACTGGACTGATCCTCCAGTTACCAGGTTCAGTCTTTGTCTAAATTTTATAACGTTACAAATACCTGGTCTATATGTGTGACACGTGATGATACTCGAGTGTTTTAAACCACTTGATATCGTGATCTGACGTGTTTGGAACCATTTTAAGTACTTGACAACTGTTTGTGTTGGGAAAACAAAAAGTGTGTGGGGTCATGGGTAAAGTAAGCCGTCGTAGCATTTAATGCTGACATGGAAACATTTAATGCTTACATGGAAAATTATATTTTTATTTCAAAATTCAAAATCATTTTGTCAAAATATCTTCAAATTGATTTGATTTAATAAAATATGATTTTTGGTTTTACATTGGGATCTTGAATCCCCTTATAAATACCCTTATTTACTCCAAAACTCATTTACTTTCTTTTTCATTCTCTTCATTTACTCTCTTCATTTACTTCCAATCATAAACATTGCTTCATTTTCTCTTTGCTTCACTTCTTCATTACCCTTCATTTACTTCATAACTCATTTACTCTCTTTTCATTCTCTTCATTTACTCTCTTCATTTATCTTGAATATCCTTATAAATACCCTTATTTACTCTCTCATTTACTCTCTTCATTTACTCTTCATTTACTCTCTTCATTTACTCTCTCATTTCTTCTGGGATCTTGAATCCCCTTATAAATACCCTTATTTACTTCTTCATTTACTCTCTTCATTTACTCTCTTCATTTACTCTCTTCATTTACTTCCAATCATAAACATTGCTTCATTCTTCTCTTTGCTTCACAAATCTAAAACCCTAAATCCTAAATTTCAGTTTCATTCTATGGCTCCTAGATCATCCCGTTCGAGAGATGTAAATCTCTTGACTGTTCCATATAATCCCTCGCCAGATGCCTCACAGGCACCTGGTGCTCCTTATTGTGCTGCCATAAAACTAAATCCAAATAATCCTATGGCCAGCCTACGAGGAAATCAAGGGTCCGATACCCTTATTGGTAGAATTCGAAAGTTTTTAAAGAATTCTCCAATAGGACCCTCGTTCTCTCTAAACCCACGCAAGTTGTTTCACAACTACTTGTGTGAGTTTTGGTACACTGCTGTTCTTTCTTCTGATTGTTCCTCCATCAGTTTCACTTTAAAGGATGGAACAATCCAGTGTACCTTGACCTCTGACGTGTTAAGGGATGCCTTACGCCTTAACTACTGGAGAGAGAATGAATCTCCAGTCGTCTTGCCCCCTAGCATAAATTTTTGCCAAGTGCTCCTGGAAATGGGACACAAAGAGTGCTTGGAGAATGGGGTGCTCAAGACAAAAGGTGCGATGACCATGAAGGGTCTTACCCCTTCATGGAGGTATTTTTTCATCCACCTGGTGGAAAGTATGGGTGGGAGTTCTGGTGGACTTGACCAGATCAACTCCTCACAAGCAGAGATGGCTTACTGCTTGTGGAACGGTTTGAGGGTGGACTTTGCAGACATTTTGTACAGAAGCCTGGTACAAAAACTGAAGGGCTCCAGGGGTGTATGTATCCCCTTTTCAAGGTTCCTCTCACTCTGTTTTAAGCAAATTCTGGGCAGGGAAGCATACAATGATACAAATTCACCATTCAATGCTCCAGATATGCTTAGGAATCTAGACTCACTAGTATCTGAAGCTGGTGAGGTTGAAATTCCTGAAAGAATGCAGCTGGCATTCGCTTCAACTGATGCACCTCTGGTAGGTGAGTCAGAAAGGCAACTGGGCGGGCCTCAAAACAATGAGGGACCCTCCAGTGTGTCTAATGTTGTGGTAGAGGATAGAGCTACCATAACTGAAGCAACTCCAATCACATCTATCCCTGGTGACGATACTTCGGTATCTGATCCACCAACAGATGTACCCATCCAGGAAACTGGGGAAGGTCATCTGGAGTCTGACCAGGTAACTGGTCAGCCCTCTGTCACATTCATGGATCTGGACATGGGTGTTAACGACGAGGAAATCCTTATTGAATCTTCGGATTCAGAAGGTACTGAAACAGACTTGGAGATTCTTGATGCTTCTGTACAAGCTCAAGACCCTTCATCTCCAGTCTGCCCTCCAGACGCATCAATTTCACTTTCACCATCTGAGCAAAATGTGCCTACAAATATTTCCTTACCAATATATACCGCTCCTTTACCAACTGGGCAATTCTCCTTTGCTCGAGAAATGCCCCCACCACCGTCGCCGTTGTTCACACCTGAGCTTTCTCAGCATGAACAACACATTGTATTTCCAATCCTTTCTTCTTCTACCACTCCTCCTATATATTCAACTGCTGGCCTGACAACTGGGGAGACTTCCATTAGTTTGCCTCCTCCAGTTGCTCCAGTAGTAACTGCTCGTGGTCCAGTGACACCTTCTCCTTTGTCACTGGACAGTCAAGTTGTCTCTATACAATCCGATCTCCAAAACCTTCTTACCAGGGTGGAGGAGATTCAGAAGACACTTGATAAGAACACCAAGTCCTTCTCCAGATACCACAAAGACTCATTGACAAATATCAAGGTGGTTGATCTGGGGATAAACAAGTTCTCATCAAATGAGGACTTGGTGTTTCATAAATTGAATGAGTTGGTCACTGGCAGTAACAATCTGGCAGGTACATTGAAGGAAGCCTTTGACCTAACTCACTCCAAGGTCACCAGTTCTATCTCAAGTCTACTTACCAACACTGTCAGAACTTCTGAAGTAGATTTGAAGGAGATTGAAAGGCAGGTCAAGGAACTAATTGAGAGACCTGGCCTAGATTTAACTGGCCTTGGAGAGCAGTTGGTATCTTCAGTTGGTCAAAAGATAGAGGATACGTTGGGTGCTAGGAAGAGCGTTTGGTTGAAAGGGTGATATCTGAGATCACCAAGCTGGCCACTCCTCAGGTTGATCTGGCCCCACTTACCAGTGAGATCAACCAGTTGAGGGGCAGCATTGAAGGTTTGAGCACCCAAGTATCTCTTCATACTGAAACATTGAATAAACTGACCAATGAAGTGGAGAATTTGAAGAAGAGGGATGATGATATGAAGGAAAAGGTGGTTGCTGGTATTGATGAAGAATCAAAGGTTTTGAATGAATTGAAAACTGGTCAAGACAAAGTTATTGCAAATGTCTTGGCCCAGTCTAAAGAAACCAACCACCTTTGGAGGTCCTTCAGAATGATGTGTGGGATTTTTAAAGAGTGCAAGGACATGCAGTCGTGGCAGCCTCTTGACCGGTTGCCATCACACCCTTCTGAATGGGAAGCAATTAGGGCAGGTCTAGATGCTGCCAAGGGGGAAAGAAGTACAGTCCTTGCACCACCAGTTGTATCAAGAAGGGAATTGAGCTTAGCTACCAGTACTGATGCTGGTGAGCAAACTGGTGAGGCTAGTAAAAGGGGGAATGTGTTGGATAAGGGAAAGGGCAAAGTATCTGATGAAGCCCAGCCGGCCACTGAAATGGAAATGCTTGAGACTGGTAATGTTGATGTACTGCCTCCAGTTTCAGATAGTGATAGTAGAAGACTGGCCAGACTTGGTGATAATGTTAAAGAACGAAAGAAAATGAAACAAAGGAACCAAGCTGAAGCCAGGGCACATCTCACACAATTGAATTTGCTAGATATGAGTGATGCCAATCTTCTGGGTATCACTAAGGAGGAGTATCTCAGTGTTAAGAATGATCCTAGGATAGTTGACCAGTTAAATGAAATGCTAGATGTTGAACTGGAAAGACACTATCATGAGGATGAGGCTGAATTTGATGCCAGAAGCTTGAACATTTCTTTGGAGAGGGCTAAGGAGTTAAGGGCCAGTGGGATTCTGAAGAGAATTGCCAATGTAAAGAAGGTTGTGAAGGAAGTGATGAATCCACCAAGAAGGATTCCACAACCTAGAAGACCACTGACCAAAGCTGCCAGAGATGCTGATCTTAGAACATTCGTTGAACCAACTGGCGAGGTAACAAATGAAGACATTAAGTCCGCCGTACTGGCTGCTGGTGCTGGGAGTATTAAAATCACTAATGAAACTGAAGCAAGAAACTACTACTCCCAGATCATGTCAACCAGAAGACATGGTGGTACTATCACTAATGTCAATATTACAATTAAGCCAGGCACCAAGGTCTTTCAAGTTGAAGTAAAGTATGCTGGTGGGCCACTAGTGAGAACTGATGATCCAGGTGTGTTGCAATTTGGGTTCAGTGAATGGGTCGAGATGGTAAATGTGCTAGATGCGAAGGCACAAAAGAATAGGTTTGAGAAGGCATGGGTAAATTTCTTAAAGGGCAAGATTCAACATAAAGAGAATCTGGAGCAAAGGCTGAATATTGACCCTGAAGACACTCAACCTATTTCTCTAGTGACCAAAAGAAGAAGAACTGGCGAAGGGCCATCTGTTTAAGTTCTGTCTTCAGTTATCTACTTGTTATTTGTTTTACATTCTGTTGTAACTTGTGTAAATTTCATTCCTTGTATAAATGAAGTTACCAGTTTGTAACCACAAGGTAGATAATAGATTAAAATCTAACAAACATAAAAGAAAAACCTAAGACATTTATTGATCTATAAAAATGCCTTAGATATCTTAGATAGATTTAAATCGAACAAGTCTCTATAGTTCACACTTGTATAGATACAAGAACTAGAAAAAGACTTAGACTATATTTCTAGACAAATAGGGGGAATTTGTTAGGACCAGTTCACCTGGAACTGGCCAGTCACCAGTTCACACTGACCAGTTCACCAGTTGCATCTGGTGACCAGTAAACTGGTGACCAAGAAGATTTGTCGAGAAATATATTGAAGTCCAGTTGCACCGTACAGTTAACGCAACTGAAGACTTCCTCCAGTTGAGAACTGACCAAGTTGAAGAAACATTCCAGTTGAAGTCGAAGACAACAAATGGAAGAAAGAGAATGACAATGGCAGCGAAGCCCAGTTGACATTCTAGTCAGTTACAAACTGGAGACCATCAGTGGAAAGCCCTTACAAAGCTTTACACTGATTACGAGGAATTGACTTGTATACTTTATGTACCTTTACCCGGATAATAAGCCTTATCTTATTATTTAAGTATTAAAAGGTACATAAAGGTGGTTGTGTAAAGTCACTTTAACATGCGACTTTACAACACTTTTTAAGGAATTAAATGCTATTCCTTAAATGCTTCCAACCATATTTGTACGGCTAAAGTTAACATCCCAATGTTAACTTTGCCTATAAATACAAGTCATTGCACAACCAAGAATTCAAGTTATTTCACACACAAACGAATAACTTCATACTTTGCAAACCTGCAATATTCTTGGTGAACTTGTGCAATATTCTCTCAATCGCTAAAAGGAACATTTCACTACTTTAAGTGTTTCGATTGTTGAAGAGAAATTCCGAGTATAGATCAATTGTATTTCATAGGTTGTTAGGATATTTACATTCGTGTATTATCTTGGTTCCGCATCAACCTTGTAATTTGTTTAATATCAATAAATAAATTACACTTTGAAAACTACATATTGTCTCATCAAGATTGTTTACAAGTTATTTGTATTATTGCATTGTTCTTTACTTATTGTCTTTTATATAAGTAATCTATCTAGAACTTGGTATATACCACTGCAACTGGTCATCTCCAGTTCAGTAAGTATATTGCAAAGTAACTCCACCATCGACATAGAGGTGTCTTCAGTAGTACCATCTAACAAGTTGGGACTTACACATAGTATTTCTTCTTATAATCCCTCATGAATGTTGGATTTGAAGTACTAATCTGATTATTTCTAGGTGAACCACTCCGTGCGGGTGAGTTCCTTTGAGAAATCTTTTTAGGTGAAACACTCGTTGACCTTTCTTCAACGTGTTTACCTTTGTTCTTTCTCAACTGAACATCCATGTCTTCAACATCTCTGTCACTTGAATCATAAGACTGCCTTGATCTGCTTGAGTTACCCTTTTGTGGACACATACTTGCCACATGTCCCTTTTCTCTGCAAATGAAGCAAGAGATCTTATCAATATTTTTCATTCTCTGCCTTTTACCCTTAGCATGGTAAGATGAATGCATATCTTGTTCAGTCAAGGTGTGAGAATTTTGATCTTTAGATGTCATCTCTTGTAACTTCAAATTTGCAGACTGTTCGGAAGCAACTTCTGGTTGAACAATTGGATCAGTTCCTGATTTAACAAAATGAGGGCTTCTAATGGTCTTCTTTGATGACAATCTTCTAGGACTCAGTTTTCTGAACTGTCTGTTCTGTTGCTCAAAATCAGCCACATCTACTTCCCAAACTTTATCAATTAGATTTGGTTCAATACTTTCCAAGGAATACTCCTTTTCAGTGAACACTTTACTACTACACTACCTTTAAGAGTGTAGTAAGTGATTGAACCCTTTTCATAAATGTATTTGGTTTGGTTAGAAGACTTTGGCTTCTCCTGTTGTTCTTTGAAACCGTCAGAGGAGACCTTTTTGTCATCATCACTCACTTTAACGATAGGATCATAGATATGATTGATAGGAGGGGGATCTCAACATTGTGATTCTTTTTATTTGAGAGTTCCTCAACATTATGACAATTTCCATTTTTAATGCTTTCATAGACATGACTTGTCATAATTCGAATATCTCTCATTTTGTCAATTCGGGACTGTAAGTCTGTAATTTCAGATTGAGCAGAGAGTAGTTCCTTTTGTAAAGAAGCGTAATCATTACTCAATTTCTCATGATTCTCTTGTCCCAATTGTTTTCTAAGAGTGATTTCCCTCAGCTCATTTCTTATACAATCATTCTCTCTTTCATTAAGTCTAATCTTGTCTGAGAGATCCTTTTCTCTTCTAGTCAAGATACCTGCTGTCTTAAGAGAGATTTTTCTTCTTGATCCTCATCCATCCTCTTTTGTAAATCATCAACCCTTAGATATAACTCACATGCGGTTTGAGACATTTTAAAATTATCCTTACAAACATCAATTAATGAATGCAAAGAAAATCTATTCGCTGCTCTGGAGCATGTAAATCTATCATAAAGGTAACTAGATCCTTTACTCCCAAGTTTTCTGGAATCTTTACATTTTCAACCTTTAGAAGTTTCTTCCTTTGAACAATTATCACCATCTTTTATACTTGATGCTTCAACATTTGAAGATGATCTTTCAAGTGAGGTGAAAGGAACATTTTCATTTGGAGGGTTTGTTGATTCTTGAGAGGATGTCTCATCCGAAGGAACAATACTACTTTCTGAATCAATCTCAGCGACATATGCATTGTCTTCTTCATTCACTTGAGTACTCAGTCATATGATCCGTCTTGTTGTTGGACCACCAAAGCTCTTGAGTTACTCTGATCAACTGAGCCTTGATTTCCATTAGACTTATCACTATATGACCTTTGTCTAGAGGTGTTCGAAGATGAAGGTACTATTCCACCTTGATTAAAGTTCTGATGAGTCACAATAGACCTGTCATCTTTCTTAGGTCTCTGGCATTCCCTAGAAAAGTGTCCAAAGCCCTCGCAATTGTAACACTTTACCTTTGACTTATCAAAGCCAAGCTTGGAACCCACAACCTTTCACCCTGTTCTTGCCAAGAACCGTTTAGCCCGAAGAGTCAACATGGCCATTTGCCATTGCAAGTCAATCTCTTCTAAGTCCAAAGGATCAATTTGTTCGTAGTCTTCATCTATAAGACTAGGATCCTGAACCTTTCCTTGGATAAACTGTTCATAAGATGTCACGAATGACGCAAGAACGGATAAGTGACTTTCGCACATTTGACACTTATAGGCACGGTGGAACTAGCACTGGAGGTAGGATACTGACGGTTGCCTTGATTGTCACCCTGACTTGAAACAAGACAAATGTTTCCCTCAGAGTCAAACGAGATTCGCTGTAAGTCAACATCTTCACTTAGGAAGGCACTTGTGCTTCCACTAGAAGAACCTTGACCCACATTGATCGTAGGCCTACCGTAATAAAGCTCAGGAATCTGAGCATTATTATATCCTGCTTCCCTCCTCTTTAGTTTCATTTCTTGTCCCCGAAACTTAGCAACTATCTGAGTCAAGGACATGTCAGAGAAATCTGCTTTCTCCTGCAAAGTGGTAATATAATTACTCCACTTTTCCGACAAGGAGCTCAAAAATTTCTCGACTTTTTCTCCTCAGAGTAGGTAACCTCAAATGCTTGCAATTCTGCTAACAAGTGATAATACCTAGTAATTAGTTGATCTAAGTTTTCACTTCTTAACCCGTTGAATACATTATACTGATGCTTTAAAAGGTCTCTACGATTCTTTTTAAGTGTTTCATCCCCTTCACAATGATTCTTTAATGCTAACCAAAGTTCTTTAGATGTATTGAATCCATTAAATAAATGTAATATTTCTTGTGGCAATGACATTTTTAAACATGATAATGCCTTTTTCTCTGCCTCATACAATTTTTTATTAGATTCAGTCATGTCTTGATAAGCATATACTTTGTTAACACCACTATCCTCATATGTTGGGGCACTATATCCTTCTGTCATACAAGTCCACATTCTAATGTCCGTGAATTGCATAAAGGATTTGAATCGACCTTTCCAAGAAAAGTATTGGTCTATGATCATCAGTTTGGGTGGTGAATTACCCTTACCGGTCTCATGGTCCATTAGTATCAATTGGTTAAGATAATTTGCTGCCATTGTGTATGTGGTTTAACCTATAAACACGCAAAGACACAAGAACACGCAAATCTGGGAACACTCAAATGAAACACACAAGATGTAGGAACACGCAAACGAGAACACTCAAAACCGAAACCTCTCAAACTTGAGAACACTCAAACAGAACACGCAAACCACTAGAACGCGCAAACTGTTTGAAAATCACGCAGATCTGAGATGTACTGAAACACGCAAAGTACTGTACTTTAAGAACACGCAAAAAGTACTGTACAAGAACACGCAAAACGTGACTGTCCTCAATTTTTTATAGATCCCAAACCCGATATTGTTCCTTGATCCTTGAAAGTTTGAGATAACAGTTTTAGGATTGAGATGTGTCTTATTTTGGTGTCAAGTTTGAACCTTTCTTTCAAACGCACCCGAAAACTATCTCCACCTTAAGAACACGCAAAAAAGAGTGATAACCAAACCGAAATCAATCTCGAACCAAGGTATTGAAACCTTTGGCTCTGATACCAGTTGTAAGTTCAGGTCGCCCTCGTTTTTCGGACCGTCGAAACGAGATTGACTAAGGATATGTCGAGGTGCGGAATCCCTCGAGATAACCCACGGTTTCTATATCACCTTTTGTAAGATATATATATATATATATATATATATATATATATATGCGTGAACATAAACACTCGTATTTGGTTAATATAGTATATATAATATATATTTTGTAAGATATATATATCCATAACCCACGGTTTCTATATCACCTTTTATATATATATATATGCGTGAACATAAACACTCGTATTTGGTTAATATAGTGAGGCGGCTTTCCGGACAAACAATACCCACTTGGTAACTTAAGTCCTAAACCAACCAACACGAGTGTGTGTTTTGCGGTTCGTGCGTGAGACGAGTAACACCCCAAGATCTACTAGATTTGTGTGTTCTTAGCTCTAGTAGTTTCTCTCTCAAGATTTTGCTCGTTTCTCTCTCTACCCTCTTGTTAAACACGCAAACACACACCCTCTATTTATAGGCAAGGGCCAGGAACACGCAAACCCACTTGGTTTTGCGTGTTTCCATGTCAGGCCCATTAAGCCCATAAGGGTTTGGCCATATGCGTGTTTCCCTGAACACGCATATAGGTTTGAGTGTTCTTCTGAACAAGCAAACTTTTGCTTGTTCCCAAGAAACTCTCAAACCATTTGAGTGTTCTTCTAAACAAGCAAACTTTTGCTTATTACTAGGGATGGGAACGAGCTGAGTTGAGTCGAGTTTCAAGATATTTAGGCTTGCTTGTTTATTTATTACTCGAATCGAGCCCGAGCTCGAGCTCATATAAATATTCAAAAATGAGCTCGAGCTCGAGCTCGACTCGACTCATTAGTGTTCGAGCTCGAGCTCGAAGCTCGTATAGTTATTTGAATACTTGTAGATTAACTTAGTTCGAGTTTCGTTGAATACTTGTAGGATTAACTTAGTTCGAGTTTCGTTTCCATGTTTAGGAGCTCGAGCTCGATTAGCTCATGTTATAGAGCGGTACATGTTACCAATGGAGTTTGAGCCCACATGTAAAGTTGAGATAAGCGAGTCCAATCCTTAAGGACCCGGGTAAAACCTTTCAAGGTTTTTCCATTAGTTGGGTTTTGAGTTAATGGAGTTTCGGACAGGACATAGAAAAAATATTCAAAACTACATTCATCATTTAAGCTCGATCCTCATTCGTGTATACTTAAACCGAATAACCCATCAATAGATGGAACGTTACATATTACCAATGCAACTTGGTCTCACATGTGAATCCTAATTTACTATATACATATAGTAAAATATGTTACCATTATAGAATAGACTATGGACAAATACTATATGAATTTCGTTTTATTACAATAAATGAGACTTTATTTCTAATAATGATAATTTTGGTATATCGTTTCTATTCATGGTAACTAGCACGGTACTCGTGCAATGCAGCGGTAATCATGACGGTAATGGTGTGATGGTTATTACAAAATTAACTCTATACACACACACATATATATTACAATAAAATACTAATGATAGTTTTGATAGATCGTTTCTATACATCGTAATATAATGAAAAGTTTTTTGTATTTATGCATTTATCCCTTAAGAAATAAGATGTTATTTTAACTTTTTTTTCAAAAAATCTCTTAAATAAAACATATTATGTTTACATTTTCTAAAGGATATGTATTAGTTATCAAAGTAACTCAAGAAAACATATCACATTACTTGAAAGTTGGAATAAATTGCAAATAATTAAGTTTTATACACCATTAAAATATTAAGTCCTCGATTTTTTATTTTTTTAAATAATACATAAGTGAAGGGATAGTAATGGTTAAAGTTTGAGCCTTTATATAAAATAAATGCAAAGGAATTAACAAAAGGATGGTTGTTCTTAGTGGTTAAGCTGTCATGCATTAAACTTAGAGGTCATGGTTTCTAGTCTCCTTACTAACATATAAGTGATATTTTTAACCATGTATAGTGAGGCTCGAGTAGCTCGACTAGTCGAGTAGCTCGTAAAGCTCGTTCGGCTTGTTCGGATCGAAAAAGTAAACGATCTTTCGAGCGAGCCGAGTCAAAAAAATAATTTTAAGCTCGACTCGTCTAACTAATCGAGCTCGTTTTCTGGTTCGGGTTCGACTCGAACTCGAAATAGTTAAACTCGAACTCGGTTTAAACGAGTTCGAGCTCGAGTAGCTCGTGAACAGCTCGACTCGATTACCACCCCTACTTGTTACCAAGACCTCTCAAATGACACTTAGGAATATTTGAGTTAATGTTCCTACTGCTGTTAAACGCAGAACCAACATTAACTCAACCAATGTTCCTACTGTTGTAAACGCAGAACCAACATTGACTAGATTACCATTGGAGGTATATTAAGTTAATGTTTCTACTGCTGTTAAACGCAGAAACAACATTAACTTAATTACCTTTACATGTAATGTCTACATTCATGTCAAGTACCTGCAAAACACAAATAATAAACAAACATATAAACATATATATAAAGATCCCAATATGATCACAATATATGCCAAGGTAATTTCATTGACAAACGGTAATTTACAAGATAAATTACAAGACTTGAATATAAAATACATAACACATCTAGAATGCTTTTGTCACCGAGAAACATGCACCAACAGGAAGTGTCGTTCTCCCCTAGCTTGGGCGGAGATTGGTGAAAGCCAACTTATTGGGCCGGAAATTGTGGTTGAACAACTAAGGTAATTTCTCAAATCAAGGAGAGATTGCAATTGGCCCGTGAACGACAAAAGAAGTATGCCGATCTGAGATGGAGACCATTAGAGTTTGAAGTTAGTGATTATGCTTTTGAAAGTATCACCATGGAAAGGCATTGTACATTTTGTGAAACGAGGCAAACTCGGGCCAAGATTCATTGGGCCTTTCAAAATTCTTGAACGTGTTGGAAAAGTTGCATACCGATTAGAACTTCCCCAAGAACTTAGTGGTGTACATGATGCGTTTCACATTTGCAACTTACGCAAGTGTTTGGCGGATCCTACCCATCATGTGCCCATGAACGAGATCCAAGTTGATAAGAAACTATATTTTGTTGAAGAACCAGTAGAGATCATGGATCTTGAAGTCAAGAAGCTCAAGAATATTGTCAAAATTAGATGGAATGCTAGACGTGGAGCCGAGCTCACTTGGGAGCGAGAGGATCATATGAGGTCTAAGTACCCGCATTTATTTAGTGATTAGTGTTTCGTTGAATTTCGGGACGAAATTCTTTTAACGGGGGAATGATGTAACATCCGTGATTTTGACCCGTTTGACTTTATGTGTAAATGGCTAACAATTATAATTAAATATATACGTGAACCCATTTTATGATATTGACGTGTTATACAAGCTAGACGAGGCCATATGGGTCGACTTATTATGTGACACGACACGTGTCGATGTAATTAACTAGTTATGTATCGGGTCAACCCTGGGTCAAACCCACAACCCATTTACCCAACCCAAGACCCAACCTTATCCCCTAACTCTTCTATCCACCCATTCACCCATCCATCCACTCATTCTTACATCTCTCTCTCTCTTAAATGCAAGCGCATTAAACACACACACACTCCCACTCTCTCTCTAGAATTCTTCTCATTTATTGTAAATTCAAACAAGATTAGTGTAAGAAATATCATCATTATCATCTTCTAAGCATCATATCTCAAATTTGGATCATAAAGTGCAAGAAATATCTCTAATCTGGTCAATTTCGGATTTGAGCTTTGGTGGATGAATTGGTAAGTTAAATTGTCTCAAATTTACCATTTAATGTTATTAATCTTTTTTGTAAGTCAAACCCATGTGATCTTGGTCAAAATCGAGTCAAAAACACTTGTAGGTCAAAATTATGGTTCTTAGTCATTGAATTGGGTCAAAGGCCGATTTTGGTTATAGAAATGTCATTAAGGATCGAATTTTGAAGTGGGTTATGCCTAATTTCGTTCACAAAAGCTTCCAAAATTGAGTTCAAGCTTCCAAAGTCAAACTAGGGTTTTCAATTAGGGTTTTGATGGTCAAATTCGGATTTAAACAAGAAATGGTTGTTCCAAATTGTTGTTATGAGGTGGGTTATGTTTATTTACGTATGTTTTTGTTTAACTATGCACAAAGATGGGTTTTGGATCACCACAAGTCGAATTCTAAGTCAAAAATATGAGTAAAGTGTGAAATGGGCCGATTTTCCCTTTGATGGGTTGTTGCTGTTCAGCCTTGTTCCAGCGTCTCAGACGCTCACCACCACCGTCCCAGATGGTGGACTTGTTAAGGAGTTTCCAGCGTCTTGCATCAAAAGCCAGTGTAAGTCAGTGCAAAGCCAGCGTAAAGACAATCTAGGCCACCGTCTAAGACGGTGGCGCCAGCGTCCAAGACTTTGCCTTGCAGCTTTCTGTTTTACTTTGTTGTTCCAGCTTGAGTACCATTGTCCTTTGGTCGTGTCGAGCTTCTAATTGGACCCTTTCCCAACTTCTATAGTCACCTATCGAGTCGTACTCGTCATCCAAAGTTAATGGTCAATCTAAAACTCAAAGTGGGAACATTAACTAAATTACATATACGTATAATAATAGGTTGTGTACAGGGGACGATCTTGGGACGACTTTAATTCAATTCAAACTATTTCTTGACCTCTCTAACGACCATGTCGAGTCTCGGGGGTCGGTCAAAGCCTTGAATCACTTTTAAAAACCTTTTAAAAACCTAATTAGGGTTTCACTTGAAGTATTAATGTGTATGTTATAAATAATTATAGGTTGTGGACACGTGGAGCTCATTAAATGATTGTAACTTGATTTTATCTTCTTATTGCCGGCCAAGGTGAGTTCCGTAGTCCCCTACTCGATTGAGATTCGGGCTGAAAAGTGTACACGTACTTGATTAATGGATTGATTGATTTGATTGACGGTTTAACTTATTGTTTGATTGGTTATGCATTCGATTTCGATTATATGATGTGTTTATGATAGTTGTACATACATGGAAGACGATGATGACTTTAAAGAGTTATAGATGTGGTGGGAAGGCTGCGGGTGACCATATATATAAGCATCTATGATTCTTTAAATGTAAAGTCGTATGAAGTGTATGTGCATTGTGGTTTGGTTGGATTGTTTGATATTTGACATTGTGATTGATACACTTGACGTTGTTTTGCACTTCAAACTTGTAATACTTGGGAACTATTGACGCCTCGATGTGGACCAAGTATAGTGATACTTGATGACTTAAAACTATTGACGCCCGATGTGGACCAAGTATTGTGATACTTGATGACTTGAAACTATTGACGCCACGATGTGGACCAAGTATTGAGATACTTGATGATTTTATGATACATTGCATGGCATTGACACACATAGGATACACTTATTGACGTTTACGCACTTATGATACATGGCATGACATTGATATACATTTGATGCATTTTTGGTAATGATACTACTTGTACTTGGTTATTACTCGCATACGAACTATCTTGTATTGTTTGTTGGCGAATTACTTATGTGACAAGGTTGAGCTAATTGTTAACCTCATATGTTTTACGTGTGACGATTAAGGGCTTATAGTAAGTTAATGCTTGCCTTTACTTTGTATACATTGTGATTATTGACGATGGTTCCTTGTGAATCATTACTACAAACTCACCAACATAGTGTTGACCTTGTTTAGTACACTTTTCAGGTATTCAGGTAAATCAAGGACGTGAAGTTTGATTGTTGCTTATGTTGGACTCGGGCTTGGACTTACGTGGATCTCAGATTCATTTGCCCATTGTTTTGCATCATGCTTAGGATCGATAGCCATCTTTTGATAATCTTTTGTAAACGTTTGATAGTTACTTGCTCCTTGTGCATTTTGTACTTTGTATTTGATGTTTGGATTCACCGAATCCCTTTTATTCATTTAGTCTTGTTCTACGATAATCTCATGCATACGCTATATCTTTTCGGTAATATTTCGAGCCTAGCTCGGGGTGTTACAAATAAAACCAAGCATAAAAATCAGTTCCTTTTCAAAACACATTTCCAAAATCACAAGATCCCTTTTGAAACCGTAAACCAAACTAAAACCGAATCGATCTAAAGATTTAACCATAGGAACTCAAGATTTAGTTAAGAAACACCTTCAACAACATAAATAACCTTTTGAGAGTAATGTTAGTTACCAAAACTTTATTGAATGCCAAATCCGAATTTTGAGCAAAAACTTGATGAATAACACTTGAAACCAAAGAAAATTCTTGAACTTTAAAGATGATAGTTATTATTAAACAAGTTACTAGCAAATTTTACTTAACAATGCTAAAATTCGACATTTATGAAGGAGATTAAATGGGTGTGTTTGGTCTTGTAAATGAGAGAAAGAAAGTAGAAAGAGATAAGAGGGAGAGAGTGTAAGTGAAATGAATGAGAGGGTGGGGGAGGGTTAGGCTCACACACTAACACACTTGCACACTATCCACTATTCACTAGCTATTTATACCTTACGGGTACCATAACTAAAGGTGCAAACGTCTACCATTACAATTTACGCTAAGGAACTCATAAAGTTAACTCGATAAATTAATCAACAAAAGTAATCAACAAAAGTAATCGGGGTCAAAACGACAAGTGTTATATATTTATTCCGTAAAAAGGATTATCATTTATATATAAATTGCGAATGAGATAATAGGAGTATCAACCTTTCTTTGAACATCCTTGTTAGTATATGATCACGTAGAAATGAACGTATGTCCAGAAATGATTTAAGCCTACGGGGTCACACGTCTCGACACAAATGTATTTAATATTAATTAGTATATTGAATGTATTTAATTAATATGATCACGAGTTCAATTAACGAGTGGTCGTTAAAAACTAACGGTTACTAGCTAACGGCGTTAGTTAAGGAGGATTAATTTGTAATTAGGAAATTCTAGAAGTTTCCTAATTATGAATTAAAGGGGCCGGTTTTTGTTAATGGTTTTAAACCATTAACTTAATTTGTTTTTCAATATAATACTAATCCTAGTTTGTGTCAAATACTAATCCTAGTTTGTATCAAACACGAAAAGGGTTTAGAGTAATTATAAAAAGGAAAAACTAAAAACCCTACTCACTTCTTCTTCCTCCTCTTTCTCCTCTCTTGGCTTCGGCCGATCCTTCCAAACAAGCAAAGGGTTTTCGGTTTAGTTGTTTGACAAATCAAGAGAGAAAGCAAACGTTGCGGTTCGTGATCAAGTACTAGCATACGAGCATTCGCGTGTCGTGTGTGCAAACGTAGAGGGATTTATTTTAAATCCTCATAAAGTTTCTTACTTTATTTTTTCTTCAAATCAAAGGTACATGTTTCTATTCTTGGTTAATTAATTATTACATAGATTAATTTTCCGCTGCGTGCTTTGTGATTTGATTTGATAAATTGTTATATAATCCAACAGTGGTATCACGAGCCTACTATGTATGTTTTTTAATTACCAATTAAATCAAAACTTGAAGGGGGGTTAGGGTTTTGATCTTCAAATTTTCGGATATATATATATATATTTAAATTGTTTTTGTAATTTAATTACATTATTTAAATAAGAAACAAATAATATCTATATTATTAATATATATATAGTTCGAAATTTTCCAGAAAAAAAAAATTTTTTTTTTTAGGGTTCCTAATCCAAGTTTTGATTAATTACATGTTTATGTGATAAATTGCATGTATATATGGTGTACTTTTAATTATTTAATTGTTAAATAGAAGTAAAAAATCATGAATTTTTCATGCAAATTATTCATGATTATTACTTAGATATATTGATATGAAATCTTGATCATAAAGGTTAATTATGCTAGATAATTGAATAATTAATTGTGTGACAATGTGATTATGTTTTGTGAAAGTTTCTGTTTGACACCAGTTCACTAAAAAAATCATAACTAATTAACCGTAAGGAGTTGGAAGCTGAAATCTTTACAGTAGATGCTTGACTCATAGGGCTACAACTTTTATGTTTTGTGCTAGGCCCAGTTCGGCCTTCTTAAGGCCAGCTGCTGGATTTTCCAGATCAGCATCTTGTTATTTATGGTAGATAATTTGTTATAGAAATTTTGGCTTACGCAATCAAGGCAACTTGATGTATGTGGTCTCTTTCCATGTGAAAGAGGAGCCAATCTTATACCATAGTGACCAAAATAGGTTAATTACCTTAATTGTTAAGTTGTAAATTTAGTAAGTTTAATTTTGCCTTTTTATGAAAATTGTGTGCAAAATTGTTTTTGGAAAAATAAACTTGACTAAATATATCGAAATAAGATTTTGTTTATAAAATTGGTGCCCTAAAATCAAAAGATACACCGGCTCACCCATTTGAACAAACTCTAAGAGATGTATAAGTCGGAGTGCGCTAGCCTCCTAAAAGGGCGGGTTTTTAAATCGCGTTTATCGCATACCTTTGCCTTGCGCTTCTTTGTGAGTTCAAATGGAGCTACCGAGCTCTTTTGTATTTAAAGGCAATAAAAATGAGTTTTATAAACATATTATGTTTAGAAGATATGCATGAATCTTCAAACATAACCTTTTGATAACACATCAAATTGATTGACCCAATAAACTTAAGTCATTTGCCATCCAACTTGTAAAGGACACTTGTGGCTGTTGTTTTACTCACTGGTACACAGTGGTGAAATGGCAGTTGCATGGCAAATCCCACTCACTGGTACACAGTGGTGGACAAATTTGCGCGTTCTTGGTTGGACGACTTAAAGCGAGTTAAGCGGTGAGACCTTGACCGTGGCAAAAGATGGGACAAAACATGACTACAAATCGCTTGATGAATCAAGTGTGATTTGTAGGTCCCATTCTTACTAGGAATTGCACATGTAATGCAATTACTGCTCGTCACTTACCTTTTGAGTGCAATCATTTCTAGCAGATCAACTGATGAAATGATTGTATGTCAATTGGATCCTAGCCTTAATGAAATTAATTGTTTATTTGATAAACATTGGGTAATTGATTTCTTAAGGATTAATTATCGAAAATACTGATTTTTGAACTTAATCTGTTTTGTAGATGGCAATGAATCCTTCCACAAACACCAATGCTTTTCGGCAAATGTTTGAAAGAGAAAAGCTTAATGGATCAAATTTCAATGATTGGTATCGTCAACTGAGAATTGTTCTAAGAGTTGAGGAACGCATGGATGTCATTGAAAGGCAATGGCCAACCGAACCAAGTGCTGAATCCACAGCAGCTGAAAAGCTGAATATAGGATTCAGTACACTAGATTCAATGAAGTTTGTTGTTTGATGCTTGCGAGCATGTCTCCCGAGCTTCAAAAACAATTCGAGCTCTACACTCCATATGATATGATCACAGAACTTAAATCCTTGTATGAAAAACAAGCTGGAGTGGAACTGTTCGACTTAGTCGTGGAACTCCATGACATGAAACTTGAATCTGGAAAATCGGTTAGCAGTCATGTGCTCAAAATAAAGAGCATTTTTGACAAATTGGATTCGATGGAGTACGCTTATCATAAAGAGGTAAAAGTTGGCATGATTCTCAAATCCCTTACGAAGGAATATGAGGGTTTTGTGCAAAACTATACCATGCACTCTATGAAAAAAAGCGTCAATGAACTTCATGCTATGCTCATTGAATATGAGAAGAGGATTCCAAAGAAGGCCAATGACCCAAATGTCCTTATGATAAAGGGGGGTCGGATCCAGAAAGCTAAGAAATCGCACCAAGCTAAAGGCAAGTTTGATGGTAAAGGCAAGGGTAAGCAAGCTGCTTATTCCCCCAAACCAAAGAAAACCCCTCCGGCTAAGAAAGAGCATCCGGCTAAAGACCAGACCTGTCATCATTGTAATGAAGTCGGGCACTGGAAGAGGAACTGTCCCAAGTATCTTGCCGAGTTGAATGTGAAGAAGAAGCAAGCAAACGTTGCTAGTACTTCAGGTATCTTCACTATTGAATTATTTTCCTTTACTAAGCGTAAATCATGGGTTTATGACACTGGCTGTGGAACTCATATCTGTAATGAATTACAGGCACTTAGGAAAAGGAGGAAGCTGAAGCCCGGAGCTTTGCAGCTGTTCGTGGGCAATGGTCTACCAGCACCTGTTGAAGCTATTGGAGAATATCATTTAGTTCTTCCTTCCGGTTTAATTATTGTTTTAGACAATTGTCATTATGCACCTTCTATTACTAGAGGTGTAGTTTCAGTTTCTTTGTTGAAAGACAACGGATTCATTAATGTTTTTAATGAGTATGGTATTTCAGTTTCTAAAAATAATGTTCATTATTTTGATGCTATTGCTTGTGATGGTATTTATGAAATTGATATGCGTGGTTGTGATTCAAATAATTCAATGTATAATATTAGCAAAAGAGCCAAGACTAACTTGGACTCTACTTATCTGTGGCACTGTCGTCTTGGACACATTGGCAAAAATCGCATTGAAAGACTTCAACGTGAAGGGATTTTACAATTAAATGATGAATCATTTGATAAATGCGAGTCATGTGTCTCCGGCAAAATGACGAGAAAACCTTTTCGCATAAACCGGAGAGGGCTAAAGATCTTCTTGGACTCATTCATACCGATGTTTGCGGCCCATTTAGACATGTGTCAAGAAAAGGAGCTAGCTACTTCATAACTTTTACGGATTATTTCAGTCGTTATGGTTATGTTTACTTGCTTAAACATAAACATGAAGTGTTTGAAACATTCAAAGAGTTTAAAAATGAAGTAGAAAATCAACTCGCAAAACCATCAAGATTCTTCGTTCGGATCGAGGTGGTGAATACTTAAGCCAAGAGTTTAAGGATTATCTGAAAGCATGTGGAATTGTCCAACAGCTTACTCTCCATACACTCCTCAACATAATGGAGTGTCTGAAAGGAGAAATCGAACCTTGCTAGACATGGTGAGATCTATGATGACCCTTACGACTCTCCCATTTTCATTTTGGGATTATGCTCTTGAGACTGCTGTACGCATTCTCAATATGGTTCCAACCAATAAGGTTGACAAGACACCATATGAATTATGGCATGGAAATGTTCCTAATCTGTCTTACTTAAGAGTCTGGGGATGTGAGGCACTTGTGAGCGCGATACGCCTGACAAACTTGAACCCAGAACTACTAAGTGCATCTTTGTCGGATACCCTAAGGAAACGATGGGTTACGACTTCTATGATCCGTCAAAAACACTGTTCGCGTTGCTCGATATGCTGAATTCTTTGAAAAGAAATTAGTTCCAGAGAACAGTGGGAGGATTGTAGAACTTGATGAGATTCAAGAGGAAGATGTGTCACCTTCTGAAGCTCCTAGAAATCATCAACTTGGGGGGGAAAATGTTCAAAGTGATGAACCTCAAGTCGATGATGATGAAGCGATTCCACTTCGTAGGTCCGAAAGGACAAGACGTCCTACTGACAGATTATGTCTGATGGTAGAAGAAAACGTTTTAGGAGATCTCGATGAGCCTCCGAATTTCAAAGCTGCATTATCAAATCCGGAATCTGAAAAATGGCTTGAAGCTACGAAGGTGGAAATGAAATCCATGAAAGACAATCAAGTCTGGAGCTTGGTTGATCTTCCACAAAATGCTCAAACTGTTGGGTGTAAGTGGATCTTCAAGAAGAAGACGGACATGGATGGAAATGTACACACCTATAAAGCTCGTCTCGTGGCGAAAGGTTATACTCAACGTTTCGGTGTTGACTATAATGAGACCTTTTCTCCAGTTGCGGACATTAGAGCTATTAGGATTCTCTTAGCCATAGCTGCGTACTATGACTTTGAGATATGGCAAATGGATGTTAAGACTGCCTTCTTAAATGGTTACTTGGATGAAGAAGTCTATATGGATCAACCGTAAGGTTTTATTGATCCAAAACATCCCAACAAAGTATGCAAGCTTCAAAGGTCCATTTATGGACTAAAGCAAGCATCAAGAAGTTGGAACAAGCGATTTGATGAAGAAATCAAAAAGTTTGGTTTCGTTCAAAATCCCGATGAGCCATGTGTATATCGCAAAGCTAGTGGGAGTAATGTTACTTTCCTTGTCTTGTATGTTGATGACATATTGATTATAGGAAAACACATTCCAATGTTGCAAGATGTTAAATCCCATCTTGGAAAGTGTTTTGCCATGAAAGATTTAGGAGAAGCGGCATTTATTCTTGGAATCAAGATCTACCGAGATAGATCAAAGCGATTAATTGGACTAAGTCAAAGTGCTTATATTGATAAGGTCTTGAAGCGATTCAAGATGGAGAATTCTAAGCGTGGGTTTACACCTATGCAAGAAGGACTTAGTTTATCTGTCAAACAGGGTGCTACTAAACCTAATGAGGTGGAGCGTATGCGAAGAGTCCCTTATGCTTCGGCTGTGGGATCTATTATGTATGCGGTTAGATGCACTAGACCGATGTGGCGTTCGCGCAAAACATCGTAAGCCGATATCAACAGAATCCAGGTGAAAGTCACTGGACTGCTGTTAAGAGCATTCTGAAGTACCTACGGGCTACTAAAGATATGTTTTTGGTGTATGGAGGAAATCCAGACTTAGAGCTCAAAGTGACCGGATACTGTGATGCTGGATTTCAAACTGATAAAGATGACACGAAGTCTCAGTCAGGATTCGTCTTCGTTCTTAACGGAGGTGCTGTGGATTGGAAAAGCAAGAAGCAAACCACAGTTGCCATGTCTGCAACAGAGTCTGAGTACATTGCCGCCTCAGAAGCTGCAATGGAAGCAGTCTGGATAAGGAAGTTCATTAGCGGGCTTGACGTGATCCCCTCAAGTGACTTACCCACTGATATGTACTGTGATAATACTGGTGCATTAATCATTGCCAACGAACCCGGAGTTCAGAAAGGTGCCAGACATTATGCTAGACGATATCACTATGTTCGTGAGCAGATCGAACTAGGGGAGATCAAATTACTCAAAGTTCACACAGATTTTAACTTAGCTGATCCTTTCACAAAAGCTTTGTCTAGGCCCAAGCTTGAAAGGCATGCCGAGGGCATAGGACTTAAATTAGCTAGTTATTTCATGTAAATCTGTTGTTTCGGTATTTGGATAAGGGATGTTAAACAATTTATATTTTTCATAATGAAATAAAGTACTTGATATGTTTGATTTCATTTAATATTAATTGTATCCTATATTTGCATGTTTAATCCTTGAATATTTTATCAAATATTCTAAATTGTCCATTGTCGATTAATTATATGGGAATATAATTAAACTAAGACAAATCTGAGCGATTGGTTATATTCTTGGAATATATAATGGATGGTCCCACCAAACTCACATGATATCCATAGTTGATGCATATCGGACTACCCCACTAACGAATTCATCACTTTATGGATCAGCGTCATTAAGTGAAATTCGTAAATGGTTACTTTATTGATCCTTTGACTTGAGATACAAGCAGGTCAGCATGTATGGATTGCACTACTTGATATAGTTCTAACTCTCCTGAATAAGGGAGTACATAAAGGGCTATTTTCAGAAAGTGTATTGAAGTATGATGACTGACACGTGTAGTCAATACAGGATTTGTTCCTTCAACTTAAAGTTGAAGTATGATACCATTGGCGCCCTCATTAGGACTAATTAAAATGTTTGCATGGCCGTGCCCAAATAAATCCAGATGGTTCTCGATTATATTTGGTAATCATTAATTAGTTATGGAATGAGAAACAGAATCGTTAAATCATGAAATGACATTGATCCATATTCATGTTTAACACGGTATCTGAACAAAGGGATAATAAATGCCTCAACCATTTAAATATACTTTAAGAAACTATACTTAATTATTTCTGGGAGCATTGGCGTGTTGCTAGACGCTAACCAATGTTATTACCTTCATTTGTTACGAGCTCAAGTGGGAGCTGTTAGTATATGATCACGTAGAAATGAACGTATGTCCAGAAATGATTTAAGCCTACGGGGTCACACGTCTCGACACAAATGTATTTAATATTAATTAGTATATTGAATGTATTTAATTAATATGATCACGAGTTCAATTAACGAGTGGTCGTTAAAAACTAACGGTTACTAGCTAACGGCGTTAGTTAAGGAGGATTAATTTGTAATTAGGAAATTCTAGAAGTTTCCTAATTATGAATTAAAGGGGCCGGTTTTTGTTAATGGTTTTAAACCATTAACTTAATTTGTTTTTCAATATAATACTAATCCTAGTTTGTGTCAAATACTAATCCTAGTTTGTATCAAACACGAAAAGGGTTTAGAGTAATTATAAAAAGGAAAAACTAAAAACCCTACTCACTTCTTCTTCCTCCTCTTTCTCCTCTCTTGGCTTCGGCCGATCCTTCCAAAACAAGCAAAGGGTTTTCGGTTTAGTTGTTTGACAAATCAAGAGAGAAAGCAAACGTTGCGGTTCGTGATCAAGTACTAGCATACGAGCATTCGCGTGTCGTGTGTGCAAACGTAGAGGGATTTATTTTAAATCCTCATAAAGTTTCTTACTTTATTTTTTCTTCAAATCAAAGGTACATGTTTCTATTCTTGGTTAATTAATTAATTACATAGATTAATTTTCCGCTGCGTGCTTTGTGATTTAATTTGATAATTGTTATATAACCAACAGTGGTATCACGAGCCTACTATGTATGTTTTTAATTACCAATTAAATCAAAACTTGAAGGGGGGTTAGGGTTTTGATCTTCAAATTTTCGGATATATATATATATTTAAATTGTTTTTGTAATTTAATTACATTATTTAAATAAGAAACAAATAATATCTATATTATTAATATATATATGGTTCGAAATTTTCCAGAAAAAAAAAATTTTTTTTTTAGGGTTCCTAATCCAAGTTTTGATTAATTACATGTTTATGTGATAAATTGCATGTATATATGGTGTACTTTTAATTATTTAATTGTTAAATAGAAGTAAAAATCATGAATTTTTCATGCAAATTATTCATGATTATTATTTAGATATATTGATATGAAATCTTGATCATAAGGGTTAATTATGCTAGATAATTGAATAATTAATTGTGTGACAATGTGATTATGTTTTGTGAAAGTTTCTGTTTGACACCAGTTCACTAAAAATCATAACTAATTAACCGTAAGGAGTTGGAAGCTGAAATCTTTACAGTAGATGCTTGACTCATAGGGCTACAACTTTTATGTTTTGTGCTAAGCCCAGTTCGGCCTTCTTCAGGGCCAGCTGCTGGATTTTCCAGATCAGCATCTTAAATTTATGGTAGATAATTTGTTATAGAAATTTTGGCTTACGCAATCAAGGCAACTTGATGTATGTGGTCTCTTTCCATGTGAAAGAGGAGCCAATCTTATACCATAGTGACCAAAATAGGTTGATTACCTTAATTGTTAAGTTGTAAATTTAGTAAGTTTAATTTTGCCTTTTTATGAAAATTGTGTGCAAAATTGTTTTTGGAAAAATAAACTTGACTAAATATATCGAAATAAGATTTTTGTTTATAAAATTGGTGCCCTAAAATCAAAAGATACACCGGCTCACCCATTTGAACAAACTCTAAGAGAGGTATAAGTCGGAGTGCGCTAGCCTCCTAAAAGGGCGGGTTTTTAAATCGCGTTTATCGCATACCTTTGCCCTTGCGCTTCTTTGTGAGTTCAAATGGAGCTACCGAGCTCTTTTGTATTTAAAGGCAATAAAAATGAGTTTTATAAACATATTATGTTTAGAAGATATGCATGAATCTTCAAACATAACCTTTTGATAACACATCAAATTGATTGACCCAATAAACTTAAGTCATTTGCCATCCAACTTGTAAAGGACACTTGTGGCTGTTGTTTTACTCACTGGTACACAGTGGTGAAATGGCATTTGCATGGCAAATCCCACTCACTGGTACACAGTGGTGGACAAATTTGCGCGTTCTTGGTTGGACGACTTAAAGCGAGTTAAGCGGTGAGACCTTGACCCGTGGCAAAAGATGGGACAAAACATGACTACAAATCACTTGATGAATCAAGTGTGATTTGTAGGTCCCATTCTTACTAGGAATTGCACATGTAATGCAATTACTGCTCGTCACTTACCTTTTGAGTGCAATCATTTCTAGCAGATCAACTGATGAAATGATTGTATGTCAATTGGATCCTAGCCTTAATGAAATTAATTGTTTATTTGATAAACATTGGGTAATTGATTTCTTAAGGATTAATTATCGAAAATACTGATTTTTGAACTTAATCTGTTTTGTAGATGGCAATGAATCCTTCCACAAACACCAATGCTTTTCGGCAAATGTTTGAAAGAGAAAAGCTTAATGGATCAAATTTCAATGATTGGTATCGTCAACTGAGAATTGTTCTAAGAGTTGAGGAACGCATGGATGTCATTGAAAGGCAATGGCCAACCGAACCAAGTGCTGAATCCACAGCAGCTGAAAAAGCTGAAAATAGGATTCAGTACACTAGATTCAATGAAGTTTGTTGTTTGATGCTTGCGAGCATGTCTCCCGAGCTTCAAAAACAATTCGAGCTCTACACTCCATATGATATGATCACAGAACTTAAATCCTTGTATGAAAAACAAGCTGGAGTGGAACTGTTCGACTTAGTCGTGGAACTCCATGACATGAAACTTGAATCTGGAAAATCGGTTAGCAGTCATGTGCTCAAAATGAAGAGCATTTTTGACAAATTGGATTCGATGGAGTACGCTTATCATAAAGAGGTAAAAGTTGGCATGATTCTCAAATCCCTTACGAAGGAATATGAGGGTTTTGTGCAAAACTATACCATGCACTCTATGAAAAAAAGCGTCAATGAACTTCATGCTATGCTCATTGAATATGAGAAGACGATTCCAAAGAAGGCCAATGACCAAATGTCCTTATGATAAAGGGGGGTCGGATCCAGAAAGCTAAGAAATCGCACCAAGCTAAAGGCAAGTTTGATGGTAAAGGCAAGGGTAAGCAAGCTGCTTATTTCCCCAAACCAAAGAAAACCCCTCCGGCTAAGAAAGAGCATCCGGCTAAAGACCAGACCTGTCATCATTGTAATGAAGTCGGGCACTGGAAGAGGAACTGTCCCAAGTATCTTGCCGAGTTGAATGTGAAGAAGAAGCAAGCAAACGTTGCTAGTACTTCAGGTATCTTCACTATTGAATTATTTTCCTTTACTAAGCGTAAATCATGGGTTTATGACACTGGCTGTGGAACTCATATCTGTAATGAATTACAGGCACTTAGGAAAAGGAGGAAGCTGGAGCCCGGAGCTTTGCAGCTGTTCGTGGGCAATGGTCTACCAGCACCTGTTGAAGCTATTGGAGAATATCATTTAGTTCTTCCTTCCGGTTTAATTATTGTTTTAGACAATTGTCATTATGCACCTTCTATTACTAGAGGTGTAGTTTCAGTTTCTTTGTTGAAAGACAACGGATTCATTAATGTTTTTAATGAGTATGGTATTTCAGTTTCTAAAAATAATGTTCATTATTTTGATGCTATTGCTTGTGATGGTATTTATGAAATTGATATGCGTGGTTGTGATTCAAATAATTCAATGTATAATATTAGCAAAAGAGCCAAGACTAACTTGGACTCTACTTATCTGTGCACTGTCGTCTTGGACACATTGGCAAAAATCGCATTGAAAGACTTCAACGTGAAGGGATTTTACAATTAAATGATGAATCATTTGATAAATGCGAGTCATGTGTTTCCGGCAAAATGACGAGAAAACCTTTTCCGCATAAACCGGAGAGGGCTAAAGATCTTCTTGGACTCATTCATACCGATGTTTGCGGCCCATTTAGACATGTGTCAAGAAAAGGAGCTAGCTACTTCATAACTTTTACGGATGATTTCAGTCGTTATGGTTATGTTTACTTGCTTAAACATAAACATGAAGTGTTTGAAACATTCAAAGAGTTTAAAAATGAAGTAGAAAATCAACTCGGCAAAACCATCAAGATTCTTCGTTCGGATCGAGGTGGTGAATACTTAAGCCAAGAGTTTAAGGATTATCTGAAAGCATGTGGAATTGTCCAACAGCTTACTCCTCCATACACTCCTCAACATAATGGAGTGTCTGAAAGGAGAAATCGAACCTTGCTAGACATGGTGAGATCTATGATGACCCTTACGACTCTCCCATTTTCATTTTGGGATTATGCTCTTGAGACTGCTGTACGCATTCTCAATATGGTTCCAACCAAGAAGGTTGACAAGACACCATATGAATTATGGCATGGAAATGTTCCTAATCTGTCTTACTTAAGAGTCTGGGGATGTGAGGCACTTGTGAAGCGCGATACGCCTGCAAACTTGAACCCAGAACTACTAAGTGCATCTTTGTCGGATACCCTAAGGAAACGATGGGTTACGACTTCTATGATCCCATCAAAAACACTGTTCGCGTTGCTCGATATGCTGAATTCTTTGAAAAGAAATTAGTTCCAGAGAACAGTGGGAGGATTGTAGAACTTGATGAGATTCAAGAGGAAGATGTGTCACCTTCTGAAGCTCCTAGCAATCATCAACTTGGGGGGGAAAATGTTCAAGTGATGAACCTCAAGTCGATGATGATGAAGCGATTCCACTTCGTAGGTCCGAAAGGACAAGACGTCCTACTGACAGATTATGTCTGATGGTAGAAGAAAACGTTTTAGGAGATCTCGATGAGCCTCCGAATTTCAAAGCTGCATTATCAGATCCGGAATCTGAAAAATGGCTTGAAGCTACGAAGGTGGAAATGAAATCCATGAAAGACAATCAAGTCTGGAGCTTGGTTGATCTTCCACAAAATGCTCAAACTGTTGGGTGTAAGTGGATCTTCAAGAAGAAGACGGACATGGATGGAAATGTACACACCTATAAAGCTCGTCTCGTGGCGAAAGGTTATACTCAACGTTTCGGTGTTGACTATGATGAGACCTTTTCTCCAGTTGCGGACATTAGAGCTATTAGGATTCTCTTAGCCATAGCTGCGTACTATGACTTTGAGATATGGCAAATGGATGTTAAGACTGCCTTCTTAAATGGTTACTTGGATGAAGAAGTCTATATGGATCAACCTAAAGGTTTTATTGATCCAAAACATCCCAACAAAGTATGCAAGCTTCAAAGGTCCATTTATGGACTAAAGCAAGCATCAAGAAGTTGGAACAAGCGATTTGATGAAGAAATCAAAAAGTTTGGTTTCGTTCAAAATCCCGATGAGCCATGTGTATATCGCAAAGCTAGTGGGAGTAATGTTACTTTCCTTGTCTTGTATGTTGATGACATATTGATTATAGGAAAACACATTCCAATGTTGCAAGATGTTAAATCCCATCTTGGAAAGTGTTTTGCCATGAAGATTTAGGAGAAGCGGCATTTATTCTTGGAATCAAGATCTACCGAGATAGATCAAAGCGATTAATTGGACTAAGTCAAAGTGCTTATATTGATAAGGTCTTGAAGCGATTCAAGATGGAGAATTCTAAGCGTGGGTTTACACCTATGCAAGAAGGACTTAGTTTATCTGTCAAACAGGGTGCTACTACACCTAATGAGGTGGAGCGTATGCGAAGAGTCCCTTATGCTTCGGCTGTGGGATCTATTATGTATGCGGTTAGATGCACTAGACCCGATGTGGCGTTCGCGCAAAACATCGTAAGCCGATATCAACAGAATCCAGGTGAAAGTCACTGGACTGCTGTTAAGAGCATTCTGAAGTACCTACGGGCTACTAAAGATATGTTTTTGGTGTATGGAGGAAATCCAGACTTAGAGCTCAAAGTGACCGGATACTGTGATGCTGGATTTCAAACTGATAAAGATGACACGAAGTCTCAGTCAGGATTCGTCTTCGTTCTTAACGGAGGTGCTGTGGATTGGAAAAGCAAGAAGCAAACCACAGTTGCCATGTCTGCAACAGAGTCTGAGTACATTGCCGCCTCAGAAGCTGCAATGGAAGCAGTCTGGATAAGGAAGTTCATTAGCGGGCTTGACGTGATCCCCTCAAGTGACTTACCCACTGATATGTACTGTGATAATACTGGTGCATTAATCATTGCCAACGAACCCGGAGTTCAGAAAGGTGCCAGACATTATGCTAGACGATATCACTATGTTCGTGAGCAGATCGAACTAGGTGAAATCAAATTACTCAAAGTTCACACAGATTTTAACTTAGCTGATCCTTTCACAAAAGCTTTGTCTAGGCCCAAGCTTGAAAGGCATGCCGAGGGCATAGGACTTAAATTAGCTAGTTATTTCATGTAAATCTGTTGTTTCGGTATTTGGATAAGGGATGTTAAACAATTTATATTTTTCATAATGAAATAAAGTACTTGATATGTTTGATTTCATTTAATATTAATTGTATCCTATATTTGCATGTTTAATCCTTGAATATTTTAATAAATATTCTAAATTGTCCATTGTCGATTAATTATATGGGAATATAATTAAACTAAGACAAATCTGAGCGATTGGTTATATTCTTGGAATATATAATGGATGGTCCCACCAAACTCACATGATATCCATAGTTGATGCATATCGGACTACCCACTAACGAATTCATCACTTTATGGATCAGCGTCATTAAGTGAAATTCGTAAATGGTTACTTTATTGATCCTTTGACTTGAGATACAAGCAGGTCAGCATGTATGGATTGCACTTACTTGATATAGTTCTAACTCTCCTGAATAAGGGAGTACATAAAGGGCTATTTTCAGAAAGTGTATTGAAGTATGATGACTGACACGTGTAGTCAATACAGGATTTGTTCCTTCAACTTGAAAGTTGAAGTATGATACCATTGGCGCCCTCATTAGGACTAATTAAGATGTTTGCATGGCCGTGCCCAAATAAATCCAGATGGTTCTCGATTATATTTGGTAATCATTAATTAGTTATGGAATGAGAAACAGAATCGTTAAATCATGAAATGACATTGATCCATATTCATGTTTAACACGGTATCTGAACAAAGGGATAATAAATGCCTCAACCATTTAAATATACTTTAAGAAACTATACTTGAATATTTCTGGGAGCATTGGCGTGTTGCTAGACGCTAACCAATGTTATTACCTTCATTTGTTACGAGCTCAAGTGGGAGCTGTTAGTATATGATCACGTAGAAATGAACGTATGTCCAGAAATGATTTAAGCCTACGGGGTCACACGTCTCGACACAAATGTATTTAATATTAATTAGTATATTGAATGTATTTAATTAATATGATCACGAGTTCAATTAACGAGTGGTCGTTAAAAACTAACGGTTACTAGCTAACGGCGTTAGTTAAGGAGGATTAATTTGTAATTAGGAAATTCTAGAAGTTTCCTAATTATGAATTAAAGGGGCCGGTTTTTGTTAATGGTTTTAAACCATTAACTTAATTTGTTTTTCAATATAATACTAATCCTAGTTTGTGTCAAATACTAATCCTAGTTTGTATCAAACACGAAAAGGGTTTAGAGTAATTATAAAAAGGAAAAACTAAAAACCCTACTCACTTCTTCTTCCTCCTCTTTCTCCTCTCTTGGCTTCGGCCGATCCTTCCAAACAAGCAAAGGGTTTTCGGTTTAGTTGTTTGACAAATCAAGAGAGAAAGCAAACGTTGCGGTTCGTGATCAAGTACTAGCATACGAGCATTCGCGTGTCGTGTGTGCAAACGTAGAGGGATTTATTTTAAATCCTCATAAAGTTTCTTACTTTATTTTTTCTTCAAATCAAAGGTACATGTTTCTATTCTTGGTTAATTAATTAATTACATAGATTAATTTTCCGCTGCGTGCTTTGTGATTTAATTTGATAATTGTTATATAACCAACACTTGATCTTCCACGTATGCTTCCTATAGTCTATGAGGTCACTACTACGGTTGCTGCTTGTATTCATTTTGGGATTTTGGCAATGCACATGCTACGGTTAACGCTTTTATTCATTACGATAATCATGGTTCAATAATTACGTATAGATCTATCAACTCCTTATATCCTACTTATTGTATACTTCCAACATACATGCTCTATTTCACATGTGGGTGCATCACCTCCTCCTAAATAATGAATAATATTTCATAATTATATGATCTATCCAAGAAATGTTTTGTAGATACTTGCAACTCTGTATATGCAAATGCCACCAATTAATAATCCTCCCGTTTTTATTTTTTTAATCAATATCCTCCTTTTTTTAAATATCATAAACAGTATTAGACTTAAGTCAAAAGCCACACCTGCAATGAACCCAGCAACAACACCCACAGGCAACCCGCTATTTATTTGTCAATGACATTAACTCAAACTTTACGTATGAATTTTGAAAATCTGGAGCGATAACTTGGAACTTACATTAAGTGGCCAATGTTTACCTAAGAGAGTTTAAATTTGAGAATGTGACCTACAAAAGAGGCTTTTGTACTTATTAGTTCCTTTTATCATGCATGCTTTAGAAAGTCCAACATGCTACATCGTGCTAGAATGGAAACAGTGATTCAAAAACCTACATAAAATTCAAGAGATCGACATCAACTTAATTTGGAATGCCTGTGATAAATCCATAAAACATGTCAATTCGGCCAATTACTTTACATATGGGTTGACCTGGATTTTGCATTTTGTCTTGAACGGATTCAGAATTATTTATAAGTATTGGTCTAAGAAGTTTGAGTATACTTTTAATGAATATAATCCTCTGAATATTCTATTCTACTACTGGAATCACTATTGTAAACAATATTATGTTTATAAATTTACTTAGTTGGTTTTCTTAACTATTTTTATCTTAATGGGTTCCCAACTCAGCCCACAAGAACCCAGTTTGTTTTGACCCATATTGAAGTTTACCTAGTTCAACTAAATCCAGTTACCCAAACCCAAATAATATCTACATATAAGTAAATAAAGAGAAGACCAAGATTATGCTTTTTACTGGAGGATGTGGCTTTCTTGGGCTTGAAAAGGTAATTCATGTAGAGCTTATCAAGCAACACTGCTGCAGACATCAAAGACCTTTCACCAGCCAACACTGAATCTGTTAATACTATTGCCAACAACCTCGCATATAACCTTGGTTTGCACCCTTAAATCCTATTAGGTTCAAGCAAGCAGATTCTGATACTAGTTGGATCCCACCTGCCCTTATCTACCTACACAAACTCAAAAACTTTCCATTAGATATTATATCATTTCGGTTCGTCGCATAAAAAATCTGCATGATCTTTAAAGTAACTCTCTTGTCTAGTCATTTTACTAAATGTCATGTGATATACGAAGAACCAAATAGTCAAAACACTTTGTTAAATGCCAAATATTGCAACGAACTATTCATAAGATGGAGGGAATATTTGAATCTTAATAAGCTGTTTTTGTTTTTTAAAACTCCATGATCCAAAAGGGGTATTATCAAGCAAGGAGTAACAATGTTTCAACTTTATGATATGTTCTTCTTAGACACAACGCTTTAGTAAAACCCTGTGTTTAATCAAGTGTTGCAAATTGTTTCACTGGATATAAAGGGTACATGGTAACATCTAATGATTAGATAACGTAATTATCTACATATGAAGATCCATGATCCAGTAAACCATTATGAACTTCGGGGCCTTCACATTATAATTATTTGGTGACACTATAGATAATAATTTTGACTCACTTATCAATTGGACAATTCAGGTAAGTTATTCTACTCGGTGGCGGAGCCAGGATTTTTATCCTGGGGTCGCCGAACAGTTTTCATGATACTAATAAGTGTAAAGTTAAACTACAAACTTTAATTTTTCTAGTCTGGGGTTGCCAATTACCTTAAAACTGATTAAATACTTAGAAATAGTACTAGAAATATAGAGTTTTATAGAAATTGTGGGGTTGTCATGGCCACCCGTGGCCACCACATAGCTCCTCCACTGTCTAACGGTTCAATATTAATGAAAAAACAATTATTAACAAAATAAGAAAAATGGGCAAAATGGGTTGAAAGTTATTAAATAAGTACTTTTGATGTTTAAATCAGAAAACTATCTATCAAAACCTATAGCATTTGCATCACATTTGACATGGAGTAATTTAAATCAGAAAACATGTATTGAATGATGAGTACCTCAACGGAACAAGTTGTCGAATGGTGAGTATTAAAAATCATTCATACTACGATCAAAGTCTTAAACACCATTTATAAATATAAGCATTATGTGCTCATAAATAAAATCATTTGTTTGTTCATGGTAGCACTTGGAGAATAAGTAATTTTGGTTATACATGTTGCAAATTACGTGGGACCTAAACATCTGAAATTAGAAGTTGTTGCAATAATTGAACGAACTCAAAGATCAATCAAACAACAATTATTATTAATAGTTGTTTTATTATTCGATTAAAATAATCAGTCGGCTAGATTATCCGACTTATAATGTTCGATTATTACAATGAAAAATATGATCAAGATGATCAGTCAAATGATTGATCAAGATGAATCAATCCAGATTACAATGAATATCTCGAATAAATTGAGAGAAAAAAAATATATAAACGAAAAATATATATAAAAGTGATAATTTCGACTGAAACCCTAACTGGGTTAAGAGGAGTATTTATACTCCATGACTTTGACAACTTTGTAGATGCAGATTTGTGTGACAGTAGCAACATAGATTTGATTAACGTTTTTGTTCTTAATAATATCTGTGTAATTGTTAAATAATAAGTCATTAGGACTTACGTGTGTGTTTAATGATTACGTTTGAACTTTAATATAAGATCAAGTTATGATTAGTGTTATGTTTGTGTGTTATATAATTGTTTTGCAGGTACAAGAATGTAGAGCCAAGGTTTATAAGTGTCATAGAATACTTAAACGATGGCTGAACGTTATGTACTAAGCAAAATAAGCATCCAAGATACGCACTTCGTGTTGACGTCATCAGTACGTTGTGGTGTCCTCGTGCTGACGTCAGCACGAAGGCAAGCCGTATGATGGATCTGGGCTTAATCACTTCGTGTGAAGCCCAAGCCCACACGAACACAAACCCTAGTAGTATAAATACATGTAATTTTAAGCGATTCGCAACGAATTAAGAACTTAGAAGTCGAATTGTTGCTCGTGTGACCTCCTATACGAACTAGCACTTCGTGTGTGACCTTAGGTTGATTAATTACTGATTAATTGACGAAAGGCAGTAGCAATCTAGTTATCTCAAGAGGATTCCGCACTCTTGACATAACGAATCACGTCTTATTTACGATCCATTCAACGGTAGGGACTTACAAGTTGTATCAGAGCCCTAAGGTTGATTACCAGAAGGTGTAAGATCGTTTGATTTGCTATTGATTGAAAAATCAATTCGAATTTCAAGTTTTTTATTGAATTCGTTATCGTCTTCGTGTGACCTCGTGCTTACGTCAGCACGAGGTGATTCTTGTTCGTGTGCTTACATCAGCACGAACTGCTCTTCGTGGTTCATATCGTGCCAGGTGTCCTTCGTGTGTCACTTCGTGTCACGTGTCCTTCGTGTGATCTCGTGCCACGTCAGCACGAACTCAGTGTCTTCGTGTGCTTTACTTCGTGCCACATCAGCACGAACACGTGTGCTACAGTAACTCTTTTTGTTTTTCGATTCAAAATGACTACTGTACCTGCTGCCGGAAACTCTCCTAATGCCACACTTATCAATCAACTTATCATGCACGATCATGAGGTTGGTCGTGGAAACACACCTCCAAAGCTTTTCCGTATGGAGAATTATTGGATGTGGAAAAAACGATTTGAAGATTATGTTCGTCTGAATGATATTGATATGTGGGTGGTGATAACTCAAGGTTTTGATTGGCCAACTTATGAAAAAATGGCGTAATTGGTAGATATACTTATACTGATATGCCAGATGATGAAAAGAAGAAATACGTGGTGGAAGGAAAGGCTCTTTCAACTCTTACTATGGCCTTACCACAAGAAAGTGTACATTTGTTCAAAAAGTACACTACTTCAAAGGATTTGTGGGACGCTCTAGGAAAGTACTGTGAGGGCGATGCTACTTTGAAGAGAAATCGTATTAAACTTTTTAAACGTCAGTATGAGGCCTTTAAAGGACTGAAAGGAGAATCTTTTGATGAGATAATTGCTCGATTCAGTCATCTGACAACTGAGTTATCATATTTTGAGGTTGTCTATCCTCAGACTGAGTTAGTAGATAAGTTTTTGGACTCACTACCAAAAATATGGACTGAATATGTTCATCACCTTCAAGATGACAAGGAATACAGTTCATGGGATTTTGAAACAGTAGTGTCCAAACTTAAGAATAGAGAAATGAAGAGAAGAATCAAGGATACTCATGCGGATTTTACTCAAGATCCATCTTTATATCATGCTTCTTCAGTTCATTTGGCAAGTACTAGCTCAGGATCCAATGCATTTCTAAGTGGTGTTGAAGCTACACCAATAGTTGATGCAGATGGAATTGCAGGTTATGTTGCTTATGACAATTCCACAACTAATGTTAAGAGCAATACTCAGTCATATCATTCCATGCCAATGAGTATGAGCTCTGCAGAGGGAAGAATGAATCTATACTCAGCCTTCTTGTAAAGAGTAGAATTTGAGCTTATGTGTGTGTTAGTGTGTGTAACAATGGCGGTTTGAAGAGAGAGAAAGTAGAGAGAGAAAGTGTGTTTGGCAGGAAAGATTAGTTTGCATTAATGTGGTGAAAGGTTACAAAATGCATAATGGAGGGGGTTTATATACATATGCCTAATTTACACTATGCCCCTTCCATATTAACAAGTTTACATTATAAGTACAAATTAACATAAAGGTACACAAATCAACTACTACATTTATATTTCTAACAATCTCCCCCTTAGTAGTGATTTGTGAAAAATATCCAGTCTTTGTCATTCTTCAAGCTCTAGGCTGGGGGGACGAGGGGACGATGCGACTCCTGCGTCAGCCCTTGCCACTACACTGGCGGGCCGTGACTGCGTTCAGGCTCTGTATTCGGTCTAGAGGGAGAGACGGGGAAAAAATGCGTTGTTTGGATGGTCCCGTCAGCCCCGCCGGTCAGTGGGGCGAGTGGCAGGCGCGGGGGGTGCGCCGCTCGCCATAAGAGTCAAGCGAACACTCATGTGGTGTGTCTGCAGATTTCATAAGGGGGGGGTCTGGCGTGCCGCTTGGCTAGGGGGGGGGGGGGGGGGGGGGGGGGGGGGGGGGGGGGGGGGGGGGGGGGGGGGAGGGAGGGGGGGACAAAAGTGGCCCACCACCATGGGTTACGTCCGAAACGGGTCGGACGCGACCCAAAAAAAAACAAAAAAAAAAAAAAAAAAAAAAAAAAAAAAAAAAAAAAAAAAAAAAAAAAAAATAACAATTTTAAAAAAATTATTAAAAAAAAACAAAAAAAAAAAAAAAAAAAAAAAAAAAATAAAAAAAAAAAAAAAAAGAAAAAAAAAAAAAAAAAAATCTTTTTGCACCCACCCACCCATCTTATTTGATACTGGAAAATTTACAAAAAAAAAAAAATAAAAAAATACAAAATACACTTACATATTTTTCTTTGTTCATAAGTTGGTCATCATCTTCTTACATGCATAGCAACACATTCTTGCAAAACTCTAATGTTCCATCTGAATAAGAAGCAAGTTCATCCATTCGAATGAAAATCTTCTTCTTTCGACTATTGAGAAAAACAACTCCGAAGGATGGTTCTTCAACGATATGACCAATACTGAGCTTTTCAATATCTTCGGTGTAAAGACTTTGATCTGGATATGGAACATTTATCTTTCTCTTCACAACTTCGAAACCAATTTGAAAATCTTCCAATGAAGCATATTGGATGCAGCTTGACATGTATCTTTTCACAGCTTCAAAACCAATAACATCTTCACGGTATCTTTGCATCGCATTCAGGAAATGGTTGTAGAGAAAGATAATGTCGTCAACTGGCAAAAGCTTGAACTGGGCTTCTGTAAATCTATAATACTTATCATTATCTCTTTTCACATGATAACATGGAACGGAGATAGAAACCCTTTTCAAAAGAATAACTCTGACGAGCACCAAGATTTTATGATTTCTTTGCTCTTCAAGTAGCTTTGGATTGTATTGCTTTGTGAGTTGAAGAAGCTGTTTGTATTCTTCAACTTGTCTTGGTTCTTTAAATTTGAACATAGAGTCTACTTCTGGTCTTTTAGATTTTGTAACTTTGGTAGCTCCACAGAATATTGGAAACGCTCTTTCTTCCAAGTATCTAGACTTCTTTGCTGCTTCTTTTGGTTGAACACCGAGAGCAACCATTCTTTCTTTATCCCTCAAGAAGTATCCTCGATTAATTCTGTTGGAAAATAATCAGGAAGGACTTCTTCGGATGTGATTGCCTCTCTCAACACTTGTTTATAGGTAGATTTCTTGAAATTTTGTGCAGCAGCCTCAGGAGTCTTTCTCAATTCATCAAAACTGTTGAAGTCATTGAAAGAATAATTCTGTGGAGTTGTACAAGCAGGAATAGATGATTCTCCAACTTCAATTCTGCTTGAAGAACCTGTTTCAAAATAATCAAGGTCTGGAAATACTTCAAACATCGGTTCCTCAACAGCTTCTACGTTTGCTGGAGTTTCAACTATCTCTGGCTCATCCAAAATTACATTGTCTTTTGCAGCCTCAATGTCTGCTTCACCCTCAGCATATTCAACTATCTCATTTTCAATCACATACCCTTCATCTTCATTTTCAACAACACTTTCATTTTCTTCTTCTTCATCACTATCAGCTCCAAACACTTCATTAAATTTTCTTTTTATTTCAGCAATTCTTTCAATCTCCTCAGGGTCATCATCATTGTTACTTTCGTTGAATCTTTCAGTAAAATCTTTAACAATTTTATCAACTTCTTTTTGTGTTTCATCAGCAAGCTCTTTCCATCTTCTATCAGATCTAGCTCTAACAGCAGCTAATCTTTCAATCTCAGCTTGATCTTCTTCAATCACATCTTGGTTTCCACCCTCAGTTCTTTCTTGCATCACCACATCCTCAACATTTCCTTCAACTCTTGCCGAAGTATTTCCAATATTAGTTTGACCTTCTCCTTGGTTCTCCCCCTCGGGGTGATCATCAGAATCAGGATCATCCCGTCGAGAAGCAACCGAGGCCGGTCGGCAAGATTCTAGAGCCAACAAACGTAGTTCAAAGGCAGCAAGCTTAGCATCATACTCTGCTTTCTGTTGTTGAACTTGATTATGAAGATTCTTGACTTGTTTTTCATGTGCAATCTCCCTTTCTCTTACCTCCAAAGCATTTAACACCCCTCTTTCAGTTACTGTCAACAACTCACCTTCAGACCTTAAGATATTCAACAAATGATCAAAAGCTTTGTCTTTTTCTTGTTGTTGTGTTGTTGGTGATATTTGAGATGGTGTTTGTGTTATTTGTGTTGGTGTTTGAGAAGGAAGTGGAGTACCCAACCCGGAGGTTGTTTGCACACTTGAAGTGTGACCTAAATTCAGCGTAGCTGATTCAGGATTTCCTGCGGATCCTCGGGTTAAACCCTCACCAGCAGTTTCAGATTCATGGGCTTTGCAACCCGAATCAAGTTGTGTCCTAGACTGTGATAAATCACTGTCCGGGACTTGTTGTTGGGCAACACCTCTAACAACACCGGGGTCACTGAGAATGCCCGTTAATACAGTCTCAGGTTGATCCTGAGGAACAGCAGTGTCACCTTGGCGTTCATACTGTCCCCCAGTCTCGGTTTGAGAACTGTTACCTGCGGCTAAAGCTGGCATGATGTTAGCTAAGGCAGGATTTCCAAGCTGTCCTTGAGGGTCACACAAAGTGGGTCCCCCTCCGCTTGTTTCGGCACCAGTACTTAACTGGGCTTGTGAATCCGTGTGCCTAGGAGATCTAGACTCTTGTGCACGAAATGAAGTTGAGAGGTGGGGTTGGTCCTCTCTTATTTCAACACTCTCATCCTCCAAATGAGGAGAGTGTGGTGAACGTGGCTGTTCCCCGTGCATTTGTGAGACTAACTCCTGTTGTGAGGAGTCAGAATGGCAAGGAGAGTTCGGTGCAAGCGAGAATGGGGAGTTCTCGACTTCTATCCTAGGGTTGACATCCCAGCTAGACACATTGGTTTCAACTATCGGAGGGCCAACGTTTTCTTTATGCCCTTGTCCTAACCCGGACCTCTCAACCTCTCTAGTATTTTCAACTCCTCCCTCATTCCCTCCTTGTTCCTCCTGCACAACTGCATCTCCTGTGCTAACATTCTCAGATTGCAATTCAGATAATACATTTTCAATAATTCTAGTCGCTTGTTCAACATCAAATTCAGCTGAGGCACCAATTTGTTCATTCAATTCTGCTGAAGTAGATTCATATCTTTGGCTTGCAGATTTAGATGACTTATGTTTTCTTTTGGATTTCTGCTTCTTTGATGCCTTCTTTGGTGCACTTCTAGCAGCCATTTTAAGTCGTCTACCTGGTGGTGGAGTTGGTTCATTAGGTAGCGCTGAAGCAAGCGGTGTTGGATTAAGTACAGGTGATAAACGAGGTGGTGTTAGAGTTGGTGGATTTGGGGAAACAACGGATGGTATCGGTGTAGATGGTGAAGATTGCGAAAATTGAACGGTAGGTGAAGATTGTGTTGATTGATTGGTTGGTGTAGATTGTGATTGAATATTCGGTGAAGATTGTGAAGTAGGTGAAGTAATCGGTTCAGGTGTTACAACATCTTGGTCAAACACAACTCTTTTTTACTTTCTTTTCCTTGGCTCAGAAGTCCCTTCATCACTAACCCCTCTTTTTCTTTTTGTAATCCTAGGACCCTCACTTGGCGACCTATGCACAGCTTGGGTAGGAATCTGTCGGCTTTCAGATCCCATCGCTGTGTTTAACCACTCTCTATAAGTCCTAAGGTGGGGACTCTGAGCATTAGCCAAATTCAACAAAAATGGTGGAATTGGAAAAGGTTTAACATTATCACTTCCTGTGCCTCTTAAGTTGGATTTATACATGGCAATTACACACTTAAAGCTGTCATCCAACTTTGGAATTTCTTCTGCATTATCAAGAACGTCTTCGATAATCAGTGTGAAGAATCTGATAAAGGGAATATATTTTCTTTCTTGTACATCATTTCCCTTGACAACTTGGATCATCTTATCCCATATTATCTTCGCAAAGTCACACTGCACATTGTGAGTGACTGCATAGTAGATTGATAATGAATGCTTCGTCATGAGATCAATTCCTTTCTGTGATGGCATCAAACAAGTGCTTAGAACATTGTACATCGTATGCAGAGAGTTGCTACCTTCATTCTTTTAAAATCTCTCATCGTTGCCAACTCTCCTTCATAACCCAACGAATGAACTCCAACCAACATTTCTTCAACTGATGGTAGTTCTTCGTATTCTTCATGTTCAGGAAATCCAATCACAGTTCTGAACTCATCCATAGTGAATTTACAATTGAAAATTTCATCTTCTGACTGTAAAGAAAATTTGAAGTAGTCTGCTGTCTTATGCCTTTTACTTCCTTTTACATATTCAATTGATTCCCACAACTCAAATACATACTTTTCGGGAACAATTGCACCTCCAGTCAAAGCGTTATTCAACGGATGATGGCTCAGAATCTCCGTTATGATCGGGAATTTGCAAGCATGCATTCTACCCTTTTTCTCCCCCTCAAACATTGCATGTAATAACAAGTAAAACACATCAATGTTTGAAACAGAAAATGAACATAGAATACATGGCATGAAAGCATTTAAGTTTGTAAATTGAGCATTCCCAACTTGGTTTTAAGAAAATTAAACCTGTTTTCATCCAAAGGTTTGGTGAAAAGGTCAGCAAGTTGGTAGTCTGTTGGGACAAAATAGAATTCGATGTTACCTTTCTCGACATGATCTTTAAGAAAATGGTACCGAACATCTATATGCTTGGTCTTTGTGTGCTGCACCGGGTTGCAAGAAATAGCAATAGCACTCTTTGAGTCACAGTAAATGGGGATTCTGTTGAATTGAAATCCATAATCAGTCAACTGCGTCTTCATCCAAAGAACTTGTGAACAACAACTTGCTGCAGCAACGTATTCAGCTTCTGCAGTAGATGTGGATACACAATTCTGTTTCTTTGAAGACCAACTGACCAATCTATCCTCTAAGAACTGAACACTTCCAGAAGTACTCTTTCGATCAAGCTTACAACCTGCATGGTCAGCATCGGAATATGCAATTAACTGAAACCCGGTATCCCTTGGATACCAGAGACCAAGGTTCACTGTGCCTTTCAGGTATCGGAAGATCCGTTTAACGGCCTGGAAATGACTTTCCTTGAGATTGGCCTGGTACCTGGCACACATGCATGTGGCGAACATAATATCCGGGGGACTTGCAGTCAAGTACATGAGTGATCCTATCATACTGCGATACTTCTTTTGATCAAAAGATTTTCCACTTAAATCAGCATTGATTTTTGTTCGAGCTTCCATGGGTGTACCAATTGGTTGACAATTCATCATATCAAACTTTTTCAACATGTCAAGGATGTACTTAGTTTGACAAATAAAAGTACCATTTGACAATTGTTTTACTTGTAGACCAAGGAAAAAGTTTAATTCACCCATCATGCTCATTTCAAATTTCTTGATCATTAAAGCAGAGAAATTCTTGCAGTATTTAGGATTAGTTGACCCGAAAATTATGTCGTCAACATAAATCTGGATTAGAATGATGTCACTCCCTTTTCGTTTGATAAACAAGGTAGTGTCAATCGAACCTTTGCTAAAGCCAGATTTCACAAGATAAGAAGAGAGACATCATACCATGCACGAGGCGCTTGTTTCAGACCATATAAAGCCTTATCTAACCTGTAAACATAGTCCGGATGTTTGGAATTCACAAAACCTTCTGGTTGTTCAACATACACTTCTTCTTTGAGAATTCCATTCAAGAAGGCAGTTTTGACATCCATTTGGTAGACTGTGAAGTTCTTGTAGGCAGCATAGGCAAGAAACATCCGAATAGCCTCAATTCGTGCAACTGGTGCGAATGTCTCATCGTAATCAATTCTATCTTGTTGGCAATATCCCTTTGCAACCAATCGTGCTTTGTTACGTACAACAACTCCAATTTCATCCTTTTTGTTCTTGAAGATCCATTTGGTCTTAATTGGTTCCTTGTTCTTGTAAGGATTGGGAACCAATTTCCACACCTCAAGTCGTTCGAACTGATTAAGTTCTTCTTGCGTTGCTTTCACCCAATCTGGACAACTTAGATCTTCATTCACTGTCTTTGGTTCAACAATACTCAGAAAATTCACAAACAGACATTCATTCGCAGATGCGGATCTTGTCACACCCCGTTGTAGCGGAAATACAGGGTTAACAAAGAATTTCATACTAATCAGAAGGTTAAAAGAGATTACATCCATTTATACCAGTACAAGTCAATACAAGTACAATCGTTCAAAGTGTGGACCCCAAAATACGGATACAAGTCATCCTCATTTGGAACTGGGCCCACAGAATACAAGTTCAATAAATTGGACAGTCAAATACAATTAGGACTAATAATACGATAGTCCTCAGAAGTCTGACGCTAATTGTACGTCCAAGTTCAAAAGATTGGCCCTATAATGCCAAAGACGATTCCAAGACTTACTGATGGTCACCTGAAAAGCATGAAATTTGAGAGGATCAACTATCGAAATAGTTGGTGAGCTTACAGTGTGTTTGACCAAATGTTTAGTCGTCATTGATACAACACAATGACCTGTAGTTATAAATGACCGGACTGTTAGAATACTACATCTAACAAAACTTTTATTTCAAGATAGTCAGAATACCACATCTGACAGCATATGACAGTCAGAATACAACATCCGACAGTATCAGTCAATATGCCTCGCACAGGTTTCCGTTCTAAATGGGTGCGGACCTTAGCCAAGACAGTCAGAATACAACATCCGACAATTTAACCAAGACAGTCAGAATACAACATCCGACAATTTAACCAAGACAGTCAGAATACAACATCCGACAATTTAACCAAGACAGTCAGAATACAACATCCGACAATTTAACCAAGACAGTCAGAATACAACATCTGACAATTTAACCAATAGGGGGAAACATTTTAGTTTGTCAAACACAAAGAAACATCTTAATCAGCCATCACACGGCAATTCAACGTCATTTTACCCAACATTTAATAAATGACATGTATACACATTTTCGACAGCCGTCAACATGGCAAAATTTAAGTCAAATGATCTAAGTATCCAAGTCACATGGCATACTCACAAAACAATCATTTATTTAACAAATAGTGTATACAACAGTGCATGCTTTTCAGGCCCAAAGTAAAAGGGAAAAGGGCGCCATAAACTCACCTTAGCGATCTAAATGCTAAAAGGTATAATATAGCTCGAGAAGATCCACAGTCAATTCTCCTGGTTATCCAAAACCTATGATATCATTACCAAAATGAGGATCAAATCCCTTGACGACGGGTATCCTACGTACAACTACTTAGCTATAGACCCTAGAATGCCATAACCGAGAATGTGTTTCAAACTTTCATTTTACCAATCAAAAGTAAATAAACATATTCGGACTTTCGGATTAAAATTTTATTAATGTTTAAAAATTGATGCGCAAAAATCTTTACAGTGGGTATCCACTGCGCCGCAGTGAGCCAGAACCATGCTCACTGCGCCGCAGTGGGCTAAATCGAACCAGGGACCAGTACAATGGCAAGCTCACTGCGCCGCAGTGAGCTAACCATGCACAAAACAGGCCCTAGCCACTGCGCCGCAGTGGGGCTAAGCCCATGCCACTGCGCCGCAGTGGCCTCATTCTGCAGCCAGCACCAGCAGGTGCAAAAATGCAGGAAAGCTCAAACCGTTTTTCAACTCAAAACCTTTCAAACTCGACCCAAATCAAACCCTTTTATTTCTAACAAGTGATAACATGTTCAAAAGACCTGGAAACAATACCATTTCGCCAATCATTTCGCCATTTCAATCATTTAGACTCAAAAACCTAATTCTAAGTCAAAACCTAAATAAGTTAATCAAACCAAAACTCATTTCATTTCCATGGCTATCTAATTCATTTAAAAATACTGAAATTAAACCTGAAATGGAAATTAAATCAAATCAAAAGTTCATAGAAAAGTTAACTTACTACTTTTGATGTTCTTGAAGGAAAAATTAAAGAAGATGATGGTTTCCTTGGATTTATCCTTGCCAAAACAAATTTTGATGATGGTGAGGTTGAGATTGAATTCTAGATTTTAAGTTTGTGAATTGTGTGTGTGTGTTGTGTTGTGTGTGTATGAGTCGACAGAACAAAGAAAGAAAAAGGGGGGGAAGTGTTTGTTGTTTTAATTCCCACCACAAACAAAGGGGCCGGCCTATGTGGCTCCTTTTCAGTCATTTAAATACCCCAAATTTGGTAAAATGCTTACGATTTAATACCGTTTGACCCAAAGGTTAAAATGTAAAGTGAAGGTATTTTTCCTCGTCTCATTTTAGTCAAGACAAGCCAATAAAGTTTCGTCCAAGTGAACTTTATAATATTAAGTCTAGACAGTCTAATTATTTTGTTCAAGACATAACCTTTAAATATAAATTTAAAGTTATTTTAAAGACTCGGCATTCGTCTAGATAGCTAATAGTCTACGTCATCAAGATACGTCTATTTTGACTAAGTCAAAAGTCCAAAAGTCTAATAAGTTCCACGTCAAATGACTGTCTAATCGAGATTAGGACTAACCCGATGTAAATTAATTACGAGTTGTCACAGCATCCCCGACTTCTAAGGATTTCGTCCCGAAATCAAGTCTTGCTCAGTAAAAAGATGAGGATAGTTATTCCTCATAAAGTCTTCACGTTCCCAAGTCAAGTCGGGACCATGTTTTGAGTTCCAACGAACTTTGACCAATTTGATACGACTACGTCTAAGTTGTTTGAGCCGTTGGTCTAAAATTTCAACAGGTTCTTCAACGAATTGAAGAGAGTCAGTCACTTGCAGCTCTTCGACAGGTACGACTAAAGTCTCATCAGTCAGACATTTCTTAAGATTCGAAATGTGAAATGTGTGATGAACGTGTTCTAGCTCCTTAGGTAAATCGAGCTTGTAAGCCACGGAACCAATTCTTTGAACAATTTCGAATGGTCCGATATAACGAGGACTAAGTTTCCCTCGTACGCCAAAACGTGCAGTGCCTTTCCAAGGTGACACTTTTAACATGACTTTGTCTCCCACTTGAAACTCAAGTGGTTTCCGTCTACGGTCGGCATAGCTCTTTTGACGATCTTGAGCTGCCTTCAGCCGTGCCCTAATTTCGACAATTTGATCAGTAGTCTTCTGAACTAGTCATATTTAAATAAACGACGTTCTCCAGCATCAAGCCAACAGACAGGAGATCTACACTTTCGTCCATATAAAGCCTCATAAGGCGCGCATTTGATGCTAGTGTGATAGCTGTTGTTATATGAAAATTCAGCTAACGGCAAAAAGGTATCCCAACTACCTTTGAAGTCGATGACACATGCCCGAAGCATGTCCTCTAAAGTCTGGATGGTACGTTCACTTTGTCCGTCAGTCTGGGGATGGTAAGCCGTACTCAGGTGCAATTGAGTGCCTAGGGCGTCTTGAAAATATCGCCATGATTGTGAAGTGAAACGACCATCACGGTCAGAGATAATAGACAAAGGAACGCCATGAAGAGATACAATCCTTTCAATGTATATTTGAGACAATTTCCTTATCTTCCAGTTCTCCCGAATTGGTATGAAATGTGCAGACTTCGTCAATCGATCGACAATGACCCAAATAGTATCGTATCCTTTCAGGGTTCGAGGTAACTTCGTAATGAAGTCCATAGTAATCTGTTCCCATTTCCAGTCAGGAATTTGGGGTTGCTGGAGCAGCCCAGAAGGCTTTTGGTGCTCTGCCTTAACCATTGAACAATTTAAACACTTTGAAACATACGTGGCGATATCTCTTTTCATACCAGGCCACCAATAAAAATCCTTTAACCTATGGTACATTTTGTCAGCACCAGGATGGATTGAATACTTAGATCGATGACTCTCGTTCATTAAGAGTTCTCTAAGTCCATTATACTTGGGAATCCACACTCTGCCCTTAACATGTCGGATTCCATCACCATCCAATTCAAACAAACGTTCAGCATTCCACAATGCTTCCTTCTCGATACGCCCTGGCCGTAGGGCTTCGTTTTGATCATCTAAAACTCTATCCCTTAGTGACGAGCCAAGATAAGAACTTGCTCTTGTTATGACAGATAGTGAAATTCTATCTTTTCTACTTAGCGCGTCAGCAACAACATTTGCTTTACCGGGATGATATTTGAGTTCACAGTCGTAGTCACTGAGTAATTCTACCCATCGTCGTTGTCGCATATTCAGCATTTTCTGATCGAAGATATGCTGAAGGCTTTTGGTGCTCTGCCTTAACCATTGAACAATTTAAACACTTTGAAACATACGTGGCGATATCTCTTTTCATACCAGGCCACCAATAAAAATCCTTTAACCTATGGTACATTTTGTCAGCACCAGGATGGATTGAATACTTAGATCGATGACTCTCGTTCATTAAGAGTTCTCTAAGTCCATTATACTTGGGAATCCACACTCTGCCCTTAACATGTCGGATTCCATCACCATCCAATTCAAACAAACGTTCAGCATTCCACAATGCTTCCTTCTCGATACGCCCTGGCCGTAGGGCTTCGTTTTGATCATCTAAAACTCTATCCCTTAGTGACGAGCCAAGATAAGAACTTGCTCTTGTTATGACAGATAGTGAAATTCTATCTTTTCGACTTAGCGCGTCAGCAACAACATTTGCTTTACCGGGATGATATTTGAGTTCACAGTCGTAGTCACTGAGTAATTCTACCCATCGTCGTTGTCGCATATTCAGCATTTTCTGATCGAAGATATGCTGAAGGCTTTTGTGGTCCGTGAATACAGTACACTTGGTACCATACAGATAATGTCTCCAAATTTTTAATGCAAAGACAACCGCTCCGAGTTCTAGATCGTGGGTTGTATAGTTCTTTTCGTGGATTTTGAGCTGCCTAGAAGCGTAAGCAATGACCTTACCTTCCTGCATAAGTACACATCCCATGCCCTGATGTGAGGCGTCACAGTATACCACGAAATTTTCAATGCCATTTGGTAATGCTAGAATAGGAGCATTACACAGCCTGTCCTTTAACGTCTGAAATGCCTTTTCTTGGGCATCCTGCCAAATAAACTCCTTAGTCTTCTGAGTTAATAAAGTCAAAGGTTGAGCAACCTTAGAGAAATTCTCAATGAATCTCCTGTAATAGCCAGCCAGTCCAAGAAATTGACGAATTTCCGTCGGAGTCTTAGGGGCTTCCCACTTCTTTATCGCCTCGACCTTAGATGGATCTACATGGATCCCATCCCTGTTCACTACATGACCCAAGAAGTGTACTTCCCTAATCCAGAATTCACATTTTGAGAATTTCGCGTACAACTTCTGATCCTTGAGCAGTTGCAGAATGGTTCTCAGATGACCTTCATGTTTGTCTTTATTCCTTGAGTATATCAGTATGTCGTCAATGAACACGATGACAAACTTGTCTAGATACGGTCGACATACTCGATTCATTAAGTCCATAAACACGGCTGGTGCATTGGTTAAACCAAACGGCATAACCAAAAACTCATAATGTCCATAACGAGTTCTGAAGGCTGTTTTAGGAATGTCCGTCTCTCTGACTCTGAGTTGATGATACCCAGATCTGAGATCGATCTTGGAAAAATGTGATGCACCTTCCAATTGATCAAACAAGTCGTCAATACGAGGCAAAGGGTACCTGTTCTTGACAGTCAACTTGTTCAATTCTCTATAATCTATACACATGCGCATAGAGCCGTCCTTCTTTTTGACAAATAGAATCGGAGCTCCCCAAGGTGATGAACTTGGGCGAATTAGTCCTTTAGCTAACAACTCTTGAAGTTGTTCGGATAATTCTTGCATTTCTGATGGCGCAAGACGATAGGGTGCCTTGGCCACGGGCGCAGCTCCAGGGACCAAATCTATTCCAAACTCAACTGGCCTGTGAGGTGGAAGTCCCATCAAATCTTCAGGGACGTAATATTGAGTTTTCTGCTGGAGAGTTAAGGACTATATTAGATCTTGGTAATGATGAGTTAGAGCAAGGTCCTACAGAGTATGAAGAAAGTTTCTGTGACGGTGCTCTAAGACGTATGGGATATGCTGGTTTGATTAAGCATCCTTATCCCAAGTCTAGTTTGAGAGGCAAATGGAGATTGCTTGCCTACTACTTGTTGAGATCTATTAGTCATCGTAGTGCCGGTTATGATCAGATGAATATGCAGTCGGCTTCTCAACTTGTTGCTCTTGTATTGAACAAGCCTTACAGCTTTTCTCAGTACATTTATGACAGTTTTGTTAGACAATTGAGAGCTTATGGGAACGAGAAGAAATTCTTTCTTTTTCCGAGATTTGTCATGATTATTATCAGACACAAAGCAGCTGTTTTACCATTCGTTGGTGATACGTTTAATTTAGGTCGTCTTACTCACAGAGTGTTTAATGACATGATGTCGCACTCTGCTGGTAATGTTCCAGCAAATGTTGATAATCCACCATTGTTCGGACATTTGATTAATCCAGACTATGTTGCTCCAAGACAAGGTTGGGAAGATGAAGAACCTGTTGTTGCTGCTGCTGATGATGCTCAAGATCAAGATGATCCTCAAGTAGAGAGAGCTGATCAGTTTGAGGGATTGAATGAAGTTCCTTTGTTTACTGATGTTCCGGAAGATGATTCAGAGATGGATGCTCTAGAGGAAGATATTGATGATCCGACAAATCTTGTGATGCCGACTACTGGGGTTTCTAATTCTACCTCTGCTCTAGTAGATGTTGTTGGTCCTTCTGAACCACATATTGTTGTTGTTAATGCTGATGAGGGTTCAGAAACTGAAGATGCAGATAGGCCACTGAAGAGAAGAAGAAGACAAGGGAAAGGGATTGACGCTGTTGAGAAGATTCAAGCCCTTCAGTGACCTCAGTCAGAGATTGATAGGGAGTTTGCTGAGTATCATTCTGCTATGGAGATGTCTCATACATCCGGATCAGTTGATACACCATCAGTTGCTGCCTTGAGAGCTTCTGTTACTGAAGTTCCAGTTTCGGTGTTGTAATGAATAGAATTTGAGCTTTAGTGTGTGTTTTAGTGTGTGTTTGGTGGTTTTAGTTCGAGTTTAGTGTGTGTCTAGTGTGTGTTAATGGAGGTTTCTAGTGAGAGAAAGTAGAGAGAGAGTAGAGAGATGTCAGGGAAAGATTTGCTTGTATTATGAGGTTAAAGGTTACATATTTACTTATGGAGGGGGTTTATATACATATGATCTATTTACACTATGCCCCCTTGCATTCTAACATGTTTACATTCTAAGTACAAAACAACATAAAGTACACAAATCAACTACTACATATTATATTTCTAACAATCTCCCCCTTAGTAGTGATTTGTGAAAAATATCCAGTCCTTGTCATTCATCAAGCTCTTGTATTTGGTCTATCTTTATTTGGATGCCAGAACCAGTTTTCTCCTTCGGGTCTGTCATCTGGAACAATCATATTTGCTTCAAAATTTCTTGGAGGAATGTTATGTGGCCCTGGAAGATGATTAGGCTCGTACTTGATCCAGCAACCTCCTTTCCGATGAACAACATACTTCGACTTCTGAACATTCTTTGCTTCTCTCATCATTCGAATGCTGTCTCGGTATTCAAGCCTTTGATTGATTTTGGAGATCATTTTATCAAGCCCTTCTTTTTTCTTTTCATCTTGTTCATCTTCCTTCAAACATAGCAACACATTTTTACAAAACTCCAACGTTCCATCAGAATAAGAAGCAAGTTCATCCATACGAATGAAGATCTTCTTTTTTCTGCTGTTCAAAAAGACAACACCAAAGGATGGTTCTTCTATGATCTGACCAATACTGAGCTGTTCAATGTCTCTGGTGTAAAGACTTTGATCTGGATATGGTACATTAATCTTTCTCTTAACAACTTCAAAGCCAATTTGAAAGTCTTCCAATGAAGCGTATTGAATGCAGCTTGACATGTATCTTTTCACAGCTTCAAAGGCGATACATCTTCTTGGTATCTTTGTATTGCATTCAAGAAATGGTTGTAGAGAAAGATAATGTCGTCAACTGGCAGCAGCTTGAACTGAGCTTCTGTGAATCTGTACATTTTATTGTTATCTCTTTTCACATGAAAACAAGGGACAGAGATGGAAATCCTTTTCACCAAGATTACTCTGACAAGCACCAAAATCTTGTGATTTCTCTGTTCTTCGAGAAGCTTTGGATTGTATTGCTTAGTAAGTTTAAGAAGCTCTTTGTATTCTTCAATTTGTCTTGCTTCCTTAAACTTGTACATTGATTCCAACTCAGGTCTTTTAGTCTTAGTAACCTTGGTAGCACCACAAAAGATTGGAAAGGCTCTTTCTTCCAAGAATCTAGACTTTTTAGCTGCCTCCTTTGGCTTAACCCCCAGCGCAACCATTCTTTCTTTATCCCTCAAGAAGTATCCCCGATTAATGAACCTCCTTTGTTCATCTGTCAATTCAGTTGGAAAATAATCAGGGAGAACTTCCTCGGATACTATAGCTTCTTTCAACACTTGCTTATAAGTTGATTTCTTGAAGTTCTGAGTTGCAGCCTCAGGAGTCTTTCTCAATTCATCAAAGCTATTAAAGTCTTCAAAAGTATAGTGTTGGGGAGTTGTGAAACCCTGAGTAGAGGATTCTCCAGCATCTTTTCTGCTTGATGAACCTGTTTCAAAATAATCAAGATCTGGGAAGTCTTCAAACACAGGTTCCTCAACTGCTTCTACATTTACTGGATTATCAACAATCTCCGGCTCATCCAAAGTTACATTGTCTTTTAAGGCTTCAATATCTGCATCTCTCTCAGCATATTCAATTACCTCATCTTCAATCACATACCCTTCATCTTCATTTTCAACAACATTTTCATTCTCTTCATCATCATCATCAGAACTATCACCAAAAACTTCAACTAGTCTTCTTTTAATCTCATCATTCAAAGAATCGTTCTCAACATTTTCAACATTTTCAACATTTTCAACATTCTCCACATTTCCTTCTTCCATCACCACATCTCCAACATTTCCTTCAACTCTTGCCGAAGTAATATCAATGTTTGTTTGACCTTCTCCTTGGTTCTCCCCCTCGGGGTGATCATCAGAATCAGGATCATCCCGACGAGAAGGAACCGAGGCCGGTCGGCAAGATTCTAACGCCAACAATCTCAATTCAAAAGCAGCAAGCTTTGTATCATATTCAGCCTTTTGACGTTCAACTTGATCTTGTAACTCTTTCACTCTTCTTTCAGTGGATATTTCTCTTTCTCGCACCTCAAGAGCATTCAACACCCCTCTTTCAGTTACCGTCAACAAATCACCCTCAGACCTTAAAATATTCAATAAAACTTCACAAGCAGCGTCTTTTGTAGGTAAATTTGTTGAGGTTGATGGAATTTCATTTGGTGTTGGTGTTCTTTGTGTTTGTGTAGGAGGTGGAGTAGCCAACCCGGGGTTGTTAGCACACTTGTGGTGTGACCTAAATTCAGCGATGCTGAGTCAGGATTTCCTGCGGATCCTCGGGTTATACCCTCACCAGCAGTTTCAGATTCATGGGCTTTGCAACCCGAATCAATTGGTGTCCTAGACTGTGATAAATCACTGTCCTGGACTTGTTGTTGGGCAACACCACTAACAACACCGGGGTCACTGAGAATGCCCGTTAATACAGTCTCAGGTTGATCCTGAGGAACAGCAGTGTCACTACGGCGTTCATACTGCTCCCCAGTCTCGGTCTGAGGACTGTTACCTGCGGCTAAAGCTGGCGTGATGTTAGCTAAGGCAGGATTTCCAGTTGTCCTTGAGGGTCACACAAAGTGGGTCCCTCTCCGCTTGTTCCGGCACCAGTACTCAACTGGGCTTGTGAATCAGTGTCCCTAGGGGATCTAGACTCATGTGCATGAACTGAAGGCGAGAGGTGGGGCTGGTCCTCTCTAATTTCAACACTCTCATCCTCCAAATGAGGAGAGTGTGGTGAGCGTGGTTTATCCCCGTGTATTTCTGAGACTAACTCCTGTTGTGAGGAGTCAGAATGGCTGGGAGAGGTTGGTGCAAACGAGAATGGGCAGTTCCCGATTTCTACCCTAGGGTAAACAACCCGGCTAGACACATTTGTTTGATCTAATGGAGGGCCATCGTTTTCTTTTTGCCCTTGTCCTAACCCGGACCGCACATCCTCTCTGGTATTTTCAACTCCTCCCTCAGTCCCGCCTTGTTCCTCCTGCACTACATCATCTCCAGTGCAAACATTCTCAGGCTCAATCTCAGATTCAACATTATGCACAATTCTTGTTGCTTGTTCAACATCAAACTCCGCTGAGGCACCAGGTTGGTCATTCACATCTGCTGAAGAAGATTCTAGTCTTTGTGTTGCAGATCTAGACAACTTATGTTTTCTTTTTGATTTCTTCTTCTTCGAAGTCTGCTTTAGAACATTTCTAGCAGACATTTTAAGTCGTCTACCTGGTGGTGGAGTTGGTTCATCAGGTAGTATTGAAGCAATTGATCGAGGTGGTGTTAGAATTGGTGGATTCGGTGAAACAACGGATGGTAAAGGTGTCGATTGCGAAGGTGAAGATTGTGGAAGGGGAACGGTTGGTGTAGATTGTGTATTTTGTGAAGGTGATGTTTGTGATGTAATGTTTGGTATGGATTGTGAAACAGGTGATGAAATAGGTTCAGGTGAAGCAACATCTTGCTGAAACATAACTCTTTTAGACTTTCTTTTCCTCTGCTCAGAGGCCCCTTCATCACTAACCCCTCTTTTTCTTTTTGACGAACTAGGACCCTCACTTGGCGACCTATTCTCAGTCTGGGTAGGAGTCTGTCGGCTTTCAGACCCCATTACTGAGACTAACCACTCGAGATAAGCCCTAAGGTGAGGACTCTGAGCAGGAACCAGGTTTATCAAAAATGGTGGAATCGGAAAAGGTCTTATTGTGTCACAACTTGTGCCTCTCAGATTTGATTTATACAAGGCAATCACACATTTAAAGCTATTCTCCAATTTTGGGATTTCTTCTCTGTTATCAAGTGCATCTTCGATAACCAATGTGAAAAATCTGATAAAGGGAATATACTTTCTGTCTTGTTTATCCTTTCCCTTTACAACTTGAATCAGCTTTTTCCATATTATAGTCGCAAAGTCACACTGCACATTGTGAGTGACTGCATAATAGATTGCCAAAGAATCTTTTGTCATCAGATCAATTCCTTTCTGTGACGGCATCAAGCAGGTTGAAAGAATATTGTACATCGTATGCCAGAGAGTTGCAACATTACTTCTTCGAAAATCTCTCATCGTTGTCAAATCTCCTGCATAACCCAACGAATGAACTCCTGCCAACATTTCCTCAACAGATGGGAGTTCTTCGTATTCTTCTATAACAGGAAATCCAATGATTGTTCTAAATTCATCCAGAGATAATCTACAGTTGAAGATTTCAGTTTCTGATTCCAGAGAAAATTTGAAGTATTCTGCTGTGTTGTGCCTTTTACTTCCTCACATATTCAATAGATTCCCACAGCTCAAAGACATACTTCTCAGGTACAAGTGCACCTCCAGTTAAAGCATTATTTAGTGGATGATAGCTGAGAATCTCTGGAATGATAGGAAATTTGCAAGCAAAAGGAATATGTAATGCTTGATTAGCTTGCATTTTCATTGAATCTCCTTCTCTGAACATTGCCATCTGGATACTTTATTATTATTTTTTTTCTGTTCAAGACAAACTGACCAAAGTTTTTGACCAGAAAAGACATGTTAAACACAGAAAAAAAATAACAAAATATACCAACTTTTAAGAAACACATTTATTACACAGACAATGTTTTGCATATATATTAAAAATGAGAGAACAAAGTAGTACACAAAGGCGTTCGATACCTTGCATCTCACCCAAATATATATACAAAACATGACAATATATAGAATCACATAAGTATTAAAAGATAAGAAAACAAGGTAGTACACAAAGGCGTTCGATACCTTGCATCTCACCCAAATATATATACAAAACATGACAATATATAGAATCACATAAGTATTAAAAGATAAGAAAACAAGGTAGTACACAAAGGCGTTCGATACCTTGCATCTCACCCAAATATATATACAAAACATGACAATATATAGAATCACATAAGTATTAAAAGATAAGAAAACAAGGTAGTACACAAAGGCGTTCGATACCTTGCATCTCACCCAAATATATATACAAAACATGACAATATATAGAATCACATAAGTATTAAAAGATAAGAAAACAAGGTAGTACACAAAGGCGTTCGATACCTTGCATCTCACCCAAATATATATACAAAACATGACAATATATAGAATCACATAAGTATTAAAAGATAAGAAAACAAGGTAGTACACAAAGGCGTTCGATACCTTGCATCTCACCCAAATATATATACAAAACATGACAATATATAGAATCACATAAGTATTAAAAGATAAGAAAACAAGGTAGTACACAAAGGCGTTCGATACCTTGCATCTCACCCAAATATATATACAAAACATGACAATATATAGAATCACATAAGTATTAAAAGATAAGAAAACAAGGTAGTACACAAAGGCGTTCGATACCTTGCATCTCACCCAAATATATATACAAAACATGACAATATATAGAATCACATAAGTATTAAAAGATAAGAAAACAAGGTAGTACACAAAGGCGTTCGATACCTTGCATCTCACCCAAATATATATACAAAACATGACAATATATAGAATCACATAAGTATTAAAAGATAAGAAAACAAGGTAGTACACAAAGGCGTTCGATACCTTGCATCTCACCCAAATATATATACAAAACATGACAATATATAGAATCACATAAGTATTAAAAGATAAGAAAACAAGGTAGTACACAAAGGCGTTCGATACCTTGCATCTCACCCAAATATATATACAAAACATGACAATATATAGAATCACATAAGTATTAAAAGATAAGAAAACAAGGTAGTACACAAAGGCGTTCGATACCTTGCATCTCACCCAAATATATATACAAAACATGACAATATATAGAATCACATAAGTATTAAAAGATAAGAAAACAAGGTAGTACACAAAGGCGTTCGATACCTTGCATCTCACCCAAATATATATACAAAACATGACAATATATAGAATCACATAAGTATTAAAAGATAAGAAAACAAGGTAGTACACAAAGGCGTTCGATACCTTGCATCTCACCCAAATATATATACAAAACATGACAATATATAGAATCACATAAGTATTAAAAGATAAGAAAACAAGGTAGTACACAAAGGCGTTCGATACCTTGCATCTCACCCAAATATATATACAAAACATGACAATATATAGAATCACATAAGTATTAAAAGATAAGAAAACAAGGTAGTACACAAAGGCGTTCGATACCTTGCATCTCACCCAAATATATATACAAAACATGACAATATATAGAATCACATAAGTATTAAAAGATAAGAAAACAAGGTAGTACACAAAGGCGTTCGATACCTTGCATCTCACCCAAATATATATACAAAACATGACAATATATAGAATCACATAAGTATTAAAAGATAAGAAAACAAGGTAGTACACAAAGGCGTTCGATACCTTGCATCTCACCCAAATATATATACAAAACATGACAATATATAGAATCACATAAGTATTAAAAGATAAGAAAACAAGGTAGTACACAAAGGCGTTCGATACCTTGCCTCTCACTCTAAACACTTATGAAATACTATATATTTACACACACAATACACATATACAAATAAACATTTTAAAACACAGCACAAATAATAATAAAAGAAACATAGAATAAAAATAAAGAATAAAAAATTTGAAATTCTAATTTGTATTGGAGTTAAAACATGTAAATGCAGAGCTCAAAGCTCTGCAAATGAGCTGTTCAGATTCACTCCTTTGAAATGTATGAAATTTTCTTATATTGAACAACAAAAATGTTGTCAATTGATAAAGAACAATTTCAATGAGGAAAATTTCAATTTGTACTGTTTGCCGAGCAAAATGCTCTGCAAACAGTTGAATTTAAGACTTTGTGAAATTTTTTTTTTCATTTTGTACTGTTTGCCGAGCAAAATGCTCTGCAAACAGTTGATTTTAAAAACTTTGAGAAAATTCTCATTTTGTACTGTTTGCCGAGCAAAAAGCTCTGCAAACAGTTGATTTTAAAAACTTTGAGAAAATTCTCATTTTGTACTGTTTGCCGAGCAAAAAGCTCTGCAAACAGTTGAATTTAAGAACTTTGTGAAATTTTTTTCATTTTGTACTGTTTGCCGAGCAAAAAGCTCTGCAAACAGTTGAATTTGAAAACTTAGGTTAAAATTTTCACTTTGTACTGTTTGCCGAGCAAAAAGCTCTGCAAACAGTTGATTTTAAAAACTTTGAGAAAATTCTCATTTTGTACTGTTTGCCGAGCAAAAAGCTCTGCAAACAGTTGTTTTAAGAAAACTTGGTGAAAAATTTTCACTTTGTACTGTTTGCCGAGCAGAATGCTCTGCAAACAGTTGTTTTTAAGACTTGGAAAAGTTTTAACCAAAATGATCTGTTTGCCGAGCAATGAGCTCTGCAAACAGTTGTTTTTAAAGCTTGAATGACTTGGAATTCAAATATTAAAAGATAAGAAACCAAGGTAGTACACAAAGGCGTTCGATACCTTGCATCTCACCCAAATATATATACAAAACATGACAATATATAGAATCACATAAGTATTAAAAGATAAGAAAACAAGGTAGTACACAAAGGCGTTCGATACCTTGCATCTCACCCAAATATATATACAAAACATGACAATATATAGAATCACATAAGTATTAAAAGATAAGAAAACAAGGTAGTACACAAAGGCGTTCGATACCTTGCATCTCACCCAAATATATATACAAAACATGACAATATATAGAATCACATAAGTATTAAAAGATAAGAAAACAAGGTAGTACACAAAGGCGTTCGATACCTTGCATCTCACCCAAATATATATACAAAACATGACAATATATAGAATCACATAAGTATTAAAAGATAAGAAAACAAGGTAGTACACAAAGGCGTTCGATACCTTGCATCTCACCCAAATATATATACAAAACATGACAATATATAGAATCACATAAGTATTAAAAGATAAGAAAACAAGGTAGTACACAAAGGCGTTCGATACCTTGCATCTCACCCAAATATATATACAAAACATGACAATATATAGAATCACATAAGTATTAAAAGATAAGAAAACAAGGTAGTACACAAAGGCGTTCGATACCTTGCATCTCACCCAAATATATATACAAAACATGACAATATATAGAATCACATAAGTATTAAAAGATAAGAAAACAAGGTAGTACACAAAGGCGTTCGATACCTTGCATCTCACCCAAATATATATACAAAACATGACAATATATAGAATCACATAAGTATTAAAAGATAAGAAAACAAGGTAGTACACAAAGGCGTTCGATACCTTGCATCTCACCCAAATATATATACAAAACATGACAATATATAGAATCACATAAGTATTAAAAGATAAGAAAACAAGGTAGTACACAAAGGCGTTCGATACCTTGCATCTCACCCAAATATATATACAAAACATGACAATATATAGAATCACATAAGTATTAAAAGATAAGAAAACAAGGTAGTACACAAAGGCGTTCGATACCTTGCATCTCACCCAAATATATATACAAAACATGACAATATATAGAATCACATAAGTATTAAAAGATAAGAAAACAAGGTAGTACACAAAGGCGTTCGATACCTTGCATCTCACCCAAATATATATACAAAACATGACAATATATAGAATCACATAAGTATTAAAAGATAAGAAAACAAGGTAGTACACAAAGGCGTTCGATACCTTGCATCTCACCCAAATATATATACAAAACATGACAATATATAGAATCACATAAGTATTAAAAGATAAGAAAACAAGGTAGTACACAAAGGCGTTCGATACCTTGCATCTCACCCAAATATATATACAAAACATGACAATATATAGAATCACATAAGTATTAAAAGATAAGAAAACAAGGTAGTACACAAAGGCGTTCGATACCTTGCATCTCACCCAAATATATATACAAAACATGACAATATATAGAATCACATAAGTATTAAAAGATAAGAAAACAAGGTAGTACACAAAGGCGTTCGATACCTTGCATCTCACCCAAATATATATACAAAACATGACAATATATAGAATCACATAAGTATTAAAAGATAAGAAAACAAGGTAGTACACAAAGGCGTTCGATACCTTGCATCTCACCCAAATATATATACAAAACATGACAATATATAGAATCACATAAGTATTAAAAGATAAGAAAACAAGGTAGTACACAAAGGCGTTCGATACCTTGCATCTCACCCAAATATATATACAAAACATGACAATATATAGAATCACATAAGTATTAAAAGATAAGAAAACAAGGTAGTACACAAAGGCGTTCGATACCTTGCATCTCACCCAAATATATATACAAAACATGACAATATATAGAATCACATAAGTATTAAAAGATAAGAAAACAAGGTAGTACACAAAGGCGTTCGATACCTTGCATCTCACCCAAATATATATACAAAACATGACAATATATAGAATCACATAAGTATTAAAAGATAAGAAAACAAGGTAGTACACAAAGGCGTTCGATACCTTGCATCTCACCCAAATATATATACAAAACATGACAATATATAGAATCACATAAGTATTAAAAGATAAGAAAACAAGGTAGTACACAAAGGCGTTCGATACCTTGCATCTCACCCAAATATATATACAAAACATGACAATATATAGAATCACATAAGTATTAAAAGATAAGAAAACAAGGTAGTACACAAAGGCGTTCGATACCTTGCATCTCACCCAAATATATATACAAAACATGACAATATATAGAATCACATAAGTATTAAAAGATAAGAAAACAAGGTAGTACACAAAGGCGTTCGATACCTTGCATCTCACCCAAATATATATACAAAACATGACAATATATAGAATCACATAAGTATTAAAAGATAAGAAAACAAGGTAGTACACAAAGGCGTTCGATACCTTGCATCTCACCCAAATATATATACAAAACATGACAATATATAGAATCACATAAGTATTAAAAGATAAGAAAACAAGGTAGTACACAAAGGCGTTCGATACCTTGCATCTCACCCAAATATATATACAAAACATGACAATATATAGAATCACATAAGTATTAAAAGATAAGAAAACAAGGTAGTACACAAAGGCGTTCGATACCTTGCATCTCACCCAAATATATATACAAAACATGACAATATATAGAATCACATAAGTATTAAAAGATAAGAAAACAAGGTAGTACACAAAGGCGTTCGATACCTTGCATCTCACCCAAATATATATACAAAACATGACAATATATAGAATCACATAAGTATTAAAAGATAAGAAAACAAGGTAGTACACAAAGGCGTTCGATACCTTGCATCTCACCCAAATATATATACAAAACATGACAATATATAGAATCACATAAGTATTAAAAGATAAGAAAACAAGGTAGTACACAAAGGCGTTCGATACCTTGCATCTCACCCAAATATATATACAAAACATGACAATATATAGAATCACATAAGTATTAAAAGATAAGAAAACAAGGTAGTACACAAAGGCGATCACCAGATTAATCCCACTTGGATTATTATGTAACAAATGAAAGTTTGATTGATTGATGTGATGTTTTGATCGGTTAGAGAGAAAATAAAAAGAAACTGGATTTGAATTTGAATAAAAGTGAGTTGACCCGCCCATATGTTCTATTTAAACAATGAATCCGGGTCGCGGGTATGGACACGACCCGCGTGTCAACCCGATTTCAAACAGGTCATGGGTTCATCATGTAGTTGGGCTCAATTTGATATTGGGCTTAAAACTCATTTTGGGCTCATAATGGTTTTGGGCTGCAACCTAACTAATAACAAAAAATATAGAAAGAAATAAAATAAATAAAAAAAATAAAAAATAACAAAAAATATAGAAAGAAATAAAATAATAAAAAAAATAAAAAATAAAAAATAAAAAATAAAAAATAACAAAAAATAAAACAGAATAACAAAATAATAAAAAACTTTTTATCATTTTTGGATTTTCTAATTTTGTATTTGATTTTTCAGATTTTAACGACAAACACACATGCAAATAAAGAAAGGAAAAAAAAAAAAAAAAAAAAAAAAAAAAAAAAAAAAAAAAAAAAAAAAAAAAAAAAAAAAATCAAACAAACCTGTCCAAAAAAAAAAAAAAAAAAAAAAAAAAAAAAAAAAAAAAAAAAAAAAAAAAAGAAAAAATAAAAAGAAACTGGATTTGAATTTGAATAAAAGTGAGTTGACCCGCCCATATGTTCTATTTAAACAATGAATCCG
>CM067167.1:129947011-130018720 GCA_034093135.1 Erigeron breviscapus
GTTTGGTATTTGGTTTTGAAGCAGTCTTTGGTAATGGTTTGGTATTTGGTTTTGAAGCAGTCTTTGGTAATGGTTTGGTATTTGGTTTTGAAGCAGTCTTTGGTAATGGTTTGGTATTTGGTTTTGAAGCAGTCTTTGGTAATGGTTTGGTATTTGGTTTTGAAGCAGTCTTTGGTAATGGTTTGGTATTTGGTTTTGAAGCAGTCTTTGGTAATGGTTTGGTATTTGGTTTTGAAGCAGTCTTTGGTAATGGTTTGGTATTTGGTTTTGAAGCAGTCTTTGGTAATGGTTTGGTATTTGGTTTTGAAGCAGTCTTTGGTAATGGTTTGGTATTTGGTTTTGAAGCAGTCTTTGGTAATGGTTTGGTATTTGGTTTTGAAGCAGTCTTTGGTAATGGTTTGGTATTTGGTTTTGAAGCAGTCTTTGGTAATGGTTTGGTATTTGGTTTTGAAGCAGTCTTTGGTAATGGTTTGGTATTTGGTTTTGAAGCAGTCTTTGGTAATGGTTTGGTATTTGGTTTTGAAGCAGTCTTTGGTAATGGTTTGGTATTTGGTTTTGAAGCAGTCTTTGGTAATGGTTTGGTATTTGGTTTTGAAGCAGTCTTTGGTAATGGTTTGGTATTTGGTTTTGACACACAGATTTGGTTGATGGAGATGGAGTGGCCATAACTTCACAAACAGGACAATTGGGGTGGTCACACTCATTTTCATGATTCTTGGGTGAGTCAATGACATAATGATTTTGAGTCTTCAAATTTTCTATCAAAGATTGCTTTTTCTCAAGAGACTTTTCCAGATCTTCAATTACCTTTTCCAAAACTTTTTGTGGCACATAAGGTCTCAAATTTTCAGGTTTTGGAATAGGATTAGAATTTTCCAAAGGTTTTTCAGTAAAACACTCTAGAATTTCGGGTATTACAGCCTCATGATTGTCTTTGATTGTCTTTTGTCTTGTAGAGTTAGCAAAGAAGTCATATGACTCATCCATTAACGCATAGTTAAAATAGACCTTTGCACCCTTTTCTAGAAAATCATCAGCCTCATAATCACTATCAGTCGGTCTCACAAATTGGTCTGTCATCCCACACCTCAAATAAGATTCCTTGTATAAGGATGGGATTTCTTCCTGTGCTTTGAGCAAACATTTTGGATTGTTATAACCCAGCCCTGATGTGAATATTGTTTCAGAACTTCTTGGCCTATTTAAAAAGACTTGTTGATATGAACGATTGACCTTATACAATTTTTCTTGATAAGACTTGATTTCAGCTTTCAGCTCATCATTTTCTTTATCAAGTTTTTGTTTAAGAGAATCTTTTATACAACATTCATATTTTAGGTCAGAAATTTTGTTTTCAAATTCTGTCACATCAGGGATAGATTCTTTGAATTTGACATTTAAAGACTCAATGTCTTCAGCCAAAGCATTTGCTCTAAACATCTCATTTGTCTTTTCAACCTGAAGTTGTCTGACAGTCTTGCTCAGTTCAAGAACTTTGGTCTCAAGTTCTTGTTTCTCAAGATGCAGTTTGGAGGTCGGAGTAAACATGACTGCTGCTTTTTCAGTTTTCAAATTGTCAAAATCCTTTTGAAGTGATTCAAATTTATCTTTAGAATTTTGAAATTCGATCTCTTTGTCTTCCAAAAGCTTTGTTAATTGAGAAATTTTGTTTTCAAATTCTGTCACATCAGGGATAGATTCTTTGAATTTGACATTTAAAGACTCAATGTCTTCAGCCAAAGCATTTGCTCTAAACATCTCATTTGTCTTTTCAACCTGAAGTTGTCTGACAGTCTTGCTCAGTTCAAGAACTTTGGTCTCAAGTTCTTGTTTCTCAAGATGCAGTTTGGAGGTCGGAGTAAACATGACTGCTGCTTTTTCAGTTTTCAAATTGTCAAAATCCTTTTGAAGTGATTCAAATTTATCTTTAGAATTTTGAAATTCGATCTCTTTGTCTTCCAAAAGCTTTGTTAATTGAGAAATTTTGTTTTCAAATTCTGTCACATCAGGGATAGATTCTTTGAATTTGACATTTAAAGACTCAATGTCTTCAGCCAAAGCATTTGCTCTAAACATCTCATTTGTCTTTTCAACCTGAAGTTGTCTGACAGTCTTGCTCAGTTCAAGAACTTTGGTCTCAAGTTCTTGTTTCTCAAGATGCAGTTTGGAGGTCGGAGTAAACATGACTGCTGCTTTTTCAGTTTTCAAATTGTCAAAATCCTTTTGAAGTGATTCAAATTTATCTTTAGAATTTTGAAATTCGATCTCTTTGTCTTCCAAAAGCTTTGTTAATTGAGAAATTTTGTTTTCAAATTCTGTCACATCAGGGATAGATTCTTTGAATTTGACATTTAAAGACTCAATGTCTTCAGCCAAAGCATTTGCTCTAAACATCTCATTTGTCTTTTCAACCTGAAGTTGTCTGACAGTCTTGCTCAGTTCAAGAACTTTGGTCTCAAGTTCTTGTTTCTCAAGATGCAGTTTGGAGGTCGGAGTAAACATGACTGCTGCTTTTTCAGTTTTCAAATTGTCAAAATCCTTTTGAAGTGATTCAAATTTATCTTTAGAATTTTGAAATTCGATCTCTTTGTCTTTCATCAAGATCAGAATCACTCATATCACTCAAATCAGAATCAGTTTCAGACTCAACAAATCTTTGTTTTGATACTCTTGAATTCTTCTTCTCAGCTACCAAGGCTAATAGATCGGAATGAGAACTCTCCCCTTTTTGCTTCTGAATTCTCTTGACATCCTCAACATTCAGTTGCAGCTTCTCAAATAAGGTGTGAATGGTGAGTTTTCCAAAATCTGATTGTTGGTTGGTTTTTTCTTGAAGAATTTCTTCTTTAAAGCCTTCGTGAAATAAGCGAGTTCCTTATACATCTCTTTCTGTCTTTCATCAAGATCAGAATCACTCATATCACTCAAATCAGAATCAGTTTCAGACTCAACAAATCTTTGTTTTGATACTCTTGAATTCTTCTTCTCAGCTACCAAGGCTAATAGATCGGAATGAGAACTCTCCCCTTTTTGCTTCTGAATTCTCTTGACATCCTCAACATTCAGTTGCAGCTTCTCAAATAAGGTGTGAATGGTGAGTTTTCCAAAATCTGATTGTTGGTTGAGTTGGGTTCCATACACTTGCCATTCCTCTTCCAAATTCTTGATGAATTTGATGTTCAGTTCCATATTGGTTCTCTTCACATCATTCTTTCTCAGCTCATTGATGACATTGCAGAATCTGATGTACACCTCATTCAAAGGTTCACCTTTTTGTTGTTTGAATGTTTCATACATATTCAAAACAGTTGACAACCTAATGGTGTTTGATACATCTGATCCTTCCATCTGCTTCTCCACTTCATCCCAAATGTCTTTTCCTGTTTCATAGGAATCAACATTACAGTAAATGTCATCAGGAAGTGCTTGGTACAGGTATGCAATTGCACTTTGATCAGCCTCAACTCTGTTTTTCTGATCTGTATTCCAACTTTCTTCAGGTAAAACTTCTCCACTCACAGGGTTCTTTGGAATTTCAGGACCTTCTTTGTATGATTTCCTTAGCAGTTTTCCATTCTTTTGCCTGTCTATCCAGTTCAGAAATCTTTTCTTCCATTGAGGATATGATCCTCTAAATAAGACAGGTGGTCTTCCTTCAGAACCAAGTGCTAAAGCCTCTCTTGAAGCCATTGCAAGCAATAAAAGACTTAAACAAAATTTGAGAATTTTCTTGAAAAATTTTGATTTGAGATTCTTAAAATCAACTAAGTGCCGAGCTTAGTTCTCTGCAAATAGTGTAAGTGACCAAATTCTTAAAAACAACTAAATGCCGAGCTTAGTTCTCTGCAAATAGTGTAAGTGACCAAATTCTTAAAAACAACTAAATGCCGAGCTTAGTTCTCTGCAAATAGTGTAAGTGACCAAATTCTTAAAAACAACTAAATGCCGAGCTTAATTCTCTGCAAATAGTGTAAGTGACCAAATTCTTAAAAACAACTAAATGCCGAGCTTAGTTCTCTGCAAATAGTGTAAGTGACCAAATTCTTAAAAACAACTAAATGCCGAGCTTAATTCTCTGCAAATAGTACAAATAGAACTTGTACTTAGTCACACCACCCAAAACCACTTGTTTGCCGAGCTAGACTTCTGCAAACAATGCAAGTAGCACCAGTCTCAAATCAAGAATTCTCAATTCTCAAAAACAACTATTTGCCGAGCAAAATGCTCTGCAAATAGAACAAGTGAAGTTCCAGTACTTAGTTAATTTCTGAAACACGTATTTGCCGAGCAAGGAGCTCTGCAAATAGTACAAATAAGAATACCACTTAGCCAACGACTTCTGCAAATAGTACAAGTAAGAATTCAACAACACGACAAAATAGTCGGTTATTTTGTTGTCTTCTTCGTTCAACTAACACCTCATTTGCAGAGAAGATAGTAAATCTTCGATATCTTCTTCATTTTTTCGAATTAGAACTCGAACTTTATATCAAAATGTTCAGAAAATCAATGCGCACAAATCCTCAAACAAATTAGATTCTAATTTCAACTGGAACTCAATTCCTCACGAACATGCGATTTGTAGAGCTCGATTGAAAACTACTCAAATGATGAAATTAGCTTCTGAAATTGATAGCGAAGGAAGATATATTGACATTAAATCGATCGGTGAACAAAATAAGGACAGAAACACACTTAATTTGCAGGAATCACTGAAACAGTGAGCTCTGCAAATGAACCTTTCAGAAAAATGCTCAAATTCTGAAATTAAGCACAAATTAAGCTTGTTATAAGCTTGTGGATCGTTCAGCAACTCTGATTGTGCTCTGATACCAATTGTAATGAATAGAATTTGAGCTTTAGTGTGTGTTTTAGTGTATGTTAATGGAGGTTTCTAGTGAGAGAAAGTAGAGAGAGAGTAGAGAGATGTCAGGGAAAGATTTGCTTGTATTATGAGGTTAAAGGTTACATATTTACTTATGGAGGGGGTTTATATACATATGATCTATTTACACTATGCCCCCTTGCATTCTAACATGTTTACATTCTAAGTACAAAACAACATAAAGTACACAAATCAACTACTACATATTATATTTCTAACAGGTGTCTACTACTTCAGTTGGTACATCTGTTGGAGAGAAAAGGCCGAGAACCAAGTTCACGATTCGTTTAGATGGTTCTCATGCTAGAGTTGTCACTGAGGCTACGACTGTTACGACTACTAGAGCTCCAGAGTCGTCAGTTCGTCAGGAGCCAGAGCCGATAGTTCCTGCTCCTAGGCCTCGTTCTACTCCTATTCAGGCGTTAGTTCCTGTTGCTACAACTATGGATCGTCTGTTGTTACCATTGCAAAGACCGCAGATGCCTCCATCAGGAACTTTTCATGTTCGTATGCCTTCTTTTGAGACTACGATGCCACCGCCTGCTTCTACATCGCACATTGCTTCTACTTCAGATTCAGCTTTGCCAGTACAAGTTCAGCTGAGTCGTATTGTTTCGGAGAAGAAGTTATTAGAGATGCGAGTCACAACGTTGGAGAAACAGTTGAACCTCCAAGCTGCAAAACATCAGGAAGAGATGGACATTATGACCGCACTTGTTCATTCTCTTGGTGATAAAATTGACCGATTCTTGTCTCAAGGGGAGATAAAGATGGTTGTAAGGATGATGAGCTAGCAAAGAAGCAAAGAGATGATGATCAAGATGATCAAGATTCAGCTCAAGATCCAAATCGAAGCCAACCAAAAGATGGTGAGACAGAGAATCAAGGTCAAGGTCAAGATACTGATGCTGATGCTGTGATTAATTCAGAGACTGTAGATGTTCAGGGGGAGTCGCCAAGACAGAGAGAGTCAGAGATTGCTGGTACATCTGGTGCTAGTACATCTGGGACTCAAAAAGGAAAAGCTGTGATGGCTGCTGCTCCAGATGCAGATCCTGAAGATTTAGACAACTCGTCAGATGATGAAGATTCCAATTCAGGTAACTCTAATTCTAGTAAACGTCCTGATTATCATAATCCACGGAGTGTGAGATCAGAAGAAGATAGAATAGAATGGGAGATTGCAGAGAAATTTGGAAATGATCCTCATATTCGAGTTGAGGCAGAAGCTAAAGTATGGGAAAGTCATAACTTTGAGGTTGATCAGGCCAATATTGATCTTGATAGTGATCAATGGTCAGATACAGATCGTCATAAGAAAGAGAGAAAATGATTAATGATTGTAAATCGTTTACCATTTGTCTCTGGTTCTAGTTCTGATGATCCTGAAGACTCAGATTATCAACCTTAATGTTATTAATCTTTGTTGGTTAAAATAGATAAAGATTATAAGATAAATATTGATGTAATTGTTACATTATATTTATGATATAGTATTATTTATTTTATCATGTTTTATGTATTTATACTTATTTTTATGTCTTGACTTATATATTTTATGTTCTTTTATCTTTGTATGTTTGAATATGTTAAATTGCAGATAAGCTTCAAATAGGTGCATTGGACGATATTGATCGTGTTGATGATGACATAGATAGTATCATTGATGAAGATCTGGAAGAAGGAGAATTTGTTTCTGAAGCTGATAGACGAAGGTTGATGGAAGAACCTTATGATTTCAATCGTGTCTTTAATGAAGATAGAGACATTCCGGTTGAACCAATAGCTGAAGAGGAACATTTCAGACTTATCCGATCAGAGAAAGTCCAGATGATCCAAGAAATGCTGCAAAGTTAAGATTCAAAGTGTTTACAAAGATAGTGCATGAAGAACATGAATATATTGTTGATCTAGGCTGGAAGATAAATGCTACGCAAGAGTTTAATATTAGAAATTTTATTATACCTCCGGCGGAGCAAGACCCTCAGTTTTGTATAAATAGATGGGTTCCAGTTTATAAAGGACGTACTGGTATGCCAATGGGTGGATTTAATAAACCGTCGATGTTTTGGAGTTCATCTCAGACAAGGACGCACCTACGTATTTCTCAGTGATACAGAGTTGGTTCTATGATCATAGAATTAAGCTATTTGTTATCAAGAGAAAAGAAGGTTGCCAGTATATGTCAATCAGTGCAAGACATTTCCAAAGTCTTAGTGAATCTGATTTGATAGACTTAGGAAGGAGATGGTTTGTTAATCTTCAGAAGAATGGAAATGCTGATTATTATTGGCAGAGATTCCAAAGAGAAAGAATTTGGCATTTTAGTGAAAGAGGTTTGAAGCCTAAAGATAGGTTGATTAAACCTAGGCCAATGAAGAAGAATACAAAACCAGATGGCACAGTTCATTTTGTTCAAAGAAAGTTTGAATGTGTTAAAGAAGTTCCTGCTATCAAATGGGATCAAGATTTGCTGACAAACATGACTTATTGGCAGATAGATATCAAGTCAGGCGAAGCACAGATGTTTGTTGATGACTCAAAGAAACAGATGTTGCTGTGCATGTATGATCCAATGCAAGTTGTCAATTTGTCAAGAGGTGATCAAAGAAGACTGATTGAGACACCTTGTTCAGCTGTTAGATTTTGGAGAACAGAAGTTAGACGCTATCAGAATATTCTTGGTTTTTGTTTGGTCGAGAAGATTCATGCAAATAGCATAAGACTTTTGTTTGATGGTCGAGTTTGAAGTTCAAGATTAAAGGACTTGTTAAAGAAATCTAGTCGCTAATGTCAAGGGGGAGTCTGTAGATGTAGATTTGTGTGACAGTAGCAACGTAGATTTGATTAACGTTTTTGTTCTTAATAATATCTGTGTAATTGTTAAATAATAAGTCATTAGGACTTACGTGTGTGTTTAATGATTACGTTTGAACTTTAATATAAGATCAAGTTATGATTAGTGTTATGTTTGTGTGTTATATAATTGTTTTGCAGGTACAAGAATGTAGAGCCAAGGTTTATAAGTGTCATAGAATACTTAAACGATGGTTGAACGTTATGTACTAAGCAAAATAAGCATCCAAGATACGCACTTCGTGCTGACGTCAGCACTAAGGCAAGCCGTATGATGGATCTGGGCTTAATCACTTCGTGTGAAGCCCAAGCCCACACGAACACAAACCCTAGTAGTATAAATACATGTAATTTTAAGCGATTCGCAACGAATTAAGAACTTAGAAGTCGAATTGTTGCTCGTGTGACCTCCTACACGAACTAGCACTTCATGTGTGACCTTAGGTTGATTAATTACTGATTAATTGACGAAAGGCAGTAGCAATCTAGTTATCTCAAAAGGATTCCGCACTCTTGACATAACGAATCACGTCTTATTTACGATCCATTCAACGGTAGGGACTTACAAGGTTGCTACAATCCACCCTCCTCTTTCCCTTTGTACAAAGCCAGTCCTTCCAGAATGTGTATTAACAATCCTGCATAACATCTTAACCCAGAAGTTAAAAATATGTTCAAATATGACCCTAAGTTTATATTAGATTAATTTAACACCCTCCCTTAATATAAACTTAGGCTGAAAACAAATCTATCATGTTCATTTTATCCAATAAAAAATCATGTTGCCTTACACAAAGGCTCTTTGTGAAAATGTCAGCTGTTTAATTGATCAATAGTATCAATCTTAACCAGGTTAAGTAATCCAGAAGACACCTTTTCTCTAACAATATGAATGTCAATTTCAATATGTTTAGTTCTCTCATGAAGAACATGGTTATTAGCAATCAAAACAGCAGATTTATTGTCACAAAACAAAGTAACTAGCAACAAATATTTGACTTGTAAATCACTTAACACATTAAGAATCCATACTAACTCACAAGTCATAGTGGCAATTGCCCTATATTCTGCCTCAGAAGAGGACCTGGACACTGTGTTTTGCTTTTTACTTTTCCAGGAGATAAGTGAATCATTAAAAAAAAATGCAAAAACCTGTAACAGATCTCCTGGAGGTAATGCACTTCCCCAGTCTGAATCAACAAAGGCAGTTAAGGAGAAAGACTGACCTTTACAATATGAATTCCTTTACCTGGGTTTTTCTTCAAATATCTAAGAATTCTGAAAGCAAGCTTCAAATGTGAAGCCTTTGGAGCATGCATATACTGACTCAAACATTGAACAGGATAGCTAATGTCTGGTCTAGTAATGGTAAGATAAATTAACTTACCAATGATCTTTTGATACAAAGTAATGTTATCAATGAAAGGATCAGAATCATCATTTCTATCAGAGATAACAAGATTCATATCCATAGGAGTTTTCATAGGTTTAGAACCAAGCATACCATATTCAAACAAAAGATCCATACAATACTTTCTTTGGGTTAAACAAACACCTTGTGAAGTATCAATTACTTCAATACCTAAAAAATATTTTAACTTCCCTAAATCTTTAATAAGAAACTTTGTTCTTAAAAAATCTTTAACTTTTCTACTTCAGAATTGTCATTTCCAGTGATGACAATGTCATCAACATAAACAAGAAGTGCAATAAACAAATTTGTACCAGTTTTGGTAAAAAGTGAATAATCACTCTTACTTTGAACAAAACCACATTCAATCAAAGCATTGGTCAATTTATGATTCCATTGTCTTGGAGCTTGTTTAAGCCCATAAAGAGACTTCACAAGTTTACAAACTCTTTTATCATCTTTAGAAAATATCCAAGGGGTAAAGACATATAAACTTCTTCATACAAATCACCATACAAGAAGGCATTATTAATGTCTAACTGATATAAAGTCCAACCATTCTGCACAGCAACATTAATAAGACACCTAACTGTAACCATTTTAACAACAGGTGAAAAAGTTTCTTCATAATCTATACCTTCCTTTTGGTTATACCCTTTAGCTACTAATCTAGCTTTATACCTTTCAATTTCTCCAGAAGACTTATATTTAATTTTATATACCCACTTACAACCTATGGGTTCTCTTCCTTCAGGAAGATCAGTTAAAATCCAAGTATTGTTCCTATATAAGGCTTCCATTTCAAGATTCATTGCCTCAATCCATTTAGGATCTTTGGCAGCTTGATTATAAGTAGATGGTTCAATATTTTTATTAATGCTAGACAAGAAATTAAACACATTTGAACTCAAGTTAGAATAATTCACAACTCTGTCAATACCATACTTAACTTTACCATCAAGCACATAATCATTTAAATTTCTAGGTAAACCAGCAGTTCTATTAGACCTCCTAAGATTAGGTGGTTCCACTGGATTCTCTTCATTAATGATCCCAGGATCATTAAAATGAATACCCTCAGGAATTTCATGATCATTCCCACCTTGCAACATCACATTAATGTTGTCATCAAGTGTTGTTGTGCCTCCATTGTCATTGGCAGATTCAGAAGTACTACCAATGTCAATGGTGGCTCTGCCATCACTTTCAGTATATTTATTCAGGTTATCATCATTGGGTCCAGTGGATCCAACCCTCTCATCTAACCTGTCAAAAAAAGTAGTAACTTGCTCATTAGCTAAACTGTTTGTTCCCATTTTGAAAGGAAAAATGTGTTCATAAAATTTAACATCTCTACCATATAAAACAGTTTTGCTTTCCAAACTATAAAGTTTATATCCTTTTTTTGAATTTGAATAACCAAGTAAAACACACTTTTCTGCTCTTTTATAAAACTTATCATCATTATTCAAAATTGTTGCATAACATAAACAACCAAAATTTCTTAAGTGATATAAAGAAGGTTCAAAACCAAAAACAAGTGCATAAGGAGTTTTTCCTTTTAACACAGAAGAAGAAGTCCTATTAATCAAATAACTGCAGTGTAAACACATTCAGGCCACATATATAAAGGAATCCCTCCCTGAAACAGAAGAGCCCTAGCCACATTTAATAAATGCCTATGCTTTCTTTCTGCCACCCCATTCTGTTGGGGTGTATAAGCACAAGAAGTTTGATGCACAATACCAAAATGTTTAAACAAGTTATCCATATTTGAGTTTGTAAGTCCCAACTCGATAGATGGTACTACTGAAGACACCTCAATGTCGATGGTGGAGTTACTTTGCAATATATGCACTGAACTGGAGACGACCAGTTGCAGTGTGTATATACCAAGTTCTAGATAGATTACTTATTTAAATGACAATAAGTAAAGAACAATGCAATAATACAAATAACTTGTAAGATAACTTGATGAGACAATATGTATTTTTCAATGTGTAATTTATTTATTGATGTTAAATAAATTACAAGGTTGATGCGGAACCAAGATAATACAAGAATGTAAATATCCTAACAACCTATGAAATACAATTGATCTACACTCGGAATTTCTCAAGACAATCGAAACACTTAAAGTTGTGAAATGTTCCTTTTAGCGATTGAGAGAATATTGCACAAGTTCACCAAGAATATTGCAGGTTTGCAAAGTGAATTCTATCAAAGTGTATTCGAAGAAGTTATATTCTTGGTTGTGCAATGACTTGTATTTATAGGCAAAGTTAACATTGAGATGTTAACTTTAGCCGTACAAATGTGGTTGAGAGCATTTAAGGAATAGCATTTAATTCCTTAAAAAGCAGTGTAAAGTCGCATGATAAAGCAACTTTACACAACCACCTTTATGTACCTTTTATTACTTAAATAATAAGACAAGGCTTATTATCCGGGTAAAGGTACATAAAGCATACAAGTCAATTCCTCGTAATCAGTGTAAAGCTTTGTAAGGGCTTTCTACTGATGGTCTCCAGTTTGTAACTGACTAGAATGCCAACTGGGCTTCGCTGCCATTGCCATTCTCTATCTTCCATTTGTTGTCTTCGACTTCAACTGGAATGATTCTTCATCTGGTCAGTTCTCAACTGGAGGAAATCTTCAGTTGCGTTGACTGTACGGTGCAACTGGACTTCAATATATTTATGGACAAATCTTCTTGGTCACCAGTTTCACTGGTCTCCAGATGCAACTAGTGACTGGTAAGTGTAAACTGGTGACTGGACAGTTCCAGGTGAACTGGTCCTAACAAATTCCCCCTATTTGTCTAGAAATATAGTCTAAGTCTTTTTCTAGTTCTTGTATCTATACAGGTGTGAACTATAGAGACTTGTTCGATTTAAATCTATCTAAGTTTCCAAGGCATTTTTATAGATCAATAAATGCCTTAGGTTTTTCTTTTAGGTTTGTTAGATTTTAATCTTTTATCTACCTTGTGGTTACAAACTGGTAACTTCATTTATACAAGGAAATGGAATTTATACAAGTTACAGAATGTAAATACAAATTACAAGTAGATAACTGAAGAAAGAACTTAATGAGATGGCCCTTCGCCAGTTCTTCTTCTCTTGGTCACTAAAGAAATAGGCTGAGAGTCTTCAGGATCAATATTCAACTTTTGCTCAAGATTTTCTTTATGTTGAATTTTGCCCCTTAGAAAGTTTGCCCATGCTTTCTCAAACCTGTTCTTTTGTGCCTTCGCATCCTAAAACATTCACCATCTCCACCCATTCGCTGAACCCATATTGCATAGCACCAGGATTGTCAGTTTTAACCAGTGGCCCCCTGGTATAACTAACTTCGACTTGAAAAACTTTGGTGCCTGACTTGATTGTTACATTTACACCATTAATTGTACCACTATGTCTTCTGGTTGACATGATCTAGGAGTAGTAGCTTCTAGCTTCAGATTCATTTGTAATTCTTATACTCCCAGCACCAGCAGCCAGTACAGCGGACTTGATGTCTTCATTTGAAACCTCGTCAGTTGGTTCAACAAATGTGCTAAGGTCAGCATCTCTAGACAGTGGTCTTCTTGGTTGTGGAATCCTTCTTGGTGGATTCAAAACCTTCTTCACAACCTTCTTAACATTTTCAACTCGTTTAAGAATCCCACTGGCCCTATTCTCCTTGGCCTTCTCCACTGAAATATTCAAGCTTCTGGCATCGAATTCAGCTTCATCCTCAGGATAGTGTCTGTCCAGTTCTACATCCAACATTTCTTTCAACTGGTCAACTATCCTGGGATCATTCTTGATCCTAACATACTCCTCCTTAGTGATACCCAAAAGATTGGCATCACTCATATCAAGTAACTTGATTTGTGCAAGATGTGCCCTGGCTTTAGCTTGGTTTCTTTGTTTTATCTTTTTTCTTTCTTTAATATCATTTCCAAGTCTGGCCAGTCTTCTGCTATCACTATCTGAAACTGGAGGAAGTACATCAACATTACCAGTTTCAAGCATTACATCAGTGGCCGGCTGGGCAGATGCTTCAACAGCCAAACCTTTACCCTTATCCAAAACAACATTCCCCCTATCACCATCATCACCAGATCCACCAAATCTTTGCTCACCAGCTTCAGTACTGGTAGCCACAATCAATTCTCTTCCAGATGGAGTCCTTCTAGGTGCAACTGGTGGAAGGACTGCACTTCTTTCCCCCTTGGCAGCATCTAGACCTGCCCGAATACCTACCCATTCAGAGGGGTGAGATGGCAACCGGTCAAGAGGCTGCCATGACTGCATGTCCTTACACTCTTTAAAGATCCCACACATCATCCTGAAGGACCTCCATAAATGGTTCGTCTCCTTTGACTGAATCAAGACATTTGCACTAACTTGTTCTTGACCAGTTTTCAATTCATTTAGGATCTTGGAGTCTTCATCCAACCCAGAGATAACCTTATCCTTCACTTCATCATCCTTCTTCTTCAGATTTTCTACTTCAGTTGTCAGTCTATCTAAAGATTGAGCATGTAGAGATACCTGGGTGTTCAAACTTTCAATGCTGCCTCTTAACTGGTTGATCTCACTGGTGAGTGGGGCCAGATCAACCTGAGGAGTGGCCAGCTTGGTGATCTCAGATATCACCCTTTCAACCAATTGTGCTTCCCTAGCACCCAGCGTATCCTCTATTTTCTGACCAACCGAAGTCATCAACTGCTCTCCAAGTCCAGTTACATCTAGGCCAGGTTTTTTAATCAATTCCTTAACCTGCCTTTCAATCTCTTTCAAATCAACTTCTGAAGTTCTGACAGTATTTCCCAGCAAGTTGGAGATTGAGGTTGTAACCTTGGAGTGAGTTAGGTCAAAGGCTTCCTTTAAAGTACCAGCCAGATTGTTGCAGCCAGTGACCAACTCATTTAGCTTTTTAAACACCAAGTCTTCATTAGATGAAAACTTGTTTATCCCCAGATTAACCACTTTGATGTTTGTCAGGTGATCCTTGTGGTATCTGGAGAATGACTTGGTGTTTTTGTCAAGTGTCTTCTGAATCTCCTCCACCCTGGTTAGAAGGTTTTGGAGATCGGCTTGAAGTGAGACAACTTGACTGTCCAGTGACGAAGGAGAAGGTGTCACTGGACCAGTAGCAGTTACTACTGGAGCAACTGGAGGAGGTAAACTTAAGGAAGTCTCCCCAGTTGTCAAACCAGCAGTTGAAGATATAATAGGAGTGGTGGATGAAGAAAGGAATGGAAAATCAAAGTGTTGTTCATGCTGAGAATGCTCAGGTGTGAACAACGGCGACGGTGGTGGTGGAATTTCTCGAGCAAATGAGAATTGCCTAGTTGGTGAAGGAGCGGTATATGTTGGTAAAGATATATCAGTAGGCACATTTTCTTGGGAGGGTGAAAGTGAAATGATGCGTCTGGAAGGGAGACTGGAGATGAAGGGTCTTGAGCTTGTACAGAAGCATCAAGAATCTCCAAGTCTGTTTTAGTACCTTCAGAATCCGAAGATTCTATAAGGATTTCCTCGTCATTAACATTCATGTCCAGATCCATGAATGTAACTGAGGGCTGACCAGTTTCCTGGTCAGTCTCCAGATGACCTTCCCCAGTTTCCTGGATGGGCGCATCTGTTGGTGGATCAGATACCGAAGTATCTTCACCAGGGATAGATGTAATTGGGGTTGCTTCAGTTATGGTTACTCTATCCTCAACCACAACATTAGACGAACTGGAGGGTCCCTCATTATTTTGAGGCCCGCCCAGTTGCCTTTCTGACTCACCTTCAATAGGTGCATCAGTTGAAGCGAATGCCAGTTGCATTCGTTCAGGAATTTCGACCTCTCCAGCTTCAGATACTAGAGAGTCTAAATTCCTTAGCATATCTGGAGCAGTGTACGGTGAATCTGTACTATTGTATGCTTCTCTGCCCAGAATATGCTTAAAACAAAGAGAGAGGAACCTTGAAAAGGGGATACACACACCCCTTGTGCCCTTCAGCTTTTGGACCAGGCTTCTAAACAAAATATCTGCAAAGTCCACTCTCAATCCATTCCACAAGCAGTAAGCCATTTCTGCTTGTGAGGAGTTAATCTGGTCAAGTCCACCAGAACTCCCACCCATGCTCTCCACCAGGTGGATGAAAAAATACCTCCATGAAGGTGTAAGGCCCTTCATGGTCATCGCACCTTTCGTTTTCAACACCCCATTGTCCAAGCACTCCTTGTGTCCTATTTCAAGAAGTACTTGACGAAAATTTATGTTTGGGGGTAAGACGACTGGAGATTCACCCTCTCTCCAGTAATTGAGGCGTAAGGCATCCCTCAATACATCGGCGGACAAGGTACACTGGATTGTTCCATCCTTTAATGTGAAACTGATGGAGGAACAATCAGAAGAAAGACTGGCAGTGTACCAGAACTCACACAAGTAGTTGTGAAACAACTTGCGTGGGTTAAGAGAGAATGAGGGTCCTATTGGAGAATCCTTCAAAAACTTTTGAATTCTACCAATAAGGGTATCGGACCCTTGAGATCCTCGTAAGCTTGCCATCGGATTATTTGGGTTTAGTTTGATGACAGAGGCATTACTAGGAGCACCAGATGCCGGTTTGACATCTGGTGAAGGAGCATATGGAACAGTCAAGAGATTTACATCTCTTGAACGAGATGATCTATGTAACAACCCTACTTTTTAAATATTATATATGAACTAGCTATGTTGCCTATGATCTCGCAAGCCATAGTTATACTAGAAGCTAGTAGATAATGCCCTAAAATTAGCAATCTAAAGCTATTGTTCAATTCTAAATGTGAGTTATAAAATACCATTGAACAAGATTTTATTGATGATCAATCAAATTAGCTAAATAATAATGTAAGCCTCACAAGTTGAGATAACCATCAAAAATCCTTACGAAGGTCCAACAACTTAATCATTTAGCTAATTAAAGTAAATTCGGTCACAAAAATAAAATCATTGAACAAGATTGTATTGATGATCAATCAAATTAGCTAAATAATAATGTAAGCCTCACAAGTTGAGATAACCATCAAAAATCCTTACGAAGGTCCAACAACTTAATCATTTAGCTAATTAAAGTAAATTCGGTCACAAAAATAAAATCTCTATTTCAAAATATGTTATAAGTTCGTATGCGCATAAAAGCGTTTAAATCATAATAAGTATATAGATATATATACATATATGCTTAAAATAAATACAAGTTTATAATCAAAGGCTCATGTAACAAATCAAAAATACAAAAATGTATACATACAAGCATATATACATGACATATATACATATATACACATGCTAGAATAAACATTAACTTATACTACAAACTAATACAATTTACCTTATAATACATACACAAATACATATACATACACCTAACAAATATATACACCTTATATACACAATTTTTATAATAAAAAAAAAATACAAACAAACCCTCCCCATGCCTTATGAGGCCGGCCTCCCTCCCCCCATTTCACACTCCACCCTTTTGATTTCAAACACACTTTCTCTCTTGGAACTCACCACTCTTCTCACACTCTTCACTTCTTTCTCACACACAACCTCTTTTCTCTCAAAAACTCTTCCATCTCTTCCTTTTCTCCCTCTTATTTTCGGCCAAGAAAAGAACAAGAACAAGGCAAGCTTAAATCAACATAAATATATATTAATAATAAGGGTTTTAAGCTAGATTGTTAAGGGTTAATTCAAGGTACATTCAAGGGTTGTTCTAGGCTTAGATTCAAGGTATTATAGGGGTTTGAAGGCCACGAAAATCTGCCCAAATTCTTCATCCAAAACCAAGTTCAAGAGGGTATAATCTTCATCCTTTTTACTAGATCTAATCTTGTTTTGTTTATATTCAAAGGTTTTATCAAAAACTCATACTTTCTTCTTGTTTTCTTTGTAATATACACTTAATGAGGGCAAAGTTGATAGGATCTTTCTTTCCATGCTCATGCATGTCGAATCTAATAAGAAAGATCCAAGGATTTAACAAGTTTAAGACCCAAAAGTGTGGTTATAGATTAGTAGCTTTTAAAGTGACTTTCTTGTTGATAGATCTATATGTTTTTGTATATTTTTGAAGAGTATATTCTGAGATTTTTCATATAAAAGATGTTTTTATATTGTTGAAAGTTAGATCTATAAAAGTTGATAGTAAAAAGTGTTGATTTGAATGCATATATGCTAGATTTAAGAAAGTTGGATCTTTTGTTGGATTATGAGATGGATATGGACTTGTTATAAGTGAAAAATATGTTAATATTAGTGTTAATATTCTGGAAAAATTGATAAAATATCAAGGATATAAAGCTTGAATCAAAACATGTTAAAATAAGCTAGAAATCACAAACCGAAAACACGCAAAAATGCATTTTGAGCACACACATGCACCATAATCTTATGACCAAGAAAATATGATAAACCTACTAGAAAAATGTTGAAATAAAAGCACAAAACTCAGATCTATTGGTTCATGACAACAACAAGCTCAAAAATCACCTTTTCGGGTCAAATAATCACTAACCGAAAGCACTAAATTGCACATATCACACCACCACCACTCTCACGATTTTGGACACCAAAATATGATGAACTTTCTGGAAATAATGAAGCAAGAATGAAAATCCATTTTGAAGCACTTTAATTGCTCAAGAAATGAGGTTAAAATCACTATTTCGGTAAACGATTTTTAATCATAAAACCCTCAAAATGAGCAAGACACAAGAGAGGTTGAATTGATATGATTTTGTATGGATAAAAGTTGCCTAAAAGACCTGAGATTTTTGACCAAAATGTTTGGTGATGATTTCTAAGAATTTCCATGAATTATTGAATTTAAATGGTAATTAAAAGACATAAAAATCAATAAATAAATTATGTAAATCAAGAATGAAGTTAAATCATCTTAACCATGGATAAAAGTAACTAAAACCTACTGGAGAAAAATAGCTAAAAGGCAAGAGATATGTGTTACATAATTTAAAGATAAATAATTAAGTAAAAACAATTAATTAAATATTATTATTAAAATAAATGGAAAATACACAAATAAAAGTATAAATCATGAAATTATAAATTAAGGAGCATATATATCAGAAGATAATTCAAATGAAATTATCCATAATTTACAAAGACAATTATGACACTTAAAAGTATTTTTAAGGAATTATTTAATTAATAAATCAATAAAATGAATAAATAATTAATTAAATAATATTAAATTAAACATATAATTACAAATCAGAAAAATATACATAAATATTAATATTATAAGACCACTAATGTCAAATATTATTACTAAGCAAAGTATACAATGGAAATCATATAAACGTACAAAAACGTATAATGAGAAAACGACTTCTACCACCAAATCCCTTATACCCAAACAATGAGAACATCATAATGCACTTAAATTCCATAATCTAATGACAACCAAATATGGGCAAGTCTACTAGTATACATCTCATGATCTAGCTCACTAGTTCATGTCACGCGAACTTACGCCGCGAATATATACGTTATGGTTTAGGCTTGCTTGAGGCGCAACAAATCTAAGCGAAGGAATCACGTTTGATCAGCCCCTATTCACTCTCTAATCAAGTGAGTCATAGCCCCCTTTCAAACTCTTTTATGTGTTTACTTTCGGGGTGAAAAGCATGATTAATTAAAATGACTTTCTCTTATGAAATGATTCTTTGAAATAATGATAATGATATGTGAATTATATTGTATGTTCAACGTGTTATATGTTATATGATGAGCTTGAGTACTGTCAAACGGTGGTCCCCTGTACACTACTATTAACTCATTTGAGGCCTGTAGTTAGAGGGTTGCGCAACTAGGACTTGTCCCCTCATCCACTATTATAGGTAACGGTGGGATGTTTGGTCTGCCTTGGTGGCCACCTTCATCGCCAGTCTGGCCTCGCGGTGCTCTAACTACTATATATTTATGGGCGTCTCCATGGCACGACCCCTGGTTATCTTTATGCACGTGATTGACAGCATGTGTTTATCATTATCTTATCATTTGGGACAATATATGTTGATTATTGGGACATAACCGGTCTTAGTAGTGGCTCAAGAACAATCTCATCAAATTATGTCATGGTAGTCTTACCATTGACCCAGAGGTATTGATATTATATTATGGATGGCAATTATTGTTTGAACATACGGTTTGGGTATGGACAGTATGATGGAATTCTTGGAAATTTTATGACATATTCTTTCTTGAATTGGATTAAATACATGTGTGTTGTTAGCATAATCCTATGAACTCACTCAACTCTCGTAGTTGACACTTTTTCTTCATGCTTTTCAGGTCTAGGGCAGTAAGTTAGCTTTTGGACCGCTCCTTGGACGATGTGTTTATTTGTTGCATGTTGGACTAGTAACGCAAACATTTGATCTTTTGATTATGAATTTGGTTATGTAATGTTTATTAAACGTCCACTTGAACTTGTTACCTTTTGAATTCAAATGGCTTTTGAAACTTTATGTTGATGTTTGTTACTTAAATCTTTTGTACCATGTCGTTCTGTGGCATCTCGTGTTTCCGCTATAGTCGGGGTGTTACAATCTAGGAGCCATAGGAAAATGAAAATGAAATTTGGGATTTAGGGTTCTTGATTTGTGAAGCAGAGAGAAGAATGAAGCAGTTTTGATGATTGGGAAGTAAATGAAGGAATGTAAGAGAAAGAAGTAAATGAGTTCGGAGTACATAAGGGTATTTATAAAGGGATTCAAGATCCCAATGAAATACCAAAAATCATATTTTAATAAACAAAATCCCTTTTTAAGATATTTTCACAAAGTTAGTTTGAATTTTGAAATAAAATCATAATTTTCCATGTCAACATTAAATGCTACCATGTCAGCATTAAATGAGCTACGACGGCTTATCTTACCCACTCGCCCACTCACTTTTTGTTTTCCCAATACAAACAGTTGTCAAGTACTAAAATAGCTTCAAACACGTCAGATCACGATATCAAGTGGTTTAAACACTCGAGTATCATCACGTGTCACACATATTGACCAAGTATTTCTAACGTTATAAAAATTAGACAAGACTGAATCTGGTAACTGGAGGATCAGTCCAGTACCAGTTTCCAACTGGAGAGTTCTCCAGTTGCATTTTGAAACAAAAAACGAATTTTAGTCAGAAAATTATTTTGAGTCTTTCCCCCTAAAATGATGATCCAGAAATCAATTAGTGCCAAGATAGTATCACAATGGCGTTCGATAGCCTGGCGAGCAAAGATTATCTGGACCTCCTCAACTGGAGAACTTCATCAGTGTCACTGACGCGTTCAATAACAAAGAAAGCTCCAGTTTTAAGGATTTAACATTCCCAGTTCGCTGATGAGATGTTTAAAGGTCTTCTCATCGAGAGGTTTTGTAAAAACATCAGCTAACTGTTTGTCAGTGGGGATGAAATGAATTTCAATGAAATGAATTTCAATGTCTCCTTTCATAACATGATATCGAATGAAATGATACCTGATGTCAATATGCTTTGTTTTGGAGTGCATCACTGGGTTGTGAGATATAGCAATTGCACTGGTGTTGTCACAAAAGATTGGGGTCCCTGTATACTTTTGACCATAATCTAGTAACTGGTTCTTGATCCAGAGAATCTGGGCACAGCAACTGGCCGCAGAAATGTACTCTGCCTCAGCAGTGGACATGGAGACTGAAGTCTGCTTCTTGCTGGTCCAACTCACCAGTTTTCCTCCAAGGAAATGACAACCACCAGTTGTTGATTTTCTATCTATCTTACAACCTGCATGATCAAAATCTGAATAACCCATTAGATCTAATCCTGAGCCTTTGGTGTACCAAAGACCAAGATTAGGACACCCTTTCAGGTATCTAAAGATACGCTTTACAACGTGCAAATGTGATTCTTTAGGGTTAGCCTGAAACCTGGCACATAAACTCATCTTTAGATACCAGTTGTGTTAACTGGTTTGCCAGTTGGGTCAGAGTCCAAATTCAATGGTGCTGCAATAGGTGTGTTTTTTGATGGGATTGAATCATATTTGTATTTTCCTAACAAATCTCTGACATATTTTCCTTGGTTTATGAAAATTCCATTTTCAGTTTGCTTAATCTGAAGACCTAAGAAAAATGTTAATTCACCCATTAAACTCATCTCATACTCAGATGACATGATTTTAAAAAACTTTTTACACATTGCATCAGCAGTTGAACCAAAAATAATGTCATCAACATAAATTTGTACCAATAAGATATTACCTCTTTCTTTCAAGATAAACAATGTATTATCTATTGCACCTCTTTGAAAGCCATTTTTAAGAAGATGTTTAGTTAAAGTATCATACCAGGCTCTTGGGGCTTGTCTTAGACCATACAATGCTTTATTCAGTCTATAAACCCAATGAGGATGCTTCTCATCGATGAAACCTGGAGTCTGCTTAACATAAACTTCTTCTTCCAATGTTCCATTAAGGAACGCACTTTTGACATCCATCTGGAAGACTTTGAACTGCAGATGGGCTGCATAAGCCAGAAATATTCTTATGGCTTCAAGTCTTGCAACTGGAGCAAAAGTTTCATCAAAGTCAACGCCTCTGCTTGACAATAACCCTGGGCAACTAGTCTGGCCTTGTTTTTTACAACATGGCCATCTTCATCCATTTTGTTTCGGTAGACCCACCTGGTACCAATAGGTTCTTTCTTTAACCCTGGTGGACAAGGAACAAGCTCCCAAACATTGTTCCTTTCAAACTGGAGGAGCTCTTCTTGCATAGCTTCCACCCAGCTTGGGTCTGCCATAGCCTCATCAATCTTCTTTGGTTCAATTAGAGATAAGAAGGTGACGTTTAAGCATTGCTCACTGGTGGCTCTTCTAGTCTGAACCCCACTAGTTGGATCACCCATAATTTGTTCAATTGGATGGGCTCGAGTCCATCTAGTGTATTGACTAGGCTGGGTGAACTACAATATCAGTGCAAGTCACCTGGCGATCTTCTTCAGTTGCAATGGCTTCTGGAGAAGGATCAGTCCAAACAACTTCTACATCCTCATCAGAGTCAATGAGGTCTCGATTAGCATCATGAAATTCCTCATTAGAAGGCATTTCATGAAGAACTGGAGAAGTAGGTGTTTGAACTGGTGCTGATATTGGAGTGGCACGAACATCAGATCCAATCACCAATTCTTGTGGTAAGTTGAAATTGATGGAGGGATAGAATGATGTGTCACTGGTGCTTTTCTTCTTCTTAACTGGTTCCAATTTGTTGTAACTGGAAACATCTTTTGGTGAAACAACTGACGGATGAACTTGGTCAGCTTCACCAAAATTGATTGGAACGACTGGAGTAGTATCAAGGCTTGGTCTCTTGTTGATTGCTTCAGTTGATTCATCGAATGTGACATGAATTGTCTCATGAACCTTTTAGAGTCTATAATTATAAACTCTAAAGGCCTTTCGAATATCTGAATAACCTAAAAATACCCCTTCATCAGCTTTTGCATCAAACTTTCCAAGCTGACTGGAATCGTTTAAGATATAAACTGGACAACCAAATACATGGAAATATCCAATATTTGGTTTACGATTCCTGAGTACTTCATAGGCAGTCTTCTTATGTCTCTTGATGTAGACTAACCGGTTTTGGGTGTGACAAGCAGTTGCAACTGCCTCAGCCCAAAAACTGGTGGGAAGACCAGATTCATATAGCATACTTCTGGCTGCTTCTATCAGTGTACGATTCTTTCTTTCAACAACTCCATTTTGCTCTGGAGAGTGAACTGATGAGAAGTTTTGAGAGATGCCAGTGTCATTGCAAAATGTCTCAAGTACCTTATTTTGGAATTCAGTACCATTATCACTTCGCAACTGACAAACTTTTCGAGTATACTTGAGCTCAATTCTTTTAATGAGAGGGATGATTTCAGCAGTATCTGGTGAATTCATCAACCACGACTAGAGTGTACTTCTTTCCAGCTCTAGTTTGAACATTCACTGGACCAAAGAGATCCATATGTAGCATGTGAAGAGGTTCAGTGATGCTAAAATTTTGCCTAGTTTTTAAACTAGCTCTTTTCTGCTTGCCCATCTCATACCCTGGACATGGTTTTTCTTTATTGAAAGAAATTTGAGGTATCCCATCAACCAGTTGTTTGCGAGACAACTTGTTGATATTCTTAAAATTAAGATGGGATAATCTTTTATGCCATAGCCAGTTGGTATCCTCATCAGCTTTGGTATAGAAACATTGCTCTTTTGGAGCTGGTTCCATATCCATGATGTACACATTTCCTTTTCTTGGTGCAATCATCACCACAACAAAACTCTGAAGCCATCATCACAAAGTTGGCTGACACTGATCAGGTTGTATTTCAAACCATTCACAAATGCAACTCTTTTGAATTCGACTTGTCCATTATTGAGCACACCATATCCTTCAGTCTTTCCAGATTGATCGTTACTAAACGTCACTGTCGGTCCATCTTGGACAGTGAACTCTTCCAGTAGGGGCTTACATCCGGTCATAGTCCGGCCAGCAGCGCTATCCAGATACCAGATATTCTTCTTTCGATCGCCCTACACACACACAAAAATCATTAGTTCTTTTTGTGAACCCATCTTTTCTTGATGGGTTCGCTGGACTTCTCTACAGAAGTCACAGTTGATTGTTGTGGTGTTGAACTGGAGGCTGCATCTGGAGCTTTATCACCAGCTCCAGGTGCAGGAGTAAAAATGATTGGTATTTGATACTTACTCCCCTTATTTTTACCAGATTTTGTTCCAGATGGAACATTCTTTAGTTTAGGTATTGAAGGGAGTGGTTTAATATTTTTTTTGAAAACTGGAGGTAATAAACCTCCTTCCAGATTGTTAATCCGGGCAGTACAACTCTGAACTTGCCGAGACAAAAGTTGGAGTTGACTTTCCAGATTAACCAAAATATTATTTTCTTCAGGCAGTTGAACCTTGGACCTTGGTTCAACTGGAGCTTTAGTCTGTCGGGTCTTGGTCACCTTAGACTTTTGAGGTAAAGGCTTGTTACCAGTGGCCTTTTTGACTGGAGCTTTAGCCTGATTGGCTTCAGTTTTAACCTCAATGGGGGTGGTCTCAGAGGTTTCAGTTTCAACAGCTTCAGGTTGATCATAAGGTGTTTCAACCTTGAGAGCTGGAGGCAATGCATGAAGATCTGGTATGAGAGCTGCCATCTCCAGATCTCCAGATTTCCATGCATTTTTCTGGGCATCGATAGTTCTTGAAAATGCATCATAGTTTTTACCAGATGCTTTTACCCATGACTTGATAATCTTTTGTTCCTTTTCAAGATCAGAAAATAGTTTTTGATTATCAAGTTCTAAAGCCTCAATCTTTAAAACTGACTCCTTGAGAGCCAACTGGACACTTTGCAAATCATTCAGTTGTGGTTTAACAATGTTCAGTTCAATTAAGATAGTGTCAAGATATCTTTCACTATCAGCTCTTACAGTTTCCACAAAAGCTAAATCACCACTTAATGATTCAGCCAGGTCCAGTTTTAGTTCAGGGTCAATCTGGTGATCATAATCACATACCTTTTTCAAGATGATGTCCACCCATCTTCCAGTGATGACATCTTCTTTTGCCACGTGCTGCTGCTGTTGATCTTCCAAGGCCATGAAACACATGTCCCTTTCCTCTTCTTCATCAACTGATGAGTCATCAGAGTACTCCCATTTTCCGTCAGTTTGTGCCATTAAGCAATGATCCTTTTTCTTTTCCATGGATAGAAGGGCAATCTGGGCCTTAAGCTTCTTGTATTTAGCTTTGTAGCTATCATCAGGCCGATTGAAATTAGGGACAGGGGGGCCAGTTTAGTTGTTCAACTGACTAGATCTGCATTCCTTCATAAAGTGACCCTTCTTGCCACACTTATAGCATGTAAGATTGGTCTTATCCAGAGAGCTGGAGCTGGAAGCATAGTTGGGGCCATTAAATCTTTTAGATTTATGCTTAAACCTATTAAAGGTTTTAGCAATCATGGCGACCAGATCATCATCGTCAGTTTCATTACAACCATCACTGTTTTCAGTGGTCAGGCCAGAGTTCAAGAAACTGTTTAACATCTCCTTCATTGAGTGTGCCTGGACACTCTCTGCAGACATTAAAGTAGCATAAGGTCGCTCAGGTACACTAGCAACCTTGGAACTCTGGGCATGGTTCATGGCATCTTGCTCAGCCACCATTCTTGCAGCATTATTATCTTCAGTGAATCTGAAGGCTCCATAGAGCGATGCAAGAGTATGGCTGTGCAAGGTTTTACCTTGTCTTAAGACAAGAACCATGTTTTCCCATTTGGAAGGAAGAATATCACAAAACTTGTCAAGAAGAATATCCTTATCCTTCTCTACACCCAAACCTCTCAACTGATTGATGAGGCTAGAAAATTTGGTGTATGTACCAGTTAGACTTTCATTGGGCAAGGCAAAGAAGGATTCATACTTCTTGTTAAAGGCAACTTTTCTAGTGACAATAGTGTCATCACCTCCTTCAAACTGAATAACTAATTCGTCCCACATTGATTTTGCACTGGGGAACAGCACAAGTGTTGGAATTAGATCTTCAGGAACAGCCCCAAGGATCATGTTCTTGAGTCTGGTGTCCAGATCAACAAGTCTACGATCCTCATCAGACCAATGGTCTTCAGGATTTTCTCTTGAACCTCTTCTTCCAGTTGGATCTAGAAGAGGACTCACCCCAAGAGACATGGGTATATATGGTCCATCCTTAAGGATTTTCATCATATACCTCTCAATACCACCAAAATGCAAAAGCATTCTAGCCTTCCATGTACCGAAAGTCTCACTATTTCCATCGAATTTGGGAACAGGAGTGTTAGAGTAGTGTACATGGACGTGGTTTGGGGTAGAAGGAGGAGGAGGATTAGTAATAACATTTTGAAAAGATTGGGCATTATTATTCAAAGGGATTTCACCTTGACCAGAACCATCTCCACCTTCAGTAGTGTTCATCTTAGCAGATCTAGGCAAGTTTATTAGCCTTCTGCTCTGATACCACTTGTAAGTCCCAACTCGATAGATGGTACTACTGAAGACACCTCAATGTCGATGGTGGAGTTACTTTGCAATATATGCACTGAACTGGAGACGACCAGTTGCAGTGTGTATATACCAAGTTCTAGATAGATTACTTATTTAAATGACAATAAGTAAAGAACAATGCAATAATACAAATAACTTGTAAGATAAGTTGATGAGACAATATGTAATTTTCAATGTGTAATTTATTTATTGATGTTAAATAAATTACAAGGTTGATGCGGAACCAAGATAATACAAGAATGTAAATATCCTAACAACCTATGAAATACAATTGATCTACACTCGGAATTTCTCAAGACAATCGAAACACTTAAGTTGTGAAATGTTCCTTTTAGCGATTGAGAGAATATTGCACAAGTTCACCAAGAATATTGCAGGTTTGCAAAGTGAATTCTATCGAAGAGTATTCGAAGAAGTTATATTCTTGGTTGTGCAATGACTTGTATTTATAGGCAAAGTTAACATTGAGATGTTAACTTTAGCCGTACAAATGTGGTTGAGAGCATTTAAGGAATAGTATTTAATTCCTTAAAAAGCAGTGTAAAGTCGCATGATAAAGCAACTTTACACAACCACCTTTATGTACCTTTTATTACTTAAATAATAAGACAAGGCTTATTATCCGGGTAAAGGTACATAAAGCATACAAGTCAATTCCTCGTAATCAGTGTAAAGCTTTGTAAGGGCTTTCCACTGATGGTCTCCAGTTTGTAACTGACTAGAATGCCAACTGGGCTTCGCTGCCATTGCCATTCTCTATCTTCCATTTGTTGTCTTCGACTTCAACTAGAATGATTCTTCAACTGGTCAGTTCTCAACTGGAGGAAGTCTTTAGTTGCGTTGACTGTACGGTGCAACTGGACTTCAATATATTTCTGGACAAATCTTCTTGGTCACCAGTTTCACTGGTCTCCAGATGCAACTGGTGACTGGCAAGTGTAAACTGGTGACTGGCAAGTGTAAACTGGTGACTGGACAGTTCCAGGTGAACTGGTCCTAACAGAGTTAACAAACTCAGTCCCATTATCAGACCTAATCACTTTGACAACTTTTCCAAATTGAGTATTGATCATTTTAATAAAGTTAGACACATTTTCAAACACTTCAGTTTTAGTTTTTAACATATAAACCCACACAGCTCTAGAAAAGTCATCAACAACAGTCAGAAAATATTTAAAGCCTTCTTTACTAGGTTTCCTATATGGTCCCCACACATCAAGATGAACTAATTCACCTACATTTGTAGTTTTATGGTTACTTAAAGGAAATGGTTCCCTAGTTTGTTTTGCTTTATGACAAGTATCACAAGGAGCATTATGATCAATTAAAGTAATATCAAGTTTATCTTTTATATACATTAAGCACTTTATAAGAAGGATGTCCTAATCTAGAATGCCACATTTCAGCAGATACATGACAACTAGTCACAGAGTTTAAACAAGTATGATTTGCATAAACCTTACCAGTATTTAACAAATATAAACCTCCATGAACTCTACCAGTCCCCAAACTTCTCATTGTTCTCAAATCCTGAATATAACATGCATACTCAGTAAATCCAACAAACAATTTGCTATCTCTATTTGCCTTATGTACAGAAAATAAGTGTGAGTCCCAAATATAGATGATTAAAACCCGACTGGCAAGTAGTTCTAACTGGAAGTTGACCAGTTCAGAATACGATCCAGATATGGATGAACAATACGATAAAGGTACTGAAAGTAAATGCACGAAACAATAAGGGCTGAAACTATATAAATAATATGTATAGATCAAGTATGTAGCATTGAGACACGATGTACTTTTCATTGTATTTGATTTATTGATATAAACAAATACAAAGGTTGTTGCGGAACAAAGATAAACACCCAAGTGTAAATATCTAAACAACCTAGAAATACAAGTGATCTAATAACTTGGAAATACTCGTAAGGATTACTTAGAGTATATCTCACAAGTTGTAATGCTAAGGTTTCAAGCGATTTGCAAGTTGTGAGAAGACTTATATTTATAGACTAAGTCCATGATGAGGAATTAAAGCTAATTCCTTACATGCATACTGTTAAGGTTAAGTATATAAGTCAATTGATGTGACTTATCATACCTTATTCCCAACCTTTACTTTACCTTGTACTTTTATTAATAGATAAATCTATTAACTGGGTAAAGGTATGTAAAGTAAAAAGTCTTTCTCGTAATCAGTGTAAAAGTGTGTAAGTACTTTTACACTGAGATGCTTCAGTCTTCGATCAGGTAGAATCAACTTTTGAGCTCCACATCTGAGCTGATTCTCTTTCTTCAGACTTCAGTCTTTGACTTCATTCTGAACGGTATTCTGATATGTTGATCTGAACTGAAGTGAAGCTTCAGTGAACTAATTCTGAACGACTTCAGAATTCTGTACAAGTATTCTTCACTAAGCTTCAGCTATTTCTGAACAAATTATACTTGGTCGATTTTCGACCTAACAAATTCCCCCTATTTGTTCTGAAATAGTGCATGCATCTCAGACTTCTATCTATACATGTTTGTAAGTCTGAAATGCAAGTTTTTGTTTTAAGTTGTAAAAATTTTCTAAGTACATCTTATAGATCATTGATGTCTCAGAATTTTACTTGTGGTTTTTCTAACTTAAACCTATCATCTACTTATAAGCTACAAAATGTAACATATATATACAAACTGAAGTGTTTGTTACATTTGCAAATATTTATACAAGTAAATGATAAACTAAAAAGGAACTACTTCTTGGCAGGCCTTGAACCAGAAGGTGCTTCAGTAGGTTTCCTCTTCAGTGGAGAATGATCCTTCTTTCCAAACAATCTGTTTCAATCTCTACCTTGGCCTGCATCTTTTGTTGTATTTTTGATAACCATGCACCAATCTAGAGCAGATTTCGGCTTCCCCCTCAGAATCTGGATCATCTCCCTATGCTTAGAAATCCCAAACTCATGCACTAAAGTTTGATTATATTCTTCAGCTGCTCTACCTTCTCTTTTAACAATCAGATCAAAAAGCCTCAATCCATCAGCTTTTGTTACTTCCATATCAACTATTTTAGCTAGATGAGATCGATCCTTCAGATAATGCTCATATTGATCCTTCTCATGCTTTCTTTGGATCTCAGCCGCATCATCAGACATTGGTTGGAAGGTGGAGAGATCAGCATCACGAATATTCTTTCTCGATGATCTTGGTCCAGTCAATTTGGGCTTTATGGGCGGCCTTGATAATTCTTTTTCAACCTTCAGAACTCCAGCCAGAATTTCTTTCTTTTTAATTGCCATCTCTTTTTCTCTGTTTTTCACCAAGTCCTCAATGGACATCTTGAATGTGAGATGGTCCAGCTTTTGTTCTAAGGGAGAATAATTCACCCCATACTCATACTCCAGCATATCAACAACAGCTTTCTGCACTCTTGGATCATTTTTAATTTTCAGATATCCTTCAAGAGAGAGACCAAGAGCTGCAGCATCAACATGATCAAGGGTCCCCATCTTCAGATGTTGTTCCCTTTCCCTTTCCTTATTTTCCCTCCACATAATGAATTGATTAGAAACTTGCTTCTGCAAAGCCTCTAATTTCTTGCTATCAGCATTAGGATCATGAAGTGGATAACCGTGCTCATCAACATTTTCACCAACTACCAAACCAGAACCCTTAGAATCTTTCTTTGTTGGTTCATCCACCACTGGGGCCTTGCCCTTATCTTTCTGAACTTGTTCCCCCTGAACTGAGGCACTACCAGATGGTACCTCAGCTTGCTTCTTGGTTGCTTCTATCAATTCTTGAGTACTTGAAAGCAGACCAATAGGCACATTTCCCCCTTTGGGGACCTCAGAAGGCATTTTTGCATATACATCAATCGCCGTCTGAATGGCCTTCAGAGGTTCCCAACTCTGCTGCAGAAGGCAATCAGAAATGCCTTTTGCCATGGTAGAGAACTGAGCCCTTAACCTGAATGATGAGTTAAGGTTCAGAGTCTCTTTTTCAGTAAGCTCTTTCAGCATTTTCCTATCTTCTTCAGAAAATGAAGTAGGAGGAGGAGGAGCAACAACATTTTCCTTCTTGAGCAGGGTCAGAATTTCATCTAACTGCTTGGACTGGCCTTTAACAACTTCTTCAAGAGTAGATTGCTTGGACTGACTTTGAGTTTGATGAGGGTTTACTGGAGGAGAATCAGTCTTCTGATTCTGAGCCAACCTTCAGCCTCACAAACGTCCAACCTCCCCCAGAAATCCAAAATATTGAACAACCATATCGCCAACCTGAAACTTCACATCAACATCCATATTTTCCACCCGGCTCTACACCTGCCTATGTTACTTCACCACGTTTTCAACCACAACTCGAACACTTACATCCACAAATTCACCAAGTACCAAGGCTCATTAATTATGATGATCAAGCTGAAAAGGAGTTGGACTCTGCCACTGAATCTGAGAGTCCAACTGAAATGCAATTGGAGAAGGCCAAAGGAATCAAGATTCCCTTGAGGTGGCTCATCGTCATCCCAGAGGTCAGTCGAAACTGCAGTCTGATCAGATATGCCCTGGTTCAGATCACTGGTACCTGAACCAGCTGCTGGTTCAACAACTGCTGCTGCAGATGCATCGTCACCAGTTTTATGGGTTGGCTCAGCCGTAGCTTCATCGCCAGAGATAGTAGACACAGGGATTGCCTTAATGACCCTCGTACCATCATCAAGAGTCACTTCATCGGCCGTAGAGTCTGGAATCTCAGTCTCAGGTGGTGTCACACCAAAGACTTCATCAATTCGTGCTGCAGAGGAGTGCAAGATTTGTTAAGTTACAGGGGGTGCGCGTGCAGACACGGACTCTATTGTGTGCTGGGCGGACACACTTATATTTTCTTCACCATCTCCTCCTAAAGAAGTTTTAGAGATGGCTGCTTGTGGGTTTCCCTTTAGACTCAATTCCTCTGGTTCTTGTTGGGAAGATCCAGAGGGGTTTGCTTCGGTACTAATGTCCTTGGGCTGTGAGGACTGCTTATATTTACGACGTTTTAATAATCCCTTTGGAGATCCTGAGGGATCTTTTGGGAGATCCTCAGGTTGGTCAGTGGAGGAGGGAATTGGTGGTTGGGTAGAAGAAGTTGCTGGGGTTTTAAACAACTTCAACATTTGACCACCAGGTGCACCAATGGGTCTCGCATTCTTTTGCGACCCGCTCGGTGACCTTTCTGAGCCAGCCGGTCGTGCTGTTTCAGTTTTAGAAATTACCTGAAGCATAGCAGCGGAGAGTTCTGGTTCTGGATCTGAAGTAGACAGCTTTGATAGATCCCTGCAGAACTCCGTCGCTGAAGATTCAAGCCCCTCCAAATGATACGCATCTCCAAGCATGTTCATGAAGCAAATGCTCAGAAATCTAGGGAATGAGATATGTGGACTCCTTTTCCCTTTTAACTTTGTTACCAACTGAGAGAAAAGTATCTCAGTGAAGTCCACCTCAATCCCATGCCACAAGTAGTACCCGATTTCTACTTGTGTCAAAGAAATCTGGTCCAATCCACCCCAGTTTCCTCCTAGGCACTCCACAATCTGAGTCCAGAAATAACGCCAACAATTTTTAAATCCAGACAGAAAAATATGTCCAGATGTTCTCAGATTGCCGTCTGCATCAACCATGTCATCATGACCCATGGCGTGCAGTACCTCCCTGAAATTTACTCCTTTTAACCTTTTAGCATAGGCTGAAGAAGAGGGAAGGTAGTTCAAATGAAGGGCCTATCCCATGCCACAAGTAGTACCCGATTTCTACTTGTGAAAGAAATCTGGTCCAATCCACCCCAGTTTCCTCCTAGGCACTCCACAATCTGAGTCCAGAAATAACGCCAACAATTTTTAAATCCAGACAGAAAAATATGTCCAGATGTTCTCAGATTGCCGTCTGCATCAACCATGTCATCATGACCCATGGCGTGCAGTACCTCCCTGAAATTTACTCCTTTTAGCCTTTTAGCATAGGCTGAAGAAGAGGGAAGGTAGTTCAAATGAAGGGTCTCCCGAAACCCATCAAGTGAAAGGATATACTGCTTGGTGCCTTCTTGTAAAGAAAAAGCAATGGACTTTTCATCCTTGCTCAGAGTAGCAGTATACCAGAATTCAAGCAAGTATCTATGATACATCACTTGAGGATCAGCAGTCAAGGCATAATGGAGAGGGGATTGTTCAAGAAATTTATTTATCCTCCCCATTAAAGTTTTGCCTTTGGCGTTCAGTGCGGCCATGAAATTATTCATATTGAATCTAAGGGTCGACGGATCGAACCCTTTTGGCCATTGAGCACTGGCCTTGACTACCTTGGATGGTTTGTATTCGAAAGCTATTAAAGATTTGACTACTTTAGCCATTATTTCTACAAGGGAAAACTGAAATGAAAGATGAATTTAGGGTTTTGGAGTTATGAAGGAATGAGAAGAATAGAGAGAGAATGATGATTGGGAGTAAATGAAGGAGAAGTAAATGAAGGAATTGTGTTGGAAAAGGTATTTATATTTATGATGGAATACAAAGGGTTTTCCAAAATAAATAAAATAAAATGATTTTGAAATTCAAACCCAAAAATGAAATATTATTTTAATGAAATCAGTTTTGATCGGGTTTGAAGTCCGAAAATAATTTTTGGTATACGTCCGCATTTAATGCAACGACGGCTATGACCCCACATTTTAACAAAACTTTTCAACACTTTAAAGAAAAAGTGATCATTACTTTCCATTTACGGCGCAACTTGTGTGACACGTCAGCAAAAAGCATCATTATTCAAACGTTAAACAGTAACCTTCACGTGTCACACAACTACCAAGTATCCAAAATACATTATAAAGGACTGACTCATTTCAGAAATAATATACAAAATCTGAGCATGATCAGATTTAAAGGAATCTGAACCATCTCAGTTTTTACAACTATTCTGAAATCATTTCAGAAATTCTGAAGCATTTCAGACAAAATATTTTTCTGAAAGCAAAGTTCCCCCTAAGAGAAAAATTCTTTTAAACATAAAAATATTTGACACTTCCCCCTGAGGTGATGCTATACAGGATTTAGCATACCTAACTCACTGATGAGATGTTTAAACGTTTTGACATCCAAGGGTTTTGTAAAAACATCAGCGAGTTGTTTATCAGTGGAAATGAAATGAAGTTCAATGTCACCTTTAATAATGTGATCTCTAATAAAATGATACCTGAGGTCGATATGCTTGGTTTTGGAGTGCATAACAGGATTGTGAGAGATGGCAATGGCACTGGTGTGTCTTTGTATACTTAACACCATAATCAGTTAGTTGGTTCTTCATCCACAGAATCTGAGCGCAGCAACTGGCTGCAGAAATGTATTCAGCTTCAGCTGTGGAGAGTGATATTGCAGTCTGCTTCTTACTTGTCCAACTAACCAATTTGCCACCTAGGAAATGACAACCACCTGTGGTACTTTTCCTATCTATTTTACAACCTGCATGATCAGAATCTGAATAACCCATTAGATCTAGACTTGAGCCTTTGGGATACCAAAGACCAAGTCTGGGGACACCTTTAAGGTATCTGAAAATCCTTTTCACAGCATTTGCGTGTGCTTCTCTGGGATCAGACTGAAATCTTGCACAAGGCATGTTGCAAACATTATGTCAGGTCTACTAGCAGTTAAGTACATGAGGGATCCCACCATACCACGATATTTTGTGGATCCACTTGTTTTCCATTGGGATCTGAGTCCAAAGTTAATGGTGCAGAAATAGGAGTATCTTTTGATGAGACAGAATCAAATTGATATTTCTTTAATAAATCTCTGACATATTTTTCTTGATTTATAAAAATACCATCACTGGTTTGTTTCACTTGAAGACCTAGAAAATATGTCAGTTCACCCATCATACTCATTTCATACTCAGATGACATTAATTTCAGAAAACTGTTCACACATTTTATTATTTGTAGACCCAAACACAATATCATCAACATAAATTTGCACAAGTAAGATATCACTTTTATCATGCAATATGAATAAAGTGTTATCTATTGCACCCCTTTTAAAACCATTTTTCAGAAGATGTTTAGTAAGAGTATCATACCAGGCTCTAGGTGCTTGTCTCAGACCATATAATGCTTTGTTCAGTCTGTACACCCAATGTGGTCTTGCTTCATTTATGAACCCTGGTGGCTGATGCACATACACAACTTCTTCCAATTCACCATTCAGAAATGCACTTTTAACATCCATCTGATAGACTTTGAACTCATGATGAGCTGCAAAAGCTAAGAAAATTCTGATAGCTTCTAGTCTAGCAACTGGTGCAAAAGTTTCATCAAAGTCTATTCCTTCTTCTTGTGAGTAACCCTTTGCAACAAGTCTTGCCTTGTTTCGAATCACGTGACCATCTTCATCCATCTTATTTCTGAAGACCCATCTTGTCCCAATTGGTTCTTTCTTTAGATTACTGGGACAAGGAACAAGTTCCCAAACATCGTTCCTTTTAAACTGATTAAGCTCATCTTGCATGGATTCAATCCAGCTAGGGTCTTTCATAGCCTCGTCAATCTTCTTCGGTTCTATAAGTGATAAGAAGCTGACATTTAAGCATTGATCTCTTGTGGCTCTTCTGGTCTGAACCCCACTAGTGGAATTCCAATGATTTGCTCGATTGGATGTGCTTTGTCCACTTTGTGTAATGACCAGGATGAACAATGATATCAGTGCAAGAACTCCTCTGAATTACTTCAGGAGGTGCTTCAGAAAAGACTACCTCACTCTCATCATCTTCCTCCTGCAGATCATGATTTGCATCATGAAACTGTTCAGATTGGGGTAATTCAGTGGAACCTGATATCTGAGGTGAAGCAGCATGTATATCTGATCCAATAGTCAGTTCAGAAGGTAGTTTAAAACTGACTGGAGGATAGAATGGAATGTTGCTTGACTTGCTTGTTATTGGTTCTGAACTGAAATGTTCAGAAACAGGTTCAGGTGACTGATCAGATTGGACAATAGGATCAGAATCACCAAAACTTATTGGACTTTCTGAGGGTGGTACAGGAATAGAATTCTTAAAGATTGCAGAATTAGATTCATCAAAGGTAACATGAATTGACTCATCAACCTTTTCAAGTCTCTTGTTATAGACTCTAAAGGCTTTGCGAATTGTTGAATATCCTAGGAAGTACCTTTTATCAGCTTTAGCATCAAATTTTCCAAGCTGACTGGAATCATTCAGAATGTATACTGGATATCCAAATACATGGAAATATCCAATATTAGGCTTTCTATTTCTGAGTACTTCATAGGCTGCCTTCTTGTGTCTTTTGACATAGACAGATCTGTTCTGAGTGTAGCAAGCAGTTGCAACAGCTTCAGCCCAGAAATTCTTGGGAAGACCAGATTCATTTAGCATACTTCTAGCAGCTTCAATCAGCGTACGATTCTTTCTTTCTACAACACCATTCTGCTCTGGTGTGTGGGCTGAGGAGAAGTTCTGAGATTTGCCAGTTTCAGTGCAGAAGGACTCCAGAGTGGCATTTCTGAATTCAGTGCCATTGTCACTTCTGAGCTGACAAACTTTTCGCTTATGCTTGAGTTCATTTGTTTGATGAGAGCAATGATTTCAGCAGCAGCTTCACTCTTAGATCTGAGGAAAATTACCCAGCAATATCTTGAATATTCATCAACAATAACAAGGGTATACTTCTTTCCTGCTCTAGTCTAAACATTCACTGGTCCAAAGAGGTCCATGTGAAGCATGTGAAGAGGTTCAGTTATACTAAAACTTTGCTTTATCTTGAATGAAGCTCTTTTCTGCTTACCCATTTCACAACCTGGACATGGCTTGTCTTTATTGAAAGACATTGAGGGTATCCCATCAACAAGTTGTTTTCTTGACAACTTATTAATATTCTTGAAGTTCAGATGGGATAATCTCTTGTGCCACAACCAGTTTGTGTCTTCATCTGCCTTTGTGTAGAAACATTGTTCAGTGGGTGAACTATTCATATCAATGATATAAATGTTTCCTTTTCTGAGTACTTCATAGGCTGTCTTCTTGTGTCTTTTGACATAGACAGATCTGTTCTGAGTGTAGCAAGCAGTTGCAACAGCTTCAGCCCAGAAATTCTTGGGAAGACCAGATTCATTTAGCATACTTCTAGCAGCTTCAATCAGCGTACGATTCTTTCTTTCTACAACACCATTCTGCTCTGGTGTGTGGGCTGAGGAGAAGTTCTGAGATTTGCCAGTTTCAGTGCAGAAGGACTCCAGAGTGGCATTTCTGAATTCAGTGCCATTGTCACTTCTGAGCTGACAAACTTTTCGCTTATGCTTGAGTTCAATTTGTTTGATGAGAGCAATGATTTCAGCAGCAGCTTCACTCTTAGATCTGAGGAAAATTACCCAGCAATATCTTGAATATTCATCAACAATAACAAGGGTATACTTCTTTCCTGCTCTAGTCTAAACATTCACTGGTCCAAAGAGGTCCATGTGAAGCATGTGAAGAGGTTCAGTTATACTAAAACTTTGCTTTATCTTGAATGAAGCTCTTTTCTGCTTACCTATTTCACAACCTGGACATGGCTTGTCTTTATTGAAAGACATTGAGGGTATCCCATCAACAAGTTGTTTTCTTGACAACTTATTAATATTCTTGAAGTTCAGATGGGATAATCTCTTGTGCCACAACCAGTTTGTGTCTTCATCTGCCTTTGTGTAGAAACATTGTTCAGTGGGTGAACTATTCATATCAATGATATAAATGTTTCCTTTTCTTGATGCAATCAAAACTACCTTTCCATCCCTGTTGAATATGGTGCCTTGTGAAATATCAAATAATACCTTGAAGCCATCATCACACAGTTGACTGACACTGATCAGGTTATATTTCAAACCGTTCACATATGCAACACGTGTGAATTTGACTTGTCCATTATTCACAACACCATATCCCTCAGTTTTTCCATTTTCATCATTCCCAAATGTTATTGAGGGCCCCTCTTGCACCCTATATTCCTCCAGCAGGGTTTGATAACCAGTCATGGTTCTGCCAGCAGTGCTGTCAAGATACCATATATTCTTCTTTCGGTCTCCCTGCACAAACACAAAGATTAGTTCTTTTTGGAACCCATCTCGTGATGGGTTCGCTAGACTCTCCCTTAGCAGTCTCAGATTTCTTTGGTTCATAAGGAACTGAAGGATCGAAGGGGATCTCGGTCATGATCTCAGATGACACAAAAACAGTTGGTTTGATGGGGGGTTCAACCTTTTTCTTCTCAGATTTTTGCTTGATTTGTTTGGAAAAAGGTTTTGCAATTTGTTTAGGTTGAAGAGGAGTGGTTTCAACATTTTTTAAACGTGCATTACAACTCTGCACTTTTCTAGCCAATAACTGAAATTGACTCTCTAACCTTAACAAAATAGATTCTTCATTAGACACCTGAGCCTTACCTGAATCTGAGGTAGAAGGCTCAGTAGGGGAGATATTTTTCTTCTTCTTTTGGCCTTTTGGAACCTTAGATGAAGTCTGAGGGGATGGCTTTTTGGTTTTAGCCTTCTTTTCTGAAGCAGTTGTCTGAGCTGTTTCAGATTTACCCTCAGATTGTTCCTGAGCCTTATCAGTCACAGTTTTCTGTTTGCCAACTTTAGGAAAAATAATTTCAGGTTTCATTTCCTTTGGAAGTGCATCTAAATCAGTGATTATAGATGTTCTTTGAGTTGCAAAAGTATTTTTAATTGCAGCATCTGGTTTTGGTGCATTCATCCAAGATTTAATTATTCTTTGTTCTTTTTCAAGGATGGTTTTTAATTCTTCTTTTTCCAACTCTAAAGTGGCAACCATAGACTGATAACTTTTTAAAGCCAACTGAACATCTTTCAGCTCTTTTAGTCTGGCCTGACTGGCGTTCAGTTCAGAAGTATTACTTTCAAACATTTTTAGGCTTTCTGAACGCACAGTTTCGACAAATGAAATGTCAGCCTCTAAAAGAACCAAAAGGTCCAGTTTTTGTTCCTCATTACTTTCAAAACCAAAGTCACTAACCTTTTTCATGACTATATCCACCCATCGACCAGATTCAACATCAGACTTGACCAAATGACCTTGATCTTCACGTGCCATGAAACACATATCCCTAACTTCTTCATCATCATCAGATTCTTCCCATTTTCAGTCTTGGCAATCATACAACTATTATTGCTTGAGTTGTTTTGAGCCATGAGAGCTATTTGGGCTTTCAGCTTCTTGTATTTAGCCTTATAGCTGTCATCAGGTTTCTGAAAAATAGAATGATTAGGGGCAGATTGTGATGATGAAGGCTGACTAGATCTGCATTCCTTCATGAAATATCCTTTCTTGCCACACTTAAAGCATTCAAGATTAGACTTGTCAATAGAAGCGCTGGAAGCAAATGGTTTTCCAGCTCGATTAGATTTGGCCTTAAAACGATTGAACGTTTTATCCAGCATGGCAACCAGATCATCATTGTCATCCTCATCACAACTATGAGTTACATTAACAGAAATACCAGTTTTTAACATTTCAGAGACCATCTTCTTCATCGAGTCAGAATGATCACTCTCAGAAGATAGTAGGGCAGTCCCATGTGGTTCAGAATGCTGAACCATGACTGAACTGGTAGAAGCATGATTTTTGGCATCTTGCTCAGCCACAGCTCTCTCAGCTTTGTTCTCTTCAGTATACCTGAAGGCTCCATATAGGGAAGCAAGAGTGTGACTGTGCAAGGTTTTTCCTTGTCTTAAAACCAAGATCAAGTTTTCCCATTTAGAAGGTAAGATGTCACAAAACTTTTCTAACAAAATTTCTTTGTCTTTAGTTACACCCAGGGCTTTCAATTGATTTACCAGATTAGTAAATCTGATGTATGTTTGGGTTAAAGTTTCACCAGGGATAGCAAAAAAAGACTCATATCTTTTATTTAAAGCAACTTTTCTTGTGACAATAGTCTCATTGGTGCCTTCAAACTGTGTCATAAGTTCCTCCCACATTAATTTTGAATTTTCAAGTAAAACAAGGGTGGGTATAAGAGTTTCAGGAACAACATACAAGATCATATTTTGTAGCTTGGTATCAAGGTCTACCAGCCTATGATCTTCTTCAGACCAATGATCCTTCTCCTTAGGTGAAACCCTAGGAGTCCCATCGGCATTTCTGACAACAGTGGAGGCATTCAAGGGGACAAAGGGTCCTTCTTTAAGAATATCGGTCAAATGTCTTTCAACACCAGTAATATATTTGAGCATGCATGCTTTCCATGTTTGAAAATTTTCACTGTTCCCATCAAACTTGGGAACATGATTATTTGGAAAGTGTATGTGTACATTGTGCGATGGTATATTGTTGTTGATGATAGAGGATGGAGTAGGTGGAGTAGTATTAGTATTAGCATTAGGGTCAGGGCCTGTATTGAACATTTGGTCAACCATCTTTGCAGATCAAAGGTTAATGAATTAATATAATTCAACCTTGCTGCTCTGATACCAATTGCGAGTCCCAAATATAGATGATTAAAACCCGACTGGCAAGTAGTTCTAACTGAAAGTTGACCAGTTCAGAATACAATCCAGATAAGGATGAACAATACGATAAAGGTACTGAAAGTAAATGCACGAAACAATAAGGGCTGAAACTATATAAATAATATGTATAGATCAAGTATGTAGCATTGAGACACGATGTACTTTTCAATGTATTTGATTTATTGATATAAACAAATACAAAGGTTGTTGCGGAACAAAGATAAACACCCAAGTGTAAATATCTAAACAACCTAGAAATACAAGTGATCTAATAACTTGGAAATACTCGTAAGGATTACTTAGAGTATATCTCACAAGTTGCAATGCTAAGGTTTCAAGCTATTTTCAAGTTGTGAGAAGACTTATATTTATAGAACAAGTCCATGATGACGTGGACCAGATCGTACAAATATGATTGCGAGCATTTAAGGAATTAAAGCTAATTCCTTACATGCATACTATTAAGGTTAAGTATATAAGTCAATTGATGTGACTTATCATACCTTATTCCCAACCTTTACTTTACCTTGTACTTTTATTAATAGATAAATCTATTAACTGGGTAAAGGTATGTAAAGTAAAAAGTCTTCCTCGTAATCAGTGTAAAAGTGTGTAAGTACTTTTACACTGAGATGCTTCAGTCTTCGATCAGGTAGAATCAACTTCTGAGCTCCACATCTGAGATGATTCTCTTTCTTCAGACTTCAATCTTTGACTTCATTCTGAACGGTATTCTGATACGTTGATCTGAACTGAAGTGAAGCTGCAGTGAGCTAATTCTGAACGACTTCAGAATTCTGTACAAGTATTCTTCACTAAGCTTCAGCTATTTCTGAACAAATTATACTTGGTCGATTTTCGACTTAACAATAAGTTTACATTATATTCTGGAACAACAAGAACATCAAACAATGTTATATTTTCATTAACCTTTAAATCTCCTATTTTAGTTATCTTAGCAGAAGTTCCATTTGGATGATTTACAGTCAGATTTAGTCCAGATACATCAACAACATTTATCATATCTTTATCAGAAGCACACATATGCTGATTAGCTCCAGAATCAATTATCCAATTAATTAAGCTTATTAAACTATCCAATTTTACATTAGAATTAAAGAAAGTTGAAGACATAAAGGCATTGAACAAAGCACCTGCCATATTAGCTTGAGTTTTTCCCTTAGAATCCTGATTCTCATTCAACAAACTCATGAGTTTTGCAATTTGTTCATTAGTAAAAGGAAAATTAGAATTAACAGAATTATCAGAAGTAGCAATTTTAGAACATTGCACATTAACATCAGTTTTATCATTCCAGTTATTTCTTTCATTAACCACATTGTTACTAGTATAACTCTTATTCTGATAACTAGGTTTTTTCTTATTAAAATCTGGATATCGAACAAGTTTGTAACATTTATCAATAGTACATACCAAGTTCTCATTTCTAACAAACTTCTTTTTAGAATCATTAAATTTTGACACAAAAGCAGAGTTAACAGGTTTAGCATGATTCACAGAACTAGCATTCCTATGTGATTCTTCTCTAGACAACAAAGCATATGCAGATTTTACATTTGGTAAAGGGTCTCTAGTAAGAATATTACTTCTAACAGACATGTATATTTCATCTAAACCCATTAAAAACTGCATTAACCTTATCAAATCATGATGAGCCTTAAATTCTTTTGCAGCTTTACAAGTACAAACAGGCAATTTAACCATAGCATCAAATTGTTTCCAGAAAGTGTTCAATTTATGATAATACTCAGATAATGAAGAACCATTTTGACTTAATGTATTAATTTTATGATGCAGATTGAAAGTAACAGAGCCATCAACTTTGTCATAGGTTTGTAGAGTCCCAAACTTGATGGTTTAACCCAGAAGTGTAAAATACAACATGTCTAATAAGCACTAGATTGAACTAGTATTACTTGAATATAAATGCAAGTATATAAACAAAGTAATACAAGACTTAAAGTAAAGGTGGAACACAATGTAATATTTTCAAGTGTATTTTATTTATGATGTTAAATAAAATACAAGGTTGTGCGGAATCAAGATAATACAAATATGTAAGTATCCTAACAACCTATGAATTATAAATGATCTATATTTGCCAAATAAACTCTTTGGATCGAGATACTTAAAGTTGTGAAGTATCCCTGTTACGATCGAGAGTATTTAGACAAATTCACCTTTAATATCTAAAAGTAATTTTAACAAGGAAATGACTTTGTATTTATAGGCAAACAAATTCACCAGTGAATTTGTGCCGTACAAATATGGTTGCATGCATTTAATGAACCGACAAGGTCATTAAATGCATTGGTTAAAGTACAAGGATAAAGTCACATCAATATGACTTTATTCTTTTAACCAACCACCTTTACATACGTAAGTACTTTAGTAAAGAACAGTCAATTCCTCGTAATCAGTGTTCAGACTTGTAAGGTCTAGAACACTGACAAACCTCCAGTCGTAGATCTGGTAAGACTTCCAGTAGACTCCGCCATTTGTCAGTCTTCTTTATTCTAACTTCAGTCTTTGACTTCAGTGAGAATGTCTTCAGTAGAATAGATCTGGACTGGGGTGAAGTCTAGTGAGCTAATCTGGAGGATTCCAGATTTCCTATACAAGTATTTTGCTCACTGGTCTTCCATTATTTCTGAACAAATCTTCAGTAGGGCTCCAGTTTCCAAGTCTGGAGTAGGTCCAGTAAATGTTATTTCTGGACAAGTCTTCAGAGACTTTCCAGTCTTCAAGTTTGGAGCGAGTCCAGTAAATCTGGACCTAACAAATTCCCCCTATTTGTTTAGAAATAATGCAAAGTTTTTCAAGCTTCTATCTATACAACTTTGTATGCTTGAAAAACACTTGTTTTGACTTAGTCTAAAAATTTTAAGTTACTGGAGAACACTTTATAGATCATCAGTGTTCCAGTTTCATCTTTTAATTCTAACTTAGACTAAATCTGATCATTTACTTTATGAATCAAAATATGTAACTATATTTACAGCCATCAACAGAAAATAAGTTACAATTTTGGGAAATTAAATACAAGTACAAGTAAATGATACAAGAGTCAGGCCCTTCTCTTTGACGTCTGTCCTGGAGCGTCTTCAGTAGCCTTCCTCTTTGGAGATGGTGAGGATGGTACAGACTCTGGTGGCTTCAAACCTATTGCAACTTCCATCTGTTGCTTTCTCTTCCGTACCTTCTCAATCCTCTTTCCCCTGAACGTTAAGGCTATCTCCTTCAGTTCAGTCCATCCAAAAGCTTTGACTGAAGCACTCTTCCTTTCATCAGTAAAGTTACCCTCTCTGGTCAGCTTTACTTCAAACCTGTACATGCCTTCATGATTTTCAGCTAATTTGATCACTGCACCTATGATCCTTCTGGCATCAGCCCTGAATTTCAACATATCTTCATACTTGGCTTTTTGCTTAGCCATCTGGATCATGTATTCAGTTTCCTTGGATACTTTCTGCTGTTCTATGGCAGACTGGAGTTCTTCATGATTGATTCTTTGTGAAGTATCCAAAGGAATGAATGTGCTCAGATCAGCATCTCTGATTTCCTTTAACTGTTTGGCAGTCAGTTTGGGCAAACCTTTTATCTTTTTTCTGTACTCTATCTCCAGAGCACCAGCATTCTTTCTTATTTTCTTCTGGAGGTTCACCAGTTCCTCGTCCTTTGTCTTATCAGCTCAACTACACTGACACCATAAGTTACATCATCATAAGTTTGTTCTTCTTCAGAGTACCTGGAGCGAATATACACGTCATCCAATGCATCCAGACATTGATGAATTCTGGGGTCTTCCTTCATTCTTTTATAAACATCAATATGTATGCCCAACCTGCCAGCATTGTAAGAATCAAGGGTCCCCATATTTGCCATCTCCCTTTTGTGGGCCAGCAATTCATCCTTTTGATTTTTCTTGAAAATTTCTATCATAATGCATTCTTGCTCCAGTCTCTTCGAAGTGTCATCATCAGCAGTAGGGAGTTCTGATGAACCTTCAGCAGTTTCAATTTCTTCTCCAGATACCATAAGTTGCTTTCCTTTTACTGACTTTTGAGTAGTTATGATATCTGGGAATGCTTCAAACTGGGGCTCACTGGCATCAGTACCAGTAGCCTGTTCTTCCTGCACAATGGCTTCAGTGCCAAGTGCCTTCTGCGCTTCTTGTGCACTGGCATCAGTACCAGTCACTTCTTCTTGTTGCACGATGGCTTCAGTGCCAAAGGCCTTTTCAACTTCACTAACAACCACTTCTTTCTTTTTCTTCACCAATCCTTCTGGAACAGACTCAGTGGCAACAGACTTTTCCCCCTTGGAATATCCACCAGTTTGAGACTTGTGGGCACTCCATAACTGTTCAAGCATATACCTGTCTGTAGCACCAAATGTTCTTCCAGCCACTGGAGTTGTGATATTTACAGTCTTCCTGAGAGCCATCACTTCCTTCTTAACAATTTCAAGTTCTTGAGGCAAGTGCTTTGGCATTTCAATTTCAATCATTTTTACCACCTGAGGCAACAACCCATCTTGAATGGTTCTAAGAACAGACCCAGAAATTTCTTCAGTAATTTCTTTCAACATGCCATGTCTGAACTTCTTAGCACATTCATCACTGATGGTGCTAACAACAGCAGCCTGATCAAGAGTTGGCCTACTTTCCAAATTACTAACCCTGGTAATCAACTTCTGAACCTCATCTGTCAGACCTGCCAGTGGTTGAACAACTTCAGCTTTCACTGCAGTCTGAACAGAATTCACCAGCCTTGACTCTAATCCCTGGACTGCCACTTTGATATTTTCAGAATTTTTATTTGTGGCCAGTACCAGTTCATTCATCTTTTCAAACACTAGCTTCTCATTCCCAGCAAACACATTCATTTCTGATGCAAGGTTATTTGATAATAAAGATTTAAAATCAGAAACAACCTGGGATGAAGACTGGAGTGATCTCTCCAGGTCCGCCACCTTACTTAAAAGGCCTTGGACCTCGGATGAAGACGAAGTAGAGAGACCACTGGGAGGTGCCAATTCAGAAGCCAATCTGGTCACCAAGGTACTTGTGCCTGGACCTCTTCAGTGGAAACTTCAGATGTTACTACAGTGGAGTCCAGCACACGGTGTTCAGATAAATCAATTGGATTTTCAATTGGTGGTGGTTGAGTTTGTGAAATTTGAATTGAGGGTGGATTGAAATATGGAGTGTTTTGTGGAATTGAAAGTGGTGGTGGTGGTGGTGGCATTTCAGTAGAGATAAGTGGTTGGGTGACTGAAGCAATAACAGATGTGACAACATTTTCTACTTCATCACCCAGAAAATTCATGTTTATATCAAACATATTACCTTCAGACATTGGGGAATCTACCTCATCCCAATCTGGAGTCGTCCCAACTGTCTGATCATCCACTTCTCTATTTAAGTCCAACTGAGCATCTTGCTCACCAGTCTCCTGCTCATCAGTCTGGACAACATTTACTTCCTGCTCAAAAATAGGAGACCCATCTATATTCATGATATCACCTGGATGGCTCGATTCGGCTCTATCTGGATTGACCTGAACTCCAGCCTTCCTAAGACGTCTGGAAGTTCTTGGTCGTCTAGGAGGGTCAACATTTTCTTGTTGCTGTTGGTCAGGGGCCACTTGGGTTACTGGTTGCACAATTTCAACATTTAGGACTCCAGAGGGTCCTTCACCAACTAGGTTCCCACCTGGAGCCTCTTCTGGCTCATCAGATGATGATGCATCATTTTCTTCCCTTTGGAAACTAAGCATGGTCTGAGGAATATTTACCTCATTTGGTGGAGATTTAAGGTTGGTCAGATCACGCATATACTCACATACAGAAAAGTGAGTGGTTTCAAAATCATACTGGTCACCTAGAGCTCTTTTGAAAATTAGTGAAAGGAAACGAATATAAGGTACAAATGTCTTTTCTACCTTTCACCTTAAGACGCTCTACCAGATCATCAAATAAAATCTGAGCAAAATCCACTCTGTATCCGAACCAGAGGCAGTAAGCAATCTGGAGATGTGTTTGATTTATCTGGTCAAGTCCTCCAGAACTGCCTCCCAAACATTCAACTATATGAGTGAAAAAGAATCTCCATAAGTCTGACAGCATGCTCATGTAGATTGTTCCCTTTCTAGATAGCTGGCCATGCTCATCCAGTATGTCTGTGTGCCCCATCAATCTGCACACTTCCCTTGTATTTATGCCAGAGGGAAGTTCAATGGGCATCTCATTCTGTTCAAAATAGTTCAATTGAAGAACAGACCTGAGTATATCAACAGTGAAAGCCAAGGATCTGGTACCTTGCTTAAGAGAATAAGAAATTGAGGAAGTTTCATCATCATATACTGCAGAGTACCAGAATTCACAGAGATAGTCGTGGTACATCCTCCCAGGATTTAGGGTCAATGCACCATAAAGAGGACATGAGAGAAAAAAGGTATTTAATCTCCCAATAATGGATTGGGCATTATGAACACTGGAGAGTGAGAGTTTGGCCATCCAGTTATTCATGTTTATTCTTATTGCCTTTGCCTCTAATGTAATATGAGGTGCCTTTACAATATTTGGAACGGGAGCATATTCAGCAGCGAGCAGATTTTTTGGTGAATTAGATTGTCTTGGTGCCATTGAATATGATAGATAGATGATATGAGACAGAAAAATTAGGGTTTATGAAGATTTGATGAATTTAATATGAGAGAGATTTATGATTGGAAATTGAATGAAAAAAAAGAAGTAAATGAAGGAATTTGAAGAATTTGGGAGTAAATATGTTCGAAGTAAATGCTAATGAAAGTGAAAGTGGGTATATATAGGAGAGAGAGTGTGGAACTCAAACGGTTAATTTTGAAATTATCAAATATAATTTTGATCGGGTTTTGAGATCCGCATTAAGTACATCACATCACACATAAATGTGTGACGGTTTACAGCCCACAAACATTAACCAACTTGCACTTTTTGTCTTCCCAATGTAAAAATACCATCATTTCTTTGAAAAATTTACATGCCACGTAGGATAATAAGATAAATATCAAGATAAATATCTTTTCAAAGATTTTGCATACGTGACACGCACAATGACCAAGTATTAAAAATATTATGACTCAATTCAGTGCATCTGGAGGTTGACTGGACACTCCAGTATCACTGGTGGATTAGGCCAGTGATGCATGCATTGATGGTACACTGGAGGGACACTCCAGTAAAGTACCAGTGAAAACCATTTTGAAAGAGACTGGTAACCTCAAACATGCACATCAACTAATACAGACAAATGAGAGGGACACATTTACAAGGAGACAGAAGTCACCTCAAACATGCACTTCAACCTATCTAATTACCAGTGAGAGGGACACATTTACAAAGTACTAGTGATATTTTCCAGAAAATTTTGTCCAGTGAGAAAATAAATTAATAAATTCCCCTTGAAATTAAAACATTTTAAGAACAAAAATATATCTTTCAGTCTTCCCCCTGGAATGTTGATCCAGAAATCTATTAATGCAAATATAGTACACAAAGGCGTTCAATATCTAAGCAGTCATAGATTTATAAATCTTTAAATCAAGGATCCCTGATAGTACACAAAGGCGTTCAATACCAAGGTTCCAGATTTAAGGGTTTAACATTCCCAACTCACCAACAAGATATTTAAAAGTTTTGACATCCAGAGGTTTGGTAAAAATGTCAGCGAGTTGTTTGTCAGTGGGAATAAAATGGAGTTCAATATTATTTTTCATAATATGATCACGAATAAAATGATACCTGAGATCAATGTGCTTCGTCTTGGAGTGCATGACTGGATTGTTCGAGATAGCAATGACACTGGTATTATCACAAAAGATTGGGGTCTTTGAATACTTAATACCATAATCAAGCAACTGGTTCTTCATCCAGAGTATCTGAGCACAACAACTGGCTGCAGACACGTATTCAGCTTCAGCAGTGAACAATGAAACTGAAGTTTGCTTCTTACTGGTCCAGCTGACCAGTTTGCCACCAAGGAAATGACATCCACCAGTAGTGGATTTCCTGTCTATCTTAAAACCTGCATGATCTGAATCTGAATAACCCATTAGATCCATGCCTGAGCCTTTGGGATACCAAAGACCCAAACTGGGGACACCCTTAAGGTATTTCAGTATTCGCTTTACAGCAAGCATATGAGATTCTTTTGGATTAGACTGATATCTGGCACATAAACATGTTGAAAACATAATATTTGGTCTACTGGCAGTTAAATACATCAGTGAACCAACCATGCCTCTATAGATAGTGGTGTTCACTGGTTTACCATCTGGATCTGAGTCCAGTGTCAATGGTGCAGAAATTGGAGTGGGTTTAGATGGTGAAGAGTTCATATCATATTTCTTTAAAAGATCTCTAACATATTTTTCTTGATTAATAAAAATACCATCTTTGTTTTGTTTAATCTGGAGTCCAAGAAAATATGTTAATTCACCCATCAAACTCATTTCATATTCAGTTGACATTATTTTCAAAAATAATTCTTGCACATGTTTGTCATCAGTAGACCCAAAAATAATATCATCAACATAAATTTGTACCATCAGAAGATTACTTTTTTCATGAAGAATAAATAAGGTATTGTCAATTACACCTCTTTTGAACCATTTTTCAATAAATGTTTAGTCAGAGTATCATACCAGGCACGTGGGGCTTGTCTGAGACCATAAAGTGCTTTATCCAGACGATATACCCAGTGTGGATGCTTTTCATCAACGAAACCTGGTGGTTGTCTGACATAAACTTCTTCTTCAAGTTTTCCATTCAAAAATGCACTTTTCACGTCTATCTGGTAGACCTTGAACTGATGATGAGCAGCGAATGCTAAGAATATTCTGATCGCTTCAAGTCTAGCCACTGAAGCAAATGATTCATCAAAATCGACATCTGACTGGCAGTACCCTTGTGCTACCAGTCTGGCCTTGTTTTTGATTACGTGGCCATCTTCATCTACCTTGTTCCTGAAGACCCATCTGGTTCCTTGTTCCTTTCAAACTGGTGAAGCTCTTCTTGCATAGCTATCACCTAGCTTGGATCTTCCATAGCCTCGTCAATCTTCTTTGGTTCTTCAGTGATAAGAAACTGACATATAAGCATTGATCACTGGAGGCTCTTCTGGTATGAACTCCTCTACTGGAGTCACCTATGATCTGATCAAAAGGGTGAGCTTTTGTCCATCTGGAGTACTGACCAGGATTGTTACAAACAACAATATCAATGCAAGAATTTAGTTGAGTCTCCTCTGGTGTTGCTTCTGGATGAGGATCTTGTCAGACTACTTCAACATCTTCATCTGATTCATTTAAATCACGATTTGCATCATGAAGTTCTTCATTTGAAGGCATTTCTTGAAGTACTGGTTCAGTTTCAACTGGGACTGATACTGGGGGAGTAGTACGAACATCTGATCCAATAATAATTTCAGAGGGTAGCTTGAAAATAATTGAAGGATAGAATGGAGTACCACTGGAGGGTTTCTTAGTCTGAACAGGTTCCAGATCAGGATGACTGGAAACTTCTTCTGGAGAATCTTCTTTATTGTAGTTGATAGGATCAGATTCATAGAAGACAATTGGAGTTACTGGGGGAGTATCAAGGGTTGGCTGTTTATTGATTGCGGCATTTGATTCATCAAATGTGACATGAATTGACTCATGGACCTTCTCCAGTCTCTTGTTGTAGACTCTGAAGGCCTTGCGAATGGCTGAATAGCCTAAGAAATACCTTTCATCAGCTTTGGCATCGAATTTGCCTAACTGACTGGAGTCGTTCAGGATGTAAACTGGACATCCAAAAACGTGAAAATAACCAATATTTGGTTTTCTATTTCTTAAGACTTCATAGGCTGTCTTTTTGTGTCGCTTCACATACACTGACCGGTTCTGGGTGTGGCAAGTAGTAGCAATTGCTTCAGCCCAGAAATTGGTAGACAGACCAGATTCAGCAAGCATACTCTGGCAGCTTCTATCAGCGTTCGATTCTTCCTTTCCACCACTCCATTCTGTTCTGGAGAGCGGGCTGATGAGAAATTCTGGGAGATGCCAGTGTCAGTACAGAATGATTCCAGAGTTGCATTCTGGAATTCTGTTCCATTGTCACTTCTTAACTGACACACCTTTCGCTTATGCTTGAGCTCAATTTGCTTGATAAGACTGATGATTTCAGCAGCAGCTTCAATTTTAGACCTGAGAAAGATAACCCAACAATATCTGGAGAATTCATCTACTATCACCAGGGTGTATCTTTTACCAGCACGAGTCTGAACATTCACTGGACCAAAGAGGTCCATATGAAGCATGTGAAGTGGTCCAGATATGCTGAAATTATGTCTGGTCTTGAAACTGGTGCGTTTCTGCTTTCCCATCTCACATCTGGACATGGCCTTTCCTTTTTGAAGGAAACTGAAGGTATCCCATCTGCCAGTTGTTTTCTAGACAACTTATTAATATTTTTGAAATTTAAATGGGATAACCTTTTGTGCCATAACCAGTTTGTGTCTTCGTCAGCTTGAGTATAGAAATGCTACTCTGAAGGAGAGCTTTCCATATCCATCACGTACACATTCCCTCTTCTGGGAGCAATCAATACTACCTTCCAGTCCTTGTTGAATACAATGCCCTGGGCAATATTGAATAGAACTTGATAGCCATCATCACACAGTTGACTTACACTGATCAGGTTATATTTCAAACCATTCACAAATGCAACTCGTCTGAATTTGACTTGTCCATTATTCAGAACACCATACCCCTCAGTTTTTCCACAACCATCATTTCCAAAAGTAATGGAGGGTCCATCAGAAATGGTGAACTCCTCCAGCAGGGTCTTACATCCGGTCATCGTCCTGCCAGCTGCACTGTCAAGATACCAGATATATTTCTTTTCGATCGCCCTGCACATCCACCAGATATATCAGTTAGATTTAGGAACCCATCGACTGATGGGTTCACTGGACCCTCCCTTATAGGTCCCTGCAGGTATCTGGTTGAGTTCACTTTCTTCAACAGTAGTCTTAGTTGAAAAGACCACTGGGGTTGATAGTTTTGAAACCTTTTTCTTTTTCTCAACTGGAGAAATATATTTATCTTTCTTGGAAAAAGGTTTGGTATTTTGTCTAGGGCCAGATGAAGTACCCTCAATAAAGTTTAATCTTGCATTAAAACTTTGAAATTGACGAGTCAGTAGTTGAAACTGGCTCTCTAACCTTAACAAAATACATTCATCAGATGACACCTAAGCCTTTCCAGTTGTTTGGACTCGAGGATTAGGTAGGGAACTGGTCTTTTTCTTTTGAACCTGGGGTTCGTTAGAAGCGGACTGAGGCAAAGGTTTATTCCGATTAACCTTTTTAACTGGAGCAGTCATCTGGAATGCTCCAGTCTTAACCTCTGGGGATTGAACTGGGAAAATATTGGCCTTAGGAGTTACAGGCTCATCATAAATGGTAGTGGGCCTGAATCCCTCTGGTAACCGATCAATTACTGGTATTAATGATGCAACATGAGTATTTCCATCTAAATAAGCACGTTTTTGAGTGGGAAATTGATTTACTCTAGCATCATATGGTTTTCTGGTTTCAAGCCATGATTTAATAACCAGTTTTTCTTTTTCTCAACTGGAGAAATATATTTATCTTTCTTGGAAAAAGGTTTGGTATTTTGTCTAGGGCCAGATGAAGTACCCTCAATAAAGTTTAATCTTGCATTAAAACTTTGAAATTGACGAGTCAGTAGTTGAAACTGGCTCTCTAACCTTAACAAAATACATTCATCAGATGACACCTAAGCCTTTCCAGTTGTTGTGCCATGAGAGCAATTTGAGCCTTAAGCTTTTTGTATTTAGATTTATAGCTATCATCAGGCTTTTTATTAGAAGAAAAAGGACCAGGCTGGGATACAAACTGACTGGACTTGCAATCTTTCATGAAATGACCTTTTCTGCCACACTTAAAGCATGTCAGATTGGTCTTATCAGTAGAAGAACTTGATGCAAATTGTCCAGATGGCCTATTTGCTCTTGCTTTGAAACGGTTAAACGTTTTAGCAATCATAGCAACCAGGTCATCATTTTCAGATTCATCACAGTCTGGAGAGATTTGACTAGATTCTCCAGATTCCATACATTCAGACACCATCTTCTTCATAGAAAATACATTCTCAGAAGATATTAGTGTTGTACCTTGTGGTTCAGTATGACTAACCACATTAGGACTACTGGAGGCATGGTTATAGGCATCTTGTTCTGCCACAACTCTCTGAGCTTGATTTTCTTCAGTGTATCTGAAAGCTCCATATAAAGTTGAAAGAGTGTGAGTGTGCAGAGTTTTACCTTGTCGTAAGACCAGGATCATGTGAGACCATTTGGTGGGTAAAATATCACAAAATTTCTCCAGAAGTATATCCTTGTCCTTCTCAACCCCCAGTCATCTCAACTGGTTAATGATACTCATAAATCTGGTGTAAGTACCAGTGAGAGACTCATTGGGCTGAGCAAAAAATGACTCATACCTCTTGTTTAAGGAGACCTTTCTGGTGACAATGGTGTCATCTCCTTCTTCATACTGGTTCACTAGTTCATCCCACATGGTTTTAGCACTGGGAAAAAGAACTAGTATGAGAATTAGGGTTTCAGGAACAGCCCCGAGGATCATGTTTTTTAGAAGGGTATCTAGATTTACCAATCTCCTCTCCTCTTCAGACCAATGTTCCTCCCTCTTTTTCCTCCGACCTCTTCTAGATCCAGTTGGATCAAGAAGAGCATTGAGAGGTGATGTGGGGACATAAGGTCCTTCATTTAAATTTTCATCATATTTCTCTCAATACCAGTGATATGCAATATCATCCTAGCCTTCCACGTACCAAATTCATCACTATTCCCACTGAATTTAGGAACATGATTGTTTGAGTAGTGCACATGCACATGTGGAGAAGCAGGAGTAGGAGGAGGAGGTGGTGGATTAGTATTTTGAACGGGTGGATTAGTGTTAATGACAGGTGGTGGTTCATTATTTTGATCATTGATATTAGGATCAGGACCAAAATTAAAACCTCCTTGTGTATTTTCTGGGGTGGCCATCAAAGAAGCAGATCTAGGCAAGTTTGTTTAGCCTTCTGCTCTGATACCAATTGTAGAGTCCCTAACTTGATGGTTTAACCCAGAAGTGTAAAATACAACAAGTCTAATAAGCACTAGATTGGAAATGATCTATATTTGCCAAATAAACTCTTTGGATCGAGATACTTAAAGTTGTGAAGTATCCCTGTTACGATCGAGAGTATTTAGACAAATTCACCTTTAATATCTAAAAGTAATTTTAACAAGGAAATGACTTTGTATTTATAGGCAAACAATTCACCAGTGAATTTGTGCCGTACAAATATGGTTGCATGCATTTAATGAACCGACAAGGTCATTAAATGCATTGGTTAAAGTACAAGGATAAAGTCACATCAATATGACTTTATTCTTTTAACCAACCACCTTTACACACGTAAGTACTTTAGTAAAGAACAAGTGGAATGTTCTTTGGAAAGTGTGTAAAGGCAAAAAGTCAATTCCTCGTAATCAGTGTTCAGACTTGTAAGGTCTAGAACACTGACAAACCTCCAGTCGTAGATCTGGTAAGACTTCCAGTAGACTCCGCCATTTGTCAGTCTTCTTTATTCTAACTTCAGTCTTTGACTTCAGTGAGAATGTCTTCAGTAAATAGATCTGTACTGGGGTGAAGTCCAGTAAGCTAATCTGGAGGATTCCAGATTTCCTATACAAGTATTTTGCTCACTGGTCTTCCATTATTTCTGAACAAATCTTCAGTAGGGCTCCAGTTTCCAAGTCTGGAGTAGGTCCAGTAAATGTTATTTCTGGACAAGTCTTCAGAGACTCTCCAGTCTTCAAGTCTGGAGCGAGTCCAGTAAATCTGTACCTAACAAGGTTTCTTTTAAATCTTTCCAAACTTCACTATCAATTTTAGAAAAATTTTGTCCCATGTACAATTCTTGACTGACAGATCCTAAAATCCAAGACAAAACCACAGAATTACACCTATCCCATTGTTTAGCCAAAACAGGATCATCATCATTCTTATCACAAGAACCATCTATAAACCCTACTTTATTTTTAGTTTCTAAAGCAAGTAGCATAGCACATGACCAAACATTATAATTTTCAGTACCAGTCAACTTAAAAGACAGAATAGGAGCACCACTAGTATCAGTAGGATGAAGATATAAAGGATCACCAAAATCAAGACCACTAACAGTAGTTGTTTTAGAACCACTACCAATATCAGGAGCCATTATTAATCAGATAACAAGAAACAATTAACACACAATTACTCAAACAAAGCAGATTATCAACAAGTAGTCAAATAATCAACAAATAAGCACAAATTACTCAAATAAGTAAACAAGATTACTTCAACCAGAATATATATATATATATATAAAACAGTTTTAGAAAATAATTCCAATCCCTCAAATGTGTCAGTGACAGGATTCCAAGCCTCTCACGGAGACCGGTCAAGTATTAACACAAATGATTTTGTGAGATCAGAAAAAATAAAAAAAATTTTAAGAGATAAAGGAAAGAGAATCAACAATACAGTGCTCTCGGCTGAAATAAAAGGAACCCTAATTTTCTTCTTGATTCACTTAGTCAAGAAGAACAATCAGGATCTGGATTGAAGAAACCCTAACTTCCTTATTGATTCACTTAGTCAAGAAGAAACAGGATCTGAAAGAATAAGCAGCGGAATCAACAAGATCGTAAATCAGAAAACCCTAAAAATTAGGGTTTCTTAGATCTAGGTTTCGAAATCGAAATACGCCCTAAATCCAGAAGAACCTTAATCAGAAATCACCAATCAGAGTAACCTGGCTCTGATACCATGAACGAACTCAAAGATCAATCAAACAACAATTATTATTAATAGTTGTTTTATTATTCGATTAAAATAATCAGTCGGCTAGATTATCCGACTTATAATGTTCGATTATTACAATGAAAAATATGATCAAGATGATCAGTCAAATGATTGATCAAGATGAATCAATCCAGATTACAATGAATATCTCGAATAAATTGAGAGAAAAAAAATATATAAACGAAAAATATATATAAAAGTGATAATTTAAATGAAACCCTAACTGGGTTATAAGGAGTATTTATACTCCATGACTTTGACACGTTGCTAAAATCCTCCCTCCTCTTTCCCTTTGTACAAAGCCAGTCCTTCCAGAATGCGTATTAACAATCCTGCAAAACATCTTAACCCAGAAGTTAGAAATATGTTCAAATATGACCCTAAGTTTATATTAGATAATTTTAACATCATCCCTTAATATAAACTTAGGCTGAAAACAAATCTATCATGTTCATTTTACTCCAAACAAAATGTAGAATGAGAGCGAAGGAGTCAAAATTCTCTCTGGTATTTAATCGAACACCTTGTGTGCTTATATTTATTTTTCAACATTTACAAATACAACGAAAATAAATCATAAAGAGTAAAAAGGGTTAAACTAATCGACTAAGATTATTGATAAAATCAGACACAAACCTGGATGATAAAAATTTGACAGAGTTTGCAAATGGCTAATTCGGTACTATTTTTATTTAATCCATGTGGGAGAAATATCATTATACCAAACAGTCATCCAAAAACCCTAATACACAAATAAGATAGAACCCAATATTATTTTTTTTATTTTTTTAATTATTTTTTTTATTATTTACTCATGCATAACAAAAAGTAATAAAAAAGAAAAAAACATGTTGAATTGCATTGTTCGACTAATCTCTCTATATAACTAAGAGAAGATAGTTTTTTGATTAGTTGACAATTATGAAAATGCCATGTAGGATTTTTCATTATGTGTCATACTTACATTAATTTCCTAATTTTAAGCATTCCTTTAAAAATTATTCTTTATCCTAATCATCATTAAATAATAATAAAAAAATTAAAAAGAAAAAAAAATACATATATCTCTTAAATCTCTTAATGATCGGCTGCAATATATGGTGGATATGTACTATTATTTTAATTTAATTATTTTAATAAGTTACGTTTATTATTATAAGTATATATATTGAGAGATTATACATTATTCTTATTTTATTTCTTTTCATCCTTTGACTTTTTGAGGATCTTATTTTACCTTTTAGGTATTAAATAAAAATCAATTTCATACTCAAATTCAATAATTACTTATTTTTTGGAAATTAACCCTTTCAGTTTATGTTTAACACATTGAAATTAAAATATGTTGATGGTTTATTCATAAGTATATTTTATATACTTTATTCTTTGATTTCATTTGTTGGTTGTATGATTTAGACATTATTAAAAAAAAGTCCATTGATAGTATTAAAATATATACATTTATAATGTAACTGTCTTTAATAAGTAAGTTTACATTTGAATACATTGTTGCTACAATATTGTAATTTTATACTTTAAATTTGAAAGATACATTATTTATTTTTAACATATTTTTACGACAATAATTCACCATGCAACGCATGGTGTTGTAAATAATTAGTTATACATTATGGATGTTTTATAAAGAGATTTGGTTTCCTTAATCTCTATTTTCTTGGAGCCTACTCTAGCTAAGTTGTATATATATCTCCCTATTGTTAATGAAAGATTAATCCCTTCTTTTCTTATTTCTTCCTTTACAATACGTTATCAGCACGATAGACTCTAAACCCTAAAAAATAATAATAATCCGGTCGATCAGTTCGAAACAATAAAACAGCGAACTCATTTGTCGTTGCTGGCGATTCAAAGCAGAATGATTTGTACGTGATGATTCACAATAAACTACCACCCCGGGCAATCTTAAAGTAATTATGCCATTACTTATTATTATCTATATACTAAAAACCAATGTGATTTTTACAACATTTTATTATGCCTAAAGTACAAACAGTTGGTTTACTAACTATTATGCACCTTATACAACTTTGATATGCACGGTTCATCTATTCAAGCCCTCCCTTATACGGGGTTGTCATCTTTGCTACAATAGTTCTGTCACAATAACAAACATGCGTGTACATATATTCTTAATTAATAGGTAAATTTTCTGTCACAAATAAATATAGTGGTTGTTACAAATTAAATATGAAAGTCCACACTAAAAAGTGTGAACTTTTAGAATACCACAATTAGTTTTACATATTTTACACACATAAAAGCGTGACAATTTTTTAATTTGTTCACGCTAACTAAAAGTGTGAACAAATACAACATTATTTGTAGTATGTGTTTTTGATTCAAAATCTAAATATGTTTTTCTATTTTAACATAAGTTAATTGATCTCATTTTAATATAATTGGGGATGTTAAAATTATGTTTTGATTATGCAAGTTTATCATTTAAACATGTTATGTTTTGTGTTATTAACTAGTTTGTGTTTAAGTGTAGGAAATAGAAGGTAGAGGGACTGGTTGTGACATATGCTGAAAGATGAAAGTTGAAGGGTTGTTGTGCACAAGAAGAGAAGATAAGGGGGCTAAAGAGAAAATGTTGTTGATATATATACGAGATGATTGATCAAATTAGGGTTAACAACCCATATTATTCTGCTGCTTTTTCGATATATCTCTCTCAATATTTCTGTATATATATATCATATATATATATATATTCTAATCTTTCTGTATATTGTTAATCATCTTTTGATGATTATTCGATTCTGGTTGTAATAATCTGTAATCCTCTTAGAACTATTTTAATAATAAAGATCTCATATAATTTGTTCATAGTAATTTGAAGAAAATCTGGGTTAATATTCACTTTCTTTCACACGACAACTTCGTTCCATAAACCAATTACACCGTTGATCGGTGGTTGTTGATTCTTTCACCGACTTATACGGGGTTGTCATCTTTGCTACAATAGTTCTCAAAGAAAAAAGGTTATTTGTTTCTTTCTAGATTAACATATCACTACAAATAATATTGCATTTGTCCACACTTTTAGTTAGCGTGAACAAATTAAAAAATTTGTCACGCTTTTATGTGTGTAAAAATATGGAGAACTAAAAGTGTGTAGAAATTAATCCACACTTAAAATTGTGGTATTCTAAAAGTTCACACTTTTTAGTGTGGACTTTCATATTTAATTTGTAACACCACATTTGTCCACGCCACATATTTAGTTAGTGTGGACAAATGTGGTGTGACAAATTAAATATGAAAGTTCACACTAAAAAGTTGGGGGGGGGGGGGGGGGGGGGGGGGGGGGGGGGGGGGGGGGGGGGGGGGGGGGGGGGGGGGGAGGGGGGGGGTGAACTTTTAGAATACCACAATTTTTTAAGTGTGGATTAATTTCTACACACTTTTAGTTCTCCATATTTTTACACACATAAAAGCGTGACAATTTTTTAATTTGTTCACACTAACTAAAAGTGTGAACAAATGCAACATTATTTGTAGTGAACATGTACAAAATGAAAAGTTTTTCTATTTTAACTTAATTAATCTGATTCATTTTAATAGAATTGGCACGATGTTAAAATTATGTTTTGATTATGCAAGTTTATCATTTAAACATGTTATGTTTTGTGTTATTAACTAGTTTGTGTTTAAGTGTAGGAAATAGAAGGTAGAGGGACTGGTTGTGACATATGCTGAAAGATGAAAGTTGAAGGGTTGTTGTGCACAAGAAGAGAAGATAAGGGGGCTAAAGAGAAAATGTTGTTGATATATATACGAGATGATTGATCAAATTATTATATATATATATATATATATATATATATATATCATATCGATATATATATATATATATATATATATATATATATATATATATCATATCGATATATATATATATATTTCTTTCTGTATATTGTTAATCATCTTTTGATGATTATTCGATTCTGGTTGTAATAATCTGTAATCCTCTTAGAACTATTTTAATAATAAAGATCTCATATAATTTGTTCATAGTAATTTGAAGAAAATCTGGGTTAATATTCACTTTCTTTCATGGTATCAAAGCCATCACCGTTGATCGGTGGTTGTTGATTCGATTATTTCTTTGATCCGATTAGATCTAGGGCGTATTCCTTTTTTGGAACCCTAGTTTATAATTTTTTAGGGTTTCTCTTCAATTTCGTTCGGGGTTCTTCTGGATACTTCTATCTACGTTCTTCCGCTGCTATTGTGGTTGTTTCGCCTAATTTTTGTTCTTGACTAAGTGAATCAAGGAAAAATTAGGGTTTTCTGGTTTTGATTTCAGATCCTGATTGCTTCTCTTGACTAAGTGAATCAAGAGAAGGATTAGGGTTCCTCTTCCATCGGCATAAAAGCACTGTATTGTATTCTTCTTCCTTTTATTCTATTGTTGTTTTTTATTCTGCTAGTATTTTCTTCTCAAACTAAATTTTCTATATATATATATATATAAAATTCTTTATCTTCAATCTCATAAAAACAATCGTGTTAATACTTGACCTGCCTTCATACGAGAGGTTAGGAATCCTGTCACTGACACGTTTGTGAGGTTAAGATTTATTTTTTGCACTGTTTTTGTTTGAGAAGAAGATATTTGTGGTTTCTTGTGTTTGTGTTTTCTTTTATTGATTGATTAAGTGTTCTATTTTGTTTATTGTTGTGTGATTACATATATCTTGATTACTTGATTCTGTGTCTTTGGTCTAATTGTTTACTTGAATATTATCTGCTTGTTTAAGTGATTAATATTGTTTGTAAAAATGGTTAATACTCCACCTCATTCTGTGCATAATGATGAGTCTGAAAATGAATCTGAATTTGGGATTACAAAAATAAGTAAGTTAGATTTTGGTGATCCTTTGTATTTGCATGCAAGTGATACTGTTGGTACTCCTCTAATTGGTTTTAAGTTGCTTGGTACTGATAATTACAAGGTATGGTCATGTGCTATGGAACTTGCTTTACAAACTAAGAATAAAATAGGGTTCATTGATGGAACTTGCTTGAAATCTGTAGATAATCATGTGTTAGCTAGTCAATGGGATAGATGCAATGCTGTTGTGCTTAACTGGATTCTAGGTTGTGTTTCACAAGAACTTTATCTTGGTCAAACTTTCTCTAAAAATGCTGCTCTTGTTTGGCAAGAACTTAAAGACACTTATGATAAAATAGATGGGTCAGTTATTTTTAACATTCATCATAAAATCAACTCTTTGACTCAAAATGGTGCTTCTCTGTCTGAATATTATCATAATCTTACTTCTCTTTGGAAACAATATGATTCTATGGTTACTTTGCCTGTTTGTACTTGTGCTGCTGCTACTACTGTCAAAAGTCATAATGATTTACTTAGGTTAATGCAGTTTCTAATGGGTTTGGATGATGTTTATATGGGTGTCAGGTCTAATATTTTAACTAAAGAACCTTTGCCTAATGTGAGAACTGCTTATGCTATAATTTCCAAAGAAGAGTCACACAGGGCTGGGTTAAATGATAAGACCAATACTGCTAGTGTTTTTTCTGCTAAGAGTAATTTTACAAGGAATAATTCTTCTAAACCTGCATCTTCTAAACCAACTTTTGATACAAAAAAAAACTTTTGATAATCACTTTGAATCCAAGAGAACTTTTGACAATAATGCTAGAACTTTTAGACCTCCAAATCCTAATCTTCAATGCACTAATTGTCATAGAATTGGTCATACTATAGAAAGATGTTTTCAGTTGGGATATAAAAGACCTAACTTTCAAAATGGTTCTAAATTTTCTAATAATCATGTGAATGTTGATTCAAAACCTTCCTCTTCTGGTAATTCTGTGAATGATTATGTGTTATCTTCTTTGACTGTTGATCAAGTGTCTAAGTTGTTGAGTTTAATAGATACCAAACCTTCTTCTTCTCCATCTACTTCTGCTGGTCTGCATGCCAATATGGCAGGTATGCCCTTATGCAGTAATTCTTGGTTTTTTAGTTGCCATTCTGCTTTGTATCATGCTATTCTTGCTTGGATTATGGATTCTGGTGCAAACCAGCATATGACTAATTCTGAAAAAGGTCTTTCTCAAGTTGTTGATATTTCTGATCTTCATCTTAAAATTGGACATCCTAATGGTACATGTGCAAGTGTAACTAAGATTGGTAACCTTCATTTGAAAAATGGGATTGTTCTGTTTGATGTACTTGTTGTACCTGAATATAATGTGAATCTTATGTCTGTACATAAGCTTGCTAGAGATAATAAGTTGTATATAGGTTTTGATGAAGATAAGTGTTATATACAGGATTTACTTCAAAAGAATGTTCTGGGGACTGGTAGTCAACATGGTGGACTATACTTGTATGATGAAAATTCTACTTGCTCTAATGTGGTGTGTAATTCTGTTACTCTTCCTTCTGATTCTAAATTTTTATGGCATATGAGACTTGGTCATCTTGCTGACCAAGCATTATCTGTTTTGTATAAAAAACTGAATATAACTTCTGGCTCAAAAGGTCCTTGTGACATTTGTCATAAGGCTAAGCAAATTAGAGAACCTTTTCCTTTAAGTGAACATAAAACTAAATGTTTAGGTGACTTAATTCATGTGGATGTTTGGGGTCCTTATAGAGTTGCAAGAAAAGAAGGTTTTAAGTATTTTCTTACTGTGGTTGATGACTATACTAGAGCTGTTTGGACTTTTATGATGAAAACTAAAGCTGAAGTTTTTGATCACTTGAGTTTCTTTATAAATATGATTCTTACTCAATTTTCTGTCCAAGTTAAAATTGTAAGAACTGATAATGGGACTGAATTTGTTAATAATAAAGTTCATTCTTTGTTTCACTCTAAAGGGATTCTACATCAGACTACTATTCCTTATACACCCCAACAAAATGGGGTGGCTGAAAGGAAACATAGACACCTTCTTAATGTTGCTAGGTCTCTTATGTTTCAGGGGGGAATTCCATTGTATCTCTGGACTGATTGTGTGTTAACTGCTACCTATTTGATTAATAGAACACCTTCCTCTATCTTAAAAGGAAAAACTCCTTATGAATTAGTGTATGGGTCTGAACCAAATTTAAGTCATCTAAGAGTTTTTGGGTGTTTGTGTTTTGCCACCAAGTTAAATGTTTCTGATAAGTTTGAATCTAAATCTGAAAAGTGTGTTTTAGTTGGTTATTCTAGTTCTCAAAAAGGTTACAAGTTGTTTAGTCTTGAGTCAAAAACTTTTGTTTTTTCAAGAGATGTTAAGTTTTATGAAAGTATTTTTCCTTATACTATGAATAATAAAGAAGTTCTGAATTCTATTACAAATTCTACAAATCATCTTAATTTCTTTGATAATCTAGATATATCTAATTCATATAAGAGTAATGCCCATCCTATGTCCAATGATGAAGAGGAAGTTAAAGTGGGTGATCTTAATGTTGGTAGTGAGCCACAGTTTGTCTTTGGCAGTTTTGATGATCATGTAAGTGATAAGTCATCACTTGGCAGCACATCTAGAGCTACCAGTGATCACTCTTCACAAACTGATACAGAGAATTCTACCAGACAAACTGTTGAGCATGCTACTACATTAGCTGATATGAATGTTAATAATTCTAAGGACAGATTGGTTGATAATGATGATGTGCAAAATCTTAGAAGGTCTACAAGACATAAAACTCTTTCAACTAGGTTAAAAGATTTTGAATTAACTGAAAAAATTAAATATCCTCTAAGTAAAGTTGTTAATTATTCTCATCTTAAACCTGATTTGTTCTGTTTTGCAACTAATTTAAACAAAAGTTGTGAACCTAAAAACTTTTATGAGGCTGTCAAGGATTCTAATCGGGTAAATGCAATGAATGAAGAAATGGAGGCATTAAACAGGAATAATACTTGGAAATTAACTTCTTTACCTCCTGGTAGAGAACCTATAGGATGTAAATGGATCTTTAAAATTAAATATAAAGCTAATGGAGAAATTGAAAGATATAAAGCTAGGCTAGTTGCTAAAGGGTTCAATCAAAGAATAGGTATTGACTTTGATGAAACTTTTTCACCTGTTGTGAAGATGGTTACTGTTAGATGTCTTCTTACTTTGGTTGTTACTTATAAATGGCCTTTGTATCAATTAGATGTGAATAATGCTTTCTTATATGGTGATTTATGTGAAGATGTGTACATGAATATTCCACAAGGTTATTCATGTAATGATACTAATCTGGTTTGTAAACTGAACAAATCCTTATATGGCTTGAAACAAGCACCTAGACAATGGAATTTTAAGTTGTCAAGTGCCTTGATTGAATGTGGGTTTATTCAAAGTAAATCTGATTATTCTTTATTCACTAGAAATGCAAATGATAAGTTTGTTGCTCTTCTTGTATATGTTGATGATATTGTAATTACTGGAAATTGTGAACAGGAAATATAAACTATTAAGAATTTTTTGAGTTCTAAATTCAAGATTAAAGATCTTGGAAATCTGAAATATTTTTTGGGAATAGAAGTCTTAGAAACCAATGATGGATTATGCCTTTCACAAAGAAAATATTGTCTAGAATTATTGAATGATTTTGGCATGTTAGGATGCAAACCAATTCAAACTCCTCTTGAAATGAATCTGACTGTTAAACCAGTATCTGAGAAAAATAAACCTTTGGAGAATGTTGCAGTTTACCAAAAACTTATTGGTAAACTTATATATTTGACCTTGACTAGGCCTGATATAAGCTATTCTGTTCAATGTCTTTCACAATTTATGCATTCTCCTTCCAAAGATCATTTTGATCTTGGTTTGAGAATATTGAGGTATCTAAAGAATTCACCAGGTAAAGGATTGCATATTAAACAAGGTACTGATTCTTTACTTACTGGTTTTGTTGACTCTGATTGGGCTAGATGTGTAATATCAAGGAAATCTGTCACTGGTTATACTGTGTATCTTGGTAATACTTTGGTTTCTTGGAAAAGCAAGAAACAATCCACTGTTGCCAAGTCTTCTGCAGAAGCAGAATATAGGGCTTTGGCAGCAGTGACTTGTGAAATTTTATGGCTTAGAAATCTGTTAAATGATCTTGGTGTTACTTGTAAGATTCCTGTAAATACTCACTGTGATAGTAAGGCAGCAATTCAAATTGCTGCAAACCCAGTGTTTCATGAAAAGACAAAGCATTTTGAAATTGATCTTCATTTTATAAGGGAAAAAATTTCTGCAGGAATTCTTAACATTGTTAAGATACAGTCTGAATATAATGTGCTGATTTGTTAGGTCCAGATTTACTGGACTCGCTCCAGACTTGAAGACTGGAAAGTCTCTGAAGACTTGTCCAGAAATAATATTTATTGGACCCACTCCAGACTTGAAGACTGGAGCGACACTGAAGATTTGTCCAGAAATAATAGAAGACCAGTGAGCTATTTACTTGCATAGGAAATCTGGAATCCTCCAGATTTGCTCACTGGACTTCACCCAGTCCAGATCTATTCTACTGAAGACATTCTCACTGAAGTCAAAGACTGAAGTTAGAATAAAGAAGACTGACAAATGGCGGAGTCCACTGGAAGTCTTACCAGATCTACGACTGGAGATTTGTCAGTGTTCTAGACCTTACAAGTTTGAACACTGATATCGAGGAATTGACTTTTTGCCTTTACACACTTTTCAAAGAACATTCCACTTGTCTTTACAAAAGTACTTACGTGTGTAAAGGTGGTTGGTTAAAAGGATAATAAGTCATTTGATGTGACTTTATCCTTGTACTTTAACCAATGCATTTAATGACCCTTGTCGGTTCATTAAATGCATGCAACCATATTTGTACGGCACAAATTCACTGGTGAATTTGTTTGCCTATAAATACAAAGTCATTTCTTCGTTAAAATTACTTTTTAGCATTAAAGGAATTTCACAACTTTAAGTATTTCGATCTAAAGAGTTTATTTAGCAAATATAGATCATTTGTAATTCATAGGTTGTTAGGATACATACATACTTGTATTATCTTGATTCCGCACAACCTTGTATTTTATTTAACATCATAAATAAAATACACTTGAAAAATTACATTGTGTTCCACCTTTACTTGTTTATTGCTTTAAGTCTTGTATTACTTTGTTTATATACTTGCATTTATATTCAAGTAATACTAGTCCAAATCTAGTGCATATTAGACTTGTTGTATTTTACACTATTGGGTTAAACCATCAAGTGAGGGACTTTACATTTGGTATCAGAGCAGAAGGCTAAACAAACTTGCCTAGATCTGCTTCTTTGATGGCCAACCCAGAAAATACACAAGGAGGTTTTAGTCTTGGTTCTGATCCTAATATTAATGATCAAAATAATGAACCACCACCTGTCATTAACACTAATCCACCCCCTCCTCCTCCTACTCCTGCTTCTCCACATGTGCATGTGCACTACTCAAACAATCCTGTTCCTAAATTCAGTGGAAATAGTGATGAATTTGGTACGTGGAAAGCTAGGATGATATTGCATATCACTGGAATTGAGAGAAATATGATGAAAATTTTAAATGAAGGACCTTACGTCCCCACATCACCTCTCAATGCTCTTCTTGATCCAACTGGATCTAGAAGAGGCAGGAAAAAGAGGGAGGAACATTGGTCTGAAGAGGAGAGGAGATTGGTAAATCTAGATACCCTTCTCAAAAACATGATCCTCAGGGCTGTTCCAGAAACCCTAATTCCTACACTAGTTCTTTTTCCCAGTGCTAAAACCATGTGGGATGAACTAGTAAACCAGTATGAAGGAGGAGATGACACCATTGTCACCAGAAAGGTCTCCTTAAACAAGAGGTATGAGTCATTTTTTGCTCCCAACTAGAACCAGTAAAGACAAAGAAAACCACCAGTGACACTCCATTCTATCCCTCCATCAGTTTCAACTTACCACAGAAACTGGTGATTGGATCAGATGTGCGTGCCACTCCAATATCAGCACCAGTTCAAATTCCAACTTCTCCAGTTCTTCAAGAAATGCCTTTGAATGAAGAATTTCATGATGCCAATCGTGACCTCATTGACTCTGATGAGGATGTTGAAGTAGTTTGGGCTGATCCTCCTCCAGTTGCAACAACTGAAGAGGATCACCAGGTGACTTGCACTGATATTGTTGTTCACCAACCTAGTCAATACACTAAATGGACTCGAGCACATCCAATTGAACAGATTGTTGGAGATCCAAGTAGTGGGGTTCAGACTAGAAGAGCCACAAGTGAGCAATGCTTGAACGTCACCTTTTTATCACTGATTGAACCGAAGAAGATTGACGAGGCTATGGCAGACCCAAGCTGGGTGGAAGCTATGCAAGAAGAGCTCATCCAGTTTGAAAGAATAATGTGTGGGAACTTGTTCCTTGTCCACCAGGGTTAAAGAAAGAACCCATTGGTACAAGATGGGTCTACCGAAATAAGATGGATGAAGATGGCAATGTTGTAAGAAACAAAGCCAGACTAGTTGCCAAGGGTTACTGTTAAGCAGAGGGCGTTGACTTTGATGAGACTTTTGCTCCAGTTGCAAGACTTGAAGCCATCAGAATATTCTTGGCTTATGCAGCCCATCTGCAGTTTAAAGTCTTCCAGATGGATGTCAAAAGTGCGTTCCTTAATGGAACATTGGAAGAAGAAGTGTATGTTAAACAGACTCCAGGCTTCATCAATGAGAAGCATCCTCATTGGGTATATAGACTGAACAAAGCTTTGTATGGTCTTAGACAAGCCCCAAGAGCCTGATATGATACTTTAACTAAACATCTTCTCAAAAATGGCTTTCAAAGAGGTGCAATAGATAATACCTTATTTATCTTGAAAGAAAAAGGTAATATCTATTGGTACAAATTTATGTTGATGACATTATATTTGGCTCAACTGATGATGCAATGTGTAAAAGGTTTTCTAAAATCATGTCATCTGAGTATGAAATGAGTTTAATGGGAGAATTAACATTTTTCTTGGGTCTTCAGATTAAGCAAACTGAAAATGGAATTTTTATAAACCAAGAAAAATATGTCAGAGATTTGTTAAGAAAATACAAATATGATTCAATCCCATCCAAAAACACACCTATTGCAGCACCTTTAAATTTGGACTCTGACCCAACTGGCAAACCAGTGAACACCACTGAATATCATGGTATGGTTGGTTCACTGATGTATTTAACTGCCAGTCGACCAGATATAATGTTTGCAACATGTCTATGTGCCAGATTTCAGGCTAACCCAAGAGAATCACATTTGCATGCTGTTAAGCGCATCTTCAGATACCTGAAAGGGTGTCCTAGCCTTGGTCTTTGGTATCCCAAAGGCTCAGGGTTAGATCTAATGGGTTATTCAGATTCAGATCATGCAGGTTGTAAGATAGATAGAAAGTCAACAACTGGAGGTTGTCATTTCCTTGGAGGAAAACTGGTGAGTTGGACCAGCAAGAAGAAGACGTCAGTCTCTATGTCCACTGCTGAGGCAGAGTACATTTATGCGGCCAGTTGCTGTGCCCAGATTCTCTGGATCAAGAACCAGTTACTAGATTATGGTCAGAAGTATACAAGGACCCCAATCTTTTGTGACAACACCAGTGCAATTGCTATATCTCACAACCCAGTGATGCACTCTAAGACAAAGCATATTGACATCAGGTATCATTTTATTCGTGATCATGTTATGAAAGGAGACATTTAAGACAAACAGCTCGCTGATGTTTTTACAAAACCTCTTGATGAGAAAACTTTTAAACATCTCATCAGCGAACTGGGAATGTTAAATCCTTAAAACTGGAGATTTTGTTATGAACGCGTCAGTGACACTGATGAAGTTCTCCAGTTGAGGAGGTCCAGATAATCCTTGCTCGCCAGGCTATCGAACGCCTTTGTGATACTATCCTGGCACTAATTGATTTTTGGATCATCATTTTAGGGGGAAAGACTCAAAATAAATTTTCTTACCAAATTCTTTTTGTTTGAAAATGGCAACTGGAGAACTCTCCAGTTGGAAACTGGCACTGGACTAATCCTCCAGTGTACATGTTTGGTCTTGTCTTAAAACTGGTGGTCAACCAGATTTCATAACGTTGTAAAATACTTGGTCAATAGTTGTGACACGTGATGGTACTCGAGTGTTTTAACCCACTTACAACCGTCACATGTCATATCAAGGTCATTTTTGTAAAAGATAACACTTTTTTATGGGGATTGTAAAAGATAGTGGGCGCGTGGGAAGTTAAGCCGTCGTAGCATTTAATGCTGACACGGAGAATTAAATTTTTGGTTCAAAATTCAAATTTTCATTTATCAAAATATCTTGTAAATTTGATTTGTGACAATAAAATATTCTTGGTATTTGTCTTTTGGGATTCAATTTCATTATAAATACCCCTTATTTACTCCGATCACATTTACTTTCTTTTACATTCCTTCATTTACTTCCCAATCATCTAAAATTGCTTCTTTTCTCTCTCTGCTTCATAAATCAAAAACCCTAATTCCCAAATTTTCATTTTCACTTTTAATGGCACCTAAATCATCCAGATCAAGAGATGTAAATCTCCTTACAGTCCAATATGTTCCCCCACCAGGTGTCCATCAGGCATCTGGTGCCCCTGGTAACACTACGCTCATCAAACTAAACCCAAATAATCCGATGGCTAGTTTACAGGGAACCCAAAGGTCCGATTCACTTATTGGGAGAATCCAACGATTTTTGAGAGATTCTCCAATCGGTCCTTCCTTTTCTGCAAACCCACGCAAGATGTTTCACGACTACTTTTGTGAGTTTTGGTACACTGCTTCCTTATCTGCTGACTGTTCTTCTATCTCTTTCACCTTAAAAGGTGGAACGGTCCAGTGTATCCTTACTGCAGAAACATTGAGGGATGCCCTACACCTCAATTATTGGAGACGTGGTGAATCTCCAGTTGTCATCTCCCCAAACATCAATTTTCGCCAGGTCCTCCTTGATATGGGACAAAAGGAGTGCCTAGAAAATGGGGTTTTGAAAACCAAAGGTGCTATGACAATGAAAGGCCTCTCACCATCATGGAGGTATTTCTTCATACACCTTGTAGAAAGTATGGGTGGGAGTTCTGGTGGTTTGGACCAGATTAACTCCTCACAGGCAGAGATGGCTTACTGCTTGTGGAACGGATTGGGAGTAGACTTCGCAGATATACTATTCAGAAGTCTGGTGCAGAAACTGAAGGGCACCAGGGGACTATGTATCCCCTTCTCCAGGTATCTCTCACTCTGTTTTAGACAAATCTTGGGCAGTGAAGCATATTACAACACAACTTCACTATACAATGTCCCAGAATTGTTGAGGAATCTTGACTCTCTGGTATCTGAAACTGGAGAGGTTGAGATTCCAGAAAGAATGCGGCTGGCATTCGCTAAAACTGATGCACTAGTCCAAGGTGAGTCAGAAAGACAACTGGGCGGGCCTCAAAATAATGAGGGACCCACTGGTTCGTCTGCTGGACAAACGATTGTTGTTGAACCTGAACAACAATCTAACCCTTCCAGCTCCAGCTTGTAAGGTGAAAAAAAAGGGAAAGGGCAACAGTCTATCCTCCAGCTCCAGCGTGTCAGTCCCTACAACTATCACTGGAGACCTCCCAACAGGTCTCCAGGGTGCTCCAAAGGCAAGAAGAACACGTCGCCCTAGGAATCAGTCAGCCACTACCACTGACAGTAGAAACCTATCCAGCCCTCCAGTTTCCTCCCAACAGGAAGCTGGAGATAGTCAAATGGGAGAACCGCAAGCAACCACTCTCGAAATTTCTGTAGGAGAGAGTGGTGAAGATAATACTGGGCTACCCAACCCAGAGTAGAGTCCGTGTCTGCACAATTTGAGTCTGGCCAAATTTCTGACACTGCTATTGCACGAACTGACGACGTCTCTGGCCAGTTACAGCTGGAGACTGAGGTTCCAAACTCTACGGCCAGTGATGTTATGATTGTGGATGGAGCAGTTATAACTGAGGCAACCCCTGTGACCTCTGTCCCTGGTGACGTTACCCTGGTAACTGAACCTTCAACAGATGAAACCTTCCAGGAAACTGGAGAGGTTGAGATTCCAGAAAGAATGCGGCTGGCATTCGCTAAAACTGATGCACAGTCCAAGGTGAGTCAGAAAGACAACTGGGCGGGCCTCAAAATAATGAGGGACCCACTGGTTCGTCTGCTGGACAAACGATTGTTGTTGAACCTGAACAACAATCTAACCCTTCCAGCTCCAGCTTGTCAGTTCCTAACTGTCACTGGAGACCTCCCAACAGGTCTCCAGGGTGCTCCAAAGGCAAGAAGAACACGTCGCCCTAGGAATCAGTCAGCCACTACCACTGACAGTAGAAACCTATCCAGCCCTCCAGTTTCCTCCCAACAGGAAGCTGGAGATAGTCAAATGGGAGAACCGCAAGCAACCACTCTCGAAATTTCTGTAGGAGAGAGTGGTGAAGATAATACTGGGCTACCCAACCCAGAGTAGAGTCCGTGTCTGCACAATTTGAGTCTGGCCAAATTTCTGACACTGCTATTGCACGAACTGACGACGTCTCTGGCCAGTTACAGCTGGAGACTGAGGTTCCAAACTCTACGGCCAGTGATGTTATGATTGTGGATGGAGCAGTTATAACTGAGGCAACCCCTGTGACCTCTGTCCCTGGTGACGTTACCCTGGTAACTGAACCTTCAACAGATGAAACCTTCCAGGAAACTGGAGAAGGTCATCTGGAGACTGACCAATCTGGTCAGCCACCTCTATCATTCATGAATCTGGGCATGGATGTTGGTGAGTTCCAGCTAGAGTCTTCGGATTCTGAAGGAACAACTTCTGATCAAGAGATTGTTGATGCTTCTGTACAAGATCAACTCCCTTCATCTCTTGATCCGCCCCCAGAACAAACAACAGTTTCATCTCCAGATATGCTTACTAGAATTCCACAACCACAACAACAATCACTTTTATCTTCACTCTTTGTGCCTAGAAATAGGCACACCGCCCAACCGCCGCCGTTGGACACACCTGAGCATACTCAGCATGTCCAACAACTTGATTTCTCTGTCCGTCCTTCTACATTCCCCATTCCTGGTTCTATTTCTCTTACCCCTGGTCAGTCAACTGGTGAGGTCTCACTTAATGTGCCTCCTCCAGTTGCTCCAGTGGTGCCTGCTGCTGGTCCAGTGACAACTTCCCCTCCGTCATTGGACACTCAATTTGTCTCCTTCTCAGCCGACATCCAAAACCTGATCAAACGGGTGGAGGGTGTTCAAAAGACAATTGAGCAAAACTCCAAGTCCCTCTCCAGATACAACAAGGATACTCTTACAAACTCTAAGGTTGTTGATCTGGGGATAAATAAGTTTGCTGCAAATGAGGACTTGGTGTTTCAGAAGTTGAATGAGTTAGTCACTGGCTGTAACAATCTGGCCACTTCTTTAAAGGAAGCCTTTGACTTAACTCAAACCAAGGTCACCACATCTATTTCCAACCTGCTGGGTAACACTGTCAGATCATCAGAGGTTGAGCTGAAGGAAATAGAAAAACAGGTCCAAGAACTGGTTGACAGACCTGCATTAAATGTGACTGAACTTGGGCAGCAGTTGGCCACTTCAGTTGGTCAGATGATTAAGGATACCTTGGTAGAGAGGGAAGAAGTGTTAGTTCAAAGGGTGATGTCTGAGATCACCAAGATTACCCCTTCACCAGTTGACCTGGCCCCAATCACTACCCAGGTTGATTTGTTGAAGGGTAGTCTAGATAATCTGGCTGCCAAGGTGTCTGAACATTCAACTGCCATAGATAAACTGGCAACTGAAGTTGGCAAGGAAAAAGAGAAGGAAGTTGTGCAGGAAAGAGAAGATGCACAG
>CM067167.1:130019720-130159720 GCA_034093135.1 Erigeron breviscapus
TTGACCGGGTATGTATACAAGGTGTACCACGGCTAACCTTCCACCCAATCAACTTCCATTGAGCATATCGGTTCCTTATTATACTTTAAGCCACACGTGCGCAATCCACGATGTCATGAACTTGCTATAGTATCGGGTAACCATAAAAGAGTTGATCGGGTTCTTTTAGGGTTGCCTCAATATTATACTAAGTTAATGGCATCCCTTCATTTTGCCCTAACTCGTCACATTAGCTTCAACAAATAACAACAACAATCATAGTAACCATATTCATCACGTTGAATTCAAACTATCACACAAATGGTCTTAACTACGAACTCACACGGGGATTCACAAAATTCATATTGCACACGAATTTCCTAACCATGCATGCTATATGAAGAGTTTTAACTTAAGCCGTAGTCTAGGTCAAACCGCTTAATTCTCTACGACCACGCATGGGCCACCATTCTGTAACACCCCAAGCCGGAGCTCGAAATGTCACGGAAAACACATAGCACCCGGTGGAATTACAATAGAACAATCTAAATGCAAATATAGATTCGGTGAATCCCAACAAAGCAAAACAAGTAACAAAATACAACAGGAGCAAATAGCCATCAAAGTTAACATCATACACTCAAAGATGGCAAACGATCCTAAGTATAATGCAAAAGGAGGGTCAATGAATCCTTGATCCATGAGGTCCAAGTCCGGGTTAGACAGCAAGCAAGCAACTAAGCACCACGTCCGGGGAGAACCTGATTACCTGAAAAGTGTACTAAGCATAGTCAACACAAGGTTGGTGAGTTCGTAGTAATGGTTCGTAACGAACCAACATCAATAATCACAATATAAGAATAGAGGCTAGACATGACTTACAGAGAGCCTCTAAGCAACACAATATCGCCCAACAACAAGATTACACAAAAGAAATGAGAGTGTAATGAGAATGCACAAATGATATGCGTATCAATGCAAGTGCCAAATGTATGAATAAGCAAATATGCCTATCCCAAGCGTGACCTTCAATCACGTATGCAACGATACCCTTCTGCCATCGCCATGGACAAGGCTGTATCTCAAAATCATCGAGATATATATGTCTATATACTCGGGGTCAGGAACTACATCCAAAATGGGTGCATACATCTATGCACCAGGATGCCGGCAAATCCCCTGCCGAGGGTCCAACAATAATATATGCAATGCTTACAAACAAATGTAAATGCATACTTCATAAGCCAACAACCAATATACGATAACCTGAGCCAACAATCAATAATCCTCAAACATAACCCAGCAATCAATGTACGATAACCAAAAGCCAACGATCAATAATCAACAAAACATAAGCACTAATCACAATATAAACCAACTATACGTACATATACTTCAGAGGATTCTACTTTCTTCAAGTCCCAGATGCTTATGTATAGGGTCACCCGCAGCCTTCCCACCACATCAAAACCCAATGAAGGCATAACCGACTTCCATGTATGTACGTCTATCCTAATGTATAAGTAACTTAACGAAAACACAATCCAAGTCAAACAAACGAAAAGGCACGTCACATCAATCCAACAATCATGTCAAACAATCAATAGGTACAAGTAAACACGCCAGGTTTACACTTTTCAGCCCGAATCCCAAGCGGGTAGGGAGATACGAAACTCACCTTGATCGGCAGAGAAGTTAGTAAAAGATTACAAACGAGTAATAGGGTCCACACCTCCACAACCTATAATTACACATCAATATACTGGAAAGTCAACTACACAATCACAACAATTTCGAAAATCGACACACATAAATCACAGTGACTATGCACTGCGCCGCAGTGGGCAAGAACTAAGCCCACTGCGCCGCAGTGGCTAAACTGGACAGGACCAGAAACATTGCACTGCGCCGCAGTGAGCAAGAACCCTGCCCACTGCGCCGCAGTGGCTAAACTGGACCAGGGCCAGTAATATAACACTGCGCCGCAGTGAGCCAGGGGAGGGCTCACTGCGCCGCAGTGACCACACACTGCAGCCAGCACCTGCAGGTTATGCAGGTGCTACGAACCAAAACCCTAAATTTTTAACCCAAAACAACCCGAATCGATTTGCAAGGACTTTTAACTTGATTTGAAGCATAACAAAGCATCATTGAACATAAATACACATAACCCAACCCACAAATTCGACCAAAACATCAAGATCATCCACAAATTCTTCAAACCCTAACTCTAACCCAAAACTCCATTTTACCATTTTAAAGACTCGAAATCACGTCAAATCAACTAGAAACACATGAACAAACATAAATAGAAGTAAATGGGTTGATTTAGACTTACCAAAACTCTTCCTAGTGCTCAAATCCGAATTTAGGTCAAAATGGGTGAAATGTTAGAACTTGGCCTTTGATTCTTCAAAGATGGCGACAATGAGAAGATGATGATTACGATTCTTGTATTATAGCAATTCCAAAACACAATTTAGATGGAAGAAAAATGAAAACTAGATGGGGGTTTCTTTTACTAGAGAGAATAGAAGAGAAAGAGAGAGATGAGAGAAATGAGAAAGGATAAGGGGAATGGGTCTTGGGGAGGGGCTGGTGGGTCATGGACTACCCACGGGCCGACCCGTTTCCCTTCTCAACCACAATACCATTAGCTGCACAATTACATACCGACTACACATACGACGACCCGACTAGCATGCCACATAGTCATAAAATCATAAATGGGTCCAAATACTTCATTCGATAAGTTTGTTAGTCAAATTACACCAAAGTCAACGGGTCAAAATTCGCGGATGTTACAAAGGAAATTTCAGAAAAACAAAGGCCGTAACTTACGGCCCAAAGGGGCGTAAGGTACGGTGGTCAAAATTACAACTGGCGTAGCTTACGGCCCAAAGTGGCGTAAGCTACGACCCTCTAGAAAAGTCATTTTTGGCGTAAAAGTTGGCGTAAACAGAAACATTTTGGCGTAAGATGGAAGGATCGGCGTAAGCTACGCCCCAAAGAAATTTGTACCAGCGTAACCTACGCCCCATAGGGCCGTAGGTTACGCCCCCTTCTGGGCAGCAACACTACCAGCAGCAGCAAGTGCAGAAAATCAAGAACCCCAAATCGACGTTTAAGGTTACAAGACTTGTTTTGAAGTTACATTTGACATTCTAATGCATAAATACACTTACCCAAACCCATATTTCCATCCATAACATCACCAAATTCTCCAAATCAAACAAACCCTAATAAAACCCTAATTCGACCCAAACTCATTTTAAGGCGATTTAGAACTTGTAAATGTACGAGATGACTAGAAACAAGTAAACTAACATAAATAGAAGTAAATGGGATGAATTTGACTTACCAAAGCTTCCTTCACGAACTAGAACCCAATTATGACAAAGTGGGTAAGAAAACTTGAACTAAAACTTTTGATTCTTCAATATGACGACAATGAGATGAAGATACTAATGATTCTCGAGTTAATCTAAACCCAAAACACCAAATGATACTAGAGAAATGAAGAACTAGAGATGTTCTTGCTTTTGGTCTAGAGAGAAAAGAGAAAGAGAGAAAGATAAGAAATGAGAGGTAAAAGAGAAAGATAAGGGAGGAGGAATGGGTCAAAGGGGCTGATGGGTCGTGGATGACCCACGGGCCGACCCGTTTCTCTTCTCAAGCCAAATTACAATCGTTAGACATTTAAACACCGATCAAAATACATTATTGACCCGAATACAACACATTGCCATTTAATTCATGAAACGACCCAAATAACTTCCACATTGTCATTTAATCACCAAAACGACCCGAATACTTCATTAACCTATATTGTTAGTCATATTACACGTAAAGTCAACGAGTCAAAATTCACGGATGTTACACATAAAAGAGATACAAACACGATAAATTAGTTAATAATATAGTATATTACATAATATATACGAGTAATATGTAATATAAAGCAGAAATAAAATTATATCCTTACAAGACCGGTAAGCAATTTTTCATACTCATTATGTTAACAATGACCTGTCCTCCAATCTGTTGAATGATACTCAGTTGTAAACTTCAATAATACAAAATAATAAAATTCTAAAAACTATTCATACAAAAATTATATCAGCATATTTTACGTTCTAAATTGCATTACTATATATTACGGAGTAATAAAAAATTTAACTATTCAAAAGAATATGTATAAAAATAATTAATTAATTCTGAGGATCCCAACAAAATCAACAAATAACAGAAAGTTCAGGTACATTTAGATTAAGAGAGAAGGCTACAATCTTTAATAAATAGATATATTTATTATATAGAATCCAAAAATAGTTTTAAATGTAACACCCCAAGCCAAGGCTCAGAATATCACGGAAATCATATAGCACAAGGTGGAATTAATGTAGAACATGATCTAAATGCAAATAAAGGATTCAGTGAATCCATACAATAAAAGAAACAAGTATCAAAATATAACAGAAGCAAGTAATCGTCAAAGTTTACAAATGACATCAAAAGAAGGCTATCAATCCTAAGTACAATGCAACAGAAGGTAAATGGATTCTTGATCCATATAAGTCCAGTCCGGGTTCGACAGCAAGCAAACAATCAAACTCCACGTCCTGGATAACCTGGTTACCTGAAAAGTGTACTAAGCATAGTCAACACAAGGTTGGTGAGTTCGCAGTAATGGTCCATAAATAACCATCGTCAATAATCATAATATACGAGTAGAGGCTAGACATGACTTACAGTGAGCCTCTAAGTAACACAATATCGTCCAACAACGAGATCATACCAAACAAGTATGCGTGTAATAAGAGTGCACAAAGATGTAAATATCAATACAAACGCCAAAACATAATCAATCATAAGGCCTATCAAATTCGTATCAACCATGCCACAAAATACACCGAACAGAGTATACTTGCGTGTGAACCGCGTATATAAATAGGCTAGACTTGCGTGTGAACCGCGTGCGTGTGAACCGCGTATAACACCAACCACAAATTCAACAATCATCGACCATCAATAATTAACCCAAATTAACTACACGCACATACACTTAGGAGGATTCTACTTTCATCAAGTTTTAGATGCTTATGTATAGGGTCACCCGCAGCCTTCCCACCACATCTAGAACTCTTTGAAGGCATAACCGACTTCCATGTATGCACGTCCATCCTAAATAGTAATAATAATAATAATAATAATAATAATAATAATAATAATAATATATATCGCAATCCTTTACTAAAATCAATCATAACTACATTGCACATACATTTCATACGACTTTACTTTTAAGGAATCATAGATGCTTATATATAGGGTCACCCGCAGCCTTAACTACATTGCACATACATTTCATACGACTTTACTTTTAAGGAATCATAGATGCTTATATATAGGGTCACCCGCAGCCTTCCCACCACATCTACAACTCACTAAAGGTATCATCATTTTCCATGTATGTACAACTATCCTAATCACAATATCAAATCACTACAAGATCATATGGAGTAAAACAACAGCGCATAATAAATGAGTACGCGATTTATTAACGTCAGATCATGTATCATACGTATGTAAGACCATAATGTATATCAAATGCGTATCAATAACGTCATCAATGCAACAATAACAGTATGTTTGAGTGTGCACCGCACAAGTCAAGTATAACAAAGCGTATATGAACATCCCAACACATTCCCAATATCCATCAATTTCTCTAAACAACGCGTACATCCACTTCGGAGGGTTTTACTTTCATCAAGTTCTAGATGCTTATGTATAGGGTCATCCGCAGCCTTCCCACCACACCTAAAACTCTTTGAAAGTAAAGCCGACCTCCATGTATGTACTTCTATCCTAGAGAATTACAATATCACAAACACACTCGTAAACCATCACTCGATCAATCATAACTATCTACCAAACGACAATCGATCAGAAATTAACTAGACAGGCAATCAAGTCAACCAAACAAACACACAACACGTATATGTACACTTTCAGCCCGAATCTCTATTGAGTAGGGAGCTACAAAACTCACCTTGATCGGCAAAGAAGCTTAAGTCGAGTAAAGGAAAGATTAATAGCGAGTATTGGGCCCCACGTGTTCACAACCTATCAAAGCATGCCATATATCATACTGTCAACTTTATAATCATAAACAAGTTGGTTCCTTAGGTTTATGTTGAGTCACGAACCCACAATTACTTTCTTAACTTTACCGAGTGTGAAACATAACACTTTGACTAGACATTTTTAGAAATGCACGAAGATTCATACAAAATGAAGGTTACTACGTGAAACTAGACTCTCTTATGATTCCAACAATAGGTCATATGACTTAATTGGACTTATGGATCAAAAGTTATTAACGTTGGAAAATTGACGCGCATAATTTCACAGAAGGTATCCACTGCGCCGCAGTGAGCCAGAACCATGCTCATTGCGCCGCAGTGGGCTAAATCGACCCAGAGACCAGAACATTGCCACTGCGCCGCAGTGGGGAAGGGCTGTGCCCACTGCGCCGCAGTGGCCACCTCCTGCAGCCTGCACCTGCAGCTCCAAGTGCAGAAAACCCAACCCAAAACACTCCAATTCGACCCAAACCTTCCCAAAACGACTTGTAGGAGTTTGTAACTCAATTTGAGGCATAACTAAACACCATTAACCATAAATAAACATAACCCAAACCACAATTTCGACCAAAACATCAAAATCACACCCAAATCCTTCAAACCCTAAATAAACCCTAATTTGACCCAAAACAAGATTTAAGCCGATTTAGGACTTGTAAATGTTCAAGATGACTAGAAATGCATAAACAAACATAATTAGGTACAAATAAGATGAATTAGGCTTACCAAAACTCCTCCTTGAGCTAGAACCCGAAATTAGGTCAAAATGGATAAAACCTTGCACTATGACTTTGATTCTTCGATATGGTGACAAAGAGATGAAGACGATGATGATTCTCGAGTTAAACTAGTTCCACAACGCCAAATGATGCTAGAGAAATGAAGAGAGAAGATGGTTTGGTCTTGCTTTTTTTTTTTACTTAGAGAGAAAAGAGAAAGAAAGAAAAGAGAAAGAGATAGAATGTGTGGTGAAGGGAGAGATAAGGGGAGGGAAAAGGGTCAAGAGGCTGGTGGGTCTTGGATCACCTCACGGTTCGACCCGTTTCTCTTCCCAAGTCAAATTACAAAACGTTAGGCACTTAAACACCGATTAAAACATAATATCGACCCGACGAACATACCACATTGTCATTTAATCACAAAACGAACCAAATATTTCATTAACTTAAATTGTTAGTCAAATTGCACGTAAAGTCAAACGGTCAAAACTCACGGATGTTACATTAAAACTATAAGTATTTATTACAAAAAAAATAAAAAAAAATATAGTGTATTTTTTCTTTATAAATATATATTTTTATTTATTCATATCACTTGTTAATGTAAAAACTCCTCACAAAATATATATCATAATACAAGAAAAATAAGAAAATAATGTAATACTAATAATAGACGACTCATTAGTACAATAATTATTACTATTAAAAGAAACAACTTACAAAGTTTGTCATGGGAATTGATTAGTTAGTCCGCAAATATAAAATGAACTATGTAATACTTAATTATAAAAGGATAGAGTGTAACTAGATCTATTTAACTTGATAAAGAATATTTGACTATTTATTAAAGTGTAGCTTGTGTTTTATAATATCTATTTATATTTATCAAATACAATAAAACAAATTTTACTAATTGTAATACATGTCTTATTTAGTCCTTCTATTTAATAGGATTATCAAAGTAGTCCTTCTATTATAAGTAAAAAAAATTAACAACCATAAGTAAAAACAATATGAAAGGCAGAATTAAAAAGCTCGAGTATATAAGTATTGGGCTTTTATATCCATAATAGGCTAACTTTATTGGTTGATAGTAATACATCCATTGTCCAACTTAATTTAATAAGCTATCAAAGTAAAAGGTGTTATGACCATTACTGCTGAATAAAACACTTGTGGATGATAAAAAAGTATATTTCATTTATTAATTCACATTCTCTATAATTCATTTAAAAAAAATATATACACAAATAAAGTTAATTGCTTCTGCTGGATCCCAACAAAAACGGCAAATAACAGAAACTTAAAGTATATCAAAGTTATGACAAAAGGCTATAATCTTTAATAAGTATAACTATTTATTATACAGAATCAAAAACTAGCTTTAAAACTATTAAAATACATTTTAAAAACGATGTATATATAATAAATATCAAGAAAAAAATACAGTATGTTATCATTATAAATATCTCTATTTGTTTTATATTTAAGGTTGTTTTACATGGGGAGGGTACTTTAGACATTTCTCACCATGTAAATTTCAACATGGGAGGCTATTTCTTTTATTATATAGTGTATAGAAGTATAGATATAGAAATATAGATTAGTAAGAATAATATGTATGGGAAAATTAACAAAGTAGACTATATAAGATTGGGCCTTTATGTTCCATAACAGGCTAACTTTATTGGCCAAAGGTAATACATCGATTGTCCAAGTTAACAAACTAGAGTAAAAAACGTGTTCATCTATACTGCTGACAAACACCATTGTTTATTATAAAAGTAAATTTCATTTAATTATTCACATTTTCTAATATTCAATTTTAAAAACCCTCTTCAGTTTTGAAATTTCACTGACTCAATTGCTTCAATCAAAGTTACTTAAATTCTGAAAAGAATCAGGATTATCACGTAAATCACCAATCATAATTAAAATTTTAAAAAATACCTTTTCAAATTAGTTCATTTCAGATTTTTCATACAATCCAAAACCTAGAAAAATATTAGTGCTGGTAGTTGCTGAAACGATTGTGATGGCAATTACAAAAAGAAAGGCAGTTAAGAAGAATGGTGTTCCTCCATTGGCAACAGTGGAGCTGAATATCCTCTTTAAAGGGATAATGAATCATCAGAAGTTTTTGCCCCTGCTACAATCGAGCCAAGCAAACTTTTCTCTTCAACCGTCAAAGCTTCTGACATCAAATTGGCGGCTAATAATTTCATAGCAATCGATAAAATACCAACAGATGTAAGTGGTTATCATCCAATGCATATTTACTTATGGAATTTTCCTATCTCAAATGCACTTTCTTTAAACCCTTCAACAATGTATCATCATTTACTTCAAGAATTTTGGTGGACTGCTGAATATAATCAAACCATTAGATGTATTAAAGGTACAGTGCTAGGCCGAGAAAAAGAAATAAGTATAGATGTAGATATTGTTAGGCGGGTGTTAAAGTTGGACTACGTTAAGGAAGGTGAAAAGTATGTCCAAGCAGCAACAACACAAGAATGGCAACAAATGTTATTAAAGTGTGGTTACAATTTTGTAAAACAAGATAAAGATGAAAGATTGATTGTTCCATGCAACTCTCTGAAAAAAATCTACCAGGAGTTTATCACTATATGCTTGCTACCATTATCCAAAGTCTTGGTGGTAATTCAGGCTCATTCAATCAAGCAAATCATTACAACATGCAAATAATGGAAGCATTGGTGACTGGTAGACAAGTCAATTTTGCGGCAATCATTTTCAATGACATGGTGAATAAGGTAACTCACAATCCCCGTGTTACTACTGTTCCTTTTTCAAGATTTTTTTCTTTAATTATAAAGGATCAAATAGGAACTGAAGTGTATAATCATGCTGATTATAAGGCTCAGAGGCCTTCAAAATTAAATAACCAGATTTTTAAAGTGAAACTGAATGGTCATGTATCACAACTCTCTCCGTATACAAGAAAATATTTATGTTCAAAATTTCCTTTAAATTACCCTACTCCTGACACGTTGCTGGTTGAGGAACTGATAGAGGACCCTTTAACGTCTGATTTGGTTCCCAACTTACAAAGGGAAGGTCTTGTAGACAAGGAACAATCAGTTCGGAAAATAAATTCTAAGAAAAGAAGGCTTGTGAAAACAAATCTACCAAAAAAACGGTAGACAAACAGAATGAAAATAGGCAGTTAAGTAAGAAGAGTAAGGTCGTGCCAGGAGTGAATGAGGAAGTTTTGTTATCTTTTGCAAACAAATCAGCTGATCAATTACAATTTGAGCAAGTTGGACAACCATCATCTCAAATTGAAATTGTTTATTTTGATGAACAAGCTCCACACCTAGATTCATGCCATAATGGAACAACATATTTGTTAGGTCCAGATTTACTGGACTCGCTCCAGACTCGACTACTGGAGCCTTACTGAAGATCTGTCCAGAAACGTATTTTACTGGACCTACTCCAGACTTGGAATCTGGAGTCCCTTTGAAGATTTGTTCAGAAATAATGGAAGACCAGTGAGCAAAATACTTGTATAGGAAATCTGGAGTATTCTCCAGATAAGCTCACTGGACTTCACCCCAGTCCAGATCTATTCTACTAAAGACTTTCTCACTAAAGTCAAAGACTGAAGTCAGAATAAAGAAGACTGACAAATGGCGGAGTCCACTGGAAGTCTTACCAGATCTGAACACTGGAGGATTGTCAGTGTTCTAGACCTTACAAGTCTGAACACTGATATCGAGGAATTGACTTTTGCCTTTACACACTTTCCAAAGAACATTCCACTTGTTCTTTACTAAAGTATCTACGTGTGTAAAGGTGGTTGGTTAAAAGAATAAAGTCATATTGATGTGACTTTATCCTTGTACCTTAACCAATGCATTTAATGATCTTGTCGGTTCATTAAATGCATGCAACCATATTTGTACGGCACAATTTCACTGGTGAAATTGTTTGCCTATAAATACAAAGTCATTTCTTTGAGAAAATTACTTTTAGCATAAAGGTGAATTTGTATGGGATACTTCACAAGTTTAAGTATCTCGATCCAAAGAGTTTATTTGGCAAATATAAATCATTTGTAATTCATAGGTTGTTAGGATACTTACATATTTGTATTATCTTGATTCCGCACAACCTTGTATTTTATTTAACATCATAAATAAAATACACTTGAAAACATTACATTGTGTTCCACCTTTAGTTTATTGCTTTTAGTCGTGTATTACTTTATTTATATACTTGCATTTATATTTAAGTAATACTAGTCCATTCTAGTGATTATTAGACTTGTTATATTTTACACTTCTGGGTTAACCATCGTATTTGGGACTCACAATTGGTATCAGAGCAGAAGGCTAAACATTGCCTAGATCTGCTTCTTTGATGGCCACCCCAGAAAATACACAAGCAAGTTTTAATTTTGGTCCTGATCCTAATGTTAATGTTAATGATCAAAATAATGAACCACCTATTTCAGTGGGAATAGCGATGAATTTGGTACGTGGAAGGCTAGGATGATATTACATATCACTGGTATTGAGAGAAACATGATGAAAATTTTAAACGAAGGACCTTATGTCCCCACATCACCTCTCAATACTCTTCTTGATCCTACTGGATCTAGAAGGGGCAGGGAAAAGAGGGAGGAACATTGGTCTGAAGAGGAGAGGAGATTGGTAAATCTAGATACCCTTCTCAAAAACATGATCCTCGGGGCCGTTCCAGAAACCCTAATTCCCACACTAGTTCTTTTTCCTAGTGCTAAAACCATGTGGGATGAACTTTTAAACCAGCATGAAGGAGGAGATGACACCATTGTCACCAGAAAGGTCTCCTTAAACAAGAGGTATGAGTCATTTTTTGCTCAACCTAATAAGTCTCTCACTGGTACTTACACCAGATTTATGAGTATCATAAACCAGTTGAGAGGTCTCGGGTTTGAAAAAGACAAGGATATACTTCTGGAGAAATTTTGTGATATTCTGCCCACCAAATGGTCTCACATGATCCTGGTCTTACGACAAGGTAAAACTCTGCACACACACACTCTCTCAACTTTATATGGAGCTTTCAGGTACACTGAAGAAAATCAAGCTCAGAGAGTAGTGGCAGAACAAGATGCTTATAACCATGCCTCCAGTAGTCCTAATGTGGTTAGTCATACTGAACCACAAAGTACAACACTGATATCTTCTGAGAATGTTTTTTCTATGAAGAAGATGGTGTCTGAACTCATGGATTCTGGAGAATCCAGTCAAATCTCTCCAGACTGTTGTGATGAAACTGATGATGATGACCTTGTTGCAATGATTGCTAAAACGTTTAACCGTTTCAAAGCAAGAGCAAATAGGCCATCTGGACAATTTGCATCCAGTTCTTCAACTGATAAGAATCTGACATGCTTTAAGTGTGGCATAAAAGGTCATTTCATGAAAGATTGCAAGTCCAGCCAGTTTGTATCCAAGCCTGGTCCATTTCTTCAAATAATAAGCCTGATGATAGCTATAAATCTAAATACAAAAAGCTTAAGGCTCAAATTGCTCTCATGGCACAACAAATGGAAAATAATAATAAGTGCATGATTGCAACAACTGAAGAGAAATGGGTTCCTTCTGATGAATCATCTGCTGATGAAGAAGAAGAAAGAGATTGTTGTTACATGGCTCTGGCAGACAAAGAGCACCTGGTGAAGGAAGATGTCACATCTGGACGATGGGTGGACATTGTTATAAAAAAGGTTAGTGATTATGATACTGCAACTGACCAAGAATTAAAACTGGACATTGCTGAAGCTCTTAATTCTGATTTAATATTTGTTGAAACTGTTAGATCTGACTGTGTAAATGGTCTAGAAACAGATTTTTCTGAAATAACTATTTTAAAATCAAAATTAAAAGAACTTCAAGACATTGAACTGGCATTTCAAGCCCAGGTTCTGGTAACTGAACAATTGATTCAAGAAAAACAAGATCTTGAAGTCATTTTAGAGAAGGAAAAACTGGTGATTAAATCATGCTTGAAACCAGAAAGCCATATGATGCTGGAGTAAATCAATTTCCCACACAAAAACGTGCATATTTAGATGGAAATACTCATGTAGCATCATTAATACCAGTACTTGACCTTTTACCAGAGGGGTTCAGGCCAACCACTGTTTATGATGAGCCTGTAACTCCCAAGGCCAATATTTTCCCAGTTCAATCCTCAGAGGTTAAGACTGGAGCATTCCAGATGACTGCTCCAGTTAAAAAGGTCAATCTGAAGAAACCTTTGCCTCAGACCATTCCCCTACCTAAGCCTAGAACTGGAAAGGCTCAGGTATCATCTGATGAAAATGTTTTGTCAAGGTTAGAGAGCCAGATTCAAATACTGACTCGTCAATTTCAAAGTTTTAATGCAAGATTAAACTTTATTGAGGGTACTTCATCTGGCCCTAGACAAAATACCAAACCTTTTGCAAAGAAAGATAAATTTATTTCTCCAGTTGAGAAAAAGAAAAAGGTTTCAAACTATCAACCCCAGTGGTCTTTTCAACTAAGACCACTGTTGAAGAAAGTGAACTAAACCAGATTGCCCCAGGGACCTATAAGGGAGGGTCCAGTGAACCCATCAGTCGATGGGTTCCCAAATCTACTGTTATAACACGATTTCTAACACTGAATTCAAGTCATCCATGGTGGTTTTGGTGAGTGTGTGTTCTTGGTGTTTGTGTGTGTTTTGAGAGAGAATCGTATGTAACTGTATGTGAAATTGGTATTAAAGTTATGCAGGTATGAAAGTTATGAAAGGGTTCTACCAAAAGTTATGATCTCTAAGGTATGAGAGGGCTATTTATAGTCTAACTACACAATTATACTAATTGTCACAATTAGCCCCTCAACCTTAGTGATCATTTATCTATGACTTAACAACAAGAAATTCTTCTAATCTAGATTACAATTTATCACTATTTTTGGATTTCTAACATTCTCCCCCTTAGTGATACATTGTAATGAATGAAGTACGTGTTATTTTGTCTTGTAAGAATAAATTTGATGAGCCCGGTGGTGAAGACAATTGGTGTGTTGAAACAAGTCTTCAAAGCTTTCTCTTTTGTCTTTGGAGAACTTGATTCAGTCTTGGTCTTGAATTTCTTGAAGTTTAAATCATGTGATGATTCTCAATGTTCTTTTTGAACAGAGAATAATGAATGCGTGTGAGTCTTGAAGAAAGAGAATAATGAAGTTGAACAAGTGTGTGTGCTTTCTTGAATCTTCGAGAATTGTTGAATCATGAATCAGAGTTGTCTTTTGAAATGCGGAAGGTATGAATCTAGGTTTCGAATGTATCAATCTTCGATTCTTGAGTGAAATTTAACTTTTCGATTCTTCAGTTTTAATTCTTGAATGAATTTCATCTTCTTGGAATAAAGTTTCATGAATATGAACTCTCCCCCTTGATGTATGCATTGGAGTTTCTTGATAAAATGTTGTTGTATGACTTGAAGATCTTGAATGAAGTGTGTTTGATGAAGACTCTTATGAAGCTTTACTTCTTTGACTTGAATCTTCTAACAAATCTTTGATCCTTTTTGAAGCTTTGACCTTTGTCACATCAACTTGAACACTTTGGAGAGTAAGCAATTGAATGAGGTTTGGATGAAATTCTTACGAAGTAATCATGCTCCCCCTCAATCCATAATTATAAACATTTTGGAGCATCTTTGAACTTTTGAAGCATCTTGAGTGAAAATCTTTTCATCTTCGGTTTCATTCTTATCTTTGACGTCAATTCAGATTCCCCCTTTTTAAAATCAAAATCTCAAACAACTAAAATCTAGTGAAGATCTGAACATAAGAGACTATTGACACATCATGAAGAATTTTCTCCCCCTATACACAAACTTTGAAAAACCTAAAACCTATTGAAACAACCAAACACAAACTTTTCTCCTTGTTTCCTTATCAATCAGTAAATCAATCATAATATTTTCTCCCCCTCATAATGACAAAATTGGGAACCAATGTCATTATGTACACATTTGATTGATTAAATGTCAAAAAGGAATAACATGAGCACATGAAGAAATGTCAACCATCAAAACATCAACCCAAACCATTAGCCCAACCCACGAAATCCTAGGGGTGACTAAAATGTAAGATCGAAGTTTTTGGTACTAACGTAATATCATGGTGTTGGTGTTTTCTGTGTTTGTGTGATGAGAAGTGAAACCGGATAAAAATGATCCGTTAGCATGTTCAAAAATCAAAAGGATTAATGAAATGACCGATTGAAATGTATAACATTTTTCGGATTTCCAATGTATCATTGAGATATGCACAAAACAATCTCTAACATAGTTCAGTCTGCGGCTTTGCAACCACGAGATTGCTTCAAAGAATAAAAATCATGGTTATTACAGCCGAAGCGATTGATAACCACAATCTTTTATCCTTAAAGACTTTTTAGGGAAAACCGAGGTCACATTAGACTTCTCGTTAACTCAATAATCACATAAATGTAATTACGAGACCTACTTTCAACGTTGGAAAAGATGTTAGCATTGGTAGGATTTCCATTCGATCATCGTGGAATATCAAGTAAGATATCACTATGAATGTTCCGGCTATATCACAAAGATAAGCAATAATATCACAAAGATATGACTCGAATGTGTTCTAATAAAAATGAATGATGATCAAATTAATGACCAAACAAGATAGTTCTAGACACATCGTGATCAAAATGAAGTCGGGGACTGGAGCAGAATGTTGCCCTTTTTCAATATCAACATCTTCCGAATAAAGAGTCAATAGGAATTTGAAAATCTCCGTGAGAAATGAAACAAGTATTTGTTAAGAAACACTTGAGTGGTTAGGAAAAGATGTGCATTGCTTCACTGGGTCCATGAAGACTTCTTCAATATCGAGAAATCAACAAATGAAATCCGATAGGAACGTGTGTACCCGGCTTTTTGAGAATTTGGGGAGGGCTGTTGTTTCTTTTAGCCCTTTCTCACATCATATCACCTTAACCTCTCACTTTTCAACTTTACTCCCTTCATCCTATTTGCACAAAACAACATCACTCAAAATACCCTCACTATCTAATGAAAGAAGTGAATACTCCGGGGTTAGAACTCATCGGCGATGATGAAATTCATGGAGTAAATTGAGAAATACTTATCACTCATGTGCAAACTAATCTCCGAACTCCATTTGATTGAAAATCATTGGAAAAACATCAAATGTGTGCATGAAAAAAATTTGAAACACATTTGAAGTTTTGAAGGTTGTTGAAATCACAAACTCCTCCTTAATCTATGCAAGAATAGATCAAAAATTTTCATAGAAAGGTGGAGCAAAAATTGGTTTTGTGAGATCAAACATTTGAGAGTCTATTGTGAACAAGATTTTTATTTGAAAAACATAAAGTTTTGCTTCAACAACAATGTTGATAGTAAGACAGCTAGGGAGTACACAAAGGCGTTCAATCCGTCGCATCTTACAACAACACGTTGGAGGCAATTAAAACATTTAAGCAAAAAAAATTAACCCAAACAATTGTTCAAGATGAGACAACAAGGGAGTACACAAAGGCGTTCGATCCTTTGCGTCTCATATCAACAATTGAGAGTTTTGAAAACTTTATTTGAACAACTTGATTGCATCACACATACATATTCATATAAGAACACTTGGAAGTACACAAAGGCGTTCGATTCCTTGTTATCTTATATCAATGTATATGTATAATAACAATATCTTAGAATGTAAAAACACTCTAAAAATAAATATATCTTTTAAGAACGGGTTGCACACATAGTATATGCAAGCCACTGAAATAAATATCTTTTGTTTATTTTTGAAAATTTGCAAATTTGTATTTGATTTTCTCTTTTCAAATTTTGTATTTTGTTTTTCTGGAATGTGTCAAGAATTCCTTCAAATGTAAAAAGAGTTAAGGTTTAAGATTTAACATACCTAGCTTGGAGATAAGAAAGTTAAACCTCTTTTCATCCAGTGGTTTTGTGAACAAATCTGCAAGTTGAAAGTCAGTACCCACAAAGTAGAGCTCGATGTCACCTTTCTCAATATGATCTTTGAGGAAAATGATATCTAACATCAATATGCTTTGAGCGAGAGTGGTTTACTGAGTTGACTGCAATGGCAATGGCACTCTGAGAATCACAATAGATAGGGATATGATCATATTTCAGACCATAATCAGTTAGTTGTGTCTTCATCCATAAAACTTGAGCATAACAACTAGCCGCAGCCACATATTCTGCTTCAGCCGTTGATAGAGACACACAATTCTGTTTCTTGGAAGACCAACTCACAATTTTATCGCCTAAAAATTGTAAAGTACCGGAAGTGCTCTTGCGATCAAGTTTACAACCTGTATGATCTGCATCTGAATATGCAGTTAGATTGAATCCAGTATCCCTTGGATACCAGAGACCTAAATCGGGTGTCCCCTTCAGATAACGAAAGATTCGTTTCACAGCTTGATAATGTAAATCAGTTGGAGCAGCTTGATATCTAGTACACATACATGTTGCAAACATTATATCTGGGCGAGATGCTGTTAGGTACAACAACGAACCAATCATACTTCGATATCTCTTTTGGTCAAATGGTTTCCCATTTGTATCAGCATTTATGTTTGTTCGAGCAGCCATTGGGGTAGAAATTGAAGAACATGAAGTCATATCAAACTTTTTCAATATGTCATTTATGTATTTACCTTGTGATATAAAAATACCAGTTGGTAATTGTTTGATTTGAAGACCCAAAAAGTAATTCATTTCCCCAATCATGCTCATTTCAAAATGATTAACCATAAGAGATGAAAAGTTTCGGCAAAATGTTTGACTGGTCGACCAAATATAATGTCATCAACATATATTTGAACAAGTAGAACATGCTTACCTTGTTTGCGAATGAACAAGGTAGGGTCAATTGTGCCTTTGGTAAAGCCACCTCTTAGTAAGAAAGTAGTTAAAGAATCATACCATGCTCGGGGTGCTTGCTTAAGACCGTAGAGAGCCTTGTCTAACCTGTAGACATGGTTTGGCCTTTGAGGATCAACAAAACCTTCTGGTTGATCAACGTAAACTTCTTCTTTGAGGTCACCATTCAAGAAGGCAGTCTTCACATCCATTTGAAACACAGTAAAGTTTCTGAATGCGGCATAAGTTAAGAATATTCGAATGGCCTCCATTCTTGCTACTGGAGCAAAAGTTTCGTCGAAGTCAACACCGGGTTGTTGGCAATAACCCTTTGCAACAAGTCGAGCTTTATTCCTTACTACCACTCCATTCTCATCCTTTTTGTTTTTGAATATCCACTTTGTACCGATTGGATCATCTTTTCTAGGATTTGGAACTAATCTCCATACCTTCAGTCTTTCAAATTGTGCGAGTTCATCTTGCATTGCCTTAACCCACTCTGGATCATGAAGAGCTTCAGATACTGTTTTGGGTTCAATATTGCTAAGAGAAAGTGCAACAAGACACTCATTTACTGAGGTACGAGTAGTTACTCCTGCTTGTGGATCTCCAATTATTTGATCAGTAGGATGGTCTTTCTGCATTCGTGTCCACTTGTGAGCATGAGGAAGAGGATCTTGTTGTTGAAGAACAACATCACCATCATTAAAACTTGAGTTTTGTTGAGAGATGGAGTCATAACTTGGTATAATTCTTTCCTCATAAGCTGGATGATCAAAGTCAAGTGGTACATACACATTTGGAGTGTTCAATGGATTTGTTGTCTGAGTTAATCGAGAAGGTTGTTCTTGAACATTCACTTGAGAAGAAATATCCGGAGAGGATTCTTGATCTGAAGAACTTGATGAAGATTCATGAATGATGTCAGGAACTGGATCGTTGTTATGAAGAGGTTCATTGTTTTGAATTGGTTCAACGATGACCTGAGGTTCTTGATCATGAATTGGTTTTGAATTGTAGAATTCTTCAAAAAGAATATCTAATTCATCACTTGTTGGAGTTGGAAACTTCTTGAATTTAGAAGCTAAGGTAGAATTCCTTGTAGGAGTACTTGAAGTACTTGGATCATTACTTGTTGGTAGCAAACTTTCTTGCTCAAAAATCATGCCTGACATCTCATCAAACCAAACATTCATTGTTTCTTGAATTGTGTTTGTTCGGCGATTGTAGATTCGGTAGGCAATTGATGTTTTGGAATAACCAACAAAATATCCTTCATCACCTTTCTTCTCGAACTTTCCAAGATTCTCCCGATCATTCAAAGTATAACAAACACACCCAAATATGTGAAAGTAGTTGATATTGGGTTTGCGTTTGTTAACAACCTCATAAGGAGTTTTTTCGAAACGCTGATTGATAATGGACCGATTCTGAGTGTGACAAGCAGTGTCAACAGCTTCAGCCCACATATTGGATGGTAATTTGGAATAAGCAAGCATTGTCCTTGATGCTTCTACCAGCGATCGATTTCTCCTTTCAACAACACCGTTTTGTTGTGGGGTGCGAACTGCTGAGAATTGATGAGTTATACCTTTGGATTTGCAGAATTCATCAAAAACAGCATTTTTGAACTCAGTTCCGTTATCCGAACGGATGTAACGAACTGGAAGTTGAAGATTTACTTGAGTATTAGTGATGAAATCTATCAATATCTGAGTTGTTTCATCTTTGGATGCAAGAAACTTGACCCAAGTATATCTTGAATAATCATCAATAATAACCAAGATGTATTTCTTCCCATTTCGGCTTTGTACTTTCATCGGCCCACAAAGATCCATGTGAAGCAAATGAAGAGGTGCTACAGAATTTGGAGATTTCTTCGGTTTATGAGAAGTTCTCTTAATCTTCCCAACAGCACAAGAAGGACAAACATGCTCACTTTCATACTTATAGTCAGGTAAGCTTCAACAAGATGCTTGTTGACCAAAGTATTGATGGTTTGAAAATTCAGATGAGAAAGCCTTCTATGCCATAACCAAGAATTCTTTGAAGTAGCCTTTGAAATGAGACAAATATTGTCGGTTGGTTGGTTATTATCGAGATTAACGGTAAAAAGATTATCATCACGATCACCACAAAGAATATCAACTCCATCTAGAGTTTGGACTTTGCAAAGAGATTTTCGAAACAGAACTTGAAGATTGTTATCACAGAATTATCCAACACTGAACAAGTTGTGACTTAATCCTTCAACATAGTGAACTTTCTTGATGATTATTCCATTTCGTTCAATATCTCCATAACCTAAGATAGGAGCGAAATTGTTGTTTCCAAAGAGAACTGTTCCCATGAATCTTTCAACAAAATTCTTGAGCAAAGATTTATTTCCTGTCATGTGTTTCGAACACCCGGAATCGAGTATCCAAACACAGATGGTTATTTCCTGCAATCAAGGAAATTTAACCGTTTTTAGGTACCCACTTGAAGACGGGTCCTTTATGGTTAGTTAAAACAGGCAGGGTATATAACTTAGGATTCGCATTCAAACATGTTTTCGAATCAACATAAGCATTGACAAGCACATTATCAACAAACACATTTGAATAAAAAGTACGAACATTCACATGAGAATTAAAAGTAACATGTCTACGAGCATCAACATCAGTCACACAAGTACGGGAATTACGATTGTTTACAAGCTCACAAGGCCTTGCCTTGGCATTTTCAACATTATTTAACAAAGAAAAATTGTTTTTACTAACATGAACACCCTTCCTCCTATTAACATGCTTTCTCCTCTTTGTTTTCTTCTTTTTCTCAACATCCTTTTGATTACTAGTGATCTAGGTACTAATGTCTTAGCAACCCATTTAGCACTACTAGTTATACTCTTTCCACCTGTTGAATTGAAATTAAGAAAATTAGAACTAGGAGTTTTAAACACTTTCATCTTTTTGGAATCTTTTGGAGGTGAGGAAACTTCTTGCTTCTTTGGTTTATCATGAGAAAACCATCCATATCTATCCCTATATCTAGTTGTACCATTTGATGCATCCTTAGTTAGCGAAACTGTGCTAGACTTAGACACCTTAGGTATAGAACTAGATTGAGAGCTAGATTGAGAAGCATTAGGATAGTCTTTCGGAAGTATCATTTTGGTGTACTTTGTCCTGTGTGGAGTCTCAGCTTGTTCCTTTTTGACATGTTTCATAGGGGTAGCCACAAAGGTTTCTACCTTAATGGTCTTTGGTTCAGTCTTGACGAGTTTGGTCTTAACTCGTTTCCTTGAGTAATATGAAGTTGGAGCTTTGGACAATGGTTTTTGAGATTCCACTTTTGTTTTCACTTTGATTTTGGTAGATTCAATCTTTTTCTCAGTTTCTGAATCAAAAACATATTCTCCCTCCATGAATTTATCAAAATCATCTTTCGTGAAATCTTTTGAAAAAGAAAATTTCAATGAAGATTGATTAGTTTCAGATTCATTTGAAAATTTTGAGAAATCAGGAATCTTGGTGTCCAACTTCACATCATGGTTAGTCTTGGAAATTAGGTCAACTTGAACTAACACATCTTTGTTTTCACAAAAAAATTGAGTAGAAGTATCAACACTTATACTAGCACTAGGCTTAGGGTGAACAACTAACTCATCAACATTGTTGCATGTGAAAAACCTATAGAAGTACCATATCAAAACTAAACTATGTGCAAGTTCTTCATTAGAAAAATCAGATTGCACATAATCCTCAGCTATAAATGTAGCAGTATTTTGACAAGTACATCCAAGAGAATCAGTCAAGGTCTGAGTAGAGGTATTGGTATATGAATCACAAGTAGTTTGTGTAGAATTGTCTACTAAAGCACTTTGGTCAGTTTGAGTAGAAGCAATCTCACAAACTTTCTTAGTATCAACAACAATACATTTATCCTCTGAATTCGGACTTTGAGACTTGAGATGATCAATAACTTTTTGTTGAGATTCCACCTTTTGTTGTAAACCTTCTATTTGTTTTTCCAAAAATGTGGTTGGAAAGTACATTTTAGTTGGTTTAGGGTTTAGGTGGAGTACCGACAGATTCTTGGTTTTGAAAATTTGATTCAATTTCTTCCAATTTGAAAATTGAAGATTCCTTAGTTTTGTATGAATCATTTATTGCATCATAATTAACCAAAAATTCTTGTTTTGGTATTCTCTCAACTTCATCAGTCTCAAATTCGTCATCCAATGGACGAATAAATTGTTGTATCATACCAAGTCGTAGGAATTTTTCATCATACAAGGGTTCAATTTCCTCTTTGGCTTTTGTAATGGTGTGATATTCTCAAATCCCAATCCGAGAAGAAGTTCTGTTTTGTCAATTTTTGACTTGTTGAAATAGGCAGTGAAATTCAAGAGAGGATTTTGTTCAACTTTATATAACTTTTCTTGATAGAAAAGTATATTCTTTTTAAATTCCTCAACTTGTTTTTCAAGATTCTCAATCTCAATGCCTTTTAGAAAACAATTATGATTTAAATCAGAAATCTTCCTTTCGAATTCAACATTGTTTGGTTTAGCTTCTTGGAGCTTTTTATTAAGAATATCAACATCCATTTGTCTTGCATTTGCCCGAAGCCATTCATTGGCCTTTTGAATTTCAAGATCTTGATTGGCTTTTTCAAGATCATGAATGGTCTTTTCTAGATTTTGACATTTTTGTATTAACTTAGAATCAGGAGAGACATTCAACTCACATTCTTTAACCAACATCTCATCTTTGTATGCTTGAAAATCTTGTTTAATAGCATCATGTTCAAAAAGTAATTTCGAATGTTCTTCAAGAAGTTTTGAAAATTCACTTTTAGAAAATGAAATACTATTTTTCAACTTTTTGTTTTTGTTGGCTAAAGAATTGATATGAGTTGTCAAATTTGATAAAGCTAATCTACATGACTCTTTGTCCTTAATCGAAGAAAAAGTAGAGTCGAGATTTACCTCATCATCTGGGTATTCATCATCAGTGCTTTCTTCTTCAAAGACTTTGTTCTTGGCCAACCTTGCCATATAGCAACATTAGCAGAGAGATCTTGATCTTCATCATCTGTGAGTAACAGCCATTTGTCATCTTCGGCTAGCAATGCATGTCCTGCTTCGACTTGTTTGGCTAACAGCATCTTCTGCTTGTAATACTCATAGTTCCGCTTTCGAGGTTGTTTGCAATCAACAGCAAAATGTCCAGGAATACCACAACTGTAGCACTTTTTGTCTGATGCCTTACCCTTCTCAACAACTTGTTTCTCATAAATTTCCTTCTTTTCACCATACCTTGATCCATTAGCTTCACCTTGCTCATTACTCCTTGGATGATAGTGTTCCTTCTTGGGAAATGCACTTGTAGAAGAAGTGCGGAGATTGTTGTTTGTTAGCCTCGCTTTGTAAAATTTCCTCTTGAAATGCTTTGTTACCGCGGCAAGAGCTTGATATAGTTCATCTGAAACACCATCTCTTGTAGCCATCAGATCATCTCCCTCCTCATCAGATGAAGAAACAACTACCATTTGCCTCTTAAGAGCTTCAGAAATCTTCTTCTCAACTATCAATGCCAAAGGATCAGTAGATACAACTTCTGGCATTTTATTTGATGAAGCTTTGTTTAGGACTTGGTTTTCATTGAGTTTGAAAGATTCATAAAGAGTATGAATGGTGAACTTGGTCAGATTTTGATGTTGCTTGATCTGTGTTCCAAAATCTTCCCATTCTTGACCAAGAGCTTTGATGAATTTGATGTTTAGCTCAATCTTTGTTTTCTTGACATTGTTCTTCCTCAGTTCATTTATGACATTGCAGAATCTGTAGTAGACAGCTTCAAGAGATTCATTTGGCATTTTTGAGAAGTTGTCAAACTCAGTCAAAACATTGGTCAATCTTATCGTTGAAGTCACGTCAGATCCTTCCATCTGTCTAGCCACCTCATCCCATATCTCCTTGGCTGTATCATAAGAATCAACAGAGCCATAGATTTCATCTGGTAGAGCTTTGTATAGGCATGACCTAGCTCTGTTATCTGCAGTTGTTCGATCTTTTTGTTCAGCATTCAAAAGATCAGGAGTTAGAATTATTGCATCAGTAGTGGGATGGCGATGAACGGCAAGTCCATTAAGGATGGAATCTTTCATCATATGACTATTTGTTTGACTTTCCACATAGTCCATAAATCTTTTCTTCCATAGTCCATAGGAACCACGGTAGAGAACTGGAGGTCTTGTATCTGAACCCAATGCCAATGCTTCACGAGAAGCCATTTGAATTTGATTTGATTTGAAAAAAAATTGAATTGAATTAAGATCAGAAAATGAAACGATCTTGATAAGATCGTCCTGGGTAAGATCGTCTTAGGTGAGATCGTCCTAGGTGAGATCGTCTTAGGTGAGATCGTCTTAGGTGAGATCGTCTTGGGATTTTTGTGAATTTTTGGTCAAGTCTTGAAATTGAAACGATCTTGGTGAAGATCGTCTTAGGTTTCGAAGAAATGAAACGATCTTGGTGAAGATCGTCTTAGGTTTCGAAGAAATGAAACGATCTTGGTGAAGATCGTCTTAGGTAGTTCAGAGAAATGGGACGATCTTGGTGAAGATCGTCTTAGGTTTCGAAGAAATGGGACGATCTTGGTGAAGATCGTCTTAGGTTTCGAAGAAATGGGACGATCTTGGTGAAGATCGTCTTAGGTTTCGAAGAAATGAAACGATCTTGGTGAAGATCGTCTTAGATTTTGAAGAAATGAGACGATCTTAGTGAAGATCGTCTTAGGTTTCTTTCTCAAAACTTATAAGTATTTGAATTGACCAAACCAATCCTTTCGGATTAATTAGCCAGAAAACAAACACTTCACCACACACTTGTCAAGAACACAAGAATGAAAAACGAGCTTTCAAATACTAAGACGATCTTGGGAAGATCGTCCTAGTGAAGATCGTCTTTGTGTCATCTTCTTCATCAGAATGTCAGTTTTAACCAAAAACTCCATTAATGACAAAAAAAAAAACTTCAATATCTTTTGAATTACTGGGAGTTAAATCACGAAATCACTTGCAAACTGATTGTATTCACGTCCGCAACCAATTTATGAACAAAATTCAACACAAAACACAACAGATTCAAATCCCTCAAATTCGCGCCAAAAACACAAAATTCAATCTCGAGAATTAGATTGAATTGGAACTTGAAACTTGACAGGATTATGTTTTCAACAACCACGAATCTATTGGTGAACAAATAATTGTGATTTTATGTGATTTGAAGTGTGAATTTTGATAAACCAGTAGGTAAAAAAATACGAACAGAATTGTAAATAATTTTGATTTTGTTGAATTTGTGATTGAATTCAGTTATGGATCGTCATCAGATCGATGTTTTTCTCTGATACCACTTGTTATAACACGATTTCTAACACTGAATTCAAGTCATCCATGGTGGTTTTGGTGAGTGTGTGTTCTTGGTGTTTGTGTATGTTTTTGAGAGAGAATCGTATGTAACTGTATGTGAAATTGGTATTAAAGTTATGCAGGTATGAAAGTTATGAAAGGGTTCTACCAAAAGTTATGATCTCTAAGGTATGAGAGGGCTATTTATAGTCTAACTACACAATTATACTAATTGTCACAATTAGCCCCTCAACCTTAGTGATCATTTATCTATGACTTAACAACAAGAAATTCTTCTAATCTAGATTACAATTTATCACTATTTTTGGATTTCTAACACTAACTGATAATATCTGGTGGATGTGCAGGGCGATCGAAAGAAATATATCTGGTATCTTGACAGTGCAGCTGGCAGGACGATGACCGAATGTAAGACCCTGCTGGAGGAGTTCACCATTTCTGATGGACCCTCCATTACTTTTGGAAATGATGGTTGTGGAAAGACTGAGGGATACGGTGTTCTGAACAATGGACAAGTCAAGTTCAGACGTGTTGCATTTGTGAATGGTTTGAAATATAACCTGAACAGTGTAAGTCAACTGTGTGATGATGGCTATCAAGTCTTATTCAATATTGCTCAGGGCATTGTATTCAACAAGGATTGGAAGGTAGTGTTGATTGCTCCCAGAAAAGGGAATGTGTACATGATGGATATGGAAAGCTCTCCTTTAGAGCAGTGTTTCTATACTCAAGCTGATGAAGACACAAACTTGTTATGGCACAAAAGGTTATCCCATTTAAATTTCAAAAATATTAATAAGTTGTCTAGAAAACAACTTGCAGATGGGATACCTTCAGTTTCCTTCAAAAAGGAAAGGCCATGTCCATGATGTGAGATGGGAAAGCAGAAACGTACCAGTTTCAAGACCAGACAGAATTTCAGCATATCTTAACCTCTTCATATGCTTCATATGGACCTCTTTGGTCCAGTGAATGTTCAGACTCGTGCTGGTAAAAGATACACCCTGGTAATAATAGATGAATTTTCCAGATATTGTTGGGTTATCTTTCTCAGGTCTAAAAGTGAAGCTGCTGCTGAAATCATCAGTCTTATCAAGCAAATTGAGCTCAAGTACAATCGAAAGGTGTGTCAGTTAAGAAGTGACAATGGAACAGAATTCCAGAATGCAACTCTGGAGTCATTCTGTACTGACACTGGCATCTCCCAGAATTTCTCATCAGCCCGCTCTCCAGAACAGAATGGAGTGGTGAAAAGGAAGAATCGAACGCTGATAGAAGCTGCCAGGAGTATGCTTGCTAAATCTGGTCTGTCTACCAGTTTCTGGGCTGAAGCAATTGCTACAGCTTGCCACACCCAGAACCGGTCAGTGTATGTGAAGCGACACAAAAAGACAGCCTACGAAGTCTTAAGAAATAGAAAACCAAATATTGGTTATTTTCACGTTTTTTGATGTCCAGTTTACATCCTGAACGACTCCAGTCAGTTAGGCAAATTCGATGCCAAAGCTGATGAAGGGTATTTCTTAGGCTATTCAGCCATTCGCAAGGCCTTCAGAGTCTACAACAAGAGAGTGGAGAAGGTCCATGAGTCAATTCATGTCACATTTGATGAATCAAATGCTGCAATCAACAAGAAGCCAGCCCTTGACACTCCCCCAGTAATGTAACATCCGTGAGTTTTGACCGTTCGACTTTACGTGCAATCTGACTAACAATTTAAGTTAATAAAATATTTGGGTCGTTTTGTGATTAAATGACAATGTGGTATGTTCGTCGGGTCGATAATATGTTTTAACCGGTGTTTAAATGCCTAACGTCTTGTAATTTGGCTTGGGAAGAGAAACGGGTCGACCCGTGGGTGATCCACGACCCACCAGCCCCCCTTGACCCATTTCCCTCCCCTTATCTCTCCCTTTCACCACACATTCTATCTCTTCTCTTTTCTTCTTTCTCTTTTTCTCTCTAAGTGAAAAGCAAGACCAATCCATCTCCTCTCTTCATTTCTCTTGCTATATTTGGTGTTTTGGGCTTAGATTAACTCGAGAATCATTGTCATCTTCATCTCATTATCGTCTAAGCAAAGGATTTCATTTCTTAGTTCAAGGTTTACCCATTTTGACCCAATTCGGGTTCTAGCTCGGAAAGGAAGTTTTGGTAAGTCTAATTCATCCCATTTACTTCTATTTATGTTAGTTTACTCGTTTCTAGTCATCTCGTACATTTACAAGTTCTAAATCGCCTTAAAATGAGTTTTGGGTTAATTAGGGTTTGATCGATTTGGAGAATTTGATGATGTTATGGATGGAAATATGGGTTTGGGCAAGTGTATTTAGGGTTTGAAGGTCAAATGTAACATCAAAATGAGTCCTTTAATCTTGCAATGCGATTTAGGGTTTTGGGTTCTTGTTTTTCTGCATAAAATGCTCCTGGTCGTATTGCTGCCCAGTAAGGGGCGTAACCTACGGCCTATGGGGCGTAAGTTACGCCAGTTATATTTTTTTTGGGCGTACCTTACGCCAAATGTGGGCGTACCTTACGGTGCTCTCCATTTTCATTACACCAAATTGCTTCTGTTTACGCCCCCTTGCACTAGAACTTTGTATGGGCGTAAGTTACGGCCCATAGGGGCGTAGCTTACGCCAGTTGTAATTTTCTGATTTTCTTGTTTGACCTAGTTGACTTCCAGAACCCTAATAACGTATCGGGCTTCGATCTAAATCACTTCTTAACTTATTTAACAATGATTAAGAGTACTAGAAGTCACCATATGTCGAGAATCACTTTGGAAACCTAATTAGGGTTTTGCCGAATAATTTAATAACTACGTATATGTGTTTATGTGTATTGATATGAATGTATATGATCGATATTTAGGTGTTGGACGTGAAGTGATCATTGAACGACAGTAACTTGACTTTGTATCAAACTTAACTTCTTTGCCGATCAGGTGAGTTTCGTAGTTCCCTACTCGCTTGAGATTCGGGCTGGAAAGTGTAGGCTTGACGTGTTTACTTGCATTTGTAGATTAATTGATTGTTTGTTTAGATTGTTGGATTGAGGTGACGGTTCATTTCGTTTGGTTGACTTGGTTTATGTTTGGTTAAGTATTCCATTAATATTAGGATAGACGTACATACATGGAAGTCGGTTATGCCTTCAATGGGTTTTAGATGTGGTGGGAAGGCTGCGGGTGACCCTATATATAAGCATCTGGGACTCGAAGAAAGTAGAATCCTCTTAAGTGTATGTACGTATAGAATTGGTGTTGATATTGATTGTTGGTTCATGTTCATCGTATTGTGATTATTGGTTTATGATTGATGTTTGTCGAATATTGATTGTTGGTTCATGTTCATCGTATTGTGATTGTTGAGTTATGATTGATGCATTTTCGATTGATTGTAAGCATGCATACATTGTTCATAATCCCTCGGTTGAGGACTCAAACATCCTAGTGTATAGATGTATACACTTATCCTGTGAGATGTTGGTGACATGACATCCGGGTATATAGACATATATACGCCGATGATTTTGAGATGCAGCCTGTGTCATTGCTATGACAGGCGGGTATCGTTGCATATGTGACTGAGTTCACACGCACCCCTTCTGTATGGGAAACGTGAGCGGGAACGTACGCACCCCTTTTGTATGGGAAACGTGTGCGAGGTCGTTCGCTCCCCGGGGAACTGGTACACTTTTGATGATTGTTATCTCTGTATGGATTCACTGAATCCTTTATTTGCATTTAGTTCATGTTCTACATTAATCCCACCTTGTGCTATATGATTTCCGTGATATTCTGAGCCTTGGCTTGGGGTGTTACAGAATGGTGGCCCATGCGTGGTCGTAGAGAATTAGGCGGTTTGACCTAGACTACGGCTTAAGTTAAAACTCTTCATATAGCATGCATGGTTAGGAAATTTGTGTGCAACGTGAATTTTGTGAACCCTAGAAGGTGTATATAGTGAGTTCGTAGTTAAGACCACTTATGTGATGACTTGAGTTTAATGTGATGAATGTGAATTGAGTACAATGTGGTTAATGTGTGCATTGATTGAGGTGATTGTCGTTGATATGGATTGTTACTATTGATTGGTGCTAGTTGGATGATTTAGAGCAAAATGAAGTTATGTTATTAACTTAGTATAATATTGTGGCAACCCTAAAAGAACCCGATCAACTCTTTTATGGTCACCCAACATTATAACAAGTTAATAACATCATGGATTGCGCATGCATGGCTTAGAGTATGATAAGGAACCGATATGCTTAATGGAAGTTGATTAGGTGGAGGGTTAGCCATTGGTACACCCTGTATACATACCCGGTCAATAACTAGAGAGCATATCGAATTCGGATTATACTTTAAACCACTCGTGTTAGTTGACTTGTTTTAGTTGCTTGTAATGAGATGTGTTTAATACGAGTAATTGGTTTTGATGGTGGACAATTGTTGTGAACTTAGCACGAGAACATGGTAGATAACGATTACTTGAGAACCTTGATATGTTGTCCTTGACATAGTGTTATGAAACACGTATGATATGTTGGTATGATAGCACGATATATGACAGTTACTTGACAACATTTATATGTTGGCCTTAGTAGTTTGTTAGTCTTAACAGGTATAAATTTTGTCGTTAAGCTAAGAGTATGTACATGAGATAAGCAAATATGGTGATGTATGTATAAATATTTACTCAATGTACAATTGTATGAATAAGGACAGTAGACATGTCTGATAATTGGAGTATGCTCAAAAAGTTAATTCTTAACCTAGTTATAAGAAAGAATTAGTAATGATTGAAAACTTATGCATAGTTATACCCAACGTATGAGAGATTGTATGTACGGCTTGGTATTGCGAGATTAGTTGATAGACCTACAAAATCTTACCTCCTAACTAGGCTATGTAAATAAATTGTTAGGAAATGCGGTGGAACAAATATGGTGATGTATGTATAAATATTTACTCAATGTACAATTGTATGAATAAGGACAGTAGACATGTCTGATAATTGGAGTATGCTCAAAAAGTTAATTCTTAACCTAGTTATAAGAAAGAATTAGTAATGATTGAAAACTTATGCATAGTTATACCCAACGTATGAGAGATTGTATGTACGGCTTGGTATTGCGAGATTAGTTGATAGACCTACAAAATCTTACCTCCTAACTAGGCTATGTAAATAAATTGTTAGGAAATGCGGTGGAACAAATATGGTTGCCATGATATTCTAATTATTGAATATGCTTAAATTTCGTTGCCTAACTAAGCTGGTGAAATAAATCGTTAGGACTTGGTAATACATGCGTAAAGGAAATTGGAGTCTTGGGAAATTGTGTGTATAGGTTGACATGCCAGCCAAATTGCCATAATATATCAACATCTTGTTGCCTAACTTGCTTATTGAATACATAATTAGGAATTGAAGATGCATGCGTAGATGTAAATGGTATAGCTGGTACGACCACTATAAACTACTTGACTAAGTTATTTCCCCTTGTTTAATGTATGATTTAATCAGTAACATAGAGACTATAAGTATAGTCATATTATGAAGACGAGAACTCCGTTGTATTATACGTCCCTAAGATTGAACTTTAGGAAAATGCCTGAGTTAACTAAGGTGGATTGATTAGAATAAACAAATAACAGTGGAGTTAATTGCGAAGTCAATATCGATGGCGACAACGGAACGTAACGATTCATTGTGAGCTGCTATACAACTATAAACCTTATTATGCGTGAGAAGGAACGACCTTGGTCAGGCTAACCATAGGGTTGAACAAATAAATTGAAATCTAAAAGTCTACCCAACACGTAAAAGTTTCGCAAAACACGAACGTCGCAGAGATGGAGTTGAGGTGTAGGTGATATTGGGTGGTGCATATAAATACGAATACGATTGGTGAAAGTCGATCTAATTGAACGCCTAACTTAATGCGCAACCGAGAGCTCATAAAGATGGGAACGATGAGCCAATTGAGTGCCGTAGTGAGATTCACGAGTGAGATGTGAGAAGCTTGAGCCCTTATAGTGTACGATTCTCAAATCTTTTAGGCCTAAACGGATCCCTAGATCGTTGTCCATCACACAAAGGTGGTGCCGTCAAGATTGGATGTCGTGGACACGAGCCCTGCCACTGTCAGAATGGAAGACCGGAGGTGAAAGCAAACGTTTGACTTCAGTGATTGAGCCGCCGACCAGTGGGTGAAACATGTCACTAGTGCGCTAACTATAAGTCAAATCGTCATAATAAGTGTTACCTGTTTACAACTAATTGCACTTAATGTTAACCGCGATATGTATATATATATATATATAACAATAATAAATAATAAATTCATACAATAAACTGTATTAATAATATATCGTATTATAATAATATTATATTCACGCAAAAGATATATATATATATATATATATATATTATAGATATGTATATATATATATATATAACAATAATAAATAATAACTTCCTGGGCATTGACAATAAACTCGGTTGAGAAAATGGAATTATAACCCGGAGATCGATGAATCATGGCGAAAGGTTCTAACCCTTGGTATGAAGGATGCGTGCGACGTCACCCGGTTCTAAATAACCTAACGGGCTATAAACTAAAAACTTGTTACATAATACGGCTCCTTTAATCGAATGAATTTTTGCTAACATAATAGTAAGATGTTTTTGAGATAGATGCGATGACTCTAAACGAAAAGACAAATGAATCTTTGGTAAACATCCCTAGAGATTTTCAAAAATTAAATTGCGTAACAAATTGTAACTTATGAAAGAGTTGTGTGTATAGGTTGTGTGTATAGGTTGTGTGTATAGGTTGTGTGTATAGGTTGTGTGTATAGGTTGTGTGTATAGGTTGTGTGTATAGGTTGTGTGTATAGGTTGTGTGTATAGGTTGTGTGTATAGGTTGTGTGTATAGGTTGTGTGTATAGGTTGTGTGTATAGGTTGTGTGTATAGGTTGTGTGTATAGGTTGTGTGTATAGGTTGTGTGTATAGGTTGTGTGTATAGGTTGTGTGTATAGGTTGTGTGTATAGGTTGTGTGTATAGGTTGTGTGTATAGGTTGTGTGTATAGGTTGTGTGTATAGGTTGTGTGTATAGGTTGTGTGTATAGGTTGTGTGTATAGGTTGTGTGTATAGGTTGTGTGTATAGGTTGTGTGTATAGGTTGTGTGTATAGGTTGTGTGTATAGGTTGTGTGTATAGGTTGTGTGTATAGGTTGTGTGTATAGGTTGTGTGTATAGGTTGTGTGTATAGGTTGTGTGTATAGGTTGTGTGTATAGGTTGTGTGTATAGGTTGTGTGTATAGGTTGTGTGTATAAGGTTGGTGAAATAAATTGTTAGGACTTGGTAATACATGCGTAAAGGAAATTGGAGTCTTGGGAAATTGTGTGTATAGGTTGTGTGTATAGGTTGACATGCCAGCCAAATTGCCATAATATATATCAACATCTTGTTGCCTAACTTGCTTATTGAATACATAATTAGGAATTGAAGATGCATGCGTAGATGTAAATGGTATAGCTGGTACGACCACTATAAACTACTTGACTAAGTTATTTCCCCTTGTTTAATGTATGATTTAATCAGTAACATAGAGACTATAAGTATAGTCATATTATGAAGACGAGAACTCCGTTGTATTATACGTCCCTAAGATTGAACTTTAGGAAAATGCCTGAGTTAACTAAGGTGGATTGATTAGAATAAACAAATAACAGTGGAGTTAATTGCGAAGTCAATATCGATGGCGACAACGGAACGTAACGATTCATTGTGAGCTGCTATACAACTATAAACCTTATTATGCGTGAGAAGGAACGACCTTGGTCAGGCTAACCATAGGGTTGAACAAATAAATTGAAATCTAAAAGTCTACCCAACACGTAAAAGTTTCGCAAAACACGAACGTCGCAGAGATGGAGTTGAGGTGTAGGTGATATTGGGTGGTGCATATAAATACGAATACGATTGGTGAAAGTCGATCTAATTGAACGCCTAACTTAATGCGCAACCGAGAGCTCATAAAGATGGGAACGATGAGCCAATTGAGTGCCGTAGTGAGATTCACGAGTGAGATGTGAGAAGCTTGAGCCCTTATAGTGTACGATTCTCAAATCTTTTAGGCCTAAACGGATCCCTAGATCGTTGTCCATCACACAAAGGTGGTGCCGTCAAGATTGGATGTCGTGGACACGAGCCCTGCCACTGTCAGAATGGAAGACCGGAGGTGAAAGCAAACGTTTGACTTTACGTGCAATCTGACTAACAATTTAAGTTAATAAAATATTTGGGTCGTTTTGTGATTAAATGACAATGTGGTATGTTCGTCGGGTCGATAATATGTTTTAATCGGTGTTTAAATGCCTAACGTTTTGTAATTTGGCTTGGGAAGAGAAACGGGTCGACCCGTGGGTGATCCACGACCCACCAGCCCCCCTTGACCCATTTCCCTCCCCTTATCTCTTCACTTTCACCACACATTTCCTTTTTCTCTTCTCTTTTCTCTCTAAGTGAAAAGCAAGACCAATCCATCTCCTCTCTTCATTTCTCTTGCTATATTTGGTGTTTTGGGCTTAGATTAACTCGAGAATCATTGTCATCTTCATCTCATTATCGTCTAAGCAAAGGATTTCATTTCTTAGTTCAAGGTTTTACCCATTTTGACCCAATTCGGGTTCTAGCTCGGAAAGGAAGTTTTGGTAAGTCTAATTCATCCCATTTACTTCTATTTATGTTAGTTTACTCATTTCTAGTCATCTCGTACATTTACAAGTTCTAAATCGCCTTAAATATAGTATATATAGGTATAATATATATAGATTTTAGGTAAAATAAAACAAGTATTAAAATAAAACAAATATATATATATATATATATATATATATATATATATATATATATATATATATATATATATATATATATATATATATATATATATATATATATATATATATATATATATATATATATATATATATATATATATATATATATATATATATATATATATATATATATATATATATATATATATATATATATATATATATATATATATATATATATATATATATATATATATATATATATATATATATATATATATATATATATATATATATATATATATATATATATATATATATATATATATATATATATATATATATATATATATATATATATATATATATATATATATATATATATGTTTACAACTAATATGTTAATAATGTATATATATATATATATATATATATATAACAATAATAAATAATAACTTCCTGGGCATTGACAATAAACTCGGTTGAGAAAATGGAATTATAACCCGGAGATCGATGAATCATGGCGAAAGGTTCTAACCCTTGGTATGAAGGATGCGTGCGACGTCACCCGGTTCTAAATAACCTAACGGGCTATAAACTAAAAACTTGTTACATAATACGGCTCCTTTAATCGAATGAATTTTTGCTAACATAATAGTAAGATGTTTTTGAGATAGATGCGATGACTCTAAACGAAAAGACAAATGAATCTTTGGTAAACATCCCTAGAGATTTTCAAAAATTAAATTGCGTAACAAATTGTAACTTATGAAAGAGTTCTTTTAACAAGGGAATCAACCATGGCGTGTATGAGATGGAATGATCAGAATGGGAATGGCATGTGAGTGGAAACCCGAGCTGTCCTATAGTACTAAACGGAGCCATGTGCTACAAGTGATGAGAGCGGATAACATTAGCGAGATTTGAATCTTTTAAGAGTGAGAATCGTTGTAATTTCGAGGAACCGGTAGGAATCTTAGGTAGCGAGGCCAAGAAGCTAAGGAACAAACGCTACACGAATTTCAGAGGTTGGACGATACACTAGACGCGGAAACGAGTTCACTTGGGAGCGAGGGGACCGTGTAAGGGTTGGATACCTAAAACTGTTTAACAACTAGGGTTTTGTTGAATTTCGGGACGAAATTCTTTTGACGGGGGAATAATGTAACATCCGTGAGTTTTGACCGTTTGACTTTACGTGCAATCTGACTAACAATTTAAGTTAATAAAATATTTGGGTCGTTTTGTGATTAAATGACAATGTGGTATGTTCGTCGGGTCGATAATATGTTTTAATCGGTGTTTAAATGCCTAACGTTTTGTAATTTGGCTTGGGAAGAGAAACGGGTCGACCCGTGGGTGATCCACGACCCACCAGCCCCCCTTGACCCATTTCCCTCCCCTTATCTCTCCCTTTCACCACACATTCTATCTCTTCTCTTTTTCTCTCTAAGTGAAAAGCAAGACCAATCCATCTCCTCTCTTCATTTCTCTTGCTATATTTGGTGTTTTGGGCTTAGATTAACTCGAGAATCATTGTCATCTTCATCTCATTATCGTCTAAGCAAAGGATTTCATTTCTTAGTTCAAGGTTTTACCCATTTTGACCCAATTCGGGTTCTAGCTCGGAAAGGAAGTTTTGGTAAGTCTAATTCATCCCATTTACTTCTATTTATGTTAGTTTACTCGTTTCTAGTCATCTCGTACATTTACAAGTTCTAAATCGCCTTAAAATGAGTTTTGGGTTAATTAGGGTTTGATCGATTTGGAGAATTTGATGATGTTATGGATGGAAATATGGGTTTGGGCAAGTGTATTTAGGTGTTTGAAGGTCAAATGTAACATCAAAATGAGTCCTTTAATCTTGCAATGCGATTTAGGGTTTTGGGTTCTTGTTTTTCTGCATAAAATGCTCCTGGTCGTATTGCTGCCCAGTAAGGGGCGTAACCTACGGCCCTATGGGGCGTAAGTTACGGCCCATAGGGGCGTAGCTTACGCCAGTTGTAATTTTCTGATTTTCTTGTTTGACCTAGTTGACTTCCAGAACCCTAATAACGTATCGGGCTTCGATCTAAATCACTTCTTAACTTATTTAACAATGATTAAGAGTACTAGAAGTCACCATATGTCGAGAATCACTTTGGAAACCTAATTAGGGTTTTGCCGAATAATTTAATAACTACGTATATGTGTTTATGTGTATTGATATGAATGTATATGATCGATATTTAGGTGTTGGACGTGAAGTGATCATTGAACGACAGTAACTTGACTTTGTATCAAACTTAACTTCTTTGCCGATCAGGTGAGTTTCGTAGTTCCCTACTCGCTTGAGATTCGGGCTGGAAAGTGTAGGTTTGACGTGTTTACTTGCATTTGTAGATTAATTGATTGTTTGTTTAGATTGTTGGATTGAGGTGACGGTTCATTTCGTTTGGTTGACTTGGTTTATGTTTGGTTAAGTATTCCATTAATATTAGGATAGACGTACATACATGGAAGTCGGTTATGCCTTCAATGGGTTTTAGATGTGGTGGGAAGGCTGCGGGTGACCCTATATATAAGCATCTGGGACTCGAAGAAAGTAGAATCCTCTTAAGTGTATGTACGTATAGAATTGGTGTTGATATTGATAGTTGGTTCATGTTTGTCGAATATTGATTGTTGCTGAGACGTACGCACCCTTTTGTATGGGAAACGTGAGCGGGAACGTACGCACCCCTTTTGTATGGGAAACGTGAGCGGGAACGTACGCACCCCTTTTGTATGGGAAACGTGTGCGGGAACGTACGCACCCCTTTTGTATGGGAAACGTGTGCGGGAACGTACGCACCCCTTTTGTATGGGAAACGTGTGCGGGAACGTACGCACCCCTTTTGTATGGGAAACGTGTGCGGGAACGTACGCACCCCTTTTGTATGGGAAACGTGTGCGGGAACGTACGCACCCCTTTTGCTATGGGAAACGTGAGCGCGAACGTACGCACCCCTTTTGTATGGGAAACGTGTGCGAGGACGTACGCACCCCTTTTGTATGGGAAACGTGAGCGGGAACGTACGCACCCCTTTTGTATGGGAAACGTGAGCGGGAACGTACGCACCCCTTTTGTATGGGAAACGTGTGCGGGAACGTACGCACCCCTTTTGTATGGGAAACGTGTGCGGGAACGTACGCACCCCTTTTGTATGGGAAACGTGTGCGGGAACGTACGCACCCCTTTTGTATGGGAAACGTGAGCGGGAACGTACGCACCCCTTTTGTATGGGAAACGTGTGCGGGACGTACGCACCCCTTTTGTATGGGAAACGTGTGCGGGAACGTACGCACCCCTTTTGTATGGGAAACGTGTGCGGGAACGTACGCACCCCTTTTGTATGGGAAACGTGTGCGGGAACGTACGCACCCCTTTTGTATGGGAAACGTGTGCGGGACGTACGCACCCCTTTTGTATGGGAAACGTGAGCGGGAACGTACGCACCCCTTTTGTATGGGAAACGTGTGCGGGAACGTACGCACCCCTTTTGTATGGGAAACGTGTGCGGGAACGTACGCACCCCTTTTGTATGGGAAACGTGTGCGGGAACGTACGCACCCCTTTTGTATGGGAAACGTGTGCGGGAACGTACGCACCCCTTTTGTATGGGAAACGTGTGCGGGACGTACGCACCCCTTTTGTATGGGAAACGTGAGCGGGAACGTACGCACCCCTTTTGTATGGGAAACGTGTGCGGGAACGTACGCACCCCTTTTGTATGGGAAACGTGAGCGGGAACGTACGCACCCCTTTTGTATGGGAAACGTGTGCGGGACGTACGCACCCCTTTTGTATGGGAAACGTGAGCGGGAACGTACGCACCCCTTTTGTATGGGAAACGTGTGCGGGAACGTACGCACCCCTTTTGTATGGGAAACGTGTGCGGGAACGTACGCACCCCTTTTGTATGGGAAACGTGTGCGGGAACGTACGCACCCCTTTTGTATGGGAAACGTGTGCGGGAACGTACGCACCCCTTTTGTATGGGAAACGTGTGCGGGAACGTACGCACCCCTTTTGTATGGGAAACGTGTGCGGGAACGTACGCACCCCTTTTGTATGGGAAACGTGTGCGGGAACGTACGCACCCCTTTTGCTATGGGAAACGTGAGCGCGAACGTACGCACCCCTTTTGTATGGGAAACGTGTGCGAGGACGTCACGCACCCCTTCTGTATGGGAAACGTGAGCGGGAACGTACGCACCCCTTTTGTATGGGAAACGTGTGCGAGGTCGTTCGCTCCCCGGGGAACTGGTACACTTTTGATGATTGTTGAGGGACACATGATATACACTCATGCATTGCTTGATCATGCCGCATTCACATATACTTTATGCATCCTTATTGCTTTGCATACTCATTGATGTTGGTATTACTTATGCATAATCGTGACACGCATCCCTCATTCTTGTTGATACACTATTGGCTTGTTATGTGACGAGATTACTATCGGTTTACCTATATGCTTGACTTTGTGCCTTATAAAGGCTACTTGTAAGACATTACTTACTCTCCCTTATACATATTGTGATTGCTGACGATGGTTCCTTGTGATCCATTACTACGAACTCACCAACCTTGTGTTGACTATGCTTAGTACACTTTTCAGGTAACCAGGTTAATCCAGGGCGTGGAGTTTGATTGTTAGCTTGCTGTCGAACCCGGACTTGGACTTCTATGGATCAAGGATCCATTTGCCTTCTTTTTGCATTGTATTTAGAACCGTTAGCCATCTTATGATGTTCTGTTGTAAGCTTTGATGATGACATGCTCTTTATGTATTCTGATGATTGTTTATCTTCTGTATGGATTCACTGAATCCTTTATTTGCATTTAGTTCATGTTCTACATTAATCCCACCCTGTGCTATATGATTTCCGTGATATTCTGAGCCTTGGCTTGGGGTGTTACAAGTAACTCCAATTGTCTTCTGTGAATCTGATCCTATCAACTACAATAAAGATTCAGAAGATAAAGTTTCCAGTCATCCTGATCTGGAACCTATTCAGAAAGAAGAAACTCTCCAGTGGTACTCCATTCTATCCTTCTATTATTTTCAAACTACCCTCTGAAATTAATATTGGATCAGATGTTCGTACTACTCCCCAGTATCAGTATCAGTTGAAAATATACCAGAAATGTCTTCATATGAAGAATTCCAAACTGAACCAGTACTTCAAGAAATGCCTTCAAATGAAGAATTTCATGATGCAAATCGTGATTTAAATGAATCAGATGAAGATGTTGAAGTAGTCTGGGAAGATCCTCCTCCTGAAGCAACACCAGAGGAGACTCAACTGAATTCTTGCACTGATATTGTTGTCAGTAACAATCCTGGTCAGTACTCCAGATGGACAAAAGCTCATCCTATTGATCAGATCATAGGTGACTCCAGTAGAGGAGTTCAGACCAGAAGAGCCTCCAGTAATCAATGCTTATATGTTAGTTTTCTATCATTGATGGAACCTAAGAAAATTGATGAGGCTATGGAAGATCCAAGCTGGGTGACTGCTATGCAAGAAGAGCTTCACCAGTTTGAAAGGAACAAGGTTTGGTACCTGGTCCCTTTCCTAGTTGGAAAGAAAGAACCAATTGGAACCCGATGGGTCTTCAGAAACAAGGTAGATGAAGATGGCCACGTAATCAGAAACAAGGCCAGACTTGTAGCACAAGGCTACTGCCAGTCAGATGTCGATTTTGATGAATCATTTGCTCCAGTGGCTAGACTTGAAGCGATCAGAATTTTCTTAGCATTTGCTGCTCATCATCAGTTCAAGGTCTACCAGATGGATGTAAAAAGTGCTTTCTTGAATGGAAAGCTTGAAGAAGAAGTTTATGTCAGACAATCACCAGGTTTCGTTGATGAAAAGCATCCACATTGGGTATATCGTCTGGACAAAGCACTTTATGGCCTCAGACAAGCCCTACGTGCCTGGTATGATACTCTGACTAAACATTTATTGAAAAATGGTTTCAAAAGAGGTGCAATTGACAATACCTTATTTATTCTTCATGAAAAAGGTAATCTGTTAATGGTACAAATTTATGTTGATGATATTATTTTTGGGTCTACTGATGAAAACATGTGCAAGAAATTTTCGAAATTAATGTCAACTGAATATGAAATGAGTTTGATGGGTGAATTAACGTATTTTCTTGGACTCCAGATTAAACAAAACAAAGATGGCATTTTTATTAACCAGGAAAAATATGTTAGAGATCTTTTAAAGAAATATGATATGAACTCTTCACCATCTAAACCCACTCCAATTTCTGCACACTGACACTGGACTCAGATCCAGATGGTAAACCAGTGAACACCACTGTCTACAGAGGCATGGTTGGTTCACTGATGTATTTAACTGCCAGTAGACCAGATATTATGTTTTCAACATGTTTATGTGCCAGATATCAGTCTAATCCAAAGGAATCTCATATGTTTGCTGTAAAGCGCATACTGAAGTACCTTAAGGGTGTCCCCAGTTTGGGTCTTTGGTATCCCAAAGGCTCAGGCATGGATCTAATGGATTATTCAGATTCAGATCATGCAGGTTGTAAGATAGACCGGAAATCCACTACTGGTGGATGTCATTTCCTTGGTGGCAAACTGGTCAGCTGGACCAGTAAGAAGCAAACTTCAGTTTCATTTTCCACTGCTGAAGCTGAATACGTATCTGCAGCCAGTTGTTGTGCTCAGATACTCTGGATGAAGAACCAGTTGCACAATGGAATAAGATGGAGTTCAGAAACAAGGAGATGAAGATGGCCACGTAATCAGAAACAAGGAGATGAAGATGGCCACGTAATCAGAAACAAGGAGATGAAGATGGCCACGTAATCAGAAACAAGGAGATGAAGATGGCCACGTAATCAGAAACAAGGAGATGAAGATGGCCACGTAATCAGAAACAAGGAGATGAAGATGGCCAGTAATCAGAAACAAGGAGATGAAGATGGCCACGTAATCAGAAACAAGGAGATGAAGATGGCCACGTAATCAGAAACAAGGAGATGAAGATGGCCACGTAATCAGAAACAAGGAGATGAAGATGGCCACGTAATCAGAAACAAGGAGATGAAGATGGCCAGTAATCAGAAACAAGGAGATGAAGATGGCCACGTAATCAGAAACAAGGAGATGAAGATGGCCACGTAATCAGAAACAAGGAGATGAAGATGGCCACGTAATCAGAAACAAGGAGATGAAGATGGCCACGTAATCAGAAACAAGGAGATGAAGATGGCCAGTAATCAGAAACAAGGAGATGAAGATGGCCACGTAATCAGAAACAAGGAGATGAAGATGGCCACGTAATCAGAAACAAGGAGATGAAGATGGCCACGTAATCAGAAACAAGGAGATGAAGATGGCCACGTAATCAGAAACAAGGAGATGAAGATGGCCAGTAATCAGAAACAAGGAGATGAAGATGGCCACGTAATCAGAAACAAGGAGATGAAGATGGCCACGTAATCAGAAACAAGGAGATGAAGATGGCCACGTAATCAGAAACAAGGAGATGAAGATGGCCACGTAATCAGAAACAAGGAGATGAAGATGGCCACGTAATCAGAAACAAGGAGATGAAGATGGCCAGTAATCAGAAACAAGGAGATGAAGATGGCCACGTAATCAGAAACAAGGAGATGAAGATGGCCAGTAATCAGAAACAAGGAGATGAAGATGGCCACGTAATCAGAAACAAGGAGATGAAGATGGCCAGTAATCAGAAACAAGGAGATGAAGATGGCCACGTAATCAGAAACAAGGAGATGAAGATGGCCACGTAATCAGAAACAAGGAGATGAAGATGGCCACGTAATCAGAAACAAGGAGATGAAGATGGCCACGTAATCAGAAACAAGGAGATGAAGATGGCCACGTAATCAGAAACAAGGAGATGAAGATGGCCACGTAATCAGAAACAAGGAGATGAAGATGGCCACGTAATCAGAAACAAGGAAAAGATGGGTCTTCAGAAACAAGGGAGATGAAGATGGCCACGTAATCAGAAACAAGGCCAGACTTGTAGCACAAGGCTACTGCCAGTCAGATGTCGATTTTGATGAATCATTTGCTCCAGTGGCTAGACTTGAAGCGATCAGAATTTTCTTAGCATTTGCTGCTCATCATCAGTTCAAGGTCTACCAGATGGATGTAAAAAGTGCTTTCTTGAATGGAAAGCTTGAAGAAGAAGTTTATGTCAGACAATCACCAGGTTTCGTTGATGAAAAGCATCCACATTGGGTATATCGTCTGGACAAAGCACTTTATGGCCTCAGACAAGCCCTACGTGCCTGGTATGATACTCTGACTAAACATTTATTGAAAAATGGTTTTCACTGGTACTTTACTGGAGTGTCCCTCCAGTGTACCATCAGTGCATGCTTCACTGGACTAATCCACTAGTGATACTGGAGTGTCCAGTCAACCTCCAGATGCATTGATATGTCAGTCATAATATTTTTTAATACTTGGTCATTGTGCGTGCCACGTGTGCAAAATCTTTTGAAAAGATATTTATCTTATTATCCTACGTGGCATGTAAATTTTTCAAAGAAATGATGGTATTTTTACCTTGGGAAGACAAAAAGTGCAACTTGATACTGTTTGTGGGCTGTAAACCATCACACATTAATGTGTGATGTGATGTAATTAATGCGGATCTCAGAACCCGATCAAAATTATATTTGATAAATTCAAATTAACCGTTTGAGTTCCACATTCTCTCTCCTATATATACCCACTTTCACTTTCAACTGCATTTACTTCGAACATATTTACTCCCAAATCCTTCAAAATTCCTTCATTTATTTCCTTCATTCTTCGTTAACTCCCATTAAATTTCCAATCATACTCTCATATTTACTTCAATTCATCAAATCTTCATCAAAACCCTAAATCTTCAATTTCATCTTCATCTATTCATCATATTCAATGGCTCCTAGACAATCAAACTCTCCTAAAAATCTGCTTGCCGCTGAATATGCTCCGGCTGAAAACGTTGTTAGGGCCAATCACATTACATTAGAGGCAAAAGCTATAAGGATCAATATGAATAACTGGATGGCAAAACTCTCACTTTCCAGTGTTCATAATGCCCGTTCCATTATTGGGAGATTAAATACATTTTTTCTCTCATGCCCTCTGTATGGTGCATTAACCCTAAATCTAGGGAGAATGTACCATGACTATCTTTGTGAATTCTGGTACACTGCACAATATGATGATGAAACTTCATCAATTACTTATACTCTCAAGGGAGGTACCAGATCCTTGAGTTTCTCTGTTAGTACACTCAGGTCTGTTCTACAATTGAATTATTTTGAACAGAATGAGTTGCCCATTGAACTTCCCTCTGGCATCAATACAAGGGAAGTGTGCAGACTGATGGGGCACACAGAAATTGTGGATGAGCATGGCCAGCTATCCAGAAAGGGAACAGTCTACATAAGCAGACTGTCAGACTCATGGAGATTCTTCTTCACGCATATTGTTGAATGTTTGGGAGGCAGTTCTGGAGGATTGGATCAGATAAATCAAACTCATCTCCAGATTGCCTACTGCCTCTGGTTTGGACTAAGAGTGGATTTTGCTCAGATCCTGTTTGATGATCTGGTATAGCGCCTTAAAGTGAAAGGTAGAAAAGCTTTTGTTCCATATATCCGTTTTCTTTCACTGTTGTTTAAAAGCGCTCTAGGAGACCAGTACGATTATGAAACTACTCACTTTTCTGTGAGTAAGTATATGAGGGATCTGACCAACCTAAGATCTCCACTGAATGAGGTAGATATTCCTCAGACCATGCTCTCTTTTCAAAAGGGAAGAAGTAGAAGTGGCTCCAGGTAGAGGTCAAGTTGGTGAAGGACCCTCTGGTGACCAAGATGTTGAAATTATAGAAGCTGTACAACCCATCAGACAAGTGGCTCCTGAAGGTCAACAACCAGAAAATGTTGATCCTCCTAGACGGGCAAGATCAAATAGACGCCTTATGAGGGTTGGAGTTCAGGTGAATCCAGAAAGACATCCAGGCGATGTCATGAATTTAGATGGGTATCCGATTTTTGAACAAGAAAATATTGAGCAGGTGACTGATGAACAGATAGAGAATGTTGCTCAGAATGTTGAGCAGGAGACTGGTGAGCAAGATGCTCAGATAGACTTAAATGTAGAAGTTGGTGAACAGGTTGGTGAACAGGCTGGTGATGAAACTATTGGTGATCAGACAGTTGGGATGGCTCCAGATTGGGATGAGGTAGATTCCCCAATGTCTGAAGGTTTTGATGTAAACATGAATTTCCTGGGTGATGAAGTAGAAAATATTGACACATCTGCTATTGCTTCAGTCACCCAACCAATTATAACTGCTGAAATGCCACCACCACCACCACCACCACCAGAATCAAATGAACCACCACCAGACTCCACTATGCCACCACCCCCACCACCTTCAATTCCACAATCCACTCCATACTTCACTCCTTCCACAATTCAAACTTCACAAACTCAACCACCACCACTTGAAACTCCAATCGACTTAACTGAACAACGTGTGCTGGACTCGACAGTTGTAACTGCTGAAACTACTTCTGAAGAGGTCTGGACACAAGTACCTTTCATGACCAGAATGACTTCAACTCTTGATCCTCCCAGTGGTCCCTCCTCTTCTTCTTCAGCCGAGGTCCAAGGCCTTTTGAGTAAGGTGGCGGACCTGGAGAGATCACTCCAGTCTTCATCCCAGGTTGTTTCCGATTTTAAATCTTTATTATCAAACAATCTTGCATCTGAAATGAATATTTTTGCTGGGAATGAGAAGCTTGTTTTTGAGAAGCTGGATGAACTGGTACTGGCCACCAATAACAATTCTGAAAATATAAAAGTGGCAGTCCAGGGATTAGAAGAAAGGCTAGTCAGTTCTGTTCAGACTGCAGTGGAAAGTAAAGTTGTTCAACCACTGGCAGGTCTGACAGATGAGGTTAAGAAAATGGTTACCAGGGTTAGTTCATTGGAAAGCAGGCCATCACTGGATCAGAATGCCGTTGTTAGTACAATCAGTGATGAGGTTGCTAAGAAGTTCAGACTTAGTATGTTGAAAGAAATATCTGAAGAAATTTCTGGGTCTGTTCTTCGAACTATTCAAGATGGGTTGTTACCCCAAGTGGAGAAGATGATAGAAAAAGAATTGCCAAAACACTTGCCTCAAGAACTCGAAATTGTCAAAAAGGAAGTGCAGGCACTCAGAAAAATTGTGAATGATACAACTCCAGTGGCTGGAAGAACGTTTGGTGAACTGGACAGACATATGCTCGAACAGTTATGGAATGATCTCAAGTCAAGAACTGGTGATCATTCCAAGGGGGAAAAGTCGTCTGATGTTCAAGAAGGTTTGGTTAGAAAGAAGAAAGAAGTGGTTGCCAGTGCTATTGAAAAAGCCTTTGCTACTGAAAGCATCGTGCAACGAAAACAAGTGACTGGTACTGATACCAGTGCACAATTAGCACAAAGGGCACTTGGCACTGAAGCCATTGTGCAGAGTGAAGAGGCTGCTGGTACTGATACCAGTGAGCCCCAGTTTGAATCCTTCCCAGATATACCAACAACTCTGAAGTCTGTAAAAGGAAAAGAACAAATGGTATCTGGAGAAGAAAGTGATACTGCTGGAAGGTCATCAGAATTTCCCACTCCTGATGAAGACACCTCGAAAAGACTTGAACAAGAATGTATAATGATGTTCATATTCATCAATGTCTGAATGCATTGGATGATGTTCATATTCGTTCCAGGTATGCTGAAGAAGAGCAAATTTATGATTCAATGATTTATAGTGTCAGTGTACCTGAACTGATCAGACAAAGGAAGGAAGGAACTGGTGAACCTCCAGAGGAAAATAAGGAAAAATGTTGGTGCTCTGGAATTAGAGTATAGAAAGAAGTTGAAAGGCTTGCCAAAACTGACTGCCAAACAGTTAAAAGCAATCAAAGATGCTGATCTAAGCACATTCATTCCCCTGGATACTTCTCTGAAAATCAATCGTCAACAACTCCAGTCTGCTGTAGAACAACAGAGAGTGTCAAAGGAAACTGAACATATGATCCATATGGCTAAGCAGAAAGCTAAGTATAATGATATGTTGATATTCAGGGTTGATGCCAGAAGGATCATAGGTGCTGAAATCAAGTTAGCTGAACAACATGAAGGTATGACCAAGTTCAATATAAAGTTGACCAGAGAGGGTAACTTTACAGATGAAAGGAAGAATGCATCAGTCCAAGCTTTTGGATGGACTGAACTGAAGGAGATAGGATTAACTTTCAAAGGTAAAACTGATCTGTCTCCTGATGTTAAGGCATTTGTGAAGAGGATAGAAAAGGTTTGGATGAGAATACAACAGATGGAAGTTATTCTGGGTATGAGACCACCAATGTCTGTTCCATCCTCTCCATCACCAAAGAGAAAGGCTTCTGAAGATGCTCCAGGACAGACATCGAAGAGAAGGGCCTAACTCTTATATCATTTACTTGTTGTTTGTATTTAAATTCACAAAATTGTAACTTTGTTTCTGTTGATGGCTGTAAATATAGTTGCATATTTTGTTTCACAAAGTAAATGATCAGATTTAGTCTAAGTTAGAACTAAAAGATGAAACTGAAAACACTGATGATCTATAAAGTATTTTCCAGTAACTTAAATTTTTAGACTAAGTCAAAACAAGTGTCTTTCAAGCATACAAAGTTGTATAGATATAAGCTTGAAAACACTTGCATTATTTCTAAACAAATAGGGGGAATTTGTTAGGTCCAGATTTACTGGACTCGCTCCAGACTCGACTACTGGAGCCTTACTGAAGATCTGTCCAGAAACTTATTTTACTGGACCTACTCCAGACTTGGAATCTGGAGTCCCTCTGAAGATTTGTTCAGAAATAATGGAAGACCAGTGAGCAAAATACTTGTATAAAAATCTGGAGTATTCTCCAGATTAGCTCACTGGACTTCACCCCAGTCCAGATCTATTCTACTGAAGACGTTCTCACTAAAGTCAAAGACTGAAGTCAGAATAAAGAAGACTGACAAATGGCGGAGTCCACTGGAAGTCTTACCAGATCTGAACACTGGAGGATTGTCAGTGTTCTAGACCTTACAAGTCTGAACACTGATATCGAGGAATTGACTTTTGCCTTTACACACTTTCCAAAGAACATTCCACTTGTTCTTTACTAAAGTATCTACGTGTGTAAAGGTGGTTGGTTAAAAGAATAAAGTCATATTGATGTGACTTTATCCTTGTACCTTAACCAATGCATTTAATGATCTTGTCGGTTCATTAAATGCATGCAACCATATTTGTACGGCACAATTTCACTAGTGAAATTGTTTGCCTATAAATACAAAGTCATTTCTTTGAGAAAATTACTTTTAGCATAAAGGTGAATTTGTCTAAATACTCTCGATCTAAACAGGATACTTCACAACTTTAAGTATCTCGATCCAAAGAGTTTATTTGCAAATATAGATCATTTGTAATTATGGAGAAAAGCCTTAAATGAAGTCAGGAATAACACATAAGGATCTTTCTTCAATGAAGAAGATCGGAAAAAACTAGATCAGATCGATAAAGTTACTGGAGAAATCCTAACTTTGCTTAAGAGTACAAATGGTACATCGAAAGGCATTCCTAAGACAACAGCAGAAATGGTGGACCAACCACAAATTTCAACTCATGAAATCCAGAACTTTAATTTGAATGATACATGATTGGATGAGCTTGATGCTTCAAAGGAATCTGAAACAATTGATGTGAACTTTAAGAGTCTTCCCAATTTGAATGAGGGGTCAAATGTGCTAAGCCGCTGTTGTATTACCGACAATGTGAAAGAAAAGGGAAAATCAGCAGTTGTGAGTATGTCATCTTCAACAATAATAGCAAACAAGAATGTGAACATGTTAACAACATTGCAACAACAAATGGCTGATAATGTTGGAGGTTCATCAAGTGGTCGAAATGATAATATATCTGATTTAGATAAACAAAAAATGGCACTGCAGATGGAAGTAAGTGTTGAAAACTGTCAACAAGATTTAAAGGAGACAGCTGTAGTTTTAGAAGCTTACAAAGCTCATAATGAATTAGTTGATAAAGAATAGAATTCGAGCTTTAGTGTGTGTTTTAGTGTGTGTTAATGGAGGTTTCTAGTGAGAGAAAGTTGAGAGAGAGTAGAGAGATGTCAGGGAAAGATTAGCTAGTATTATGTGGTAAAAAGGTTACATATCACATTATGGAGGGGGTTTATATACTTCTATACATTTTACACTATGCCCCCTTCCATACTTACAACTTTACATTCTAAGTACAAAGTAACATAAAGAATACAAATCACCTACTACATTTATATATCTAACAGTTGAGTATGAAGCAAAACAAGCTGCAAGCAGTATTGGTGATGAAAACATAAGTTTTATAGACAGCCAGGAAAAATTACTGAATGCTGCAGCAAAATTGAAAAGATATCAGGAAGATTACAAAGAAACAATGAAAGATTATGTATATAAGACAAAATTCAGATCATCACCTCATAAGATACAATACTTGACAGTTACTCCTCATCCTAATAACAAGGATATTCAATTATTCATCAAAAGGAAAGATGTTCCAGACAACGAACAGGTGACGGTTGGAGATTTAACACTGTTGGTTGTCACTGAATGGATTGAAATCTATCCCATGATATCAAAGTTGAAAAGTAAAGCATCTGGAATGCTCTTAGAGAATATAAATCAGTATTTTGATAGCATTTCAACCATGGAGATGCAACTGGGTATAAATGACTCTATATTGAAACTTCAATCAAGTCCAATTCCATTAAAAAAAAATCATCCGTGAAGAAGACACCAAAAAGTTACCAATCCAAGCCAGCCATTCGTTTTACAGAAGATGAGGAAATTTTAATCAATACAGAAGTGCCATTAGGAATTCCAATTGGTAAACATGGAGAAGTGATCAGGAAACCGGAGTTGGGAATGTTCTACAAAACATTTTCTTCTGAAACAAGGTTCTATCGTGCAGATGAAGTAAACTTGACTCCTACACAAATTTTGTTAGATATGTTAGACATTTGCAAGTCTAACACTAATGATACATACTTCTCTGCCTTACTGTTGGACGGTATCAATCAAAGAAAGCATGAACCGTTGGTAAAAGAGTACTTTTCAAGAAAGCTTGGTTGTTAATCTTATATATGAATAATTTGTTTTGGAAATTGATAATGTTATTCTGTAATTAACAAGTTGTTGATTAGTAAATTATTGAAAATTAGAATGAAATATTTTATCAGCATAAAATATATTTGAAGTTTACAATATAGTGTGAAACCAGCTGATCATATTGAAGTATATCATTAGAACATACAATATATTAGAAAATAGATAAAAAATAGTTATAAACGAAATAGTTAGATCAACGAGACCACTATACCCCTTCTCCACCACTACTGTTGTATTGTTTGGTTAAGGTGCATTGTCTTCTCTACTTCTTCATTACTAAGATTGATTTCAAGGATGATCCGGATATATTGCTATATATATATATATATATATATATATATATATATATATATGTATATATATATATATACATATATAATCAAGTAGGGATTATTCATAAAACTATGCATGTATATATATATATATATATATATATATATATATATATATATATATATATATATATATATATATATATATATATATATATATATATATATATATATATATATATATATATATATATATATATATATATATATATATATATATATATATATATATATATATATATATATATATATATATATATATATATATATATATATATATATATATATATATATATATATATATATATATATATATATATATATATATATATATATATATATATATATATATATATATATATATATATATATATATATATATATATATATATATATATATATATATATATATATATATATATATATATATATATATATATATATATATATATATATATATATATATATATATATATATATATATATATATATATATATATATATATATATATATATATATATATATATATATATATATATATATATATATATATATATATATATATATATATATATATATATATATATATATATATATATATATATATATATATATATATATATATATATATATATATATATATATATATATATATATATATATATATATATATATATATATATATATATATATATATATATATATATATATATATATATATATATATATATATATATATATATATATATATATATATATATATATATATATATATATATATATATATATATATATATATATATATATATATATATATATATATATATATATATATATATATATATATATATATATATATATATATATATATATATATATATATATATATATATATATATATATATATATATATATATATATATATATATATATATATATATATATATATATATATATATATATATATATATATATATATATATATATATATATATATATATATATATATATATATATATATATATATATATATATATATATATATATATATATATATATATATATATATATATATATATATATATATATATATATATATATATATATATATATATATATATATATATATATATATATATATATATATATATATATATATATATATATATATATATATATATATATATATATATATATATATATATATATATATATATATATATATATATATATATATATATATATATATATATATATATATATATATATATATATATATATATATATATATATATATATATATATATATATATATATATATATATATATATATATATATATATATATATATATATATATATATATATATATATATATATATATATATATATATATATATATATATATATATATATATATATATATATATATATATATATATATATATATATATATATATATATATATATATATATATATATATATATATATATATATATATATATATATATATATATATATATATATATATATATATATATATATATATATATATATATATATATATATATATATATATATATATATATATATATATATATATATATATATATATATATATATATATATATATATATATATATATATATATATATATATATATATATATATATATATATATATATATATATATATATATATATATATATATATATATATATATATATATATATATATATATATATATATATATATATATATATATATATATATATATATATATATATATATATATATATATATATATATATATATATATATATATATATATATATATATATATATATATATATATATATATATATATATATATATATATATATATATATATATATATATATATATATATATATATATATATATATATATATATATATATATATATATATATATATATATATATATATATATATATATATATATATATATATATATATATATATATATATATATATATATATATATATATATATATATATATATATATATATATATATATATATATATATATATATATATATATATATATATATATATATATATATATATATATATATATATATATATATATATATATATATATATATATATATATATATATATATATATATATATATATATATATATATATATATATATATATATATATATATATATATATATATATATATATATATATATATATATATATATATATATATATATATATATATATATATATATATATATATATATATATATATATATATATATATATATATATATATATATATATATATATATATATATATATATATATATATATATATATATATATATATATATATATATATATATATATATATATATATATATATATATATATATATATATATATATATATATATATATATATATATATATATATATATATATATATATATATATATATATATATATATATATATATATATATATATATATATATATATATATATATATATATATATATATATATATATATATATATATATATATATATATATATATATATATATATATATATATATATATATATATATATATATATATATATATATATATATATATATATATATATATATATATATATATATATATATATATATATATATATATATATATATATATATATATATATATATATATATATATATATATATATATATATATATATATATATATATATATATATATATATATATATATATATATATATATATATATATATATATATATATATATATATATATATATATATATATATATATATATATATATATATATATATATATATATATATATATATATATATATATATATATATATATATATATATATATATATATATATATATATATATATATATATATATATATATATATATATATATATATATATATATATATATATATATATATATATATATATATATATATATATATATATATATATATATATATATATATATATATATATATATATATATATATATATATATATATATATATATATATATATATATATATATATATATATATATATATATATATATATATATATATATATATATATATATATATATATATATATATATATATATATATATATATATATATATATATATATATATATATATATATATATATATATATATATATATATATATATATATATATATATATATATATATATATATATATATATATATATATATATATATATATATATATATATATATATATATATATATATATATATATATATATATATATATATATATATATATATATATATATATATATATATATATATATATATATATATATATATATATATATATATATATATATATATATATATATATATATATATATATATATATATATATATATATATATATATATATATATATATATATATATATATATACAAATGTATAATATATAAAACTTTGTATGCATGAATATATATAATATATATATATATATATATATATATATATGGTCAAGATAAATGATAAATTAATTTTTTCTCTTTGTAGTGGTATCCATATATATATATAATTAAGTTAATTTATGTTGTAGGTATGTTTATATATAATTTCAGATATGGATGATAGGTATTGTTTTCATAGTTTAGAAAATTTAGGATTTAAACATTCCTTTATTATTGATTTTAGTGTTTATAAAGTTATAAACTGTTTATGTATATCTTTTTGCTAATTGTATTATATATCAGTTACTATTCCTTTTTGAGGACACTGGGACCTAAGATGTTGAGTTATTTTAATAAAAACAAAGAATGTATTTTTAATTTTTATTATAACTTCCTTTTTATATTAAATTATGTTAATATAAAATGTATGTATTTTGAAGTTGACTAGAGAAAATTGTAGGTAAGACAATATGATTAGTGATGTAAATCTTTTAATCTGGTTTTGTAATTAAGAAAGTATCAACCATGGAAATGAATTCGAAATCTTTGATTTAAAACCATTATACATCTAAAGTTATGTTGATAGTAATGAGTCTGTTAAAACATCGAAATGAATTATAGATGATTAATTGAACAAACCGTAATACAAAAACATGAACTAATACTATTTCATACAAATGTAAATAATCCTATAGGAAATAATTCTATAGCTTCTGATTAACAATGACTATATAGTAAAAAATGTATAAAGTAACGTTTTAGTTATCCAGTAAAATGACAAAGCAATTTAATTATCAATCTATTTATCGTATGATGTCTTAATTAAACTTAAAATTATGCATAACATTGTTGTACTTATCATACAATTGTTTTTTTGATATGTAATTATGATAACTTACTATAACTTCCATAATTGTTTTTTGTGTTTTTATTTAACGAGAGAAAGGTACCCGCGCGTTACGTCCGTGATGGAGGTGATGGCGAGGTGGTGATGTAATGGCAGTGGCAATGGCGGTGATGGGGCTTTTTGCTTTATAATATAGTATAGATAAGAATGTTGGTTTGACATCGATACGGTTGTCAAAACATTGATTGTAATTCAATGAATTTGAGCTTTTGTGTGTGTTTAAGTGTGTGTCAATGGCAGTTATGGTGAGAGAGAGTAGAGAGAGAAAGTGAGTGTGACCGGGAAAGATTAGATTGTATTATGGGTAAAAAGGTTACAAAGCTTGTAATGGAGGGGGTTTATATACTTCTATACAATTTACACTATACCCCCTTCCATACTTACAACTTTACATTATGAGTACAAAAGATACAAATCAACTACTACTAATTATATTTCTAACAATCTCCCCCTTAGTAGTGATTTGTCAAAAATATCCAGTCTTTGAAAGTCTTCAAGCCCTTGTATTAGGTCTGTCTCTGTTTGGATGCCAGAACCAGTTGTCTCCTTCAGGTCGATCATCTGGAACTATCATGTTTGCTTCAAAGTTTCTCGGAGGAAGATTGTGTGGACCTGGAACATTACTTGGCTCATACTTAATCCAGCAACCACCTCTTCGACGAACAACATACTTTGACTTCTTGACATTCTTAGCCTCTCTCATCATCCTGATGCTATCTCTGTATTCAAGTCTTTGATTAATCTTATTGATTGCTTTATCAAAAACTTCTTTCTTCTTTGCGTCTTGATCATCTTCCTTCAAACATGATAAAACATTCTTGCAAAATTCTAGAGTTCCATCAGAATAAGAAGCAAGTTCATCCATACGAATGAAAATCTTCTTCTTTCTGCTGTTGAGGAAAACAACACCGAAGGATGGTTCTTCAATGACATGACCAATACTCAGCTTTTCAATATCTGCAGTGTAAAGACTTTGATCTGGATATGGAATATTAATCTTTCTCTTAACGACTTCAAATCCAATCTGAAAGTCTTCTAATGAAGCAAATTGAATACAACTTGACATATATCTCTTTACCGCATCAAAAGCAATAAGGTCTTCACGATATCTTTGCATTGCATTCAGAAAGTGATTGTAAAGAAAGATTATGTCATCAACGGGTAGAATTTTGAACTGAGCTTCAGTGAATCTATAAAACTTGTTATTTTCTCTTTTCACATGAAAGCAGGGTATAGAAATATGAACCCTTTTGAGAAGAATCACTCTGACTAGCACCAGAATTTTATGATTTCTTTGTTCTTCAAGAAGTTTGGGATTGTACTTCTTAGTAAGTTTAAGAAGCTATTTATATTCTTCCACTTGCCTTGCTTCCTTCAACTTATACATCGAATCAATCTCTGGTCTCTTATTTTTGGTCACTTTGGTTGCTCCACAAAAGATAGGAAATGCTCGTTCCTCCAAATATCTTGATTTCATGGCAGCTTGTTTTGTCTTCATTCCAAGAGCAATCATTCCTTCCTTATCTCTTAAGAAGTATCCTCGATTAATAAACCTCTTTTGTTCTTCAGTCCATTCTGTTGGGAAATAATCAGGGAGAACTTCTTCAGATCTAATTGCCTCTGTCAACACTTGTTTGAAAGTAGACTTCTTGAAATTCTGTGCTGCTGCTTCAGGAGTCTTTCTTAATTCATCAAAGACATTGAAATCATCAAAAGAGTAATTCTGTGGAGTTGTGATAGCAGGTGTAGATGATTCTCCAACTTCATTTCTGCTTGATGGACCTGTTTCAAAATGATCAAGATCTGGAAACACCTCAAACATTGGTTCATCAGCAGCTTCTACATTCATAGGAGTTTCAACAATTTCAGGCTCATCCAACACTACATTATCTTTCCCAGCCTCAATATTTGCTTCTTCTTCTCCAAACTCAACAACTTCTTCATCAATAACATTACTTTCAACAATTTCTACTTCTTCTTCATTATGATCAATACTTTCATCATCTTCTACATCATTATCAAATCCAAACACTTCATCAAATTTCCTTCTAACTTCAGCAATTCTTCCAATCTCCTCTTGACTATCCACAATATTTCTTTCAGCAAAATCTTTAAACACCTTATAAACTTCATCTTGATTACCACCTTGAACTCTATCTCTCATGTCCACATTCTCACTAACATTCACTTCAACTCTTGTCGATGAATTTTCTATATTAGCTTGACCATATCCTTGGTTCTCCCCCTCGGGGTGATCATCGGAATCAGGATCATCCCGTCTTGTAGAAGCCAAGGCCGGTCGGCAAGATTCTAGAGCCAACAATTGTAATTCAAAAGCACCAAGCTTAGCATCATACTCCGCTTTCTGATTATGAACTTGATCTTTTAAAGCTTTAACTTGTCGTTCATGCTCTAGTTCTCTATGTCTTAACTCCAATGAATTCAACACTCCCCGATCATACATATTCAACAACTCTCCTTCAGATCTTAGAATACTCATTAAGTGATCACATGCATCATCTTTTTCTTGTTGTTTGTTGATTGATGAATTTTGAGGTGGTGTTGATGTTCTTTGTATTTGTGTTTGTGATGGTAGAGATGGTGAAACCAACCCGGAAGCTGTTGGCACACTTGTGGTGTGACCTAAATTCAGTGAAGCTGATTCAGGATTTCCTGCAGATCCTCGGGTTAAACCCTCACCAACAGTTTCAGATTCATTGGCTTTGCAACCAGAATCAGGTTGAGTCCTAGACTGTGATAAATCACTGTCCGAGACTCGTTGTTGGGCAACACCTCTAACAACACCGGGGTCACTGAGAATGCCCGTTAATACAGTCTCAGGTTGATCCTGAGGAACAGCAGTGTCACCTTGGCGTTCATACTGTCCCTCAGTCTCGGTTTGAGAACTGTTGCCTGCGGCTAAAGCTGGCGTGATGTTAGCTAAGGCAGGACTTCCAAGCTGTCCTCGAGGGTCACACAAAGTGGGTCCCTCTCCGCTTGTTTTTTTTTTTTTTTTTTTTTTTTTTTTTTTTTTTTTTTTTTTTTTTTTTTTTTTTTTTTTTTTTTTTTTTTTTTTTTTTTTTTTTTTTTTTTTTTTTTTTTTTTTTTTTTTTTTTTTTTTTTTTTTTTTTTTTTTTTTTTTTTTTTTTTTTTTTTTTTTTTTTTTTTTTTTTTTTTTTTTTTTTTTTTTTTTTTTTTTTTTTTTTTTTTTTTTTTTTTTTTTTTTTTTTTTTTTTTTTTTTTTTTTTTTTTTTTTTTTTTTTTTTTTTTTTTTTTTTTTTTTTTTTTTTTTTTTTTTTTTTTTTTTTTTTTTTTTTTTTTTTTTTTTTTTTTTTTTTTTTTTTTTTTTTTTTTTTTTTTTTTTTTTTTTTTTTTTTTTTTTTTTTTTTTTTTTTTTTTTTTTTTTTTTTTTTTTTTTTTTTTTTTTTTTTTTTTTTTTTTTTTTTTTTTTTTTTTTTTTTTTTTTTTTTTTTTTTTTTTTTTTTTTTTTTTTTTTTTTTTTTTTTTTTTTTTTTTTTTTTTTTTTTTTTTTTTTTTTTTTTTTTTTTTTTTTTTTTTTTTTTTTTTTTTTTTTTTTTTTTTTTTTTTTTTTTTTTTTTTTTTTTTTTTTTTTTTTTTTTTTTTTTTTTTTTTTTTTTTTTTTTTTTTTTTTTTTTTTTTTTTTTTTTTTTTTTTTTTTTTTTTTTTTTTTTTTTTTTTTTTTTTTTTTTTTTTTTTTTTTTTTTTTTTTTTTTTTTTTTTTTTTTTTTTTTTTTTTTTTTTTTTTTTTTTTTTTTTTTTTTTTTTTTTTTTTTTTTTTTTTTTTTTTTTTTTTTTTTTTTTTTTTTTTTTTTTTTTTTTTTTTTTTTTTTTTTTTTTTTTTTTTTTTTTTTTTTTTTTTTTTTTTTTTTTTTTTTTTTTTTTTTTTTTTTTTTTTTTTTTTTTTTTTTTTTTTTTTTTTTTTTTTTTTTTTTTTTTTTTTTTTTTTTTTTTTTTTTTTTTTTTTTTTTTTTTTTTTTTTTTTTTTTTTTTTTTTTTTTTTTTTTTTTTTTTTTTTTTTTTTTTTTTTTTTTTTTTTTTTTTTTTTTTTTTTTTTTTTTTTTTTTTTTTTTTTTTTTTTTTTTTTTTTTTTTTTTTTTTTTTTTTTTTTTTTTTTTTTTTTTTTTTTTTTTTTTTTTTTTTTTTTTTTTTTTTTTTTTTTTTTTTTTTTTTTTTTTTTTTTTTTTTTTTTTTTTTTTTTTTTTTTTTTTTTTTTTTTTTTTTTTTTTTTTTTTTTTTTTTTTTTTTTTTTTTTTTTTTTTTTTTTTTTTTTTTTTTTTTTTTTTTTTTTTTTTTTTTTTTTTTTTTTTTTTTTTTTTTTTTTTTTTTTTTTTTTTTTTTTTTTTTTTTTTTTTTTTTTTTTTTTTTTTTTTTTTTTTTTTTTTTTTTTTTTTTTTTTTTTTTTTTTTTTTTTTTTTTTTTTTTTTTTTTTTTTTTTTTTTTTTTTTTTTTTTTTTTTTTTTTTTTTTTTTTTTTTTTTTTTTTTTTTTTTTTTTTTTTTTTTTTTTTTTTTTTTTTTTTTTTTTTTTTTTTTTTTTTTGGATTTCCTCTTTGATGGTGGCTTTCGAGCTCATTTTAAGACGTCGACCAGGTATAGGAAGAGGTTCATTTGGTCGAGCTAAAGCAAGCGGTGTTGGATTAAGAACTGGTGTAGATTGAGGTGGTGTAAGTGTTGGTGGATTGGGAGAAACAACGGATGGAATCGGTGTTGAAGGTGAAGATTGAGAAATTTGAACGGCAGGTGGAGATTGTGTTGATTGAATAGATGGTGTGGATTGTGAAGGAATGTTGGGTGTTGATTGAGATGTAGGTGGTGTTTCAAGTTCAGGAGTAACATTCTCTTGTTCAAAAACAACTCTCTTTGATTTTCTTCTCCTCTGCTCAGAAGTCCCCTCATCACTAACCCCTCTTTTTCTTTTAGTAATCCTAGGACCCTCACTAGGCGACCTATGCACAGCTTGGGTAGGAATCTGTCGGCTTTCAGATCCCATTGTGTCTAACCACTCTCTATATGTCCTAAGGTGGGGACTTTGAGCAGGAACCAAATTCAGTAGAAACGGTGGAATAGGAAAAGGTCTAACAAGTTCACTTCCTGTTCCTCTCATGTTGGATTTATACATAGCAATAACACATTTGAAACTATCTTCCAACTTGGGGATTTCTTCAGAGTTGTCAAGAACATCTTCAATAATCAGAGTGAAGAATCTGATAAAGGGAATGTATTTCCTTTCTTGCACATCTTTTCCCTTCACCACTTGTATCATCTTATCCCAAACAATCTTTGCAAAGTCACATTGAACATTATGAGTGACTGCATAGTATATCGAAAGAGCTTCCCATCATCCTTGATTCCAAGATGTCGAATCTGGAAAGATTCTCCGATTGTGCCTTCTTCATTTGTTCCTGAAAAACCCTAAACATAGAAAAAACATCTGTGTCAGCACTGGATTCATGATGAGTAGTTTTTACCTGTGAATCCAGAGATGATTCTGGATATGGTCGTGGCGTTGGAGGCATCGGGCGATTCGGATCATATCCTGCAGACGAATCATCAATAGCCTTCCCAGTATTTTTATTATTATTTTTTGGAGGCTTATTAATTAAATTCTTCAAGGTTACAGATCCAGAAGCAGCAGAGGAAGCATTTTGAGAAGTCGACATTTTTTGCAAATCGATTTGAGAAAGTTTTTGAAACTGAAAATCTAGGAGTGTGATTAAATTGCAAAAACACCTTTTTGCCCCACGGTGGGCGCCAAATTGTTTCGGTCAAAAATTACCTAAGATAATTTTAGAAAGGATTTTAGACAACTCAAGAATCGATGATTTGTAAGTGGGGTTTGGTGTTTAAGGATCTTCAAATAAAGGTAAAGTTTTCTTAACAATAATGATTAAAACTAAGAATTTTAACTAAAAAGAGTTTTAAGAAGGCTTTGAGACAGAAATACTTTGAGTAATTAAGAAAACTGTTGAAGATAAAAATAAAATACTGCGAATTAACACTAGAATCTTAAAGAAAAATAGAAAAGCACGACGACACCAGAATTTTGTTGACGGGGAAAAACCCTTGATCCAGTTAAGTGATCTTAGGTAAAAAACCCCGGGAGGATTCAATCGACCCTTCCTTAGTTCTTTTATTAATTTTGGTTGGTTACAATACAATGAGGGTGAGAGTGATTTGATCGTGCTAATGAAAAAGAAAGTAAGTATGCAGTGAGTTTGTGTGTGAGAATACAAGTGTCAGAGCAGATATCCTATCCTCGATCAATTACCTTGAGAACATGCTTTTGTACTTATTGATTGGTTGATGTACTTCCAAGTGTCTTGCACTTGAGAACATGCTTTTGTACTTATTGATTGGTTGATGTACTTCCAAGTGTCTTGCACTTGAGAACATGCTTTTGTACTTATTGATTGGTTGATGTACTTCCAAGTGTCTTGCACTTGAGAACATGCTTTTGTACTTATTGATTGGTTGATGTACTTCCAAGTGTCTTGCACTTGAGAACATGCTTTTGTACTTATTGATTGGTTGATGTACTTCCAAGTGTCTTGCACTTGAGAACATGCTTTTGTACTTATTGATTGGTTGATGTACTTCCAAGTGTCTTGCACTTGAGAACATGCTTTTGTACTTATTGATTGGTTGATGTACTTCCAAGTGTCTTGCACTTGAGAACATGCTTTTGTACTTATTGATTGGTTGATGTACTTCCAAGTGTCTTGCACTTGAGAACATGCTTTTGTACTTATTGATTGGTTGATGTACTTCCAAGTGTCTTGCACTTGAGAACATGCTTTTGTACTTATTGATTGGTTGATGTACTTCCAAGTGTCTTGCACTTGAGAACATGCTTTTGTACTTATTGATTGGTTGATGTACTTCCAAGTGTCTTGCACTTGAGAACATGCTTTTGTACTTATTGATTGGTTGATGTACTTCCAAGTGTCTTGCACTTGAGAACATGCTTTTGTACTTATTGATTGGTTGATGTACTTCCAAGTGTCTTGCACTTGAGAACATGCTTTTGTACTTATTGATTGGTTGATGTACTTCCAAGTGTCTTGCACTTGAGAACATGCTTTTGTACTTATTGATTGGTTGATGTACTTCCAAGTGTCTTGCACTTGAGAACATGCTTTTGTACTTATTGATTGGTTGATGTACTTCCAAGTGTCTTGCACTTGAGAACATGCTTTTGTACTTATTGATTGGTTGATGTACTTCCAAGTGTCTTGCACTTGAGAACATGCTTTTGTACTTATTGATTGGTTGATGTACTTCCAAGTGTCTTGCACTTGAGAACATGCTTTTGTACTTATTGATTGGTTGATGTACTTCCAAGTGTCTTGCACTTGAGAACATGCTTTTGTACTTATTGATTGGTTGATGTACTTCCAAGTGTCTTGCACTTGAGAACATGCTTTTGTACTTATTGATTGGTTGATGTACTTCCAAGTGTCTTGCACTTGAGAACATGCTTTTGTACTTATTGATTGGTTGATGTACTTCCAAGTGTCTTGCACTTGAGAACATGCTTTTGTACTTATTGATTGGTTGATGTACTTCCAAGTGTCTTGCACTTGAGAACATGCTTTTGTACTTATTGATTGGTTGATGTACTTCCAAGTGTCTTGCACTTGAGAACATGCTTTTGTACTTATTGATTGGTTGATGTACTTCCAAGTGTCTTGCACTTGAGAACATGCTTTTGTACTTATTGATTGGTTGATGTACTTCCAAGTGTCTTGCACTTGAGAACATGCTTTTGTACTTATTGATTGGTTGATGTACTTCCAAGTGTCTTGCACTTGAGAACATGCTTTTGTACTTATTGATTGGTTGATGTACTTCCAAGTGTCTTGCACTTGAGAACATGCTTTTGTACTTATTGATTGGTTGATGTACTTCCAAGTGTCTTGCACTTGAGAACATGCTTTTGTACTTATTGATTGGTTGATGTACTTCCAAGTGTCTTGCACTTGAGAACATGCTTTTGTACTTATTGATTGGTTGATGTACTTCCAAGTGTCTTGCACTTGAGAACATGCTTTTGTACTTATTGATTGGTTGATGTACTTCCAAGTGTCTTGCACTTGAGAACATGCTTTTGTACTTATTGATTGGTTGATGTACTTCCAAGTGTCTTGCACTTGAGAACATGCTTTTGTACTTATTGATTGGTTGATGTACTTCCAAGTGTCTTGCACTTGAGAACATGCTTTTGTACTTATTGATTGGTTGATGTACTTCCAAGTGTCTTGCACTTGAGAACATGCTTTTGTACTTATTGATTGGTTGATGTACTTCCAAGTGTCTTGCACTTGAGAACATGCTTTTGTACTTATTGATTGGTTGATGTACTTCCAAGTGTCTTGCACTTGAGAACATGCTTTTGTACTTATTGATTGGTTGATGTACTTCCAAGTGTCTTGCACTTGAGAACATGCTTTTGTACTTATTGATTGGTTGATGTACTTCCAAGTGTCTTGCACTTGAGAACATGCTTTTGTACTTATTGATTGGTTGATGTACTTCCAAGTGTCTTGCACTTGAGAACATGCTTTTGTACTTATTGATTGGTTGATGTACTTCCAAGTGTCTTGCACTTGAGAACATGCTTTTGTACTTATTGATTGGTTGATGTACTTCCAAGTGTCTTGCACTTGAGAACATGCTTTTGTACTTATTGATTGGTTGATGTACTTCCAAGTGTCTTGCACTTGAGAACATGCTTTTGTACTTATTGATTGGTCGATGTACTTCCAAGTGTCTTGCACTTGAGAACATGCTTTTGTACTTATTGATTGGTTGATGTACTTCCAAGTGTCTTGCACTTGAGAACATGCTTTTGTACTTATTGATTGGTCGATGTACTTCCAAGTGTCTTGCACTTGAGAACATGCTTTTGTACTTATTGATTGGTTGATGTACTTCCAAGTGTCTTGCACTTGAGAACATGCTTTTGTACTTATTGATTGGTTGATGTACTTCCAAGTGTCTTGCACTTGAGAACATGCTTTTGTACTTATTGATTGGTTGGTGTACTTCCAAGTGTCTTGCACTTGAGAACATGCTTTTGTACTTATTGATTGGTGATGTACTTCCAAGTGTCTTGCACTTGAGAACATGCTTTTGTACTTATTGATTGGTTGATGTACTTCCAAGTGTCTTGCACTTGAGAACATGCTTTTGTACTTATTGATTGGTCGATGTACTTCCAAGTGTCTTGCACTTGAGAACATGCTTTTGTACTTATTGATTGGTTGATGTACTTCCAAGTGTCTTGCACTTGAGAACATGCTTTTGTACTTATTGATTGGTGATGTACTTCCAAGTGTCTTGCACTTGAGAACATGCTTTTGTACTTATTGATTGGTTGATGTACTTCCAAGTGTCTTGCACTTGAGAACATGCTTTTGTACTTATTGATTGGTTGATGTACTTCCAAGTGTCTTGCACTTGAGAACATGCTTTTGTACTTATTGATTGGTTGATGTACTTCCAAGTGTCTTGCACTTGAGAACATGCTTTTGTACTTATTGATTGGTGATGTACTTCCAAGTGTCTTGCACTTGAGAACATGCTTTTGTACTTATTGATTGGTTGATGTACTTCCAAGTGTCTTGCACTTGAGAACATGCTTTTGTACTTATTGATTGGTTGATGTACTTCCAAGTGTCTTGCACTTGAGAACATGCTTTTGTACTTATTGATTGGTCGATGTACTTCCAAGTGTCTTGCACTTGAGAACATGCTTTTGTACTTATTGATTGGTGATGTACTTCCAAGTGTCTTGCACTTGAGAACATGCTTTTGTACTTATTGATTGGTGATGTACTTCCAAGTGTCTTGCACTTGAGAACATGCTTTTGTACTTATTGATTGGTTGATGTACTTCCAAGTGTCTTGCACTTGAGAACATGCTTTTGTACTTATTGATTGGTGATGTACTTCCAAGTGTCTTGCACTTGAGAACATGCTTTTGTACTTATTGATTGGTTGATGTACTTCCAAGTGTCTTGCACTTGAGAACATGCTTTTGTACTTATTGATTGGTTGATGTACTTCCAAGTGTCTTGCACTTGAGAACATGCTTTTGTACTTATTGATTGGTCGATGTACTTCCAAGTGTCTTGCACTTGAGAACATGCTTTTGTACTTATTGATTGGTTGATGTACTTCCAAGTGTCTTGCACTTGAGAACATGCTTTTGTACTTATTGATTGGTGATGTACTTCCAAGTGTCTTGCACTTGAGAACATGCTTTTGTACTTATTGATTGGTGATGTACTTCCAAGTGTCTTGCACTTGAGAACATGCTTTTGTACTTATTGATTGGTTGATGTACTTCCAAGTGTCTTGCACTTGAGAACATGCTTTTGTACTTATTGATTGGTTGATGTACTTCCAAGTGTCTTGCACTTGAGAACATGCTTTTGTACTTATTGATTGGTTGATGTACTTCCAAGTGTCTTGCACTTGAGAACATGCTTTTGTACTTATTGATTGGTTGATGTACTTCCAAGTGTCTTGCACTTGAGAACATGCTTTTGTACTTATTGATTGGTTGATGTACTTCCAAGTGTCTTGCACTTGAGAACATGCTTTTGTACTTATTGATTGGTTGATGTACTTCCAAGTGTCTTGCACTTGAGAACATGCTTTTGTACTTATTGATCGATTGGCTTGAGTTACGATTTGTCTTATTGCTTGATTTCTTGTTTGATCGATTTGTTGAGGGTTTAACCTATTGTTGTTGGATTACGTGTTTGGTTTGGATTGTGTGGTATGATTAGGATAGACGTACATACATGGAAGTCGGTTTTGCTTTCAATGGGTTTTAGATGTGGTGGGAAGGCTGCGGGTGACCCTATATATAAGCATCTAGGACTCGAAGAAAGTAGAACCCTCCTAAATGTGTGTGTAACATCCGTGAATTTTGACCCGTTGACTTTTTGTGTAATTTGACTAACAATCTTGTAGAATGAAATAATTGGGTTCATTTTGTGATTATATGACTTCGTGGTATGTTAGTCGGGTCGTTAGTATGGTAGTTGATGTTTAAATGTATAACTAATTGTATTGTGGCTTGATAAGAGAAACGGGTCGGCCCGTGGGTAGTCCATGACCCACCAGCCACTTTTGACCCCAACCCTCTCCTTATCTCTTTCTCCCCCCTAGTTACGCTAGTTATATTTTCTTGGGCGTAGGTTACGCCCATTTGGCCGTAGCTTACGCTTACCCCTATCTTCAAATTGGACCTTACGCCAAAAACCCACTGTTTACGCCACTCCAGACGCCAAAAGTGAACTTTCTAGAGGGCCGTAGGCTACGCCTAGTTTGACCGTACCTTACGCCCGTTGTATTCTGACCACCGTAACTTACGCCCCTGTTGGCCGTAAGTTACGGCCTTTGAAATTCTGAATTTTCCTTGTTTGACCTAGTTTGACTTTCTGGACCTTTTTACGCGCCGAGCCTTAATCTAATTCACTTCTTATCTTATATAACATTGATTAAGAGTCTTAGAAGTCATTTAACGTCGAGAAACATTTTGAAAACCTAATTAGGGTTTTGCCGTATACTTGGTAACTTTGTATGTGTACTTATGAATGTTGATGTGAATGTATGATCGATATTTAGGTGTTGGACGCAAGGAGAACATTGTACTTCCATAACTCGACTTTATATCGACTTAACGTTCCATAAGCCATTGAGGTGAGTTTCGTATCTCCCTACTCGCTTGAGATTCGGGCTGAAAAGTGTAAACTTGCGTGTTTACTTACGTTGTTGATTGATTGATTGATTGATTTGGTTTAAATGTTGGATTGTTGAGACGGTTATCATGTTTGATTGTCTTGGTTTACGTTTGTTAAGTATTTCATTAATATTAGGATAGACGTACATACATAGAAGTCGGTTATGCTTTCATTGGGTTTTAGATGTGGTGGGAAGGCTGCGGGTGACCCTATATATAAGCATCTGGGACTTGATGAAAGTATAATCCTCTTAAGTGTATGTACGTATAGAATTGGTGTTGATATTGATTTTGGGCTCATGGTTGTCGACTATCGATTGTTGGTTCATGTTCATCGTATTGTGATTATTGGTTTATGATTGACGAATATTGATTGTTGGCTCAGGTTCATCGTATATTGATTGTTGGTTTATGATTGATGCAATTACAATTGATTGTAAGCATTGCATACATTGTTGATGAGCCCTCGGCAGGGGATTGCCGACATCCTAGTGTATAGATGTATGCACCCATTTTGGATGTAGATCTTGACCCCGAGTATATAGACATATATATCTCGATGTTTTTGAGATGCCGCTTTGTTCATGGTGATGACAAGCGAGTATCGTTGCATAGGTGACCGGAGATCACGCATAAGATAGGCATTTTGGCTTACTTACGCATATGGCATTGCATTGATACTCATATCATTTATGCATTTCTTATTACACGCTTTTTGTACTTGTGTAATCTTGTTGTTGGACGTTATTGTGTTACTTAGAGGCTCGCTGTAAGTCATGCCTAGCCTCTACTCGTATATTGTGATTATTGACGCTGGTTCTTTATGGACCATTACTACGAACTCACCAACCTTGTGTTGACTATGCTTAGTACACTTTTCAGGTAATCAGGTTCTCCCCGGACGTGGAGTCTAGTTGCTTGCTTGCTGTTAACCCGGGCCTCGGACTTTATGAATCAAGGATTCATCGACCTTCTCTTTTGCATTATGCTTAGGATCGATTTGCCATCATCTGGATGTTATTTTGTAACTTTGATGGTTATTTGCTCCTTATGTATTGTGGTACTTGTTTCGTTTTGTAATGGATTCACTGAGTCCTTAATTGCATTTAGTTCTTGTTCTATTGTAATTCCACCTTGCGCTATATGATTTCTGTGATATTTCGAGCCTCGGCTTGGGGTGTTACAGAATGGTGGCCCATGCGTGGTCGTAGAGAATTAGGCGGTTTGACCTAGACTACGGCTTAAGTTAAAACTCTTCATATAGCATGCATGGTAGGAAATTCGTGTGCAATGTGAATTATGTGAATCCCCGTGTGAGTTCGTAGTTAAGACCACTTGTGTGATGGATTGAATTCAATGTGATGAATGTGGTTAATATGATTTGTTGTTGTTATTGGTTGAAGCTAATTTGATGATTTAGGGCAAAATGAAGTGATGCCATTAACTTAGTATAATATTGTGGCAACCCTAAAAGAACCCGATCAACTCTTTTATGGTTACCCAACATTATAGCAAGTTCATGACATCGCGGATTGCGCACGTGTGGCTTAAAGTATAATAAGGAACCGATATGCTTAATGGAAGTTGATTAGGTGGAGGGTTAGCCGTTGGTACACCCTGTATACATACCCGGTCAATAACTAGAGAGCATATCGAATTCGGATTATACTTTGAACCATTTGTGTTAGTTGTTTGATTGCATGATGTAATGAGCATGATTACTTAAATTAATAATGAACGATTGTAATGAAATTGACATGATGACGTGCTAAGCAACAATCTCATAGGATTCTAGCACTCTTGCCTTAGCTTAATGATATGAAATGAGTATGTGGTATCGGTATGAGAGCATTGACTATTTGTGTGACTAACATGTGAGCATTTGAGACTAACTCTCGGGTCAACGTGTCACTTGTTTTATAGAAATGGTGAGACCAAGGAGAGTCGGAATGAACTATAGGGCTGAAGAGGAAGAACCTCAACCGGAAGCCCAACCGGAGGTACAAGGAGGTAGAGGTCGTGGTAGGGGCCGTGGTAGAGGTCGTGGTAGAGGCCAAGGAAGGGGTCGTGGTGAAGTTCCTGAACCAAATATGGCTGAGGTGATCGCTCAAACGATCGCCAATATCATGCCAACCATTATTGCTCAAGTCACGGCAAATCTTGGGCAAAACAATGGGCCTCAAAACAATGAAGCCCCAGAAAATGTGAATAATGAAAATGCTCAACCTCATGCCGAAGAAAATGAAGAAGAGGGACCAGTGGGAGTTGGTAACGGTATGCCCATGTATAATCAACATGGAGGATACCGTCAAGGGAGTATATTTAAAGACTTTAAAAGTTGTGGGGCACCGGAGTTCGATGGGAAAGGTGGTCCCACGGAATGTATAAGGTGGTTTGAGGCGATAGAGGCGGTGATTGAAAGGAGTCATTGCACCTATGATGACCGGATTTCCTATGCATCCGGCATGTTTAGACATGACGCCTTGAGTTGGTGGAACCAAGAAATAACGTTGGGGCGGACTTATAATTTGGAGTGGATTGACTTCAAGAACAAAGTGAAAGCAAAGTTTTGTCCTCCGTATGAACTACAAAATTTAACCATTGAGTTTGCAAATCTCAACATGGAGGGAGCCGATTACAAGGGCTATGTTGGACGATTTCAAGAGTTGTCTACCCTCATTCCTCACTTGGTGGGTACCGAGTCTCAGGCCATCCAGAAGTTCGTATTGGGCTTGAATCCTCAAGTCCGATCTTATGTAAACTCCAACATGCCTACTTCTTTGGCTAATGCGGTTAACCAAGCCGGGAGTGTGACTGAAGATTTATTGAGAAGTGGTGTTTTGAGCAAATCCTCATCAAACAAGAGGAAAGAAGTGGGAGAGTCGAGCGGGGTAAAGAAAGTGGGGAGGTTTGACCCCAAGAATGCAAATAGGGGTAGGGTGATGGCGGCGGTGGAACCGGCCAGGAAAGCTTATACTGGACCCCATCCTTTCTGTGGGAGATGCAACCAACATCACCCCGCCAATGCCCAATGCAGAGCATGCTTTAATTGTAACCAAGTGGGGCATCTCTCCAGAGAATGTAGGGCTCCTAGAACGGGCCCAATGAATGTGGCACCCGTTCGGGCCGTCCCTCCTCAAGGTAATCAACGAAGAGGCGAGTGTTTTGAATGTGGTAGTCGTGACCACTACCGTAATAATTGTCCTCGATGGGTGGGACAACAAGTGCAAGTAGCCGTCCACCCCAACCAACTACAAATGGTCGGGCCTAACCAAAAACCGGGGACAACAAGGCCACCAAGTGCAACCACGCGGCCGAGCCTTTGCGGCCAATGCAAATGAAGCCCGCAATGATCCTAACGTAGTAGCAGGTACTTTTCTCCTTAATGGTCACTATGCAACCGTCCTATTTGATTCCGGGGCCGATTATAGCCTCGTGTCCTCTAACTTTGTTCCTTTGATTGATGTGAATCCTTGTGCTTTAAACTATGTGCTTGACATTGAAATGGTAAACGGGTCACTAACTAGACTTAGTCAAATACTTCGCGATTGTGTCTTGACTTTGGAAGGTGTCGATTTCTTCATAGACCTTATGCCTTTGGATATTGGGAGTTTTGATGTTATTGTGGGTATGGATTGGTTGATGGCGGTAAATGCAACCATTGATTGTGGCGAGAGAGTTGTTAAGATACCTTTGACTAATGGTAGAATTCTTAGGGTTCAAGGTGAAATCTCCGATTCCTCTAATTCTAAAGTCTTTAGTGCTACCGTCACAAAGGTAGAATTGAAGACCGTTCCTATTGTTTGTGAATTTCCCGATGTTTTTCTGGATGACTTGCCGGGATTACCTCCAACTCGTGAACTAGACTTTCGTATTAATCTTATCCCCGAAGCCGCGCCCGTAGCAAAAGCTCCGTATAGACTAGCCTTAACCGAAATGCAAGAATTACAAACTCAACTCAAAGAACTCCAAGAGAAGGGTTTCATTCGCCCTAGTCAATCTCCTTGCGGTGCTCCTGTTCTCTTCGTCAAAAAGAAAGATGGGTCCTTCAGAATGTGTATCGACTACCGGGAATTAAACAAGCTCACTGTGAAGAACCGATATCCTCTCCCTAGAATCGATGACTTATTTGATCAACTCCAAGGTGCTAAGCACTTCTCAAAAATCGATCTTCGCTCGGGTTATCATCAACTCCGGGTACATGAAGATGATATTCCCAAGACGGCCTTTCGCACAAGGTATGGTCACTTTGAATTCACCGTAATGCCCTTTGGGTTGACTAATGCACCGGCGGTGTTCATGGACTTGATGAACCGGGTATGTCAACCATACTTAGACAAGTCTGTCATTGTGTTCATTGATGACATCCTTGTATACTCGAAGACGAAGGAGGAGCATGTTGAGCACTTGCGTGAGGTGCTTGAACTACTAAGGAAGGAGAAGTTGTATGCAAAATTCTCCAAGTGTGAGTTTTGGTTGGAAGAGGTCCACTTCCTTGGTCACGTAGTGAGCAAGGATGGTATTCATGTGGACCCAAGCAAGATTGAAGCGGTCAAGAATTGGAGAAGACCCGAAACGCCATCCGAGATCCGCCAATTCCTTGGATTGGCGGGTTACTATAGAAGATTTATTGAAAATTTCTCCTGTATTGCACAACCACTCACTCTCTTGACTCAAAAGGAGAGAAATTTTGAATGGGGCGAAAGACAAGAAAACGCCTTCCAAACTCTTAAAGATATGCTATGTGATGCTCCTATTTTGACGCTACCGAATGGAATTGAAGATTTTGTTGTTTATTGTGATGCCTCGGGACAAGGGTTGGGTTGTGTTCTTATGCAAAGGGGTAAAGTCATTGCTTATGCCTCTCGTCAATTGAAGGTGCATGAGAAGAACTACCCGACACATGATTTGGAATTGGGAGCGGTTGTGTTTGCTTTGAAGTGTTGGAGGCATTATCTCTATGGCACCAAATGTGTGATTTATACCGATCACAAAAGTCTCCAACACATCTTCAACCAAAGTGAATTGAATATGAGGCAAAGGCGTTGGTTAGAACTATTTAGTGATTATGATTGTGACATCCGTTATCACCCGGGCAAGGCAAATGTAGTAGCCGATGCCTTGAACCGAAAGGAGAGAGTGAAACCAAGACGGGCTAGAGCTATGAGCCTCACGGTAGGGCCAAATATTCGTGATCGGATCATTGAAGCCCAAATTCAAGCCACCCTACCGGAAAACTTTGGAGACGAGAACCTAGATGGCATGGAACAACAATTCGACTGAAAGAATGATAATGGACTATACATGGTCGAAAGACTTTGGGTTCCTATTTTCGGTGACTTAAGAACACTTATTATGAATGAAGCTCATCTATCGCCTTATTCGGTCCATCCCGGGTCGGATAAGATGTACTTTGACTTGAAAGTTGTATTGGTGGCCGGGTATGAAGCGTGATGTGGCTAGGTATGTGAGTGAGTGTCTTACTTGCTTACAAGTCAAAGCCGATCACAAGAAGCCACCCGGATTGTTGGTGAAACCGGTGATGCCCGAATGGAAGTGGGAACATATTTCAATGGACTTCATTACTAAACTACCGAAGACGAGAAGAGGTCGTGACACGATTTGGGTGATAGTAGATCGGTTAACGAAGTCGGCTCACTTTGACACTTTGGCTCGTTTGTACATCAAGGAAGTAATATCTAAGCATGGAGTGCCGGTTTCTATCATCTCTGATAGAGATGCCCGTTTCAAATCAAACTTTTGGGAAGCCTTTCAAAAAGCCATGGGTACTCGACTTGACATGAGCACGGCGTTTCACCCTCAAACGGATGGGCAAACCGAGAGGACCATTCAAACACTTGAAGATATGCTGAGGGCTTGTGCAATTGATTTCGGTGGAAGTTGGGAAGACCACTTTCCGCTAGTTGAGTTTTCATACAACAATAGTTATCATGCTACCATTCAAATGGCGCCCTTTAAAGCATTGTATGGTAGGATATGTCGTTCTCCTCTAGCTTGGGCGGAAATTGGGGAGAGTCAACTTATCAGGCCAGAAATTGTGATTGAAACGACTAAGGTAATATCTCAAATTAAGGAAAGGTTGCAATTGGCCCGTGAACGTCAAAAGAAGTATGCCGATGTGAGGCGGAGACCGTTGGAGTTTGAATTTGGTGATTATGTACTTTTGAAAGTGTCACCTTGGAAAGGAGTTGTACGTTTTGTGAAGCGGGGAAAAATTGCACCAAGGTATATTGGTCCTTTCAAGATTCTTGAACGGGTTGGGAAAGTTGCTTATCGGCTAGAATTGCCTCAAGAGATTAGCGGTGTGCATGATGTGTTTCATATTTGTAACTTGCGCAAGTGTTTGGCGGATCCTACACATCATGTGCCTATGGACGAAATTAGGGTTGATTCGAATTTGAACTTTGTTGAAGAGCCGGTAGAGATCTTGGACCGTCAAGAAAAGAAACTCAAGAAGAAGCGCTACACTATTGTGAAGGTAAGATGGAACGCTAGACGTGGAGCCGAGTTCACTTGGGAGCGAGAGGACCATATGAAGTCTAAGTACCCACATTTATTTAATAATTAGTGTTTTGTCGAATTTCGGGACAAAATTCTTTCAACGGGGGGATAATGTAACATCCGTGAATTTTGACCCGTTGACTTTTTGTGTAATTTGACTAACAATCTTGTTGAATGAAATAATTGGGTTCATTTTGTGATTATATGACTTCGTGGTATGTTAGTCGGGTCGTTAGTATGTGTAGTTGATGTTTAAATGTATAGCTAATTGTATTGTGGCTTGATAAGAGAAACGGGTCGGCCCGTGGGTAGTCCATGACCCACCAGCCCCCAAGACCCATCTTTTATCCTTTCCCCCCTTCATTCTCTTATCTATCTATCTCTTTCTCTCTTTCTCTCAAGTAAAAGGCAAGACCAAAAACCATTTCATTCCTTCATCTCTCTAGCATCGATTGGTGTTTTGAAACTGATATAACACTAGAATCATCGCCATCTATACCACATTATCGTCTTATTGAAGAATCAAAGGTGAAGTCTTGCATTTTAGCCATTTTGACCTAATTTGGGTTCTAGCTCAAGGAGAAGTTTGTGTAAGTCTAATTCAACTCTTTTACTTCCATTTATGCTTGTTTATATGTTTCTAGTCGTTTTGATGTGATTCCATTGAGGTGAGTTTCGTATCTCCCTACTCGCTTGAGATTCGGGCTGAAAAGTGTAAACTTGCGTGTTTACTTACGTTGTTGATTGATTGATTGATTGTGGTTTAAATGTTGGATTGTTGAGACGGTTATCATGTTTGATTGTCTTGGTTTACGTTTGTTAAGTATTTCATTAATATTAGGATAGACGTACATACATAGAAGTCGGTTATGCTTTCATTGGGTTTTAGATGTGGTGGGAAGGCTGCGGGTGACCCTATATATAAGCATCTGGGACTTGATGAAAGTAGAATCCTCTTAAGTGTATGTACGTATAGAATTGGTTATTGATTTTGGGCTCATGGTTGTCGACTATCGATTGTTGGTTCATGTTCATCGTATTGTGATTATTGGTTTATGATTGACGAATATTGATTGTTGGCTCAGGTTCATCGTATATTGATTGTTGGTTTATGATTGATGCAATTACAATTGATTGTAAGCATTGCATACATTGTTGATGAGCCCTCGGCAGGGGATTGCCGACATCCTGGTGTATAGATGTATGCACCTATTTTGGATGTAGATCTTGACCCCGAGTATATAGACATATATATCTCGATGTTTTTGAGATGCCGCTTTGTTCATGGTGATGACAAGCGAGTATCGTTGCATAGGTGACGGAGATCACGCATAAGATAGGCATTTTGGCTTACTTACGCATATGGCATTGCATTGATACTCATATCATATGCATTTTATTACACGCATACGTTTTGGTATTGTGTCTTGTTGTTGGACGTTTTTGTGTTACTAGAGGCTCGCTGTAAGTCATGCTTAGCCTCTACTTGATATTGTGATTACTGTTGGTGGTTCTTTATGGACCATACTACGAACTCACCAACCTTGTGTTGACTATGCTTAGTACACTTTTCAGGTAATCAGGTTCTCCCCGGACGTGGAGTTTAGTTGCTTGCTTGCTGTTAACCCGGGCCTTGGACTTTATGAATCAAGGATTCATCGACCTTCTCTTTTGCATTATGCTTAGGATCGATTTGCCATCATCTGGATGTTATTTTGTAACTTTGATGGTTATTTGCTCCTTATGTATTTTGGTACTTGTTTCGTTTTGTAATGGATTCACTGAATCTTTATTTGCATTTAGTTCTTGTTCTATTGTAATTCCACCTTGCGCTATATGATTTCCGTGATATTTCGAGCCTCGGCTTGGGTGTTACCTATGTATGTATAGTATAGTGTAATTGTGTTTGATGTATATATACGCGGTTTACCCACAAGCATATTTGTTTATGCGGGTCTACACGCATTCACACCATATTTGGTATATTTATGACATGGTTGATACGAAATTGATATACATTATGGATATGCATACATGCGATACACGATTTGGTTATTGGCATCTTTTGCGCATATTTATTACACGCTTACTTATATTGTGTAATCTTGTTGTGGATGTTGTTGTGTTTTTCATAGAGGCTCACTGTAAGTCATGTTTGCCTCTACTCGTATATTGTGATTATTGACGATGGTTCCTTATGGACCATTACTACGAACTCACCAACCTTGTGTTGACTATGCTTAGTACACTTTTCAGGTTATCAGGTTATTCCAGGGCGTGGAGTTTGATTGTTTGCTTGCTGTTGAACCCGGGCTTTGGACTTATATGGATCAAGGATTCATTTGCCTTTTTTTTGCATTATACTTAGGATCGTTAGCCATCTTTGGATGTTCTTTTGTAAACTTTGATGGTTACTTGCTCCTTATGTATTTTGTTACTTGTTATTCGTATTGTATGGATTCACTGAATCCTTTATTTGCATTTAGTTCATATTCTACTGTAATCCCACCTTGTGCTATATGATTTCCGTAATATTTCGAGCCTCGACTTGGGGTGTTACAGAATGGTGGCCCATGCGTGGTCGTAGAGAATTAGGCGGTTTGACCTAGACTACGGCTTAAGTTAAAACTCTTCATATTGCATGCATGGTCAGGAAATTGTGTGCAATGTGAATTATGTGAACCCTAGAAAGTGTATATTGTGAGTTCGTAGTTAAAACCACTTATGTGATGACTTGAGTTTAATGTGATGAATGTGGATTGAGTACAATATGGTTAATGTGTGCATTGATTGAAGTGATTGTCGTTGATATGGATTGTTACTATTGATTGGTGCTAGTTGGGTGATTTAGAGCAAAATGAAGTTATGTTATTAACTTAGTATAATATTGTGGCAACCCTAAAAGAACCCGATCAACTCTTTTATGGTCACCCAATATTATAACAAGTTAATAACATCATGGATTGCGCATGCATGGCTTAGAGTATAATAAGGAACCGATATGCTTAATGGAAGTTGATTGGGTGGAGGGTTAGCCATTGGTACACCCTATATACATACCCGGTCAATAACTAGAAAGCATATCGAATTCGGATTATACTTTGAATCATTCGTGTTAGTTGCTTGGCTTAGTGTATAATAGGGAACCGATATGCTTAATGGAAGTTGATTGGGTGGAGGGTTAGCCGTTGGTACACCCTGTATACATACCTGGTCAATGACTAGAGAGCATATCGAATCCAGATTATACTTAACCCATTTGTGTTAATTGTTTGATTTTATGATGTATTGACATGATTACTTGAATTAACGATAAACAATTGTAGTGAACTTGACATGATAATATGATAAGTAACAATCCCATAGGATTCTAGCACTATTACCTTAGCTTAATGACATGAAATGAGTACGTTATATCGGTATGGGAGCATTGACTACTTGTGTGACTAACATGTGAGCATTTGAGACTAACTCTCGGGTCAACGCGTCACTTGTTTTATAGAAATGGTGAGGCCAAGGAGAGCCGGAACGAACTATAGGGCTGAACCGGAAGAACCTCAACCGGAAGCTCAACCAGAGGTACAAGGAGGTAGAGGTCGTGGTAGAGGCCAAGGAAGGGGTCGTGGTGAAGCTCCCGAACCAAACTTGGCTGAGGTGATCGCTCAAACGGTCACCAATATCATGCCGACCATTATTGCCCAAGTCACGGCAAGTCTTGGGGGAAACAATGCGGCTCAAAACAATGGGCCTCAAAACAATGAAGCCCCAATTAATATGAATAATGAAAATGCTCAACCTCATGTTGTGGAGGAGGAAGAAGAGGAACCAGTGGGAGTTGATAACCGTATGCCCATGTATAATCAACATGGAGGATACCGACAGGGGTGTATATTTAAAGACTTCAAAAGCTGTGGGGCACCGGAGTTTAATGGAAGAGGCGGTCCCACTGAGTGTATAAGGTGGTTTGAGGAGATCGAGGCAGTGATTGAAAGAAGTCATTGCACATATGACGACCAGATTTCTTATGCATCCGGCATGTTTAAAAATGACGCCTTGAGTTGGTGGAACCAAGAGATAACTTTGGGGCGGACTTATAACTTAGAATGGATCGATTTCAAGAACAAGGTGAGGGCGAAGTTTTGTCCTCCCTATGAACTACAAAACTTGGAGTTTGTTTAGCGACTCCATAACTAAATTTGGTCAAATACCCCGTGTATCTATCTTGACTCTAGAAAATGACTAAACTCTTCACGTACTTGTGCTCTATGATATTAAGGTTCTTGACGATAAAGTGAGTACAATCTGAATACCAACGGTTAATACGGTTCTTATTTGTGTAGTAGGGTTTGCTAGTGTAAAAATATCTAACGGTAGGGTTCTTAGGGTCCCATGTACATCTTCCAACTCAAAGGTCCTTAGAGCTACCGTCTCAAGAATCTGAAAACTAACGTCGTCTCTGCTAATCTTGAGTCTCCCGAGGCTTTTCCGGGTGACTTACCGGGCTTGTCCCATCTCAATAACTGAATTTCGTATATGCCTAACTTCCTAACATCGCGCGCGTAGTCAAAACCCTTATAGACTTCTGAGATGTGAATAAGCGTGTAGTGAAAGACCGGGAGAGAGATTTGAAGGAAAACAAATTTGTAATGGACTTCGCCATGAAGTCGCCGACGACAAGAAGTGATCACGATACGACGAAACCGGTAAAAATTTGACAACTTGGCACATTAGTACGTAGAAGAAATGGGTTAGGTGCACGAAGATTCGATTTCTATCATTCAGATAAAGAAAGTCGCTTAACTCCAAATCAGGGAGGCATCCAATGAGCAACGGGTACTCAAACCGACTTGAGACCTGATCACATGTGAAGAAAATGTGCTTATGACCATGGCGGAAATCTTGTGTAATGACGGTTGTTACGCGAGTATTCGAATGTCACTAACCGAAGCATTAGGTAGTAGAGGTGTTACTCTCCACTGGATGAGCCAAGAATCAAAGAAAGCCAATGCAGCGGGCCTGGAATAGTAATTGGAATGACAAGAACAACTTCTCAAACTAAAAAGATAGCAACTAGCTCGCATGCTACGAAGGAAGTGGGTCGATGTGTGATGGAGACCGTTAGAGTTGAGACCTAAGTACCCACATTTGTCTAACGATTGGTGATTTGTTGAATTTCGGGACGAAATTCTTTTGACGGGGGAATAATGTAACATCCGTGAGTTTTGACCGTTTGACTTTACGTGCAATTTGACTAACAATTTAAGTTAATGAAATATTTGGTTCGTTTTGTGATTAAATGACTATGTGGTATGTTCGTCGGGTCGATAGTATAACTTAATCGGTGATTAAATGTGAAACGATATGTGAAATGGCTTGTAAATGGAGACGGGTCGACCCATGGGCTAAACCCATGACCCATGAGCCTACTAGTGAACCTCCCCCCTATCTCTCCATTTACCACACAATCTCTATCTCTTCTCTTTTCTCTCTAGCAAGAACTCTATCTCCCTCATTTCTTTCATTTCTCTAGCATCATTTGGCGTTTAGGAACTAGTTTAACTCGAGAATCATCATCGTCTTCATCTCCTTGTCACCATATCGAAGGATCAAAAGTCTTAGTGCAAGGTTTTACCCATTTTGACCCAATTCGGGTTCTAGCTAGAGAAGGAAGCTTTGGTAAGTCAAATTCATCCCATTTGTATCTATTTATGTTTGTTTATGCATTTCTAGTCGTTTCATGAATTTACAGGTCTTAGAACGACTTCAAACGAGTTTTGGGTTGAATTAGGGTTTTGGTTGGGTTGGATGATTTGGAAGTGATCTTGATGTTTTGGAATGGAAATTTGATATGGGTTGTGTGTATTTAGGCTTAGGAGTGTCTAAACTTGCTTCAAAAACTAGTTCACAGCATTATGGGTCGATTTGGAGTCTTAGGTTTTGAGAAAAATGGGTTTTGGGTTGGTTTTCCTGCACTTAGCTGCTGCTGTTCGTGGGCTGCCCAGTAGGGGGCGTAACCTACGCTCCATATGGGCGTAGGCTACGCTGGGCAAGTTTTGTATGGGCGTAAGTTACGGCCCATAGGGGCGTAGCTTACGCCAGTTGTCCAGTTTCTGAATTCTTGTTTGACCTAATTCGACTTCCAGAACCCTAGTAACGCATCGAGCTTCGATCTAATTCACTTCTTAACTTATTTAACAATGAATAAGAGTCTTAGAAGTCACCAAACGTCGAGAACCACTTTGGAAACCTAATTAGGGTTTTGTCGAGTATTTGATAACTACGTATATGTGTTTATGTATGTTGATGTGAATGTATATGCTCGATATTTAGGTATTGGACGTGAAGTGAACATCGAACGACTGTAACGCGACTTTATATCAAACTGAACTTCTTTGCCGATCAGGTGAGTTCCGTAGCTCCCTACTCATTTGAGATTCGGGCTGAAAAGTGTAAACATACGTGCTTTATTGTTTGAGTGATTGGTTGATTATGCATTAAATTTTGGTTACATATTGCGATTAGGTTAGTTGTACATACATGGAAGACGATGATACCTTTAATGAATTGTAGATGTGGTGGGAAGGCTGCGGGTGACCCTATATATAAGCATCTATGATTCCTTAAATGTAAAGTCGTATGAAATGTATGTGCATTGTAGTTTTAGATGATTTGTTGTATGATAGACTTGTGATCGAGATTGATTATGCTTTTGTACTTATTGATTGGTTGATGTACTTCCAAGTGTCTTGCACTTGAAAACATGCTTTTGTACTTATTGATTGGTTGATGTACTTCCAAGTGTCTTGCACTTGAGAACATGCTTTTGTACTTATTGATTGGTTGATGTACTTCCAAGTGTCTTGCACTTGAGAACATGCTTTTGTACTTATTGATTGGTTGATGTACTTCCAAGTGTCTTGCACTTGAGAACATGCTTTTGTACTTATTGATTGGTTGATGTACTTCCAAGTGTCTTGCACTTGAGAACATGCTTTTGTACTTATTGATTGGTTGATGTACTTCCAAGTGTCTTGCACTTGAGAACATGCTTTTGTACTTATTGATTGGTTGATGTACTTCCAAGTGTCTTGCACTTGAGAACATGCTTTTGTACTTATTGATTGGTTGATGTACTTCCAAGTGTCTTGCACTTGAGAACATGCTTTTGTACTTATTGATTGGTTGATGTACTTCCAAGTGTCTTGCACTTGAGAACATGCTTTTGTACTTATTGATTGGTTGATGTACTTCCAAGTGTCTTGCACTTGAGAACATGCTTTTGTACTTATTGATTGGTTGATGTACTTCCAAGTGTCTTGCACTTGAGAACATGCTTTTGTACTTATTGATTGGTTGATGTACTTCCAAGTGTCTTGCACTTGAGAACATGCTTTTGTACTTATTGATTGGTTGATGTACTTCCAAGTGTCTTGCACTTGAAAACATGCTTTTGTACTTATTGATTGGTTGATGTACTTCCAAGTGTCTTGCACTTGAGAACATGCTTTTGTACTTATTGATTGGTTGATGTACTTCCAAGTGTCTTGCACTGAGAACATGCTTTTGTACTTATTGATTGGTTGATGTACTTCCAAGTGTCTTGCACTTGAGAACATGCTTTTGTACTTATTGATTGGTTGATGTACTTCCAAGTGTCTTGCACTTGAGAACATGCTTTTGTACTTATTGATCAATTGGCTTGAGTTACGATTTGTCTTATTGCTTGATTTCTTGTTTGATTGATTTGTTGAGGGTTTAACCTATTGTTGTTGGATTACGTGTTTGGTTTGGATTGTGTGGTATGATTAGGATAGACGTACATACATGGAAGTCGGTTTGCTTTCAATGGGTTTTAGATGTGGTGGGAAGGCTGCGGGTGGCCCTATATATAAGCATCTAGGACTCGAAGAAAGTAGAACCCTCCTAAATGTATGTACGTATAGTATAGTGTAATTGTGTTTGATGTATATATACGCGGTTTACCCGCAAGCATATTCTGTTTATGCGGGTCTACACGCAAGCACACCCTATTTGGTGTATTTATGACATGGTTGATACGAAATTGATATACATTATGGATATGCATACATGCGATACACGATTTGGTTATTGGCATCTTTTGCGCATATTTATTACACGCTTACTTATATTGTGTAATCTTGTTGTGGATGTTGTTGTGTTTTTCATAGAGGCTCACTGTAAGTCATGTTTCGCCTCTACTCATATATTGTGCTTATTGACGATGGTTCCTTATGGACCATTACTATGAACTCACCAACCTTGTGTTGACTATGCTTAGTACACTTTTCAGGTTATCAGGTTATTCCAGGGCGTGGATTTTGATTGTTTGCTTGCTGTTGAACCCGGACTTGGACTTATATGGATCAAGGATTCATTTGCCTTCTTTTGCATTGTACTTAGGACTGTTAGCCATCTTTTGATGTTCTTTTGTAAACTTTGATGGTTTCTTGCTCCTTATGTATTTTGATACTTGTTATTCGTATTGTATGGATTCATGAATCCTTTATTTGCATTTAGTTCATATTCTACTGTAATCCCACCTTGTGCTAGTGCTTTAGTTGAATGTGGATTTACACAAAGTAAATCAGATTATTCTTTGTTTGTTAAAGGTCAAGGTGCAGATTTTGTGGCTTTACTTGTGTATGTTGATGACATTGTTCTTACTGGTTGTAACAGTGAAGAAGTAAACAAAGTTAAACAGTTTTTGAATTCTAAGTTTAAGATCAAAGATCTAGGTAAACTTAGATATTTTCTTGGTATTGAAGTTCTTGAAACTAAGCAGGGTGTATGTTTGTCTCAAAGGAAGTATTGTTTAGAACTTCTTAATGAGTTTGGTCTTTTAGGATGCAAACCAATTGCTACACCTCTTGAAATGAATCCAACTATGAATACTGATGCTTCTAAATCTAAACCTCTTGTAAATGTATATGTTTATCAAAAGCTTATTGGAAAGCTTATTTATCTGACCTTGACAAGGCCAGATATTAGTTATGCAGTTCAGTGCTTATCTCAATTTATGCATGCTCCTCTTGAGGAACACTTGTTATATGGTTTCAGGATTTTAAGATATCTTAAATCTGCTCCTGGTAAAGGTATACATATCCAAGAAGGTAGTAATTTGAATTTAAATGCATTTGTTGATGCTGATTGGGGTAGGTGTTTGGGAACCAGAAGATCTGTTATGGGTAATAATCTCATTTCCTGGAAAAGTAAGAAACAACACACAGTTGCTAAATCCTCAGCAGAAGCTGAATATAGGGCATTAGCAGCTGTGACTTGTGAAATTATTTGGCTTGTGAACATTTTAAGTGATCTTGGTATTAAAAGTGTTCTTCCTGTAAATGTATTTCTGATAGTAAAGCTTCTATTCAAATAGCTGCTAATCCTGTCTTCCATGAGAGGACAAAGCATTTTGAAATTGATTTGTTTTTTGTTAGAGAGAAAATTTCTGCTGGTGTTATTAAAACTATCAAAATTCAATCTGAATTAAATGTTGCAGATTTGTTTACCAAGAGTTTAAGTTCAAAGCAACATTTCATATTATGTGAAAAACTTGGGTTGTTTAATATGTTTGGAAATTGATCTTGAGGGGGATGTTAAATTAACAAGATCAATTTATAAAAGTATTAAAATACTTTACTTATTTCTGGGTTAAGAATGTGCAGGAAAGAAGTTCAAGGACTAAATGTGGACTTGTTGCAAAGAGATAAAGTTTGGGCTGAAAGTGTCAAAAGGAGAAGATGAAGGTTTAAAAAGAAAATATTGGTGGCTATATTTAACAACATATAACCCTATTATAACATCTAATCTTTCGAATATTATATATATACATTTCCCGTGGCCCCTTTTACTGTAGCTCTACAGTACTGCTGACGTCAGCTATTTTGTCCTTTTCCATTTTTTTTTATTTTTTACGATAGTATACTTTTTGAGTTTCGTATTTTTACCACTAAACTTTTTGGTTTTTGACTTTAGTCCAAAATTTTTATAGAAACTTAAATGTACTTTATTTACTTTTACAAAGTTGTACTTCTACAAAAGTTTTTTAACTTTAATCATCAAATATTTTTATAACGGAAACAGTGCCATCGGAAACAGTGCCATCGGAATCAAATAATGAAGAAAGTGATCTGTTATTGTAAAAGGTCTAACCTTTTTTTGTTTTTTGTTTTCTCTGAATGAATCTTAAAGAAAGTGAAGTAGCTAGAGAAGGATATTTGGGTGGCAACTATGGGGAAGATTTCTTCAACAATCTTCCAAGCCCTATAACTGAGACGCCATCAGTCAATAACTTTGGTATTGAAGAACCAACAAAGGAAGCTGTTGCACAGTGCATAGCTGCAAATAGCTCTCCTTACTTGAAGGTACAATTCTCCCTACTTAAAGTGTTCATGATGCCCTCTATTGTTTAGTGGTCCGATTAGCAATAGTACATAGGCTCAAAAAGGTCGATAGGAAGTCAAATTCAACTAGTTTTACGTTTTGGCTTTGAGCTTGCTTGGTGTACTTTGACCTTTAAACTTGATAATAATTTGATTTATTTGTAACCTTAATCACCACTGATACTGCTGCTCAGTTGGTAGTTTTAGATTCTTTCTTACACATGTTCACTTTAGATTCCCTAACATCTGATGATGATTCGAGAATCCATCCCAGACAGCAATATTGAGAATGAGCTCCAGCGGCTTGACCAAATATCTGTCAGGAATTTCTTTCAAATGTTATTTATTATATTATATTATGATGGCTCTTGAATATTCTGTCTAGTATTAGTTCTTACAAGTTATCATAATGGCTTACAGATGGATAGATTGAGACCAGAGGATGCTCTAACGAGGTTTGTTTTTGAGAGGACTAGGCCAAAGCAGGTAGGACCCACAGTTATGACGGCTGGCATCACTCAGTCCTTTTTGGATGCTCTCAATAATGGTGCCGTGCCTACAATAACATCCTCTTGGCAGGTTAGTTCTTTAAGCAATTCTTGTGTCATGTGACAAACTCAAATGCTATTGGCCTATTTGTCGATGTTAATCTGACTGACGGTTTAGACTTACTTGTCTGTTAATTGTTATGCTTTTATTGAACTAAATACTTTAGTCAGGGCTAAGCTTTTAATTGTTTCTGTTTTCCAGAGTGTTGAAGAAACAGAGTGCCAAAGAGCATTGGAATATGCTACTGAAGTTTACAAGTCTTCTTTTGACAGTACAAAGCCCCCTGAGGAAGTATATTTGTGTTATCTTAATTTTTTTTTGTTTTTTCTTTTTAACCCAATGATCGCTTGGTATAACATCCACTTTTCACATGCTGGCAGGCTACAATACGAGAAGCGCACGAGGTGGCTGTTCAGAAGGCATTGTCTGCTTTTAATTCAACTGCTGTAGGGGCTGGTTCTGCTAGGCAAAGATATGAAAAACGGCTTCATACTTTCATGAAAAAGGAACTCGAGGTAGCTTTTTCTGGCCAAACATTTGTTATATTAAGAGTTTGTGAATTGAACAATAACGAGTTGATGTACACATGACCTATCTCTCAAAGGTTTTACAAAGTAGTAGTTATCCTTTAATAGTACATCTTATGCATAGATCTTTAGTGCCCAATGTAAACAAATGGACTGTTAGAAGCTTTTATATGTGGTTGTTAATCCAAAAGCTATTCAATTACTTCAGTTATAAGTGTTGAAGTATCTAAAGTTGACATCTGAGGGATCTGTATAGGTAGTCTAATTAATGATGCTATGCGGATGTATATGAAGTTTATGTATTCATGAATGCTACCCTAGTATCAATGTAATAGCAAGGAAGTGTAGTAAAACAATGTTTTGTCCTTTTTATGTTCTTAAAGGCTTTTTAGGTATTGGATGAATAGGATGATCAATCAAAAGCTTTTTAAAACCACATATCTAGTCAAATGATGTATTTCTTTAAGATAGAGATAGAGAGAGAAGTATTTATAATGTGTCGATAATAAAGTACAGTTTATAAGGTATTTTTGTAGCCATTCAGTTATGTTGATACAGATAACCAAACTATTGATGCAGGATTATAAGAGGGAGGCATTTATGAAGGCTTACATGCAATGTACAAATGCTATACAAAAAATGGAGAAAGACCTAAGAGCAGCCTGCCAAGCCCCTTCTGCAAAGTTTGACGATATTTTGAAGGTAATAAACTAATAATCATATTGCTTTCCATCTATCCAGGTGTCTGTATGTGTTTTTGTCTTGTCATTTTGTCATTACCCACTGAATTTGTAAAGTTAAAAAACTGCGGTCAAAGTTTCAACACTTCAACATTCTGGTAGCCAGGTTTAAAATTGTTGTAAAACAAGATGTTCTTGTTATATAACATTTGTTGCTTATTCTCACAAACATCTGGCTTATTCAAACCCAAATTGGATGTTTATAGCTTCTTTTTTTTATTATTTTTTATATGATAGTATTTATATTTATTGTTATTTCTATCTACATGACTTGTTTCCATGGTTAGTATATTACTGTCTTAGAAATTAAAGTGTTATCAAATTTTCATCCCCTAAAAGAATACATCTATACTATTTTCCACTATATAAAGCATTATATAAACCTATATGACATATGACACATTACCTCTTTCCATCGCCCAATAAAATATGAGACATATGACCCTCTTTTTTTCGCCCAATAATACTGTGACTCATCCACCCCCCAAAAAAAAAAAAAAAAAAAATCTTGCTACACCGCCAGAGCAGTTGTCTACAGTGTTTGGTACCGCACTGTAATGTGTAGGCACCATCCAGTGTAATTAAAACATGAAAGTATAATGATACTTACATTTATAGCTATTTACATTCTCATATGATGGCACAATATTAGGTTTTGATCCATGTCACCTCTTTAAACCTTTCCAAGAGTTTTATATTGTTATACAAAAATTGGATTTTGGATGCTTATAGATCTCAGCTACTTTTGAAAACTTGTTAACATGTTTCATTGGTCTTAAAGGTGCATAATTTTATGGTTTTTGTCATATAGGTTCTTGATCAGCTATTAAGCAGCTACGAAGCAACATCATATGGTCCAGAAAAGTGGCAGAAGTTAGCTTCTTTTTTACGACAGAGGTTTGCCTTTTATTAAGTTGATTTGGCATTTAAGATTTTGCATAGCTTTTGACTTTTTCTAAAATTTCTTTAAAGCTTGGAAGGTCCAATCCTTGACTTTGTTAAGAAGCAGATAGATCATATATCATCCGAGAAAAATTCTCTCCGGTTGAAATGCCGCTCAATTGAAGATAAAATGGGATTACTCACCAAACAATTAGAAGCTAGCGAGAAATATAAATCTGATTACTTGAAACGCTACGAGGATGCCATTAATGACAAAAATAAACTCACAGAGGAATATATGAACCGGATAGCTGATCTGAAAAAGAACTCTAGCTCATTAGATGAAAGATGCTCGAGCTTATCAAAAACACTTGAAGCTGCCAAACAGGAATCTATGGAATGGAAAAGAAAATACGAGGTAGCACTAAATAAACAGAAAGCTGGGGAAGAACATGCTTCTTCAGAAGTAGCAAATCTTAAAGCCAGGAGCAGTGCAGCAGAAGCACGATTAGCTGCTGCACGGGAACAAACATTGTCTGCTCAAGAGGAGGCAGATGAGTGGAAACGTAAGTATGATATTGCTGTTAGAGAAGCGAAGACTGCACTAGAGAAGGCAGCTGCTGTGCAAGACCGTGCTAGTAAACAAACTCAGCATCGTGAGGATGCTCTACGGTCCAAATTCGCTGGCACATTGGCTGACAAGGTAACACATTTTCTTCTTTGTTGTATATAATGTTTAAACTGTCAAAACCTAGTTTTTATTTGGATGCAAATGCAACTGCAGGAAGCTGAAATTAAAGATAAGGCATCGAAGATTGAACAGGCTGAGCAGCGTGTAACTACTCTGAGCCTGGAGTTAAAGGTGAGATAATTCTGAAATAGCCACCTACATTAGGAATCGTCTTCAAGTTACTGAGGTTTTTAGCCATTTTGCTTGCCTTTCTTATATTTTCATCCGAAAACATCTAAAAGGGAGTAAAAAGAAGCCAGCATTTGGCATGTTTTGTGATTATAATGGGGTTGATTTAGCAAGGGGAATAGCTCAAATGAGTTTAAAGTCTCCCAGTCTATTTTTAACGAAGACAACCTTATAAATAGTTCATTATGCATTTATTTCTATCTTTAAGGGTCCTGCTATAGGGACACCCCGGATTCGGCAAAAACACCCGACATACGTGCCGTATGTATTATGACGCAGCGTATTGCTGGGTCCCGCTGTCAGAAGGCATAACTATACGGCCCGTATGGACGAAACGCCAAGTATGCTGGGTGTTTATTTAGCAATGGAATGACACGTTTCATTCTCTGACAATTTAGAGAATTACACGTTTCATTCTCTGACAATCCACGTGTCGAAATCTATTATACGGGTCGTATAAAATGTAAACGGGACGTATTATTAAAAAGTCGTTATATACGTGGCGTTTAACTTATACGGTCCGTATTATTGTTAAACGTCCCGTAAGGGGCTATATTACCCGTATTTCTTGCTTATTTGTTAATTTACCAATTTAAGTACCAAACCGAAAACTTTTTGTTACACTTTAGCATTTTTTTCGTTGCGTTGGTACCACCCTTTTGTTATTGAAAACTTTTTATAACGACTGTTGTAGTTAGTTATCTCATTGCTCGAATTTGAACCCGGAACTTCTAGTGAGGCAAAATTTCTCACCATCCTCTTGAACCACTAGACCAAGCGTTTATTGGTAAGCATTATGAAAACCTATAAACTAAAATCTTGTTTTTTATGATTCCCAGTATTTTACACCTCCAATTATAGTTAAACGTCTTTGTTATTACAATATTGTACCCTTTGAAAATCACTATATCTCGGATGATAAAACCATTAGTCGATATCTACTTAAACAGGTTGAGAAATTCGAAATGAAAGCCTGATATGATGAGAAATTAAATTGGCTATTTGGAATCAAAGTGCAGAACTGAAATGTGTATTTTGCAATTCTACTACAAACAGCCATGACCATCTCTTTTTTCAGTGTGATTTTGTAAGAGAAATATGGAAGCAATTCAGGCAGCATATGCATCAATTGCAAGATTTGGAGAGGTTGCAGGATGTTGTCAAAATACTTTCCAGAGATAGAGGAACAAATAAACTTGAAACAGTTGTAAACAAGCTTATTGTGGCTGCTGCAGTGTACTACATTTGGCAAGAAAGGAATGCTAGATTTTTTAAGAATCAACAAAGGAATAAGGATGTAATATATCAAACCATAAGAGATAATGTGAGACATAAGCTGATGACTATTAGAGTAAGGAATACAAGGAATGTAGAAAGGATTGCAGACATGTGGGAGTTGAGCTGGAGTGGAAATAATCTCAAAGCTAAATAAGGTTGCAGATTAGAAGTTTTTGTGGCTGCATTTGCGTATGGGAATAGTGAGTCATGAAAGATGGGACTACTTGGTCCCATACTGATGCTGTCAGAGAGCATGTTGCTGGTTGTATATGGTGTTGGAGAATTGAGTGTAGAGATTGTGTCTGTGTTATTGTGGAGTGTTTTGTGAGATAGATATTGAGATAGTTGATAGATGATAGGAATAGTTTTTGTATGTGGTAATTGGGCATGTCCAATTTACTTATTGTTACACATTTTGGACATTAATACAGTTCACAATTTTCACCAAAAAGCCTGATATGATGAGAAATTTGATACTTCTATCAACACCTAGATTGAACTTTGTGCAAGTAAAAATGGATGAAATATTTAGGGCGCGTTTAGTTGTGGAAAATGTTTTCTAGTTTTCCATTTTTAATTTTCTAGAAAATGAAAAGAGTTTTCCATCTCTAAAAAACAAATGAAAATTTTAAAAAACGCGTTCAAAACTAGAAAATGAAAACAACATGAGGTTTTCAAATTTAGAAAATGGAAAATGAAAAGTGGAAAACAATAAAAAAGTGTTTTCTAATTTCCCATAGAAAAGTGGAAAACATGGTTTTCTATTATACTATATTATAAAGCAAATCTCATTTTCAACTTTCAACTTTTCAACATTTAACATTCAACAATTCATCAAAACCACATTACACCAATAACTTAAATTACTCGCCACCACCACCAATCGCCGCCGCCGCGCGCCACCACCACCCGTCACTCCCACCACCGCCACCATTACCACCACCCATCACCGCCACCATACCACGCACCCACCACCGCCACCACCATCACCCATCACCGCCACCATTACCACCACCCATCACCGCCACCACCGTCATTGCACCGCTACATAGCCGCGGGTACCGTTCTCGTTTTCATGGAAAACATTTTTGAAAAACTATGATTTGAACGCATTTTCTGTTTTCCATGTTTTCTTGGAAAACAAGGGGTGTTTTCCTCAACTAAACGCACCCTTAACGTTTGGTTAAAGTATCCAGATGTGTTCTACATTAATTCATATTTCACCCATATGGATTTGCAAAAGTGTCAAAGAGCTAGTTATAACAAATTTCAATGCTTCGGAAATGCTTTTAGAGTAGAAATCAATGCTCCTAATATTTCATCACTAACAATTATTGAGCAATTCATATTGTAAACAAAGTAACACATCTAAGAAAATGATCTCAACATAATTGTACATTTGTACCATTATTGACGGAAAACCCGTGCAACTCTTCGTATAAACAATAAACGATACACAAATCATATGATGTTCTAAAAAGACTCAGCCGACATAAAATGTCTAACGTGCAGGCGACTTAGGTGGGGATCGAATCTTTGGGTGACATGACTCAATAAAAGGGGTAAGGGCATCACAAGTCCGTTTAATCTCCTTGAATATACCTTGCATCCATTGTTGCATATCGTCCATGAACGGTTTCAGAAGGGCCATATCCTGGTTGACGCGTTCCACATTGCCCGATATGGCAGTTATCTCGCGTTGAGTCTGATGGGGGAGACGCACCACGTGATAAGAACGCTGAGGGTGCTGTGGTGCCGGTGGCGGGTCGTCCCGCTGATTATCCTGCAGGGCATTATCCTGCACGACCGGCAGCTCATTACCCTCCAACACCTCCTCTATATGGACGGGGTTACTCTCCAACGGCGGCACGACCAACGGATCAGGCCCAGTCCAAGGATGGTTAAGTGAGCTGATCAAAACTGGCACATCGTCAATTTTCTGGATGATTTTCATCGAATACATCGTCTGTCTACCGTGAGCATAGGGGAGTATCGTGGGGATGGTGAGGGAATCCAAATGCGAATGCAAATCTAGGCTTTCAGCAATACGCGTGATAATGTGACCGCATACGATTGCCCCTCTGCTCTGCCTGCACTAACACAGCTTGATTCACATACTAAGCCAACAATATTATAAAATCCTAACTTGGACAACCCCAATCCGACCCAAATGTATAAAAAGATTAATTGTGTATTCAGTACCTAAATACGCATTGAGATTGAGTCTCAACAAATCAGCTTTCATTACGATTTTCTTTTTACAGCCACAGATAATGCAGAAACTATTACCTTATAATGACCATACATGACTACTTTACACAAATTTGATAGAGATTAACAAGGGGTGCTAAAAAATCACTCGAAACATTACCGGTGATGGAACGAGTTGAAGTAATCCGCGAGACAATGTCCAGTGTAACACCCCAACATGGCGGAATCATGGGGTATCACTTAGAAAAGCACAGCACGACATGGGAATTATGTAGAGTCAAACTATATGAAAACATAGGATTGAAACAATCCTTAAACTTATACAAACGTATACAATCATCAACATTCAACGAAATACATGTTCAATCAATAATAAAAGGCAATTCAATCGATAGTAGTTGATCCTAAAAGTAACCCATAAAAGGGAAATAAGGATCATGGATCCAGAAAGTCCAAAGCTAGTCCAATCCTAGCAATTAAGCATGCAATCATCCATTTTGTCGTTTTTGTCACTTTTCTGGGCAAAACCAGAAGAAACTTAGTTCTTATCAAATTTGAGGGACACATAGACCTTTCCAAAAATATAAGATTCATCTCCTAATTCTTTCAGATGAAGTTTCTATGATTTTTGCAAGATGACGGAAATTTCAGTCCTAACAATCCCTTGTTTTCGTATATCATTTCAACTTAGCATTTGTTTCTAAGCTTGACACTTTCCAAGACTTTAATAAGGACACAAATGGACATTTAGGTAGTATTAAAACATACCCCAAACCCTCTTGGGTATTGGATCACTTAGAAAAGCACAGCACGACATGGGAATTATGTAGAGTCAAACTATATGAAAACATAGGATTGAAACAATCCTTAAACTTATACAAACGTATACAATCATCAACATTCAACGAAATACATGTTCAATCAATAATAAAAGGCAATTCAATCGATAGTAGTTGATCCTAAAAGTAACCCATAAAAGGGAAATAAGGATCATGGATCCAGAAAGTCCAAAGCTAGTCCAATCCTAGCAATTAAGCATGCAATCATCCATTTGTCGTTTTTGTCACTTTTCTGGGCAAAACCAGAAGAAACTTAGTTCTTATCAAATTTGAGGGACACATAGACCTTTCCAAAAATATAAGATTCATCTCCTAATTCTTTCAGATGAAGTTTCTATGATTTTTGCAAGATGACGGAAATTTCAGTCCTAACAATCCCTTGTTTTCGTATATCATTTCAACTTAGCATTTGTTTCTAAGCTTGACACTTTCCAAGACTTTAATAAGGACACAAATGGACATTTAGGTAGTATTAAAACATACCCCAAACCCTCTTGGGTATTGGATCATCAAAGGTTATGTAACGACTCCAAAAACGACGTTTTCGGTACATAAACCAATCTTTCAACTTAACCACCCAACCTTTAGCCCATCCCATATCAAAATATACTGGAAAAGACTTTAATCAAACATATTGAAAGCTTACCTTACTACTGGAGCTAACTATGGTATGATTTCTTAGCAAAACAACCAACAAAATCAACTTCTATGACTTCAACAACCCATAATTACAACTTGTAATCTAAGATGATGATCTTATGATGAAACCCAATTTTACTATGTGTTGTTTGGGTGTGTTTTATACGTGAGTTTTGCAGAGAAATATGCAGAGGAGAAGAAACACTAAGGATAGATATAAGATAGATGTGCATGCATGTATGTATGTGTTATTTATCATTAGTCAACAAAGGTGTGATACAATATAATATAGATTAGATATTTACGTATGGATATGCATGTTCCAGGAAGGTGCATCATTTACTAGATTAGTTTTAGTCCACAAGTTGGGAGCATCCAGGAGGTAACTCACTAGCTATTTAAATAGAATAGATAGATGTATTATATTAGTTATGTCGACATATAGGTAATTAGATATTTAGGATATTTAGTTGTATAATATACCCCCTAATTTACATACCTATAATGCTTAATTATTTTACTAGTATATATTTAAATTGCACAATATATTCAAGTAGTTATATAATAATCACGGGTATTATTTCTTTACATAAAGTTATGTCGGGTGTCCACTAGTAGCATTATTCAAGCTAATAAACCAAACATGGTCTGTAATAAATTCACGGGTATTCATACTTTTCATAAAGGTTGTGTCGGTTTTTGTCCTACTAGTACCATTATTAGTTATCCACCGACACTATTTGAAACTGTACTTTACACTAAGGCTTCTTAACATGAGTCTAATCACAGTAGCCCAATCAAGACATAGAATCCATCCTCATATTTCATTTGGCCTAATTACATGAACATAATGTGAGCAAAATCATATCGGTAATATAAATTTCATACAAAATATAGTTACAATAAAAATGGCCCCACCATATGGGCCTGATCATATCAATCCAGTTTCAATTCATTATCATATTGTTATTACCCCAACACGTACATATATATAAAGGCAAACATAAATACTCAAAGTCTTTCATAAATTCGTAAAGTTTGCTTTTATTATTTTCGACCATTAATGGGCCAAAAGTGACAATTGTTACATTATTCCCCAGTTAAAAGGATTTCGCCCTCGAAATCTAGATTGTATCGAATAAAATTATACTTAACTTGATTTACGTTTTATCTCAATGACAATAAATCGATATTAGAGAACATGGCATCTAAGTATCTATTCTACATTAGACAATCACACATAATTAACAGAAAGATACAAGGCGCATCCCTAATTGGTGCCTTCTACTCTCAACAGAGTAAAATGAACTCGTATGATTCTAAATAGAATCCTTCTACTCTCAACAGAGTAGGATGAACTTGCACACAATCCTCAACACGATTAGCATTTATAATTAGAATGTATAACATCCTACAACTTGTACTCATGAAGAAATCAATAGTTTGTACACATATAGTATAGACTACTTACACATCTGTGGTATAGATGATCTGTCCGTACACAGGTAAGTCTGACTAAAACACTATACAAAATTCAAATTCACTTTATCTTCCATATTTGACCGTTAGAAACGGCTCCTTCTTAGACTATAAAATAATACAACAAGCCAGATCTCTCCATACATATTAACTTAACATTTTTCCTTCCCAAAAATCTAACCAACACGAATACTTATACCAAAAATGTTGAGCCCTTTCCTAATTGTGATTTACATATTTATCATAGCTTGGTTACTTACTGTGGCTCAGCTCCCATTGGATGAGGCTTATCCGTGGTTAGTAGCGTTCGTTTTTGGCGTGGTTCCCTTACTGTTTGTCACCACCTGGGTTTCTTTGTATGGTTTTTAAATATGTTGTATCCCTAATTGTTGTATTTCTGCTTAAATAATGTAACAAGTTTCACTTGTATTGTACGAATAATGAAATACAACTTTCTTCGATCTCTTTTGGGGATTGTTGTCGATTAGGGAAATTCCCCAGTTAAAAGAATTTCCCATATTTGTCTTGATAGATTTTTATACCAAGTTCATTTGTGTATTTTAATCGTTGATCGCCAATCATAATTTTAGCCTTTCAAATAATTCTTATTTTCAAATTTGAAGTTCTTTTACCAAGACACTACTGTTATCCAGTTGGAAAAGTCGACATATTTTTGTTGATAACATTTGTCTCATTTTCTTAAATTCAATCATTAAAAGTGATCCACGGGTCAAAGAAACAAATATTACCTTGATCACTCCTGAAACAATAGTTTGGATCAAAAATTCATCTAGGGTTCAAAAAGATGAATTAGCAATTGATATGGTTCTTGAAAAAGAAGCAGTGAAGAAAATAATAGTGATGCGTGGAAGACAGTCTATTCATTAAGCTATTAATTAAGTTGAGGATTTTCTCGACATAGTATACGCTTTTGAGTAAACTGTTCAGCTCTTTTCAACCTTGGTTAAAGGGATGATAAAGTTTAGAAATTTTATCTTAAAAAAAATATATATATAATTCGGTAGTTACTAATTACAGTAGCAATGATTAAAATTTCTGTAGTTTATGGACACCTGTCCGTTTTCCAGGGTCACACTTCGTCTTTCATTCTCTATATAGAAACGCGTTTTCTTAAGGAAGAATGCACACTAAATCTTCTTTCTCTATCTCTTTTATTTACTTAGTTCTTCATCTGCCAATTTGTTTTTAGCTATTCCGTTCACAGCCAGCTTGTTTTCTAACAGATCTCCGACTTTCTCTTTGGTAAGCTACATTTTTGTACTCTTTCTCATCTTAGATAATATACTATCTATTTATATGTTTATATAAAACTTTTATCTTTTAATTCATGTTCGCTTAATTAACAATATTGTTCCACCGATTTATCATAAGACAATGAAAAATTTTGGTGCCTCTTCGAGCGATCCAAAAGGCAAAAGGCCAATGACTCGAAGATCTTGAAACAAATAGGGTCAAAAGGATTAAGCAGGAGGCCGTGATGTTAGGTATTTCCTTTGAAGATTACAAGGCGATGGTAGACGAAGATGTCCACCTTTTTGAGAAACAAACTTCTGAAGATGAAAAACTAGCAAGAATTTTATCTCAATTTTTAACAGAGGAGGAATCTATCCTTGTGAATCGTCAAATAAAAGAAGATGAAAAGTTTGCAAGAGCCCTAGCTCAACAAGACGAAGATAATCTCTCTCAAAGGGAGAAGTCCATTTTTGCCATGTCATCTGAAGAAGAAGAAGAAAATCCCAATATTCCACCTCTTAAGAGAAGAAAAAGAGATGCTGCTGGGGAAGTAACATGTCAGGGTCGAGTTCTGACAGAACTCCTAATTCTTGAAATCAAGAGGGATTTTATAGAAATATTTGGAATCTGTTATAAATTTTTATAAATCAAATCTTAAGTTGTCCAGAATGTGTTCTTAAATCAGAATAATATTGTTGATAATGTTTCTTATGTATTTGTTATGTCAATTGTCTGACCAAAACTTATTGTAGATAAGAAGAACTCGATATAATCATGGACGCATGGCAAAACCAGATGATTGGTACTAGTGAATGGGGAACATCAATCGATGATTTTTGCCAAGACTGGCTTCTTCAAAATACAGTACCAATATCACAGTTAGAACTCCCAACAGAAAATGTCAGTGCATCGTTCCCAACTTTTGTTGATGCAGTACATCATGGAGTTTCATCTCCAATCCCAATAAACCCTTTATATCAAAACTTCTCTCTTGATACACCAGAAGCAACATTCCAGTTGAAATCAACATTCCAACCGGAACCATCATTCCAACCAGAATCTTTCGAGGAGGGTAACAGGGCACCAGGCAAACGTCCAATGTCAAACTCGCCCACACTATACCCCAATCCAATTAGTGACACATATTATGGGGTCTCAACCTCGAACAGGGTGGAACCGGTTGATACGATAATGAATCATGGACCCGAGTTTGAGAAGCACGTAGAAGACTCATGGGCTTATATTTGCAAGCTTTATAGTCGTAAGAAAAAGTCCGCAAAAGTATCGTCCTCGAAAGCCCAAAGAAATGTAAGGTCGAAAAGGTCTTACCAGTTTGTGAAACCTAATACTACTTTGGTAGTATTTGGAGAAGAAATGAACATATCAGAGATGCCAACACCTATATGCTCATGCACAGGGATACCTAGGGCCTGTCGCGGTTGGACTACAGAGGGATGGACCTCCATTTGTTGTACAGCTTCTCTTTCCATGTATCCGTTGCCAACATATGTCGGGCCAAGTCGTATTGTAAGGTTGCCTGGGAGAAGAATGGGTTGTAGTACATTCTCAAAGGTCATAGAGAAATTATTGTTAGAAGGGTACGATCTCGATTGTCCAATTGACTTGAAAGATCATTGGGTTAATCATGGGACTAACAAGTATGCATTGAATAGATAAATGTGTGATCTTCTTAGATTCAGGAATTTGGCTACTTAAACTATAAAGTAGGATTACATAAACAGTTAGTGCTTTTCGTATGTCTATTTCCCTCTTTTCTTTATTGCGAAATTTATATATAATTTGTTTGTAGTTAACACTTTTATTATTGCTTATATCAAAATAGTCTGATAAAGCCATCCTACTTTATCTTGTTTCATCAAGATCCAGATATCTTATTTGTTGTCAGCCATTTTGAAAAATTATTTTCATTTGACGTCATTGCTTACGTTATATGAGCGAATAGTACCTCTCAGTAAAATCATGTATTCTTATTCTAGGTACAAGGCCAATATAAGGTGAAATCTACGAGATTTGATTCCTGCATATAATCACTTAAGTTCATAATCTTCTACTACTATCCTGTTTGCTCTTTTCCAGCCATTTTCTTGAACACATTCATCAAATTACTAACCTAAGCTCCATGTTCGTAAAAAAAATGCCTCTTAACACACTAGATCTATTAATATTTCATAATATCTCACTTTACTTAAACATTATAGTCTCCAAAAATCTTAGCTCATTCTATCAGTCAATCGTAACTATAAGTTTGAATTTAGTCTATAGTTCATAATAAATCATTGGTCTACATTTACAGATTATAAGTATCTAAGACCTTAATAAGCATGTATTCTAGATCTTATTCTCATACTGTTATTTCAACAATGACTGATAATTGTAGACAATTATAAGTAATATTGCTTAGACATGGGCCATCCGGTAATGCTTATAATATAAGACATACCATTGGTCAGCCCATCACATTACCAACTCATCCAAAATCCCCTATACCTGTACTACTATTTCAATTAACATAGATTTCAATTCCACACTAAATTTAACAAGTTCCAACTCATATCGCATCAGTCAAGCTCTTGTTCACAATATATCGTTTCAGTTCGAATTTATGACATACTGTTCAAATTCAAGTTCATAACATATCATTCAAGGTTCAAGTTCTCAATACATTATTCATATCATGATATAGCTATCATGCCATCATGTCAAATTCATAATAACTTATCATTATTCGTATAATTTACAATCGCGAAACATTCAACACTATCTAAATAAAAGGGTCAAGTCATAACAAGGTGGGTAAAGCATAGTCCGAATTTTAACTTCAACATTCGACACATTAAAAGTGTTTGTATACAGGGTGTACCATCGGCTAACCCTCCACACCGTTAATATATTGAATGGATGTCAAAACTCGGTACCGATATGTTCTCTAAGTATTGGTCGGGTATGTATACAGGGTGTACCAGCGGCTAACCCTCCACCTAACCAACACTCATTAAACATACCGGGTTAGCTACTATACTTTATCCACTAGGCGCAATCCATGAGATCATTAACTTTATATAACATAGGATAACCATAGATTTGTTGATCAGGCGCCTCTAGGGTTATCGAATGTTATACTCTATTAATGTCATCATTTCATTTTGCTGGGGGACAAATAATAAATGCATCCAAGATTCCACACACATCGACGTTTATCACAATAATTCCATAATTCACGGTGTATCCCGACACTATCATATACGTCCATCAAGTTGTCACATAACAATCAAGTCATCAAATCATAAGTACCCTACGAACTCCGTTTAAACAATTTTCATGCATCATACAGTTCACGTTGCACACAAAATTCCCTATCATGCATGCTAATATGAAGTGTGGGTGCAATGGCTATAGACTAGGTCAATCCACCTAGTTCTCTACAACCACGGCTCTGATACCATTCTGTAACACCCCAACATGGCGGAATCATGGGGTATCACTTAGAAAAGCACAGCACGACATGGGAATTATGTAGAGTCAAACTATATGAAAACATAGGATTGAAACAATCCTTAAACTTATACAAACGTATACAATCATCAACATTCAACGAAATACATGTTCAATCAATAATAAAAGGCAATTCAATCGATAGTAGTTGATCCTAAAAGTAACCCATAAAAGGGAAATAAGGATCATGGATCCAGAAAGTCCAAAGCTAGTCCAATCCTAGCAATTAAGCATGCAATCATCCATTTTGTCTCTGATTAACTTGATTACCTGAAAAGTGTACTAAAGAGCGTCAACATAAAGTTGGTGAGTTCGTAGGGACAAGTAACAGGAAATAACCATGTCGGATAACAACCGTTAACAATAAGTGAGGATTAGGAGAACTAATCACATCCAAGGATAACCTATAAGGTTTCACATTATCACAATTCAATACAAGTCAACATTCAATAATAACGATTCCATATAACGTTCAACAACGTTCCATAACAATCAATAACGATCAACAACGATGCGGCTTACATAGTTAATAATTAACAATGCGCTAACGGTGCGACTTACATCGTAAACAATGCGCTAACGGTGCGACTTACATCGTAAACAATGCGCTAACGGTGCGACTTACATCGTAAACAATGCGCTAACGGTGCGACTTACATCGTAAACAATGCGCTAACGGTGCGACTTACATCGTAAACAATGCGCTAACGGTGCGACTTACATCGTAAACAATGCGCTAACGGTGCGACTTACATAGTAAATAATGCGCTAACAAGTCCACATCAACAATTCAATCATACAATTAATCAAATCAACAATCAACAGTTAAACAAACATGTACACTTTTCAGCCCGAATCTCAATTGAGTAGGGAGGGTTTACGAAACTCACCTGAAAGTAGAGCAAATCCAAGTACTAGTACAAGTAGGCGTACTAATAAGTTCACACGTGATTCAACGTTCAGATTTATTCCCACCTAAGATCATCAATTATATTTTAGATGTCATTGCTCTATTTGAGAGGCTTTTTAGTGTAGATGCAAGGTGTTTCAAGACATAACCTTTTTATAATATCTAATACTATATCTTAAGAGTATTCATGAATTTCTACAGAATTTTCCAATATCTTTAACTTGTTCAAAAGGTCACCTAAATTCAGTTTATCAGTTTTCATCCAGATTCTGACCCTTTCAGAAAAACAACATTTTTGGGATATAAGGAGGTCGAACACAACAAAACTTTGTTCTGATCGAATTTAATTTACACATAGACCTTTTCAAAAAGTTAAGGTTCAACCTTTTTCGACTTATAACGAATGAGATATGATTTTTACAAAACAGTACTATAGCATTCGTTCAGAATCCGACCAGTTATGGAAATCGTCATTTTTGTCACTTTTCTGGGCAAAATCAGAAGAAACTTAGTTCTTATCAAATTTGAGGGACACATAGACCTTTCCAAAAATATAAGATTCATCTCCTAATTCTTTCAGATGAAGTTTCTATGATTTTTGCAAGATGACGGAAATTTCAGTCCTAACAATCCCTTGTTTTCGTATATCATTTCAACTTAGCATTTGTTTCTAAGCTTGACACTTTCCAAGACTTTAATAAGGACACAAATGGACATTTAGGTAGTATTAAAACATACCCCAAACCCTCTTGGGTATTGGATCATCAAAGGTTATGTAACGACTCCAAAAACGACGTTTTCGGTACATAAACCAATCTTTCAACTTAACCACCCAACCTTTAGCCCATCCCATATCAAAATATACTGGAAAAGACTTTAATCAAACATATTGAAAGCTTACCTTACTACTGGAGCTAACTATGGTATGATTTCTTAGCAAAACAACCAACAAAATCAACTTCTATGACTTCAACAACCCATAATTACAACTTGTAATCTAAGATGATGATCTTATGATGAAACCCAATTTTACTATGTGTTGTTTGGGTGTGTTTTATACGTGAGTTTTGCAGAGAAATATGCAGAGGAGAAGAAACACTAAGGATAGATATAAGATAGATGTGCATGCATGTATGTATGTGTTATTTATCATTAGTCAACAAAGGTGTGATACAATATAATATAGATTAGATATTTACGTATGGATATGCATGTTCCAGGAAGGTGCATCATTTACTAGATTAGTTTTAGTCCACAAGTTGGGAGCATCCAGGAGGTAACTCACTAGCTATTTAAATAGAATAGATAGATGTATTATATTAGTTATGTCGACATATAGGTAATTAGATATTTAGGATATTTAGTTGTATAATATACCCCCTAATTTACATACCTATAATGCTTAATTATTTTACTAGTATATATTTAAATTGCACAATATATTCAAGTAGTTATATAATAATCACGGGTATTATTTCTTTACATAAAGTTATGTCGGGTGTCCACTAGTAGCATTATTCAAGCTAATAAACCAAACATGGTCTGTAATAAATTCACGGGTATTCATACTTTTCATAAAGGTTGTGTCGGTTTTTGTCCTACTAGTACCATTATTAGTTATCCACCGACACTATTTGAAACTGTACTTTACACTAAGGCTTCTTAACATGAGTCTAATCACAGTAGCCCAATCAAGACATAGAATCCATCCTCATATTTCATTTGGCCTAATTACATGAACATAATGTGAGCAAAATCATATCGGTAATATAAATTTCATACAAAATATAGTTACAATAAAAATGGCCCCACCATATGGGCCTGATCATATCAATCCAGTTTCAATTCATTATCATATTGTTATTACCCCAACACGTACATATATATAAAGGCAAACATAAATACTCAAAGTCTTTCATAAATTCGTAAAGTTTGCTTTTATTATTTTCGACCATTAATGGGCCAAAAGTGACAATTGTTACAGATTGCAGGGGATTTTAAGGAGAAGGCAGCGGAGGAAAAACAAATCGTTATAGGACATCCACTCCCCGCCCTGATGACGTCCGGCTATTGTCCTCGAGTTCAACCGGTGGAAGTAACGGTACAAAGGGTCTCTGTTTCACAGAAACACGTATGAAGCTAGTACAAAATACAACGCATATTTATTGTGACACTCAACACTAACACTTACTTGATCTTAGACGGCCGATCATTCGTGCCGCCATAGGACTTGCCGAAGGGTCCCTTCCCAGGAGCGATGGCCAGCCAAAAGTTCCTCAGCTCATCATCCGCCCATGTACGAACCGCCCTGGTAAACAACGGTTGTCCAGTCTCTTCCTCTGTATAAAGGCCGGTCAGAACGGCGAAATCTGCGAGCTCCATCTGGTACAGCTTACCGAACATGCGAAACTCCACCGGATAAAGGGGCTTGGAATCATCCTCGACGTCCCTCACTCCAATGTCCGGCCGATAGACGAAGGTGCATAGAAACTCCACGCATAATTCCCTGTGGGCCGGAATCACCTTATATAAAATATTTTGTTATGGAAAGAGACTTGATACAGATATTATGATTTATACACGCGTATACAAAGTTTGGGGACATTTAAATTGCCTAAGGGAATACCTGGTTGTACAAACGAGCCCACGGCGTATCAACCCCAATAAACTCTTTTGCCCTCTGGGTAAGCTGGAAATCATTTAGGGCTTGGTAGTCGATCTTCCCACCGCTTTTCAACTCACACATTTTTAACCGCTCAAACCGTTTCGCATATTTGCTTCCAGCAGGAAACTTTGTATGCTTGTACTCAAGGAGCATGTGGTCCCCGATAGTATCGGGCCATGGGGTACGGTCCTCCCGTCTTCTTTTTCGGCCCCTAGCCAAAATGTCAACAGTCGGGTCATCATATGCGCCGGCATTAAACGAACCTGCAGAAACTGTTGCTTCGTCCTCAGACATCTGGAAGAAAGTTCGAAGTCAATAAGCTATTTGGCAGACAATACTTTCAATATAACAAAACTTTCGATCCTGTATTTATTGGAATATAAAAACTGGGTTTCAAGAATGTCCTTCGAGTTAAAATTGTCCGGAGAATCATGAATATAGGCCGGCAAAATTAAGTGCAAATATTCATCAATTTATCCCAGTATATTAATAAACGAGAAGTATAGCCTTTATTTTTTTTCCAATAGATAATTGGCCAGAAATTCTGTCCATCGATACTGTTTCATCATTAATGTCATGATTCGAGTTAGCATTGGCAGAAAATAAAGAATATGGGGATGGCAAAATAAGTGCAAATATTCATCAATTTATCCCAGTATACTAATAAACGAGCAGTATAGCCTTTATTCCTTTTCCAATACATAATTGGCCCGAAATTCTGTCCATCAATACTGTTTCATCAATAATGTAATGATTCCACTTAACATTGGCAGAAATTCAAAAATGAGTAATTCTAGGTTTACAAACATTTTACAAACAATTTTTACAAACATAATTTCCACCAATTAAATCATGTTTAATAATCTCTCTCTCTCTTTCTCTCCCTTTGTTGATTGGACCAACTCACATGCCAGGTTATATGACTCCTATTACTAAGTGAAAAACTGCAAATATCCATCAATTTATCCCAGTATACTAATAAACGAGCAATACAACCTTTATTCTTTTTCCGATAGATAATTTAGTTAAAGAAAGCCCATAAAATCATGAATATACACCGGAAATTCTGTCAGTTACATAAGCAAACAATTCTAATTGAATCAAATCGAACTCTAAACCATTTCTAGGGCAGGAGATGACGGCGCAAATCTAATTTCATAATCTAGGGCACAAATCAGAAAGATAAGATGTTTATACACGGAAACTTACAAAAGGGTGCAGAAAACATACCTATTGAAGTTGATTGGGTCGAGCACGTGATCTCTGCTTTTACAGTAGACAGGAAAACAACAGATGGGTGAAATGAGGAGAGTTTGACTAAATAGTAAAAAGTATCCGCCCCATATCCTACATTACGTGTTGTATAACGGTTTTAATACCGATTTTTATTAAATACACGGATGAGGAGCCATCGTTTTTCGTGATTGGATTTTAATAAACGGTTATGATTGAAAGAATGTTTTCGCATCGTCTAACGTTGTCAACTTAGACGGGCCGCCTATAAAAGGACTTACAGAAATTGCTAAATAAATTAAGTTTTTGGGCTGGGCTGTGGCCCAGGGTTTTTACTATAAATCAGGGCTTCACTAATATGCATGACGTATGTATATGTAGATTGTATGGTGGCTGCTGCTGACATGTCTCGATGTCGAATATCGACTGACTTGTCAATAGAAAAAACAATGTATAACCTATGGTCGGAGTGAGATGAACAATGGCTGGAAAAATGATGATTACAGGAGGGCAAATGCATAACACTAGGTATACTCCGCGTAACCATATATACTGGCAGTGTGATTCACAATTTTGATTATAGGAGAATTGTCACCTACGATCTACGCAGGACTATGTCAAAAGATACATGCTATTATTAAATAATACTTACAAACCTAAGCAATTATGAAAGTATGCGATTGAAATTGAATAATACCTCTTGAAGCCGAATACGTGACTGTGAGAGGCCTCACACTTGGTTTGCATTGTTGAAGATGGATACGAAAGGTAAGGGTCATACTACCAGCATACGGGGTATATGTAAAAGATAAACAAGCAGATGAGATCCCATTTTGTACCCTCTGTCAGCCACTGTTGGGCAGTGTCCTTTTCTGGGGCCGTGAAGCCAATACGAGCCGTATAGTATTTTCTCTACCTTCAAACAAATTTTTTTTAAAAGGCAGCAAGGAATAAATGGCTAACACCACCCACGAGGATGCGACAACCGGTTCGACTCCTGACAATGCCCTAAAAGGTTGCTCCCATGTATTGTATTGTATAGCATTGCTAATGTAACACCCCAAGCCAAGGCTCAGAATATCACGGAAATCATATAGCACAAGGTGGGATTAATGTAGAACCTGAACTAAATGCAAATAAAGGATTCAGGGAATCCATACAATAAGGGGAACAAGTCTCAAAATACAACAGGAGCAAGTAACCATCAAGTTTACAAACGACATCAAAAGAAGGCTATCAATCCTAAATACAATGCAACATAAGGCAAATGGATCCTTGATCCATATAAGTCCAGTCCGGGTTCAACAGCAAGCAAACAAATCAAACTCCACATCCTGGATAACCTGGTTACCTGAAAAGTGTACTAAGCATAGTCAACACAAGGTTGGTGAGTTCGTAGTAATGGTCCATAAAGAACCATCGTCAATAATCACAATATACAAGTAGAGGTGAAACATGACTTACAGTGAGCCTCTAAGTAACACAATATCGTCCACAATCAAGGTTACACAAACAAGTAAGCATGTAATAAATGTGCACAAATGATGTAAATATCAATACAAGTGCTAAATGCATAAACAGTCATAATGCATATCATAATGTATATCAAATTCGTATCAACCATGCCACAAATGCACCAAATAGGATGTGCCTGCGTGTAGACCGCTTAAACAGAATATACATGCGTGTGAACCGCGTATATAAATAGGCTATGCTTGCGTGTGAACCGCGTATGAATATATATATTATGCTTGCGTGTGAACCGCGTATGAATATATATATTATGCTTGCGTGTGAACCGCGTACAAACACCAACCACAAATTCAACAATCATCAACCATCAATAATTAACTCAAAATAAACTACACGCACATACACTTAGGAGGATTCTACTTTCATCAAGTTCTAGATGCTTATGTATAGGGTCACCGCAGCCTTCCCACCACATCTAGAACTCTTTGAAGGCATAACTGACTTCCATGTATGCACGTCCATCCTAAATAGTAATAATAATAATAATAATAATAATATAATAATAATAATAATAATAATAATAATAATAATAAATATATATATCGCAATCCTTTACTAAAATCAATCATAACTACATTGCACATACATTTCATACGACTTTACTTTTAATGAATCATAGATGCTTATATATAGGGTCACCCGCAGCCTTCCCACCACATCTACAACTCACTAAAGGTATCATCGTCTTCCATGTATGTACAACTATCCTAATCACAATATCAAATCACTACAAGATCATATGGAGTAAAGCAACAGCGTATAATAAATGAGTACGCGAATTATTAACGTCAGATCATGTATCATACGTATGTAAGACCATAATGTATATCAAATGCGTATCAATAACGTCATCAATGCAACAATAAAAGTATGTTTGGGTGTGCACCGCACAAGTCAAGTATAACAAAGCGTATATGAACATCCCAACACATTCCCAATATCCATCAATTCCTCTAAACAACGCGTACATCCACTTCGGAGGGTTTTACTTTCATCAAGTTCTAGATGCTTATGTATAGGGTCATCCACAGCCTTCCCACCACACCTAAAACCCTTTGAAAGTAAAGCCAACCTCCATGTATGTACTTCTATCCTAGAGAGTTACAATATCACAAACACATTCGTAAACCATCACTCGATCAATCATAACTATCTACCAAACGACAATCAATCAGAAATTAACTAGACAGGCAATCAAGTCAACCAAACAAACACACAACACGTATATGTACACTTTCAGCCCGAATCTCTATTGAGTAGGGAGCTACGAAACTCACCTGATCGACAAAGAAGTTAAATTTGATATAAAGTCAAGTTACTGTCGTTCAATGATCACTTCACGTCCAACACCTAAATATCGATCATATACATTCATATCAACACACATAAACACATATACGTAGTTATTAAATATTCGGCAAAACCCTAATTAGGTTTCCAAAGTGCTTCTCAACGTTAAACGACTTCTAAGACTCTCAATCAATGTTATATAAGATAAGAAGTAAATTAGATTAAGGCTCGACGCGTAAAAAGGTCCAGAAAGTCAAACTAGGTCAAACAAGGAAATTTCAGAAAAAACAAAGGTCGTAACTTACGGCCTACAGGGGCGTAAGGTACGGTGGTCAAAATTACAACTGGCGTAGCTTACGGCCCAAAGTGGCGTAAGCTACGGCCCTCTAGAAAAGTCATTTTTGGCGTAAAAGTTGGCGTAAACAGAAGCATTTTGGCGTAAGGTGGAAGGATCGGCGTAAGCTACGCCCCAAAGGGCCGTAACCTACGCCCAATGAAATTTGTACCAGCGTAACTAGGTTACGCCCCCTTCTGGGCAGCAACACTACCAGCAGCAGTTTTAGTGCAGAAAAACGAACCAAATACCCCAAAAATCGACCCAAACCATTCCAAAACAAATTGTAAGGACTTGTAACTCATTTTGAAGTATAACCAAACATCATTAACCATAAATACACATAACCCAACCCACAATTTAGACCAAAACATCACAATAACTTCCACATTGTCATTTACTCACTAAAATGACCCGAATAGTGCATTAACTTATTTTGTTAGTCATATTACACGTAAAGTCAACGGGTCAAAATTCACGGATGTTACATTATCCCCCCGTCAAAAGAATTTCGTCCCGAAATTCAACAAATCACTAATCGGTAGACAATGTGGGTACTTAGGCCTCAACTCTAGCGATCTCCACCACACATCAACCCATTTCTTGTCTTCGACGACTTCATAATGAAGTCCATCACAATTTGTTTTCCTTCAAATTTATCTCCCGATCTTTCACTACAAGCTTATTCACATCTCGGAAGTCTATAAGGGTTTTGACCACGCGCGCGATGTTAGGAAGTTATGCATATACGAAATTTAAGTTATCGAGATGGGACAAGCCCGGTAAGTCGCCCGGAAAAGCCTCGGGAGACTCGAGATTATCAGAGATGACGTTAGTTTTCAGATTCTTAAGACGGTAGCTCTAAGGACGTTTGAGTTTGAAGATTCACATGAAACCCTAAAAACCCTACCGTTAGATATTTTTACATTAGTAACCCTACTACACAATTAAGAATCATATTAACCGTTGCATTCAGATTTTACTCACTTTATCGCCAGGAACCTTAATATCATAGATCACAAAGTACGTGAAGAGTTTGTTGTCTTCTAGAGTCAAGACACATGCACGGGGTATTTGATTGAATTTAGTTAGAGAGTCGCTAAACATCCAAAAATTTTAAACATATAATTCCAAAACACACGAACGAATGTAACCCAAAGGAGTAACGTTAGGATAAACGAGGTCATAGTCGGTTTTGACATCGAGTAGTGCCATAACATCATAACCGTTAAGAGAAAGGTACCTTAACCAACGTTTGGATCATTTTGGCCTCCATTGCCAATTCCCGCAAAAGCTCGGCCACGAGGATGAACTTGATGGCCTTGTTGGCCACGGTTTTGATTCGGCCCGGTAATTTGGAGTTGATTCGGATGGACCGCCACTTCAACTTGTTGTCCAATCCATTGCGGACAATTATTTCGGTAGTGATCAGGGCTTCCACATTTAAAGCACGTACCCCATGGAAAGTTGCCTTGAGGATGAATGGTTTGAAGAGGTACTATATTCAACGGTGCCGTTTTTGGTGCTCTACAATCTCTTGCCAAATGTCCAAGTTGATTACAATTGAGGCAAGCCCCACATTGGGTGTTAGTGGGATGATGCTTATTACACTTGTTACAAAAAGGATGAGGTCCCACATAAGGCCTCCTCGCCGGCTTAACTGCCGCCATCACCCTTCCCCGGTTAACATTCGTGGGATCAAACCTTCTCATTTTCTTCATCCCACTCGACTCTCCCACTTCCTTTCTCTTGTTTGTTGAGGAGTTACTTAAAACACCGCTTCTCAACAAGTCTTCAGTCACACTCCCGGCTTGGTTAACAGCATCGGCCAAAGTAGTAGGCATGTTAGAGTTTACATAAGATCGGACTTGAGGATTCAAGCCCAATACAAACTTCTGGATGGCCTGAGACTCGGAACCCACCAAGTGAGGAATGAGGGTAGACAACTCTTGAAATCGTCTAACATAGCTCTTGTAATCGGCTCCGTCCATGTTGAGATTAGCAAACTCAATGGTCAAGTTTTGTAGTTCATAGGGAGGACAAAACTTCGCCTTCACCTTGTTCTTGAAATCGATCCATTCCAAGTTATAAGTCCGCCCCAAAGTTATCTCTTGGTTCCACCAACTCAAGGCGTCATTTTTAAACATGCCGGATGCATAAGAAATCCGGTCGTCATATGTGCAATGACTCCTCTCAATCACTGCCTCGATCTCCTCAAACCACCTTATACACTCTGTGGGACCGCCTCTTCCATTAAACTCCGGCGCCCCACAGCTTTTGAAGTCTTTAAATATACACCCCTGTCGGTATCCTCCATGTTGATTATTCATGGGCATACGGTTATCAACTCCCATTAAGCATATCGGTTCCCTATTATACACTAAGTCAAGCAACTAACACGAATGATTCAAAGTATAATCCGAATTCGATATACTCTCTAGTTATTGACCAGGTATGTATACAGGGTGTACCAACGGCTAACCCTCCACCCAATCAACTTCCATTAAGCATATCGGTTCCCTATTATACACTAAGTCAAGCAACTAACACGAATGATTCAAAGTATAATCCGAATTCGATATACTCTCTAGTTATTGACCAGGTATGTATACAGGGTGTACCAACGGCTAACCCTCCACCCAATCAACTTCCATTAAGCATATCGGTTCCCTATTATACACTAAGTCAAGCAACTAACACGAATGATTCAAAGTATAATCCGAATTCGATATACTCTCTAGTTATTGATCGGGTATGTATACAGGGTGTACCAACGGCTAACCCTCCACCCAATCAACTTCCATTAAGCATATCGGTTCCCTATTATACACTAAGTCAAGCAACTAACACGAATGATTCAAAGTATAATCCGAATTCGATATACTCTCTAGTTATTGACCAGGTATGTATACAGGGTGTACCAACGGCTAACCCTCCACCCAATCAACTTCCATTAAGCATATCGGTTCCCTATTATACACTAAGTCAAGCAACTAACACGAATGATTCAAAGTATAATCCGAATTCGATATACTCTCTAGTTATTGATCGGGTATGTATACAGGGTGTACCAACGGCTAACCCTCCACCCAATCAACTTCCATTAAGCATATCGGTTCCCTATTATACACTAAGTCAAGCAACTAACACGAATGATTCAAAGTATAATCCGAATTCGATATACTCTCTAGTTATTGATCGGGTATGTATACAGGGTGTACCAACGGCTAACCCTCCACCCAATCAACTTCCATTAAGCATATCGGTTCCCTATTATACACTAAGTCAAGCAACTAACACGAATGATTCAAAGTATAATCCGAATTCGATATACTCTCTAGTTATTGATCGGGTATGTATACAGGGTGTACCAACGGCTAACCCTCCACCCAATCAACTTCCATTAAGCATATCGGTTCCCTATTATACACTAAGTCAAGCAACTAACACGAATGATTCAAAGTATAATCCGAATTCGATATACTCTCTAGTTATTGATCGGGTATGTATACAGGGTGTACCAACGGCTAACCCTCCACCCAATCAACTTCCATTAAGCATATCGGTTCCCTATTATACACTAAGTCAAGCAACTAACACGAATGATTCAAAGTATAATCCGAATTCGATATACTCTCTAGTTATTGACCAGGTATGTATACAGGGTGTACCAACGGCTAACCCTCCACCCAATCAACTTCCATTAAGCATATCGGTTCCCTATTATACACTAAGTCAAGCAACTAACACGAATGATTCAAAGTATAATCCGAATTCGATATACTCTCTAGTTATTGATCGGGTATGTATACAGGGTGTACCAACGGCTAACCCTCCACCCAATCAACTTCCATTAAGCATATCGGTTCCCTATTATACACTAAGTCAAGCAACTAACACGAATGATTCAAAGTATAATCCGAATTCGATATACTCTCTAGTTATTGATCGGGTATGTATACAGGGTGTACCAACGGCTAACCCTCCACCCAATCAACTTCCATTAAGCATATCGGTTCCCTATTATACACTAAGTCAAGCAACTAACACGAATGATTCAAAGTATAATCCGAATTCGATATACTCTCTAGTTATTGATCGGGTATGTATACAGGGTGTACCAACGGCTAACCCTCCACCCAATCAACTTCCATTAAGCATATCGGTTCCCTATTATACACTAAGTCAAGCAACTAACACGAATGATTCAAAGTATAATCCGAATTCGATATACTCTCTAGTTATTGATCGGGTATGTATACAGGGTGTACCAACGGCTAACCCTCCACCCAATCAACTTCCATTAAGTATATCGGTTCCTTATTATACTCTAAGCCATGCATGCGCAATCCATGATGTTATTAACTTGTTATAATGTTGGGCGACCATAAAAGAGTTGATCGGGTTCTTTTAGGGTTGCCACAATATTATACTAAGTTAATAACATAACTTCATTTTGCTCTAAAGCACCCAACAAACATCAATCAGTAACAATAATCCATATCAATGACAATCAAGTTCAATCAATGCACACATTAACCACATTGTACCCATTCCACGTTCATCACATTAAACTCAAGTCATCACATAAGTGGTTTTAACTACGAACTCACAATATACACTTTATAGGGTTCACATAATTCACATTGCACACAATTTCCTAACCATGCATGCTATATGAGGAGTTTTAACTTAAGCCGTAGTCTAGGTCAAACCGCCTAATTCTCTACGACCACGCATGGGCCACCATTCTGTAACACCCCAAGCCAAGGCTCAGAATATCACGGAAATCATATAGCACAAGGGGGGATTAATGTAGAACCTGAACTAAATGCAAATAAAGGATTCAGGGAATCCATACAATAAGGGGAACAAGTCTCAAAATACAACAGGAGCAAGTAACCATCAAGTTTACAAACGACATCAAAAGAAGGCTATCAATCCTAAATACAATGCAACATAGGGCAAATGGATCCTTGATCCATATAAGTCCAGTCCGGGTTCAACAGCAAGCAAACAAATCAAACTCCACATCCTGGATAACCTGGTTACCTGAAAAGTGTACTAAGCATAGTCAACACAAGGTTGGTGAGTTCGTAGTAATGGTCCATAAAGAACCATCGTCAATAATCACAATATACAAGTAGAGGTGAAACATGACTTACAGTGAGCCTCTAAGTAACACAATATCGTCCCCAATCAAGGTTACACAAACAAGTAAGCGTGTAATAAATGTGCACAAATGATGTAAATATCAATACAAGTGCTAAATGCATAAACAGTCATAATGCATATCATAATGTATATCAAATTCGTATCAACCATGCCACAAATGCACCAAATAGGGTGTGCCTGCGTGTAGACCGCTTAAACAGAATATACATGCGTGTGAACCGCGTATATAAATATATTATGCTTGCGTGTGAACCGCGTATAAATATATATTATGCTTGCGTGTGAACCGCGTACAAACACCAACCACAAATTCAACAATCATCAACCATCAATAATTAACTCAAAATAAACTACACGCACATACACTTAGGAGGATTCTACTTTCATCAAGTTCTAGATGCTTATGTATAGGGTCACCCGCAGCCTTCCCACCACATCTACAACTCACTAAAGGTATCATCGTCTTCCATGTATGTACTTCTATCCTAGAGAGTTACAATATCACAAACACATTCGTAAACCATCACTCGATCAATCATAACTACATTGCACATACATTTCATACGACTTTACTTTTAAGGAATCATAGATGCTTATATATAGGGTCACCCGCAGCCTTCCCACCACATCTACAACTCACTAAAGGTATCATCGTCTTCCATGTATGTACAACTATCCTAGAGAGTTACAATATCACAAACACATTCGTAAACCATCACTCGATCAATCATAACTACATTGCACATACATTTCATACGACTTTACTTTTAAGGAATCATAGATGCTTATATATAGGGTCACCCGCAGCCTTCCCACCACATCTACAACTCACTAAAGGTATCATCGTCTTCCATGTATGTACAACTATCCTAATCACAATATCAAATCACTACAAGATCATATGAGTAAAGCAACAGCGTATAATAAATGAGTACGCGAATTATTAACGTCAGATCATGTATCATACGTATGTAAGACCATAATGTATATCAAATGCGTATCAATAACGTCATCAATGCAACAATAAAAGTATGTTTGAGTGTGCACCACACAAGTCAAGTATAACAAAGCGTATATGAACATCCCAACACATTCCCAATATCCATCAATTCCTCTAAACAACGCGTACATCCACTTCGGAGGGTTTTACTTTCATCAAGTTCTAGATGCTTATGTATAGGGTCACCCGCAGCCTTCCCACCACACCTAAAACCCTTTGAAAGTAAAGCCGACCTCCATGTATGTACTTCTATCCTAGAGAGTTACAATATCACAAACACATTCGTAAACCATCACTCGATCAATCATAACTATCTACCAAACGACAATCAATCAGAAATTAACTAGACAGGCAATCAAGTCAACCAAACAAACACACAACACGTATATGTACACTTTCAGCCCGAATCTCTATTGAGTAGGGAGCTACGAAACTCACCTGATCGGCAAAGAAGTTAAATTTGATATAAAGTCAAGTTAATGTCGTTCAATGATCACTTCACGTCCAACACCTAAATATCGATCATATACATTCATATCAACACACATAAACACATATACGTAGTTATTAAATATTCGGCAAAACCCTAATTAGGTTTCCAAAGTGCTTCTCGATGTTAAACGACTTCTAAGACTCTCAATCAATGTTATATAAGATAAGAAGTAAATTAGATTAAGGCTCGACGCGTAAAAAGGTCCAGAAAGTCAAACTAGGTCAAACAAGGAAATTTCAGAAAAACAAAGGCCGTAACTTACGGCCTACAGGGGCGTAAGGTACGGTGGTCAAAATTACAACTGGCGTAGCTTACGGCCCAAAGTGGCGTAAGCTACGGCCCTCTAGAAAAGTCATTTTTGGCGTAAAAGTTGGCGTAAACAGAAGCATTTTGGCGTAAGGTGGAAGGATCGGCGTAAGCTACGCCCCAAAGGGCCGTAACCTACGCCCAATGAAATTTGTACCAGCGTAACCTATGCCCCATAGGGCCGTAGGTTACGCCCCCTTCTGGGCAGCAACACTACCAGCAGCAGTTTTAGTGCAGAAAAACGAACCAAATACCCCAAAAATCGACCCAAACCATTCCAAAACAAATTGTAAGGACTTGTAACTCATTTTGAAGTATAACCAAACATCATTAACCATAATACACATAACCCAACCCACAATTTAGACCAAAACATCACAATCACTTCCAAAACCTTCAAACCCTAATTTAAACCCTAATTTGACCCAAACGAGATTTAAGCCGATTTAGGACTTGTAAACGTTCAAGATGACTAGAAATGCATAAACAAACATAAGTAGGTACAAATGAGATGAATTAGGCTTACCAAAACTCCTCCTTGAGCTAGAACCCGAAATTAGGTCAAAATGGGTAAAAATGCTTGCACTTGACTTTTGATTCTTCAATATGACGATAATGAGATGAAGATGACTATGATTCTAAAGTTATATCAGTTCTAACACTAAAATGATGCAAGATGAAGATGAAGAAATGGAATGGGTTTTGCTTTTGCTTTTTACTTGAGAGGGAAAAGAGAAGAGAAAGATAGATAGAAAGAATGAGAGAAGGAAAAGAAGGATAAGGAGGGAAATGGGTCATAAAGGGCTGATGGGTCGTGGACGACCCACGGGCCGACCCGTTTCTCTTCTCAAGCCAAAAATACAATCGTTATTCATTTAAACACAGATCAAAGCACATTATTGACCCGAATACAACACATTGTCATTTAATTCACAAAACGACCCAAATAACTTCCACATTGTCATTTACTCACTAAAATGACCCGAATAGTGCATTAACTTATTTTGTTAGTCATATTACACGTAAAGTCAACGGGTCAAAATTCACGGATGTTACATTATCCCCCCGTCAAAAGATTCGAACCTGAGACCCCCCAGGAGAGAAACCACATCGTAAAAACCCTTGACCACTGAGCTAACACCCCAATGGTTTCTCTACCTTTAACTAAATGAAAACAATGGAAGCTAAGAATGAAAAACAAGTGTTTGCTTTTCATCCTTTCAAATCATCCCAAATATGGGAAGAAGATATATTGAACAAAAATAAAAAGTGGATGCATTTAATTTCTTGACAAAAATATTGGAAGAAATGACATTGGAACATATTCAATAGAATCGATATGAAAATAACTTTCCGACTGTCCATATGCGTTAATGGGAACCTTAGATAGATCGTAACATGATAGCGTATTCATTATACCTTAACTACATTGTCTAGATCGTTTAACTGAAAGAAAGCACAGATATTAACCTCCCGAAATCCCAACGAAAGCAGTTGAAACCGAAATGGATCACCTACATGCCTTGGGGTCTAATGTCATAGAGTTCAGCGACGCTGGCACCAGGATTTGAAGCAACTTGATTTACGTAAGGGAATTGTGCATTCCTAAGAGCAACCTCCGCTTCGTCTATCCTCTCACCAGCACCATCAAGCTTTTCCTCTCCATTTAGCTGAATATGACCCAGAGACTTTAAACGACGGAGAATTTGACCCTTCACATCAAACCGGTGTGCGTCGATGACGTCATTAAGCAGATGCTCAAATTCAGGACTCGCCAACAATGTCTTGCACACATGAGGAATCACCCCTGTCACAAGCCCATGACACTTCACCTCTAACTGATATAGGGCATTTGTTTTTGTCTGAAGTTCCTGTTTTATGTGAGCCGCTTTCTGCTGAAGAATTTTCACCAACTCATCGATCCCCGCATCGGTCCCGGTTTCGGCCTTCTTCTTCTTCTTACCAATCTTTCCACCTTCTATAGCCTGAGCTAGTAGGGCCTCCTGAATATTTAGTTCTTGTGTGGTTAGCGAGAGGGTCTCCTTCGTCACAGCCAATTCCTGTCTCAAAGCCCTCTTTGTTATAGAATCTTCAGCGCGACCCCTGGCCAAATGCAACACCTCCTCACGAGCCCTGGCCAATTCAACCTCCATCGCCCTATAACGAGAATCAATAACATTCCCAGACACACCAGCAGCATAAATTGCTTGATTATAGATCCCAGACAATCCTTCAACACTAATATTACCCAACCAATCCATCAAACCATCAGGAGGCAATGCTTCCATCAATGTATGGCATTTACCGGGACTGGGTAACCTCTCAAAAAAATGAGAACCTAAAAGCAAACGCATGACCGATTATCAAAACATCACAATGTGCGTAAGGAAAAATATACTCGTATACGACTACAAAAAATCACAAACCTTCAAAAGCTTCAACTTCAGGCATTGGTGCTTTACCAGGCCGCCTCTGAACAGTAACATCTTCGGCTGAATTTGCTTGCCCACCTTCTCCACTCAATTCCTCCCGCTGCCTCTTTCTATGAAGAACACCACCGGAGGTACCCACCTCCGGCACACTAGACCCAGCACCTACATCATGTAAAGGTCGCCTCCTAATAAACTTCACTTCTAAGGGATTAATCAAGTCAACATAATCTCTCAACGATAGTTCTACAAAAAAAAAGGAAATTAAAAAAAAAACATATACGTCAAACCTATATTAAGAGACGATATTTAACTTCAACAAAGACCTCACGTACCACCAGCACTACAAATGATCACAGGATCATCATCAGGATACTCCCAAGAAGACACAACCTTAGCCATATAAAGTATCGGTTCAGGATAAGAAATTAATCTGAATGGCCCTTTGGACAACTGCCTGCACAGATCAATGGCTTCTGGCACAACACCGACTTCACCATCTGCAATCAACCGACCACTAGCCCTAGACATAAGAGTCACATCCCTATATGCTGGAGGAATGAGGTCCATCGTAAAAAACGCAAAACTAGTCTTCCAACCCTTCATATCAAAACCACTTTCATCAAAAAATCTCCGTTCCGGCCTCTCAATGACCCTCACCCAATCCCCATAAGCTTGTACATTGAAAAAACTACGAAACAACTTCACAGACAAATCAACATTATACCCACGGCAAATGACCATGAAGGAGATGATTTTAGTAATGCTAATAGGGTGTATCCGAGATATATGGATTTTATAATAATCCAATATGCTTAGGAAGAACAACGGCAACGGAAACCTAAGATTACCACCAGTAAATGCAGCAAGATACATACCTATAAATCCCGGCGGCGGCGACATAATATCTTCCCTGTTACCAGGAATCCTTATCTCTGCATTAGGGTAGTTGGTGCAAAACTTATCCTTGAACGACGCAATCCGTTGCACCGTCACGTCAGAATATACACTCCTCAAAGGATTGGCGGTAACCCTCATCTCAATCGGCGATTGGAATAAAAAAAATATAAAATAAAGTATGACTCGGAAGGAAGATCTTTGGAGTATTGATATTGTGTCAGATATATAGGAAGATTAAGGGGTTGTTTTGTTGGAAGTTGGTAGTATGCCCTTTTTGGAAAGCAAATGGAAACACTTATATATTCCCAGCCGTTTATATTTTCAAACCCCTAGAGATCCGCGCGTTAATAGTCAACCGATGCGACAATTTTTTAACGCATGGAAAGTTACAATTACACACTCGACTACAAACCGCTACTATTTGTCTATTAGGGTTAGAAATAAACTTTAGAGTTAACTACACTTTTCGTCCCTGTGGTTTGTACCTACTTTTACAGATCATCCTTAAGACCACTAATTTACGTGTTTCATCCCTGAGTTTGGAATTCCGTTAACAAGCTTGGTCCAACACCCAAACGGACGTTAAAGACGTGGTCACATGACCTGCACGCTGAGGGTATGATGGTCATTTCACTGTTCAGGAATAATATATCATCTTCTTCATCAACAAAATATCTCCAGCCCTTTCTTCTACATACAAAAAGGACTAAAATGGAGAAATACTATAAAACTTTGTCATCTTCTACAAAGTACTTGATGACAAGAAGTGTTACAATTACAATTACAATATCTAGGAGTTCGACATGAAAACAACCAAAACCTAGACGTCTTGAGACTTGAACTGCGAGGTAGAGAAAAAAGGTCACAAAAACCCGTGCCAATTACGAAGCAAGACACGAGAAAAACCCTCATCACCAGAAGTCGAGCCACCACAAGTATCCCTGAGAAGGGGGTTTACCACTCGTTGCACGAGTTAACACAAATTTCTAACGAATAATCCAACAAAAACTCTAATATAAAAAAATTTAAAAGAATAAATTTTAAATTACTATCTCTATCTCTATATATAATAAAAAACAATTATGATTACATCATCATTTTATCTAAATATCTTACTTGGCAACTCTAAATTTTTTTAAAAAATTTATTTCCTTTTTCACTAAATAATTTATGACATCATTATAACATTAAAACTAAATTACTTAATTTAATATATTTTTTAAATTCTTAGCTAGGGTACCCGCGCGTTGCGGCGGTAATTGAAACTCATTTAAGCTAGTATATGTCACCGAGTAAACCATTAAATATTCAACTTAAGTTTGTAAAAGTTGCCGACTTTTCAGTCCATTGCCCAATTTCCAGTCCATTGATCACCTTCCCCATTAGCCATTGGTTAAGTCAACATTTCTATGGAAGAACATGCATCTATGTGAATCAGAACATTTGATTATCCAAGTATTATAACTTCAAATGCAACATCGTGGTCCAAACTCCAAAAATCATGTTTCAAAACTGGTCTTATTACAACTTATAAGGCAATGATTATTAATACAATGACCCATACAATTGTCAACATATGTTTATAAAAGTGTAAATACCAGGAAGGAAGTGGAAGACTACTCATTCAGTCATTCCCATAGATCAACTTTTAGTGCAACGCAAACTGAAATTAAGGCTATAATAAGGATACTGAATGGAGGCCTCTTTTATATTTAAAGGTTCAGCCATAGTTTTTTCTTTATGAACCTCTGATGATTGAAAGGGGTTTATATAGAATTCGTATTGGTATTGTGTGTTTTGTTTATGGAAGTTATATTGTTATATATCTCCCATGATTATCAAAACGATAATTAATTATTAGAAAAATTAAATTACAAACAAAATATGTGCCAAATATAGATATGAAAAGATAAACATCTCTATACAAAATATTAAGTGGGTTGATGTTTAAAATCGTTATATAAATTTGCTAAAGCGAAAGATTTGCCTAATAAATGGAAACTATAATACGGTAAGAAACAAATAATTACCATTGAAATACCAAAGAGTCAACCATAGATTGTGAATAGGCGGTGGTAGATGGTGGCTCAATCGGCGGTGACAACAACAGCATCAGAACCAAAAAAAAGAAAGAAAAATAAATTAATCAAACCTTGAAATCGATATCAAAGAACAATTAAAGAAGAATATAAATTATTCAAACCTTTAATGACAATTAAAGAACAGGATTCGATTTGTTAATGATTACCGGCGGTGAATAGTGGCGGTGACAACAGCATCAGAACCAAAAAATATATAAAAATATATTAATCAAACCTTTAAATCGAAATCAAAGAACAATTAAAGAATCAAAATCAAATAACAATTAAAGAATCGAAATCAAACCTTTAAACCGGCGACGGTGGTTAAGATAACCGGATCCGATTCAAAGTACCTACAATCGGGTGGCGGTATGACAGGATGCGATTTCGATTTCGGGATTCAAAGTACCTATAATCGGGCGGTGGTTGGGGGTATGACAGGATGCGATTTCGGCGGCGGTGGATGGTGGTTTTTGGGGCGGTGGCGGTGTGTGTGGTTATGGGGGGATGATACCTATAATCGGGCGGTGGTTGCAGGTATGACAGGATGCTATTTCGGCGGTGGTGGATGGTGGTTTTGGCGGTGGATGGTGGTTTTTGGGGCGGTGGCGATGTGTGTGGTTATGGGGGGGTGAATGGATGTGTTTTGTTTTTTGGTAATGAGCGTCTTCAGGGATTAGGTATTTTGGGCAGGGAGACAAAATCGGGTATAAGGTATTTTTAAGGGTATTTTCGTTATTTCAGGGATAAGATGTTTGGTGGTAGTGTAAATTAAAAGGGTATAATAGACAATTTAAAGGTAGAGTGTTTAATTTTGAGGGGAGTAGTTTGTTTATATAGGGAGTATAGATATATAGTTTAATAAATATCTTTTTGCATATTCTTAAAGTATATATTTTTCAATCAATATGACAAAATTGAATCAATTAATTCACATTTTATTATTTTATGAATATATATAACCATTATCATTTTCTCACTATTCAAAGTTTTTATTAAACAACCCGGGTTCTTTAGCTACTTACGTAATTAACAAAACACAAATATTAAACATTATTACAAGAAAAATTGTAAATATCAGGTGGACGGAGTGTTTCCCCACTCCTCATCACTTTTTTCATCCCTTCTCTCCCACAAGCAAGGATTGTTTCACCATTTCTCTCCCCATCTCTTCCCACTTAAAAAAAAAAAACAAAAAAACAAATAAAACAATAAAGTGAGAGGGTAAAGAAGAAATCGGGCACCACCATCACCACTTTGCTACCCACCCCATAGATACGTATAGGGCGGGGCGGTGTTCCACGCGGTCACCGGGAGGTCACCACTTCATTATAAATATTAAAACATTAGTATGTGAGTATCTATGCCTAAGCTTAGGTACATAACAGTCTTACATTCACTTTTCCATATAATTATAATTAATGTTATTGTAGTGAATTGTTATTATATTATTTTTTTTGAAACAGCGAGTTAGTAGTTAGTTTATTAGCATTCGAGACACCACAGTGACATCCAATTGGGTAGTATGCGGAGCTCGAACCATGCATGCCTGGATGAAACCCAGGACTTTCGAAAACCCCCCTAATAATCCACTCCGACAAATGTAGAAGTGAGATTCGAACCCTGGTGGATTTCCCAATCAAAGACCTTACACAATGGGCCACCAACCCATTGGCTATTGTGGTGAACCATTATTAACAATTATAAAACTAACGAAGCAATAATATATTAAACTTGAGTGTGATAACACCACCCTCACTTTTCGTTTTATGTTTCAAGTAATATAAAGTTTATCTTTTGCAATAGATTGTATTGGAAAGTAAAAGTTGAATATAAATAAGAAACTTTATATCCTTAAAAGATATCTAAACAAAAATAAGAATCATGATTATTTTTTAGTGGTAATTAGACAAAATCTTTAAAATATAGAAACTTTTGTAAATTTGGAATATGTTTGTCATAGCATCAATGCCTTTTTGAGATGGCATCAAACAGGTGCAAAGAACATTATACATTGTATGCCAGAGAGTAGCCACATTCATTCTTTTGAAGTCTCTCATGGTTGCCAACTCTCCTTCATATCCCAATGAATGAACTGCAGCTAACATATCTTCAACAGATGGCAGTTCTTCATATTCTTCATGTTCAGGAAAGCCAATGATTGATCTAAACTCATCTAGTGTGAATTTACAGTTAAAAACAATAGCATCTGACTGTAGAGAGAATTGAAAGAAGTCTGCAGTCTTATATCTTTTATTGGCTTTCACATACTCAATGGATTCCCATAGATCAAATATGTACTTCTCGGGAACAATAGCACCACCAGTTAAAGCAACATTTAATGGATGATGATTTAGAATCTCAGTGATGATTGGGAATTTGGAAGAAAATGGAATATGGAGTGCTTGATTAGCTTGCATTTTCATTGTAGCACCTTCTTGGAACATTGCCATCTTTGTATTTATTTTTCTGAAAAATAAACTGACCAAATTTTGACCAGAAAAGACATTTTAAACAAAAAAAAAAACACACCAACAATTTATTACACAAACAATGTTTCGCACATATATTAAAAATGAGACAACAAAGGTAGTACACAAAGGCGTTCGATACCTTGCTTCTCACTCTAATATATATAAGAAACATGACGACATATAGAATCACATAAGTATTAAAAGATAAGACAACAAAGGTAGTACACAAAGGCATTCGATACCTTGCTTCTTACCCTAACACTTATGAAAAACTATATAGACAAACACAATAACACATACACATACTTAAACAAAATTTTGAACACAAATAAAATGAAAAACACTTAGAATAAAAACTAAGACATAAAAGACCATTATATGCATTTGTCGAGCAAACATCTCGGCAAATGGCATATTTGACACAAATTTTGCCCAGACACTGATTAAGATTGAAAAATGGTTTTGGCAAACATTTTGAAAATTTGTATGATTTGCCGAGCAACCTCGGCAAACACTGGAATTGAGCAGATCAGACAACATTGTGTCAAGTCATCGAGTGTGGGAGTTAATCCTCGTAAATGCCGAGCTCATCCCTCGGCAAATGAGCATTTCAGATCTACTCCATTAATATATGAAAATTGTTGATCAACAAGAATGTTGACAAATAATAAAGGAATATTTCAATGAAAATATGTGCATTTGCCGAGATAAAATCTCTGCAAATGGCACATTTGATTAATGAAAATATTTGAAATGAATTTAAGCATTTGCCGAGCAATAAGCTCTGCAAATGATATATTGTAAAATTAAAGACTTGGAAGAAATTTCATTAAAATGAATGGTTTGCTGAGCAAGGAGCTCTGCAAATGGTGAGTTTAAGTCTTAGGAAAAAATTTTCATTCAAATGCATGATTTGCCGAGCTCAGAGCTCTGCAAATGGTAGTTTCAAGACTTAGAAAAAAAATTTTCATCAAATGCATGATTTGCCGAGCTCAGAGCTCTGCAAATGGTAGTTTCAAGACTTAGAAAAATTTTGGAAACCAAATGCATGGTTTGCCGAGCTCAGAGCTCTGCAAATGGTAGTTTCAAGACTTGAAAAATTTTGAAACCAAATGCATGTTTGCCGAGCTCAGAGCTCTGCAAATGGTAGTTTCAAGACTTGAAAAATTTTGGAAACCAAATGCATGGTAGCTCTGCAAATGGCTTGTTTTAAGACTTAAAAATTTTTCTTGAGAGTTGAAGACAAACAAGATTTGAGAAAAACATGCATTTGCCGAGCAAAAAGCTCTGCAAATGGCCATTTCGATCAAAAAAATTTGTTAACGAAAAATAAGAACATGTTTCACCAGAATGATGAAGATTTGAAGATCATATGAACGAACATAGCATTTGCCGAGCTCAGAGCTCTGCAAATGGCACAAAAACTTCAAATACACAAGTTCTTACCCAGCCCTTCAAAATCAAACCCAGAAATTTCAATCACATGCAGATTAAGACATTTAAATCAGATAATCAACAAATATAAATCCTAATCATGCATCTAAAATCATCAAAACTCACATCAAAACATCACAAAGTGCAAAATAATCATGGCAGTTCATATAGGCATTTTATCAAACACTTGGAATGCAAAATGAAAACCAAGAATGTTTACCTTTAATTTGATGATCTGATCGAAGAACAAAGATGATTCGAAGCACAAATATGCTCACAAGTATGATCCCACTTCGATTATTACACAAATGATGATAAAGATTGAATGATTGATGAAAAAGTGATCGGTTTTGAGAGAAAAGAAAAAAAATTTGATTTGAATTTGAAAAATGAAGATTGGCCCGCCCATTTCATTTATACCCAAATCCGGGTCACGGATCTGGGTCTGACCCGCGTGTCAACCCGGATCCCAACTAGTTTTGGGCTTAAATCATTTTGGGCTATTCTTTTTGGGTTTTCCAAAAATAAAAACAAAAAAAAAAAAAATAAATAAAAAAAAATAAAAATAAAAATAAAAATAAAAAACTTTTTATCATTTTTAAGTTTTCTAATTTTGTATTTGGTTTTCCAGATTTAAACAAACACACATAAAACAAAATCAACAAAAAAAAAAAAATTTAACAAACTAAAAATAAACACATATATTTGCACACTCCCCCTCAAATTAAGCATATATGAATAAAATTTACAAACTCCCCCTAAAATCATGCATTCTACCCTTTTTCTCCCCCTCAAACATTGCATGTAATAACAAGTAAAACACATCAATGTTTGAAACAGAAAATGAACATAGAATACATGGCATGAAAGCAATTAAGTTTGTAAATCTAGCATTCCCAACTTGGTTTTAAGAAAATTAAACCTCTGTTCATCCAAAGGTTTGGTGAAAAGGTCAGCAAGTTGGTAGTCTGTAGGGACAAAATAGAGTTCGATATTACCTTTCTCGACATGATCTTTAAGAAAATGGTACCGAACATCTATGTGCTTGGTCTTAGTATGATGTACCGGGTTGCAAGAAATAGCAATAGCACTCTTAGAGTCACAGTAGATGGGAATTCTGTTGAACTGAAATCCATAATCAGTCAATTGAGTCTTCATCCAAAGAACTTGTGAACAACAGCTTGCTGCAGCAACGTATTCAGCTTCTGCAGTAGATGTAGATACACAATTCTGTTTCTTTGAAGACCAACTGACCAATCTATCCCCTAGAAACTGTACACTCCCAGAAGTACTCTTTCGATCAAGCTTACAACCTGCATGGTCATCATCCGAATATGCAATCAACTGAAACCCGGTATCCCTTGGATACCAGAGACCAAGGTTCACAGTGCCTTTTAGGTATCGGAAAATCCGTTTGACGGCCTGGAAATGACTTTCCTTAGGATTGGCCTGGTACCTGGCACACATGCATGTAGCGAACATAATATCCGGGCGACTAGCAGTCAAATACATGAGTGATCCTATCATACTGCGATATCTCTTTTGATCAAAAGATTTTCCATTTAAATCATCATTAATCTTTGTTCGAGCTTCCATGGGTGTACAATTGGTTGACAATTCATCATATCAAACTTTTTCAACATGTCAAGAATGTACTTATTTTGACAAATAAATGTACCATTTGACAACTGTTTGACTTGAAGACCAAGGAAAAAGTTTAATTCACCCATCATGCTCATTTCAAATTTGCTAATCATCAAAGCAGAAAAGTTTTTGCAGTATTTAGGATTAGTTGACCCGAAAATTATGTCATCTACATAAATCTGGATTAGAATAATGTCACTACCTTGTCTTTTGATAAACAAGGTAGTGTCAATTGAACCTTTGCTAAATCCAGATTTTAAAAGATAAGCAGTGAGAGCATCATACCACGCACGAGGAGCTTGTTTTAGACCATACAATGCCTTATCTAACCTGTAGACATAGTCAGGATGTTTGGAATTCACAAAGCCCTCTGGTTGATCAACATACACCTCTTCTTTGAGAATACCATTCAAAAATGCTGTCTTCACATCCATCTGATAAACAGTGAAATTCTTGTATGCAGCATAAGCAAGAAACATCCGAATGGCCTCAATTCGAGCAACAGGTGCAAAAGTCTCATCATAATCAATGCCATCTTGTTGGCAATATCCCTTAGCAACCAATCGTGCTTTGTTCCTCACAACAACTCCATTTTCATCCTTTTTATTCTTGAAAATCCATTTGGTTCCAATCGGTTCTTTATTCTTGTATGGATTCGGAACCAATTTCCACACCTCAAGACGTTCAAACTGATTGAGTTCTTCCTGCATTGCTTTCACCCAATCAGGACTACTTAGAGCTTCTTTCACTGTCTTTGGTTCAACCATACTCAGAAAATTCACAAACAGACATTCATTTGCGGAAGCTGATTGTGTTTGAGTTCCCGAAACTGGATTACCAATGATCTGAGTAATTGGATGAGCTCTAGTCCATTTGGTGGAGTGAGGAAGAGGATCAAGTGGATCACTGGATTCTTCAAAATCAATAAAACCAGGAGTATGTTGCTCAGTCAATTGTTCAAATGAAGTTGCAATTGGCTCAACAAAATCGTCGGGATCATAAACTTCAGGATTGGTAGACGGATTTGTCACTTGAGAGATATGTTGAGGTTGAGTATGCAACTCAGAATTATCATTAGGTGGAGGAGAATCAAATGAAGAATTAACATCTGATGATTGTGATGGTGAAGACTCATTGGGATTCGTCACTGGTGAAGAGTTTTCAGGTTCATTGGTATGGGAACTGGATGCTTCATTATTATGCAATCCAGGTTCAGAATCTTTGGAATTGACATGGAAAAATTCTTCAAACAAGATATCCAAATCTTGTGTTGTTGGAGTAGAAAATGATGATTTGACAGTGGAAGCAGTTTTTGTTGCGGAAGCTTGTGGACTTTGATGTTCGGGTCTTGAACTGTGTTGTTCAAGAACCATTCCTGAGAGTTCATCAAATCTAACATTCATACTCTCTTTGATCTTCTTGGTTCGTCGGTTATACACACGATAAGCAATTGACTCTCTTGAATAACCGATGAAATATGCCTCATCGCCCTTTGGTTCAAATTTGCCCAGATTATCCCGATCATTAGAACATAACAAACACATCCAAATATGTGTAAGAAGTTCACATTGGGCTTTCTTTTGTTTATCACCTCATATGGAGTTTTATCAAACCTCTTGTTTATGATGGACCTATTCTGAGTAAAACAAGCAGTAGCTACAGCCTCAGCCCATAGATTCGGAGGCAACTTCGGATAAGCAAGCATAGTTCGAGCTGCTTCAACAAGAGTACGATTTCGTCGTTCAACTACTCCATTTTGTTGAGGTGTTCGAGCGGCAGAAAATTGATGAGTAATACCCATGGACTTGAAGAAAGAATCAATAGTAGAATTCTTGAATTCAGTGCCATTGTCGGAGCGAACAATTCGAACAGATGATTGAAGATTTACTTGGGTTTTCTTGATGAAATCAATAATCACCTTCGGAGCATCACTCTTTGCATGAAGAAAGAATACCCAAGTATAACGAGAATAATCATCTACAATCACAAGAATGTATCGCTTTCCATGGATACTTTGAACTTTCATTGGTCCACACAAATCCATATGAATAAGGTGCAAAGGACCTTCAGTACTAAGATGCTTCTTTGGTTTGTGTGAGGCTTTCTTCATCTTTCCAATTGCACAAGCCGGACAAACATGTTCACTTTCATACTTGTAATCAGGAAGACCTTCAACAAGTTGTTTATCCACAAGAGCATTGATCGTTTGGAAATTAAGATGAGAAAGGCGGCGATGCCATAACCAAGAATTTTGTGCAGTTGCTTTTGAAAGAAGACATATCTCAGAAGAAGGAGTTGGAATGTTGTTGAGATCAATTGTGAACAAATTATTATCTCTTGTACCAGTAAGGATATCCACACCCTCTTCAGTCTGCACTTTGCATTCATATCTTCTGAAAAGCACTTGAAGATCATTGTCACAAAATTGGCCAACACTAAAAAGATTGTGACCTAAGCCTTCAACATAGGAAACTCTCTTGATAGTGATTCCATTTTTAACAATGTCTCCATAACCAAGTATAGGAGCGATATGATCATTTCCAAATCTGACAGTTCCCATAAACTTCTCAACAAAGTTCGTTAGAATAGACTTGTTTCCAGTCATATGACGAGAACATCCCGAGTCAACATACCAAACACAAATGAGATATTCCTGCAAGGACAAGGAATATGGTTTAGGTACCCACATATACTGGGTCCTTGCAGGTTAGAGGGATAACATGCAAGTACACATAAACAAACATAAACTATCTATGAAACAGATTAAAATAGCACACAAACAAACATTTTATTCAAGAAAACAAACAAGCACACATACTAGTTCAGACAAGAAATACAAATTACAAGCAAAGTAAAGTAACAGATTATACACAAGTTTTGATACAAGCAGGACTAGTCCTAGATGTATTGGCACTATCTAAAGAATTTGATCTACGGACAATCCACACTTGTTTGACATGAGTTGTATTTCCATCAAGCTTGACTTTTCTAGAAGCATGCAAAAATCTATCTTTAGGAATCCACTTACAGCTACTAGTTAAGCACAAGTCACCTGAAACACGAACATTCTTTGAGTTAGAAAACAATTTGGGATTTATGTTCTTGACAGGTTCTTCTTGATGAAATCAATAATCACTTTCGGAGCATCACTCTTTGCATGAAGAAAGAATACCCAAGTATAACGAGAATAATCATCTACAATCACAAGAATGTATCGCTTTCCATGGATACTTTGAACTTTCATTGGTCCACACAAATCCATATGAATAAGGTGCAAAGGACCTTCAGTACTAAGATGCTTCTTTGGTTTGTGTGAGGCTTTCTTCATCTTTCCAATTGCACAAGCCGGACAAACATGTTCACTTTCATACTTGTAATCAGGAAGACCTTCAACAAGTTGTTTATCCACAAGAGCATTGATCGTTTGGAAATTAAGATGAGAAAGGCGGCGATGCCATAACCAAGAATTTTGTGCAGTTGCTTTTGAAAGAAGACATATCTCAGAAGAAGGAGTTGGAATGTTGTTGAGATCAATTGTGAACAAATTATTATCTCTTGTACCAGTAAGAATATCCACACCCTCTTCAGTCTGCACTTTGCATTCATATCTTCTGAAAAGTACTTGAAGATCATTGTCACAAAATTGGCCAACACTAAAAAGATTGTGACCTAAGCCTTCAACATAGGAAACTCTCTTGATAGTGATTCCATTTTTAACAATGTCTCCATAACCAAGTATAGGAGCGATATGATCATTTCCAAATCTGACAGTTCCCATAAACTTCTCAACAAAGTTCGTTAGAATAGACTTGTTTCCAGTCATATGACGAGAACATCCCGAGTCAACATACCAAACACAAATGAGATATTCCTGCAAGGACAAGGAATATGGTTTAGGTACCCACATATACTGGGTCCTTGCAGGTTAGAGAGATAACATGCAAGTACACATAAACAAACATAAACTATCTATGAAACAGATTAAAATAGCACACAAACAAACATTTTATTCAAGAAAACAAACAAGCACACATACTAGTTCAGACAAGAAATACAAATTACAAGCAAAGTAAAGTAACAGATTATACACAAGTTTTGATACAAGCAGGACTAGTCCTAGATGTATTGGCACTATCTAAAGAATTTGATCTACGGACAATCCACACTTGTTTGACATGAGTTGTATTTCCATCAAGCTTGACTTTTCTAGAAGCATGCAAAAATCTATCTTTAGGAATCCACTTACAGCTACTAGTTAAGCACAAGTCACCTGAAACACGAACATTCTTTGAGTTAGAAAACAATTTGGGATTTATGTTCTTGACAGGTTCTTCTTGATGGTTTCTTTGGGCTTTTGACTTTCTTGATGTTATTAGGTGACAACCAACCATACTGATCTTTGTATTTAGTTATTCCTGAATTTGTATCTCTAACTACCTTCAAAGTGCACTTAGAGGTCGTCTGAGTATACTTAGGAAAACTAGAATACCTATTATGCTTAGGTTGTTTGTTACCTAATGAGAAAGACTCATTCTTCACAGGCCTTGGACCACTAGGTGGTTTGACTTCTTTTGGGGACTTAAGTTCAGATTTAACCTTAGTCATCTTTGGTTTTCTAGAAGTCTTTGTTTCATACGTATCTGAGGAACCTTTGTTGGTTTTGGTCTTGAATCCGTCTTTGGTGATTGATTGGACTTTGGTTGTTTGGTGGTCTTTGGTCTTTTAAACTTATCAAATGGGGAAGGTTGTGAACATGTAACTGTAACACCCCAAGCCAAGGCTCAGAATATCACGGAAATCATATAGCACAAGGTGGGATTAATGTAGAACATGAACTAAATGCAAATAAAGGATTCAGTGAATCCTTACAGTAAGATAAACAAGTATCAAAATACATAAAGAGCAAGTCATCATTAAATATTACAACAGAACATCAAAAGATGGCTAACGGTTCTAAGTACAATGCAAAAGAAGGCAAATGGATCCTTGATCCATATAAGTCCAAGTCCGGGTTCAATAGCAAGCAAACAATCAAACTCCACGCCCTGGAATAACTTGGTTACCTGAAAAGTGTACTAAGCATAGTCAACACGAGGTTGGTGAGTTCGCAGTAATGGTCCACAATGAACCATCGACAATAATCACTATGCACGAATAGAGGCAAAGTATAACTTACAGTAAGCCTCTCAGCAACACAATATCATCAACAATAAGATTACACAGATATAAGTAAATGTGTAATAAGTGTGCACAAAGATGTAAATATTAATACAAATGTCACATGTACATGTAAGTCGTAATGCAAATCATATGTGCGGTTTTCAAGTCATCTATATAATCAGAGTCATGCACGTACAAATGTCATCAAGTACATAACGTACCCGTTTAAATGTCATCAAGTACATATAGTACCCGTATCAATGTCATCAAGTACATACAGTACCCGTTTCAATGTCATCAAGTACATATAGTACCCGTATCAATGTCATCAAGTACATATAGTACCCGTATCAATGTCATCAAGTACATATAGTACCCGTTTCAATGCGTAAATGTCGATCTCAAACACAAGTCCAAAACCCAATTGTTCAACCAACTAAACTATACGTATATACACTTAGGAGGATTCTACTTTCTTCGAGTCCCAGATGCTTATATATAGGGTCACCCGCAGCCTTCCCACCACATCTAAGGCCCATTGAAGGTAGAATCGACTTCCATGTCTATACGTCTATCCTAATAATAATAATATACTTCACAACTTAACTAAGTCAATCAAACGTAATGAACCGTCTCATCAATCCAACAACTAAACCAATCAATCAATCACTCAATAAGTACAAAAGCATGTTCTCAAGTGCAAGACACTTGGATGTACATCAACCAATCAATAAGTACAAAAGCATAATCAATCTCAATCACAAAACCATCATATCACAAATAAATCAAACTACAATGCACATACATTTCATACGACTTTACATTTAAGGAACCATAGATGTTTATATATAGGGTCACCCGCAGCCTTCCCACCACATCTACAACTCATTAAAGGTATCATCGTCTTCCATGTATGTAGAACTATCCTAATCACAATATCAAATCATTACAAGATTATAAGGGTAAAGTAATTGCGTATAATAATTGAGCACGCGAAATATTAATATCAAATCATGTATCGTACGTATGTAAGACCACAACGTATATCAAATGTGTGTCAATAATGTCATCAACGCAGCAATAAAAGTATGCTTGAGTGTGTACCGTATAAGTCAAGTACATCAAGGCATTCATGTCTATCTCAAACGTAATCCCAAAGTCCATCATTTACTCTAAACAACGCGTACATATACTTCGGAGGATTTTACTTTCATCAAGTTCTAGATGCTTATGTATAGGGTCGTCCGCAGCCTTCCCACCACACCTAAAACCCTTTGAAAGTAAAGCCGACCTCCATGTATGTACTTCTATCCTAAAGAGTTACAATATCACAAACACCTTCGTAAACCATCACACGATTAATCAAAACTGTCTACCAAACTACAATCAATCAGAAATTAACTAGACAGGCAATCAAGTCAACCAACCAAACAAACAACACGTATATGTACACTTTTCAGTCCGAATCTCTATTGAGTAGGGAGCTACGAAACTCACCTGATCAGCAAAGAAGTTAAGTTTGATACAAAGTTGAGTTACAGTCGCTCGATGTTCGCTTCGCGTCCAAAACCTAAATATCGATCATGTACATTCACATCAACATACATAAGCACGTATACATAACTTATCAATTTCTCGACAAAACCCTAATTAGGTTTCCAAAGTGGTTCTCGACGTTAAGTGACTTCTAAGACTCTTAATCATTGTTAAATAAGTTAAGAAGTGATTTAGATCGAAGCCCGATACGTTATTAGGGTTCTGGAAGTCAACTAGGTCAAACAAGAAAATCAAAAAATTACAACTGGCGTAAGCTACGCCCCTATGGGCCGTAACTTACGCCCATACAAAGTTCAAGTGCAAGGGGCGTAAACAGAAGCAATTTGGCGTAATGAAAATGGAGAGCACCGTAAGGTACGCCCACATTTGGCGTAAGGTACGCCCAAAGAAAATATAATTGGCGTAACTTACGCCCCATAGGGCCGTAGGTTACGCCCCTTACTGGGCAGCAATACGACCAGGAGCATTTTATGCAGGAAAAACAAGAACCCAAAACCCTAAATCGCATTGCAAGATTAAAGGACTCATTTTGATGTTACATTTGACCTTCAAACACCTAAATACACTTGCCCAAACCCATATTTCCATCCATAACATCATCAAATTCTCCAAATCGATCAAACCCTAATTAAACCCTAATTAACCCAAAACTCATTTTAAGGCGATTTAGAACTTGTAAATGTACGAGATGACTAGAAACGAGTAAACTAACATAAATAGAAGTAAATGGGATGAATTAGACTTACCAAAACTTCCTTTCCGAGCTAGAACTCGAATTGGGTCAAAATGGGTAAAACCTTGAACTAAGAAATGAAATCCTTTGCTTAGACGATAATGAGATGAAGATGACAATGATTCTCGAGTTAATCTAAGCCCAAAACACCAAAAGATGCTAGAGAAGAGAAGAAATGAGATTGGATAGTCTTGCTTTTACTTAGAGGGAAAAAGAGAAAGAAGAAAAGAGAGAAGAGATAGAATGTGTGGTGGAAGGGAGAGATAAGGGGAGGGAAATGGGTCAAGAGGGCTGGTGGGTCGTGGATGACCCACGGGCCGACCCGTTTCCTTCCTCAAACCAAAATACAATTGTTAGGCATTTAAACACTGATTAAAACATATTATCGACCCGACGAACATACCACATTGTCATTAAATCACAAAACGACCCAAATATTTCATTAACTCAAATTGTTAGTCAAATTACACATAAAGTCAAACGGTCAAAACTCACGGATGTTACACTTTGGAATTTTTGAAAGAAATTTCAGGTTTGTCTCCTTTTTAACAAAATGTTTTTCAAATCAGGATCAAAATCATAATTTCCTTCCAAAAAGGTTGAAAATCATCTATTTTTCATTTGAAAATCTTTGATTCATTTTCCAACTTCACACTTGCTTCACTTGGTTTAAAAGGACAAGGACTTCCCTTGACTGAATTTGATGCTTTTTCTTTATTTACAAAAGATTGAAGTGTGATTTTCTGAAATTCGAATTCCATTTTAACTTTATTAAGTTCCTTAAGCACATTCAACTTTTGTTCTTTTTCTTTTTCATACTTTTGTTTAAAGCATCAATTTCATTCAAGTAAGTTTGTGTTCCCTCAGAAAAATTGGTAAAGGACTCAGTCTCAGAAGCAGTCGGAAAGAAATAATCATTGACATCATTGACATCATTGACATCATCTAGTTCACAATCAGTTTGAACAGAAACATGCACAACTGTCTTGATGTCTACATTCACATTTTGAACAGGGGTTGGATGGTTATATTCAAACGCATTGGTTTTTTCTTTCATAGATAAAATCTTCTTATTGATTTTCTCAATTGATTCAGAAAACTTTCGGTCAAAATCAAGTTTTGTATCATGACAATCCTTGTTGCACATATCAGAAATCTGTGATTCATTTTCAGTTTGCATAGAAGCATTGACAATTTCACACATAGAAATCACAGAACATCCAGGTTGATCACAAACTTTGGAGTCTAACTTGGGTTGGTCAATGACACAGTGATTTTGAGTCTTCAAATTATCTATGTATGTTTGCTTTTCATCAAGAGACTTTTTCAAATCCTCAATTACCTTTTCCAAAACACTTTGTGGAACATAAGGTCTTTCAACTGCAGGTTTTGGAATTGAACTAGCTTGTTCCAAAGGTTTTTCAGTAAAACACTCAAGAATTTCAGGTATTATAACCTCATGATTATCTTTGTTGCTTTGATGCACAGGGTGACTTAAAAAATCATATGTCTCATCCATTAACTCATAGTTAAAATAGACATTTGCACCTTCTTTAGAAAATCATCAGCCTCAAAATCACCATGACTTGGTCTCACAAATTGGTCAGTCATCCCACATCTCAAATAAGATTCCTTATACAATGATGGGATTTCTTCTTGTGCTTGGAGCAAATGTTCTGGATTGACATAACCCAACCCTGAATTGAATGCAGTTTTTGAATTTCTTGGCCTATTCAAAAAGATTTGTTGATATGATCGATTAATCTTATACAACTTTTCTTGATAAGACTTGATTTCAGCTTTAAGTTCATCATTTTCTTATCAAGTTTTTGTTTAAGAGAATCTTTTATACAACACTCATATTTTAGGTCAGAAATTTTGTCTTCAAATTCCTTCAAATCAGGGGTAGATTCTTTCAATTTCACATTTAATGACTCAATGTCCTCAGCCAAAGCATTTGCTCTAAACATCTCATTGGTCTTCTCAACTTGTAACTGTCTCACGGTCTTGTTTAACTCAAGAACTTTGGTTTCAAGTTCTTGTTTTTCAAGATGCAATTTGGAATTTGGAGTGAAAGTGACAGCAGCTTTTTCAGATTTCAAATTATCATAATCCTTTTGAAGTAAATCAAATTTAATTTGTGAATCATGTAATTCTTTTTCTTTGTCTTCCAAAACTTTGGTTATGTTTGAAATCTTTTCACTCAACCTTACACCATCTCTCATTGCTGCTTCACTTTCATCATATAATATTTTAACATTGATTGGAAATAGTGATTACCTCATCATCGACCTCTGAAGAACTTTCATCATCTCCATCTAGCTCCTTTGACTTCTTGATCTTTGTCATGAAGCACACATTTGCTGCAAGTTCATCAGTCTCTTCATCAGAAAGATGTAGCCATTTGTCATCCTCAGCTAGAAGAGCAATTCCACTTTCTTCTTGTCTTGCCAGCATGAGTTTGTACTTGTAGTAATCCAAGTTCTTCTGACGAGGTTTAGTGCAATTAATAGCAAAATGTCCTGGAAGACCACAATTGTAACATTTCTTATCCTCATTCCTCTTGTCCATGACCTTCTTTTCAAACTTCTTCTGATTGTTAAATTTCTTTTCACCACCAACAAATTCATTCTTGGTTTCAAACTTAGGAGCATTTTCATTCTTTGCATAAGAAGAAACTGATGAAGTCCTAAGTTGATTGTTGGTTGGTTTCTTCTTGAAAAATTTCTTCTTGAAAGCCTTTGTGAAATAAGCAAGTTCCTTGTACATTTCTTTCTCTTTTTCATCCATGTCAGGATCACTCATTTCACTTGAATCAGAATCAGTTTCAAGTTCAACAAAGTTCTTTCTTGAAACTCTTGAAGACTTCTTTTCAGCTACCAAAGCCAGGGGATCAGAATGAACACTTTCTTCTTTCTTCTTTTGAGCCTTCAGAACATCATCAATGTTCAACTTCAACTTTTCATACAAAGTATGAATGGTGAGTTTACCAAAATCTGATTGCTGATTGAGTTGAGTGCCATAAACTTGCCATTCCTCCTCAAGATTCTTAATGAATTTGATGTTCAATTCCATATTGGTTCTTTTGACATCATTCTTTCTCAATTCATTGATAACATTGCAGAATCTGATGTATACTTCATTCAAAGGTTCACCCTTCTCTTGCTTAAAGGTCTCATACATATTAAGTACAGTGGACAATCTTATGGTGTTTGAAACATCAGACCCCTCCATCTGTTTTTCAACTTCATCCCATATATCTTTTCCAGTCTCATACGAGTCAACATTGCAATAGATGTCATCTGGAAGTGCTTGATAAAGATAAGCAATAGACATTTGATCAGCCTCAACACGATTTTTCTGATCAGTATTCCAACTTTCTTCTGGCAAAGGTTCATCATTCACCGGATTCTTAGGAAATTCTGGACCATCCTTGTAAGATTTCCTTAAAAGTTTCCCATTCTTTTGTCTGTCAATCCAGTTTAAGAACCTTTTCTTCCATTGAGGATAGGAGCCTCGAAACAACACAGGAGGTCTACCTTCAGAACCAAGAGCCAATGCTTCCCTTGAAGCCATGATGATCAAGTAACAAAAGACTTTAAAAAAATTTTGGTTTTGTTGAATTGTATTGGATGCCGAGCTCAGACCTCGGCAAATGGACCAAATGATTTTTGAAAATTTCAAATTTTGCACCAAGGAAGAATTTTGATCAAAAATGGTTTTGAATCAATTTTCTGAAAAAATGTTGATTTGCCGAGCAGTTTCTTCGGCAAATGGTACTTTCACAACACACTACCAAATTTAGCTGAACTATTGTTTGCCGAGATAATATCTCTGCAAATAGTGTAAATAGATCAACACTTAACCAACTTCAGCCAACACACGTATTTGCCGAGCTTAATCTCTGCAAATAGCACAAACTGAGAACCCTTAGTCAAATCAACTTGAAACAAGTATTTGTCGAGCTTAGATCTCTGCAAATAGAACAAATGATTGTACTTAGTCGAATCAACCCAAAACACGTTTTTGCCGAGCTTATATCTCTACAAACCATACAAGTCGTTCAATACTTAGGCAAATTTTGTTGAAACAGGTATTTGCCGAGCAAATATCTCTGCAAATAGAACAAATAGTTCCACACTTAACCAAAATTTGTTGAAACTGGTATTTGCCGAGCAATAAGCTCTGCAAATAGAACAAATAGTTCCTCACTTAACCAAAATTTGTTGAAACTGGTATTTGCCGAGCAATAAGCTCTGCAAATGGCACTTTCAGAATCAACACAAGCCAACGACCTCGGCAAACACTAGAAATTCACTAAAAGACAAAATAGTCAAAAAGAAAATTAAGCACAAAAACAGCTTCAATTAAGCTTATGGACCGTTCAGATATGTTGATTGTGCTCTGATACCAACTGTAATTCAATGAAATTGAGCTTTTGTGTGTGTTTTAGTGTGTGTAATGGCAGTTATGGTGAGAGAGAGTAGAGAGAGAAAGTGAGTGTGACCGGGAAAGATTAGATTGTATTATGGGTAAAAAGGTTACAAAGCTTGTAATGGAGGGGGTTTATATACTTCTATACAATTTACACTATACCCCCTTCCATACTTACAACTTTACATTATAAGTACAAAAGATACAAATCAACTACTACTAATTATATTTCTAACAATTGATTTAATAAAAACGCTATATGATAAAAATTCTATACAAAAATAGTTATAACCAAATTTTATTGGTTATATGCTAAAATTCATCGACAAAAATAGAATTTAAAAAACGTATTACTTTATAAAATAATTAAGAAAAAAAAAATTCAATTTATTAAAATAAGTATAACTCTAATAAAGATAAATAAGTTATATGAATTAAGGTTTTCTTTTTATATGTATTTCTTGATTATTTGCCAGTTACATTAACTGTATAATAGTATGTTATTCTAACCATAGTTAAAATTCACTGTAGAACACTAGAACTTATAAGAGTGTATAAAACAAGTTAAAAACATTTTTACTTTACAATCTACTATTCTCTTTCTAAACTAGCTATATTCTCTTACACAAGGTTTCTTCTGGAAGTATAGAGAAGCCGTAGCGAAAAATCAGGTAAGTAATTCGTTCGTTAAATACTTTGTTAGTAATTTATTTACATAGATTCCCGGATTTATTTATTTAGGATATTATAATAGATTTCATGTTATATACTCGTATTAATTAATGTGTTCGTCAAATAATTATAGATTCTAATCGTAAAACATGGATTAAATATAATGAAGATATAATACAATGTAGTTATTTGTTTAATACATATTTCTATTCTTATTATTAGTTGTAGTACGTATTTAAATAATCTAATATTTTCATAATTATTTACGAATTTTATATATTACTTAATATTATTGTTAACTAGAAAATGAGGACTAAACATGTAACACCCCAAGCCCAGGGCTCAAAATATTACGGAAATCATATAGCACAAGGTGGGATTAATGTAGAACATGAACTAAATGTGTAACACCCATCGTTTATAAAATATGGATTTCCAAAAATTTTGCCTAACGGCGTCAAAACAAGCGGAAGCATTTAATAAAACGTTTACAATTCCTACTGGAATTGTTATGTAATAAAACTGGTGTTACGAATCTATACCATAGCAACAATAAAGGAAATCCACAAATGTCATCAACTACATAAATGACAAATAAGTCAATATATGGTCATGTCTTGTAAAACCCAAGACATTACTATAATCACAATAAAGGTTCATAAATGTCGTCTAAATAGGTGATGTCACTAGCAGGTAGCTAAGCATCTTTAAACGTCTACCCAACCTCACATGCATCTCACCAATCTTCAAACACTAACCTGGGAAACACAACATATTTCAACAAAACAAGGGTTAGCTTTAAAAGCTAAGTAAGATAACCACAGGTTGTATAAAGTGGTTGCGAGTTCAAACATCTTTTAAAACTATCATACGCATGTTAAGTAACACAACACAACAACAACAACAACAACAACAACAACAACAACAACAACAACAAGCATTAGGAATATCATATCCCTAAATGTGCCTAGCAACCTCATCAATCGACAATAAGCATCTCAACAAATCAACATCAGGTTATGCCACAACAAAGCCAAGTAACGTATGTCACTTGTTATCGACAATATAAATTGTGTGAAGGCGGTCCATTGACCTTTAGGGAGCCTCACACCCGACATGATGGGTAGACCTTTCGGTGGTCCATCGGCGTCGTTACGGATAGCATAACCAATCCACGAGTAAACCGGCATCGACAAAAATGGCCAGCCCACGCCATCCGGTAAACCCCAACAACAGACTGAGTCGAATGGGGGTTATCATGATTACCCCAAGCGACAACGACAATAGCATACTAGCCAAGGCTAGCATGGGTTAAGCTTAACACTTTCGACAATAGTTATACTCGAGTATCATCATCAACAACAATACAACTTTTAGGGCCCTTAACGTGCGCGTGACATGGCAATCCTACCAAGTCTAGTGTACTAGATGTACAAGCCAACATGTATCCAACTAAACATCAATCTCAATCATTTCCAACATCTAAGCATGCATATCAAGTATAACGACAAATAAAAAGATCATTAGCATGCATAAACAACACCCAAGTGACCTCCCATGAGTTCCCATACCCAACATACGTACGAAAGGGCTTTAACAAACATTTATTATAAAAGTTAAGTTTTCGTTGTGTCCCTCGTGTCAAAAGGTAGTTATCTTACCTCTCAGAGCTTCTTAAACAACAAACAATGTGTTACCAACCAACCTTGGTATGTGTCGCCGACAACCTATGATCAATATATAATTAATAAATATCAAACATCTCTGATTATACAATTTAAATGATTTCCATGATGCCCAAACAGCATGGACTCACACATACGACTCCACAACAAAACTAGTCTAGACGAATTCAGCATTGCGCGTATGTGAAAACCATGTTTTTCACAAAACATTACCCAACCTATTAACAACTATTATAAGACATTAAACATATCTCTTTTATCTAACAATATCTTTTGAAATCACCTCAATACGATTTTTCATTGATTTTCTATGATTTTTTGAACATTGCCTTGTTGAACTCGTCTGGAATCTGACCACTTTTAGAAATCAGTGTTTTCGGAGAATTACGAAGCAAAATCAGGGAAAACTTTCTTCTGGACGAATTTAGGAGACACCTAGACCTTTCCAAATATGTAAGGAACGACCTCTATAGATTTATAATGAATTAGTTATGATTTTTGTAAAACAGATAAGATTTCAGCCCTACAAAACCCTTGTTTTCAAACAACTCGACCACCAAACGGATCCAACACCTCAACCCCGACTTTCAGAACCTATATACACATAATATATGACCTAATTGATGGTTTGAAACCATCTCTTGATCCATGGATCATATACATCTTGTATAGATCACATAAACCCCAATTATCGCTACAAAATCGAATCATGCTATCACCAATCACCCTCTTGGGTTATGGACCAGATATGAACCATAGAAACACTCAATAATAATCATAAATAGATGTGTAAATCAATCCATACCTGAAAGGGATGATAAACGGATCAAAAGACAAGCAAAAACCCTTCTGAAATCACCCGAAATCGACTAGAAATTGAGGAATTGACCTAGGTTTTGTGTGAAGGATTTTTCTAGGGTTTTTAATCTGATTTCTCAGCCTTATGGTCGACCTCCATGCCCTATTTATGCTGGAGTAACTTTAAAAACTTTACATCTAGGCCCTCGTACTTCCTTACAACTCGTTTCGTCACTTAACTGCTCGTTTAACGCATACGGGAACACTTAACGACTCTTAAATCCTATCGGGAACACTAAATGACTTTATTAATCATTATAAACTTTATTTTCATCACTTTAATCACTTTAACACAATATCCCACGTTAATCATTTAATTCACACAAACACGTATAAATCACATATTAACTAACGGTCACTAACGACAAGTCAACGGTCAACGTCAAAAAGTTTTGGGATGTTACAATTCTCCCCTCCTTAATAGGATTCTGTCCCCAGAATCACCTCACGATATCAACACCTCCATTTCTCTTCTCATCACTTTCCACACACGTATTCTCAACATTTTACCACATTTACCATTTAAAATTCAACCACATTTCCAACCATTTCCTTTTCATCTCCTTCCTTTCATTTCATGTCTTTCATTAGTCAATGTGAATACCGTCAAATGAACACGCCCGCATCATGATACATTTATAATTATGTTCCAGACCATAATTATAACTATATCAATCCTCGCACGTGTACTTTTAACTATATCGACACATTATAATGCCCAACATTTTCATCACAATCTACGATAGCATAATTACACTAACTACGAAACACACAATAGACACACATTTCACATACACATATAAACACATATATAATTAGTTAGACTAATAGAGAACTACTTTGTTAGGTACCTCGTCATCACTCTCTTCCTCCACGGTAGTCATCTGATATGCACGAGTTTTTAGCTTTTTGTGTACCATCTTTCTTTTGAGGACAATCAGCAACCAAATGTCCCGTCTCACCACACTTGTAACATCGAATCTTATCTTTGCAACTAAGAGCAACATGTCCCTGCTTACGACACTTATCACATCTCTTAGTTTTCTCCGAACATGGTCCATTGTGGCGAGCTCTACAAACCGGACACCACTGACTAGCATTCTCATGATTTCTTGTCCTCATTATTTAAACCATTCTTAAACTTCTTTCCAGAATCTGACGACTCCTCTGACTTTCTCTTGAATCCACTCTTCTTGTCATCAACAGTCTTCACATTTAACTTCTCGGACTTGAAATCATCATTCAACTTCTTAGATTCCTTAATAGCACCTACAAGAGTAGCATGCTGTCTACAAACACCCCGATAACTAGCCGGAATAGCATCCACCTATGCATGAACCTTATCTTCTTCATT